>CM070764.1:12950725-13550725 GCA_036346245.1 Bonia amplexicaulis
TGCTGTCTGCCTGTAAATCAATTCGCGCAACGCGTCTGTTTGTGCGGTTTAGACCTATGAAACGATTTTTTCTACAGATCTTCCCAAAAGGAAAATTGTAGAGGACTTCGAGACCCATCTCCTGTATTTTTTCAGAATTTTTGGCCACGGGATCTGGGCGTAACAGGGTCGGAAACCTCGCTGTCTGTCAGGGGTGTAGATTGGGACAGATGGCTGTTCAAGTGTGGTTTAGGGGTAGTAGATGATTTTTATGATTATGGTCTCAATTGAGAAAAATGTAGGGAATTCATTAATCTAGCTGTTGTATAAAAATCATATTTTTAGATCCTTTTACTGTGGTTGGGACGCGTTAGAGTCTTGCTGTCCAGATTGTTGGAACAGAGAACGTCCTCTGTTTTGCGCATTAAGTTACACCTAGCTAGGGTCAAAATAAAAATATATGATCTACATGAAAAATGAAGGCATTTAAGTGAGGAATCGAGAAATATATTATTTGCTGTAAATGGATTAATATTTTTTAAAGATACAATAATATTAAGCAGCGCTGCTGCAGTGGGTAGATTGTTGAATCGTTAAGCGGAGAGGAGTATGTGTGGGATTGGGGTTCTAGTGACGTCTTTAATTTTTAAGTCGCGTTTTGTATGCTGTAGCATTGTGCTGAGAGATACCTTTTGAACAGGTAGTTTTGCTCCTGATCGCACGTGATTTGCTTCGCTTCAACGGTAGAGGCAAGTAAACATAACGGTTGTGCTACTGTTTAACTCGTTAATTATTCTACCTTCACATTAATTAATTCTCTTAATTTGAGGTGCTATGTCATTGTTACATGCTTCCTTAATGCGGTCCAGATGGTAGTATTTTTAAGAATTCAATTGTTTATGATCTTGATGGTTTAATTGAGAATATGCGGAATTATTCTTGATGAATCAATATAGTTGTGGGGTAGAAAACTTTACGAGTATATTGTGGTGTAAGTGGTAGTATTCTTAGTGAATACTTGTGATTGTGACGGTAGCAATTATTGATCAATTGATATGTTTGGATAAATTGCTCGTAATCATGTGGAAATTTGTTTAGTGTGCTAATGCGGAATATGAAAATAAATATGTGGTGGATATGTGCTTGTAGATATGTTGTGAGCATGGTGATGCTCCTTTGAGGTTGGAATTCTTGTGGTTTATAATTATCATATCATTCATATCATATCATGGCATTTGCATATGTGGATGTCGCCGCACCTAGCCGTGACCGTACCGGTACAACATCGTATATTGCTGTAATACGATGCACACTCTTACCTTGTTGGGTAAGGGTACTGTGGAGCATACGCATTTATATGCATTGCATTGTGGAAAGATCATTTGCATACCTATGCAATGTATTGTGGTGAAGTTATTTTGCAGGCAAATACAACTTAATAGTTGTAATGTGGAATATACAACTTCATAGTCGTAATGTGGAATGTACAACTTCATAGTTGTAATGTAAAATTGGCTCATGTGAGCTACTTGTGGTATGAGAAATATGGATGTGGTCATGGAATGGGGTTCGTCCCTTGTGGTTTGGTAGGGGTTGTGACTGTGACATGAGATTCTTTTCTCTTATAGTAATTATTGATAGCTGTTGTGGATGTGAGAAATAATAAAGTAGTGAAGTAAAATATACATATGTTTTATTGTCTTTGGTGGTGGTAGTGGTTGAGGTTTTAAAGTAATCAAACAAGATTTATTTGCTATTGATTTACCGTTGTTAGTGGTGATTTGAGGTTGAGGATATAAACGTGGTCATTGTGGAAAATAAAATATTGATGATTAAACTGTTGTAGTTTAATTAGCCTGTTAAACAGTTTGCTTGCTGAGATTTTTATCTCACCCTTGTTTCCCCCCTACAGGTGATCATTGAGCACGCATGGGAAGGATAGAGCGGCACCACGTTGATGCACTTGGATAATAGTTTTATGCTGTAATAAAGTTGAAAGGATTCTAGTCTTTTGCTTAGCTATCTCATCAATGATTACTTTAATTTATTAGTATTAAACTTGTGAACTATTCTTTGGTTAGATTGTTGGAGGTTGATATAAATTATTAAATTGATTATCACTATCCTGTTTCGCTTAATTGATTATGCTTCCGCTTATCCTATCTTGTTTAGGAATTGTTGCCAGATTAGTTTATCTTGTAATTTAGCTAGTTGTGGAGTGGTTTTAGTGGCATCCCAGGGTAATGTGGGTCCTGGGGTGTTACACCCTCTTCCCCCGGTGTCGCCCCAACTCCACCGAACTTAACATTCAGTTGCCTCGCATGCTGTGCTATCTGCCACTGCCACCCATCGTCCCCCTCCAATTCCACGGCCGGCGGCACCATCACCACTTCTGCCCACTGCTAGGCCGCTACCTCCCCCTCTATCTAAACATCGAGGTCCCCGTAAATCCCTTCCTAACACTGGTTTACCCTAACCCTAACCTTAACACCAGTTAGCCATCGCCAGAGATCCTGCCAGTGGCCGTCGTCATCACTCATTGTCGCCAGAGAAAGTAAGTGAACCCTAACCCCCTAACACTAAATGAATTTGCTTTTGTTGTCTAAATTATGAATTTGTCATTTATTGTCTAAATTTGTGAACATTCTCAAATTGGAAGGCTTCAACCCATAACTATCTTATTCGACAGATAGCAAAAGTGGTAAATACACCCGATTGAGTTTTATCGAAGGACCATTCATTTCTAGTCCAAGGCTTGAGAGTTGTATAGGGATTTTGGAAAAAAAAACGTTCCACCTTGTTGAGTAAAAATTGCACGTATGTATATATGTAGCTTGCTAGATACTCTCTACATCTCCGAACTTAGTCTTTTAGAGCATGAAACATTATGAATCTGTCTCAAGAGCTACGTAGAAGAAAGCCACTTCACCTTTACCTTCTTAAGAAAGTAGAATACAGAGAGACACAGTGCATCTTCACCCCTAAAGAAAGCGAAGCACTAGAGCATATAGGTGAAACCCCAAGAGAGGGAGCGAGGGAGAGAGTAGGGGATTGAAAGGGGGACAAAGAGAACAAAGATGTGTTAGTGATATGTCCTACAGGCAATCATGAAGATGACTGTATCACTTTTACGTTTATGATCTTTTAAATAATATGCTATTTTGTCCATTAAATAAATGTTTTTTTATATTGATAAACAAGAATGTGACTTATTTGTGGAACTCTTTATTTATGTTTTGATGTTATTCTAAATTATTTCTGGTCTTATATCATTATGTGGAACAATTATGATTTACAGATCAGCACATATATTGATTGATGATCATGTTTCATGGATTATGGATATGGGATATCAAATCAATAATGTGAACACATGTTAGACAACATGATGTTGGATTAACTCACCATGAGACACTGCAGTAATTGTTATATTTTTAAGTATCATTAGTTGGTCTTATATAGTATATGTAGGATCTTAAGACCTGAGATCATCATTGTTTCCTACATGTGTAATATTTTACTTAGGGGTTACCAAATACTACCCCTTGACTAGGTGATCATAAAGGAAGCTTTTGGGTTTCCTATGAAACATGCAGAGGAATATAAGCGATCAAGATGGAATTTGCCCCTCCTATATAACAGGAGAGATATCTCTAGGACCCTTGATGTGGTTGGATTAAGGAAGTGCATAGCCATACCGAATGTGGTTGATGAGCCAATCACAACTGAGTAATCCACTATAAGTTCGAGTGAAGAATCGAGTTATCATAGGATGGCAGATTTCTCGCCTTGAGTTCGATCTAGTATCATAAGGTAAAGATATCGGTAAATAAGCACTATATAGGTTCGTACGATATGATCTTTATGTATTTTTAGGAGTCGTTATGTCCAGCTAGGAACCGCTACCGACTTATGGACTAGAAAGGAGTTTATGGTCCATGGCCAAATATATATGAACCTACAGGGTCACACACTTAATGGGTTGGAATAATAAGGGTTTAGATCATAGTTTCTAAGTGGGATTCGATCTCTACTCGTATCGTATAAGGATCTAATTGAAGGCTATATAAAGAGAGGTGCGGGGTAGTGGGAGGTATACCAAAAACACACCCGTCGAAACCATAGCCGCCACCTCTCATACCCTTGTCGTGCATGTTGATGCTAGCACACTGACGTACGGTGTTCCATCCCTAAATGTATGGACCTCAGTAGAGGCACTGGTACAACTACAACACTAATCGGGATGCGAGGAGGAGACGGTTGGTCAAAGGACGATCGACTACTCCACTACATCGACACGCTCTTCATTGAATCAGCTACTTCAACTCTACTTCCATTGGGCTGGGCATCTGGTGGTAACGATATATGATCTCTTACTTGCATGGATTTCTAGTTTACGCGATAGAAAATTTTAATTTGCGCTAGTGTAGTCTACCTGTATTCCAACAGTGGTATCAGAGACATCCTGTGTAGTATTTGATCTGGATTGGTTGCATAAAGTTGATGTGTAGTGGTAGTAGATTGGATCTATTACTAGTCTAATATGACAACTTAGATCGGTTCATGCTATTGGATTGGTTTAGGCACTGGTTGAAAGGATCAATTGATTTTGGCAGTAGTAAATGGGTTCAGAGGAGGTATAAATTGATAGCACTGAGTTACTGTTCTTTATGGAAACCTCCTGCGTGGATCAATGTGATTGATCAATGGAAATCGGGCTGATTAGATTGGTTCAGAATTGGGTTAATGGGATTAATCTGATGAAATTTTCAAAGGCGATTTCATGAATAGGTGCTAGGTAATCGTACCGCGTATTATAGGTGTTATGTGTTCATATCGTGCAATAGAATTGGATTCTGCATATAACTCGTTTTTGCAGGGGTTGTGTGAAAGTATGGTCTATTGTGTATATGATGCATGTATGAGTTTTTCATGGTCTACGTATCATGCTGATTTATAGCCATGTCCTACATATTATTGTATAACAGCCTGCGTGTCAATTTGTGTTGCTTGATATTTTTATATGTAATTCATTGTTAGCTGTTAGGAGTAATAGCTAAGTAGATGAATGTGGTGATCTCAAGCATTGATGGTTTGGTTGACAGAAAGTGTGATGATGGAGATTGCTGTACTAAGGGTCACACTATCTCACAGTTTAATATGATTTAATTATGAATATTTTATGTTTCTATTATACTATTATTTATGTTATTATTATTTTGGGTGAGTTTAACATGATAGAATAGTATCCATCTAAAAAAATTAAGTAAAACTTGATGCCCTTCCAATTGTTGCACCTATTAAGATTTTGATCATTAACTGGTAGGTCTACCAAAGTAGGGTGCCATTAATTATCTCAATAAGATAGGGTAAAGTGTTGGACACTTCATGCATAATATTGGTTTAATTTAACTAGGCTATCAAAATTGTTTTTCTAGGGGCACAGTGTTGGGGCTGAGACATATGGATGTTACTCAACAAACAAGAGTTACATGTAATATAGTTAACAAGAGGTTGTTTACTTACATTGCTAGGTTTCTAGTAGTGATGCCAAAACTCACTAGGACTTAGTGAAATATGGATCTTGACTCACTATATGCTATTAGAGAGTACACAATTTTTAAACATATAGTGGGAGTATCTTTTGTTAAATTGTTTAATGGAAGATTTCACATAAACATAGTGCTAAATTTTTGCATATACTTTTTATCTTGTAGACAATACCACCATCTACTTCATTCATACCCAGTTTTAACAAGTGATCTATTCTTGAGAACGAAAAACTAAATGAAACAAACTTCATTGATTGGTATCTCAACTTAAGAATTATTCTCAAGTAAGAAAGAAGGAATATGTTGTAGATGTTCCATATCCAGGTGAACCAGCTGAAGATGCTACTTGTACTCAAAAGAATGAGTATAGGAAAAATTGCAATGACTCACTTGATGTTAGCTATCTCATGCTTGCCACCATGAACTCTGAGCTTCAGAAGCAATAAGAGAACATGGATGCCTACAATATGATTGTGGGTCTTAAAGGCATGTTTGAGAATCAGGTAAGGGTTGAAAGGTACAACACCTCTAAGTCATTGTTTGCGTGCAAGTTAATTGAAGGAAGTTTGGTCAGCCCTCATGTGATCAAGATGATTGGATATATTGAGAGTTTAGAAAAACTTAGTTTTTCCGTTAGTCAAGAGTTGGCCACTGATGTGATTCTACAGTCGCTCCTTTCGAACTTTGAGCCAGTTATTTTGAGGTTTCATATGAATGGCATAGAGAAGTCAATAACCAGGATGCATGGGATCCTCAAGTCAGTCGAGAAGAGCATTAAGAAAAGCTCTAATTATATGATGATGGTTAAGAATACTACCAACTTCAAAAAGAAGAATTTTAAGGTTTTGAGTAAAAGAAAGGGCATAGGCAAAACTTAAGATGAGATCTCGAGTATCAAATCTATGTTTTAGAAGCTCAAGATTGGTGCTGCACCTGCTGCCATTTGCTACTATTGTTAAGGGACTGGACATTGAAAGAGGAACTGCAAGAAGTTCTTAGCATAACTTTAATGCTAAGAGATTTCAGCGTAATGATTTGAATCTCACTTATATTTTGCATTGTCGTTTGGGTCACATAAATGAGAAGTGTATAGTGAAGCTCCATAAAGATGATCTTCTAAACTCATTAGATTTTGAATCATTTGAAATATGCAAGTCTTATTTACTTGGCAAAATAACTAAGACATCTTACATTGTTCTAGGTGAGAGGGCAAATCACTTGTTGGCCTTAGTACATTCGGATGTATCTGGACCATGAGCTTAATGGTCAGAGGTGGTTTTCAGTACTTCATAACTTTTACCGATGACTTTAGTAGATATGGATACATCTACCAAATGAGGCATAAGTCTGAATCATTTGAAAAGTTCAAAGAATTTCAGAATAAGGTACAAAATCAACTTGGCATGACAATTAAAGCCCTACGATTAGATCGTGCATGTGAATATTTGAGCCATGAGTTTGGTGATCTAAAGCAATGTGGAATTATTTCATAGTTAACTCCACTGGAAACACCTCATGGAATAGTGTGTCTGAACAACGAAATCAGACCTTGTTAGATATGGTTCGGTCTATGATGAGCCAATCTGATCTGCCAATGTCTTTTTAGGGATATGCTTTAGAAACAGCTGCGTTCATATTAAATAGGGTTCTATCAAAATCCGTAGAGAAGACACCATATGAGATATGGACTGAGAAGCCTCTCGGGTTATCTTTTCTCAAAATACGGGGATGTGAAGTATATGTAAAACATTTGACGTCTGACTAACTCACACCTAAATATGATAAATGCTTCTTCGTGAGGTATCCTAAGAAAACTAAAGTATATTAATTTTATAAAAGGGATGAGAACAAAGTGTTTGTTGCACGAAATGGTGTCTTTTTGGAGAAATAATTTCTCTCAAAACGAGTTAGTGAGAGCACGATGAGACTTGAAGAAATTCGAGAGACATTGAAAAATGTTTCAACTCCCACTGAACCTCTACAGAGTGTACATGATGTTTTAGATACTGTGGAAGAGGCACCAGCCCTATGTAGATCTGAAAGCCCACGTTAATTGCCGATAAGGTATCAACATAACATCTTATTGTTAGACAATTATGAGCCTAAGATTTATGAGAAAGTGATGATGGGCTCGGGCTCTAAGAAATAGTTGGAGTCATGAGATCCAAAATTCAATCAATGTATGTTAATCAAGTTTGGAACTTGGTTGATCCACCCGATGGTGTAAAATCCATTGAGTGCGAGTGGGTTTTGTTAAAAAAGATAGATATGGATGGAAACATTCATATTCATAAGGCACGATTGGTGGCGAAGGGTTTCAAACAAATTCAATGTGTTGACTATAATGAAAACTTCTCACCTGTCGCTATGCTTAAGTCTATCCTGATCATTCTAGTTATTGGTACATATTTTGATTATGAGATATGATAGGTAGATGTCAAAATGGATTTCCTAAATGGAAACCTAAGTGAGGATATATACATGACACAACCTGAGGGTTTTGTTGATCCTCAAAATGCTAGAAAGATATACAAGCTTCAGAGATCTATCTATGAATTGAAGCAAGCTTCTTGGAGTTAGAACATTCATTTTGATGAGGTAGTCAAAGGGTTTGGCCTCATCAAGAATGAAGAAGAGCCTTGTGTTTACAAAAAGGTTAGTGGAAGCGCACTTGTTTATCTGGTCCTATATGTCGATGAAATTATTGATCGAAAATGATATTCCTATGCTTGAATCTGTCAAGTTTTCATTAAGAAATAGTTTTTCCATAAAAGACTTAGGAGAGCAACATATATTTTGGGTATAAAGATCTATAAAGATAGAACTAATAGGCTAAATAGATTAAGCCAAGATACCTACATTGACAAAGTGTTGAAGCGGTTCAACATACAGGATTCTAAGAAGGATTTCTTGCGTATGTCATATGGCATTAGTTTTAGCAAGACTCAATGTCCTTCGACACCAGATGAGCGAGACTGGATAAGTAAGATTCTATATGCTTCCGCCAATAGGTCTATAATGTATGCCATGCTTTGTACATGTCCAGATATGTCATATAATCTAAGTGTTATAAGTAGATATCAGTTAGATCCAATGAAGGTCACTGGATAGCTGTAAAGAACATCTTGAAATACCTAAGGACTAGGGATGCGTTTCTTGTTTATGAAGGTAAGGAAGAGCTAGTCATAAATGCGTTTCTTGAAATACCTAAGGTCACTGGATAGCTGTAAAGAACATCTTGAAATACCTAAGGACTATGGATGTGTTTCTTGTTTATGAAGGTAAGGAAGAGCTAGTCATAAATGGTTACACTGGTGCTAGTTTCCAAACCGATAAAGATAATTTTTTATTGTAGTCTGGATTTGTGTTTTATCTTAATTGAGGAGTAGTGATCTAGAAAACCAAACAAGAGACAGTTGCCAATTCTACAATGGAGGTTGAGTATATTGTGGCCTCCAAAGCTGCAAAGGAGACTATTTGGATAAAGAAGTTCATCTCTAAGTTGGATGTGGTCTCTAGTACTTCTAGTCCAATGAATCTCTATTGTGGTAATACTGGAGCCATTGCGTAAGCAAAGGAGCTTAGATCACATCAAAAATGTAAGCACATACTTCAGTGTTTTCACCTCATTTGTGGGATTGTAGATAGAAGTGATCTTAAGATATGCAAAGTGCACATGAATTTAAATATTGCTAATCCATTGACAAAACCTCTTTCATAGCCAAGGCATGAGACACACACAAGAGCTATTGGTATTAGATACTTGCATGATTTACTCTAGTGCAAGTGAGAGATTGTTAGCGATATGCCCTAGAGGCAAAATGGAGATAATTGTATCACTTCTATGTTTATGATCTTTTGAATAATATGTTATTTTGTCCCTTGAATAAATGTTACTACAACAAATATGGGCTTCAATGATGATCAGAAATCATCACGGAAGATCACTTTTTTTGTCATAAAAAATATTTTATGACAAAAATGAGGCATCACAACCATCGTCACAAAAAGTGCATCATAGATTGTATCTAGTGATGTAACACGGCATTTTAGTCATAAACTCAACAACGAAAAAAATTATTGTCACGGATGTAACAATTAGTGATGTTTATAATCGTCACACATGTTTTGGTAAACGTGATGTAAACATACCATTTCGTCATAGATTTCTAGGCCTGCCTGGCCGAGTAGACTCCGAGCAGGTATGTTTTATAGTATTTTTTCATCGTAATATCTATAAAATTCGTCCAACTTCCCAGAGGTCACCCATCCTAGCTCTTCTCTCACCCGAGCTCGCTTAACTTCAAAGTTCTTTCAAGGTATGATGCGATGGTACCTTTTTCTTTCATTTGGTTGAACAATTCACATCTAGCCTCTTGTACTCTTTGCTTCTCCAAACTAATTTTCAAACCAAACCTCATCTTCCCCTCATGCAAAAATAGAAAATGACCCAAATTACTCAAGCATCAATTCTTGGCTGTTTATTTTCCATTTATTCTAATGTTTCTTTTTATTTGGTAGTTTTGAAATTTAATGACCAAAAATTGTTGTTCCCGAATCCTTTGATTACTCGTCGATTTTCCAACACCCAACCTTCAAATTGGGTTCACGTAACTGCATTGCTTCTCTTCCAAACTTTTGCAAACTTTCTAGAGCTTCCAAACACCATCTTCCTAAGTGTTTGGTTAAGTTAATCAAGAGGAATCGAGATTTTTCCAAGACCAACCGTTTCCGCTCCTTATCGTCGATTTGTCATCTCCGGTGAGCTGTTCTTTGATTCCTTACGATTACACCATCACTAGCACATCCTCTGTATATTTCATGCTTTGAATTGATTAGTGCATCATCGTAGAACTCCAACACTGGTGCCACCCCATTGTCCACAGCCGTGCACCGTCGCCCCGTTTCTTCGGCCATCCTTAGGCCATGCTCCCTTATTTCCTCCGTGTTCCCTGCCCATGCTCATGCCTATAAGCAATGGGAGTAGAGGCCATGCCTATGCTCCCTTGTTTCCTCCGCGCTCCCTGCCCATGCCCATGCCTTTAAGCAATAACAATTTGTCATAAAAAAGTAAAACGATACATGGCAAATAAACGCGTCACAAAAAATAATTTGTCACAAAACACCTTAGCGCACAGCAACCCTTCTGACCTAACAATCTGTGACGATATGCAACTGTATTTTGTGATGAAAATTTTAAAATCATCACAAAGTTTTAGGACGAAACACCCCTACTTTCAATAGTGACAAAATTTAATACATACGTCACAGAAAGTTACTTATTAATGATTTTTATTTTAGTCGTCAAGGACTATACGTCACTGAAACTCATATTTGTTATAGTGTGTCTTTCATATTGATCAACAAGTATATGACTTGTTCGTGGAACTCTTTATTCATGTTTTAATGTTATTCTAAATTATCTCGTATCTTATATCATTATGTGGAACAATTAGGATTTACAGATCAGAACATGTATTGATAGATAAGCATTATATATGTTCGTCCGATATGATCTAGTATCATGAGGAAAAGAGATCAGTATATAAGCATTATATAGGTTCGTCCGATAAGATCTTTATGTATATTTGAGAGTCATTATGTTCTACTAGGAACCATTACCGATTTATGGACCAAAAAAGAGTTTTCGACCTATGGCCAAATATACATGAATCTATAGGGTCACACACTTAATGGGTTGGAATAATAAGGGTTTGGATGATAGTTTTCGAGTGGGATTTGATCTATGCTCGTATCGGATAAGGATCTAATTGGAGGCTATATAAAAAAGGTGTGGGGCTGAGGGAAGTATCTCAAAAACACACCTATCAAAACCCTAACCGCCACCTCTCATACCCCTTGATGTGCGCACTGGTGCTAGCGCACAGACGCACGGTGTTCTATCCCTAGACATGTGGATCTCGATAGAGGTGCTGCTACGACTGCGGCGCTGATTGGGATGATCACGAGGAGGATAATCGACTACTTCCACTACACCGACGCACTCTTCGTTAAATCAGCTACTTCAAGTTTACTCCGTTGGTTAGCTATGAAACTGGTGTGGCAATCGGTTTTCGAGCTAAAGGCCAAAGCTAGATTTTCATTAAATATGTATCGGGTAGTTTGAGTTTTAACATACATAAACTAACCAACTACAAATGCAATAGGGTTACATCTAGATTATATTAGCTTGTTACAAATGGCGGCCGAGACTGATGAGTACTTCCAATGGATTCCTCTCTTTTTTTTCTTTTTTTTCTTTTTTGCAATGGCGTATCTAGAATATCGTCCGGTTTAATTTTGCTATATATAGGAACATACACAGAAATACACACTTTTCTACTGGGGATAAATGTAATTTTCCCATCCCCTTCATATATACCCTTCACATTTTTCCACTACCTAACATAACGACGAAAAGAAAGAAAAAAGATCACTAAAGCTTATATTTTCTACTGTTTGGTGCCGTGTTGTATCCACTCATCTACAGTAGCAATCATATGCATAGCATACTACATGAGTGAGACAGATACTAGACGAGTACAGATTGGACATGATATCTTTTGAAAAGCCATTTACAAGAACCGTCGACAAAAGACAAGTAAAAAAGCATAAAAGCGTTACCATACATGATAGATCGAGTGTACTGGTAGATTTTCTTTCAGGTATGAATTGTCTTCTGACATCATTGGTTCGTAGAAACAAGTAGCAGAGAGAAAAAAAAAAGGTAACCATTTTGAGATCGATCGGTGTAATCAAAATGTTTGGTTTTCGAAGACATAAATGATCTTGTGTTTGTCTCTGAAATTTTTTTCTGGAGTGGTTAAAGTGCTTGTATTTCTCCAGGAACCTAGGCTGTATAATGTGCATTTGTGCCATTGCATAACCCAAATGATTAAGGCCGGTTTGCGGTTGCCGTGTTGTTAATATTTTTTTAAAAGCTATTGTAGAAAAGCAGCCGTCGAGATAATCTACTAAATTATGTATTTGGTAAATGAAATTAAAGTTTGACAAATTACGTTGATCGAGTGATATATTGATCCTTCTCTCTCATGCGGTTTTCCCCCTAACAGCCGTATCTCCTGTTATTTTGAGTACAACAATATCTAAATTTCGTTGCAAAGAAACAATATCTTCATCTGCAATGTGGCTTATACATATTAAGTAGCTAGCCACACTAAATAGTTGAAGTCGTGATTCCATGAAATGAGATTACTATGGGCTTGTTTTTTTGGCTTTTAAAAACTGTTTTTAGACTTTTCTACGGTAACTAGCTTTTAAACGAGTATCTTTTTAAGATAGGGTTTACTAGTTAATTGTATTACATACTATACCGACTTCATTTATATCGGCAAAAATCACACGTGATTTTCTGTTACTCTGTAATATCTCGCACGAACAGCCCAAAAACCACAAGCTGCAGCCAAAAGCCACAAGTCGCACTAAAAAAGAACAGGCTCATAACCGTAATGAGAAGTAGAGCCTTACAGGGTAGCCAGGAGACGACAAATCGAACTTGTTATTACAACTGAGTTAATCAAATTCAACGTATTTTATTGCAAGTCTCATAGAAAACTTTGGATGGTTACACTAAAAATACAAATAATTTTGTATTAGTCCCGAAAGAGCTAGACAACATCCGACTATTAACCATGTCTCGACCAACTTGGCTCTACAGGCCAGTCAACGTCGAATTGGTCGGGTTTGACCAGGGTTGGTTGATCCATGTACATATATCCTGATCGAGCCCACCCTAAGCCCAACTATGTGGGCCCATCTTTTGAAACTTATTTAATTAATTCTTTAGAAATGGATCGTGTTGCATATATGTCACACGTGGTATTTCAATCCAGCGGTCTGGTGTGGTTAATGTTTGCAATTTCGGAATCTTTTTATCTCTCTCTCTTTTTTAAACTAGTTACAGATCCGTAAGTTACAACAAAGTTATAAAAATAATAAGATAGAACATACTGTCTGGCCAACTTCACACATCAAATATTAGAGAGCAAACAACAGAGAGAGAAGAGTGATCAGAATACGCGAAAAGATGGAAAAAATGAAGGGGTGGACGATTGTATCCTGAGAGAGAGGGGGAGAGACGAATGGTCCAGATCAAATCGGATAGCTGAGAAGAGAGGAACGAGAATGAACTAACCACCAACTCACACTTTTATAATAGTAAAGAAATTGACACAATGTTGCTGAAAAATGCTATAAAAAAAGACATAATAGAGATTATGCCACTGATTTGGAAAGTTCGTTTGCAAAATGACACCCTGACCCTTGTCCCTAGAAGACATAAAATGCTCGTAAGATACAAACAATGGAGTGGTGTTTCAGTTGTAAGATGTAACTTTCTCGTTTTAATTAAGGAGGATTTAAATTTGTCCACATTTTAACCCGGACGATGTTCTTTGACAAATTTTAAAAAACAAATGGCGGGCATAATCACTGTTATGCCTTTCTCGATAGCATTTTTAGCAATGCGGTGTTAAAAAAATTCCCTCGAACATGTGTTTGCTTGAAACAATAAATAACAGAGATTGACTTTACACTACTACAAAAGAGACTAAATTGGATGCTTATATTATAGATAGTTCTTAGGAATCGTCTGTGTTGTAGGTATTATAGATGGTTTATACGAATAATCGTCTGTGGTATTTTTACAGATGGTTATTTATATAAACCGTCTGTGATAATGGCAGACATCACAGACGGTTTTATGTTTCCCGCCCCGTAATCCTCCAAAATTTCATAATCTCCCGCCTGAATCCGAGTAGAATTCAGTTTTGAGACACCTTTAGTAAAACGGCATAACTTTTGCATATGGTGTCTATTTTCGACGTTCTTTTACTCGTTGGAAAGTTAACGACGATCTCGATTGAACAAAAATAACCCACTTGTGCTAGTCGCCCTATAAGACCCTCAAAATTGGTCATCTTTAGCCTTAAATTTGTGTTTTAAGTTTTTAGTTTCTGTTTTTGCCAAAAATTTTCTGGCCTAGCCTAGACCTTCGGTGCTCATCGTCGCTGGGTCGTCTCCTCTCGTGTCCTCATCGCTGGCATGGTGCTCCATTGCCTCTCGACTAGATCGAGCCGGCTCGTGCACGTCGCGCTGGCATGGTGCTCCATTGCCTCTCAACTAGATTGAGCCGGCTCATGCACGTTGCCTCCTCTGCACTGGATCTGGCGTCGTTGCCTCACCTTGGGTTCTTCCCCGACGCTAGGCTCTTCACTAGTGCCACCTCGATCCATCGGTCTTTCACCAGCACCGCCTCGATCAGAGCCATTATTGCCTGGTCGCACGTCAACCACCGTCTCTAGATGCTCTCCACTGGATACCGACCACTGAGAGCCATACTTAGATCCGTCACCAACGGGAGCGAATCGACGCCGCATCTTTGTTGTCGTCGGGGTCTCCGCTTCTGCGCCGCCGGGGGTCTCCTTCTGCCGCCGCCGCTGCTCCAGATCATGCGGCTCTACCCAACCTCGAAGCAGACCCTTGTCGCTTGCGAGTCGTTGCTACGACTGACGAGTCACCGGAGTCAAGCCGCCGGAGCTAGAGCCGCCACCCGCCGGTCGTTGGAGCCACCGCTGCTGAAGACGCCAAAGCCGCTGGCCTTTTTTTCTTCAGTCAAGTCTTGGCCCATTTTCTAATCCGGTCAGTCGATTTTGTAACCAACAACAGCTTTATTAAAAAAAGAAAAAAGCAGAGAAAAAAATCTTCTTTTGCAGGCACCGTTTAGCTGAAAGCGCTACACTTCGTTGACGTGGAACTGTAACCATGGCTGCCACCTAGTAGCTCGAAGACGAGCTGCATGTCTGGGAGGGGTGTAATGTCATGGGCCCAGCCGGTTCATTATTAGGAAGTAAAGATTAGTTTCTATTTGATTTGGAGATTAGTTTCCTTTTGTGAGAGATATGATTAGGGATATGATATTAGTTAGAGATATGATTGAGATTAGGATAGTGGTATTGCCCACGTGACGCAATGAGTGAGCGGTTTTGCCATGTAGATGACACGTTGACCAAGTTGAATCAATGACATGTAGAGCCCACAAGGACTTCTCCCGAACCTAGCTCCCAATCATGCTTCTATGGCCACTGCCCCCTGTAGTTCCCTCTCTTTCTATTTTGATTTGGGAGACAAGGCCCTGTGGGCCCCACCTGTTATTCAAATAAATTTAACCATCGTGTCATCCTACATAGTAAAACCGTCCACTTATCACGCCACACGGGCAATACCACCATCCAAAATCAGGTCATGGTGTTAATTGAATTGGATTGTAAAGTTTGGGTAGTCAAATGTCTGGTTTTATAGTTCGAGATGCTGGATGGACTTTCGAGTAAAACTTAGGATATTATATAGACTTTTTCTAATAAATAATTATGGTAAGAGGGGCGCCAGGGGTGAATCCATGGGGTAGGCTTCATCAGGCTGAAGCTTACCCTCCACTGGTTTGCCGACACCCCCCCGCCCTCCTGCGGCGACCCTGGCAATGACGCCGACGAGAAGAAAGAGCTGTCTAAGGAGAAGAAAGAGCACGGAGCCAGGGGAGAAGAAACAAGGCCGAACCACCGAAGTAGAAATGCAGGCCCACGGGCCCACCGCCTACACATCCAGTACATGTTGCCCTATTCAGCTGTTCTCATGCTCCCAAATTTTCCCAAATCCGAAAAACCAAAATCCCCACCATTGACCATTCCCTTCCCGAGCTCCCGTTGCCCCAAATGCCCAAATCCCCAATCAATTGCTCACCCGTGTCACATGCCAATGAGTGACGATGAGATCTGGATTCTGGAGCCAAGGCGGGGACGACGGTCGTCGGATCCGGAGGGGGACGCTGGGGAAGGGCCGAGGCGGGTCACGCCGTCGCTGGGATGCACAGGCGGTGCCGGTGGGCTGGCGGTGGAAGATGGGGTCGCGCCGTCGTGGCCTCGCAGGGAGCCGGGAGGCGGGAGGCGGGAGGCGGGACTACGGGAGGCGGGGAGGCGGGGTCGTGGGAGGCGGGGCGCGACAATGGGAGCCTGAGCCGGTGCACCTCCTGCGTGGGGGACAGGGCAGAGATGCTGGACGCGGAGTGACCAAGACTGACCGATTTTTCATTCGCCCCTGACCGAGACACCGAGTGGACTATGGACTGGAGTGAAAACACTGAAAAAGAAGAGGGCAGGTCGGCAGTCCGCAGTCGGCAAGACCGGAAGAGGCATTGCTGAGAACTGAGAAGAGATTTTGCTCTGAATCTGATATTTTTTTTTAGGTTTGCAAATTATAATTCATTTCTTAATTAGTCCTTTAACTTTAGAATATAGATATTTCTTAATGTATATACTCTATTAAAATTTAATTCATAGGTTTGAAAAAATGGAGAAGCGAACTTTGCGTAACTATTTCACAAGCAATTCAAGTAGTACTCCTCCAACTGTTGAGAGCGCAACTCCACCAAAAAAGCCTCAACTAGATGATTTATGCTGATGATTTTACGGCGGCTGATCGATTCTTGTTAAGAAATCAGTTTCAAACCTTCATTCTAAATATTAGGAGAAGTGAGGAATTTCATGGATGTCCTGATATTTCCAAACTTGCTCAATTGATGGTTGAAACCAAAAAAAGATAGAACTTTTCCATTGGTGTATCGCCTCATCGAACTGATATTGATCCTTCCAGTGGCAACGACATCTGTTGAAAGAATATTTTCAGCAATGAATATTATCAAAGCAGATTTGCGCAACAAAGTGTCGGATGATTGGTTGAATGATTTGATAGTGTGCAACACCGAGCGAGACATATTTAGGCATGAAAAATCACAGAATGAATTTGCCTCGTGAAAGTCGTGATTCAAGCTAGTGGTATGGTTATTTTTTTTTGAAATGTTCATGATCATTTAAGTAATTAAGTACAATTTGCTATTGTATTACTAATTTTTTTATTTTGATGTACAGATTGTTATCTACAGGAAACATATTTACATGTTTTTGGGATTCACTTGCTATTAGCGAGGTACCTACATTGTATCTCTCTTTTTACTTTGCTTTTATTCATGTATGAATCTGTGAATTTGATTGCACAAGAATACATGTAACAGCCCAGCTGTTTATTTCAAAATTTCAGTAAAAAATATTATTAAATTAATTTAACTTAAAATAAAACAAGTGTTCTTTGGTTGCCTAAATTTTGGAGATTTTATTTGCCTGTTTTAGCTTTTAAAAAAGCCTTTTCTTAAAAGTCATTTAACTAAAAAATTAAAAATACTATAAAATAAATATTATTTTGAATTTCTATAAAATCATAGCTCAAATTAAGTACTTTAAAGCATTTAGTTTTTATTTGGATTTTCTGTGATTTTCTAGAATTTCTTTGGAGTTATGTGGATTTTATTCCAAATTCTAGAGCAAGAAAATATACTTTAAATATTTTATTAAAGCCAAAAAGATTTATTTTTCTCTTCCCAAGCTCCCCTAAATTTTATAGATATGTTGAGAATTTTTTGGAATTTAAAATCAATTTTTAAAAGACAAAAATGTATTTTGTAAACTATTAAATGTTAAATTTGAATTCACAGTATTTTTATTAAGTCTAAAATATCTCCAGGAATTTTTTAGAAATTGTCTAGAATTTTTAGATATTATTTACTATTTTGTAAGTATCTATAAAATTTCCTGGTATTTTGTGAAAATTTAAATCCGAATTTAAATCCGGATTTATCTCAAGCCAACACGTGTCGCGCGTAGGTTGAATCCACCTCTTCCTTGATCTAATCCAAGCCGTGCACAGCCACTAACTATCCAATGGCCGAGATCCCTCCATCTTGCCACGTGTCGCACATCCGGCCGTCCACCTCTTCCTCTCCCTCCTGTCTCACCGACAAGTGGGTCCCACTTGTCATATGTTTCTTCAACCTCACCTCTCCTTCAACCTCTCGCCGCCGCCACCATTATTGCGCGCCTCGAGCTCCGTTTGGCCGCCCCGCTCCCCGGTGACTGCCGCCTCGGGCCTCCCCGTCGCCACCGCACCCGCGCCGCCCCTTAAATACGCCGCCGCCGTGTTCACACCGCCAAAAACCGGCTCCTCTCCCCGGTTTTCGTCGAGCGCGCACCACCCTCCCTATAAAACCCCGGAAGCCTCCTCCGCATTCCTCTCCTCGCAGCCCTCCTCCACCCTCGTGAGAAGCCCCAACCACCGGAGCCGCCACCACTCTCTCTCATCTCGCTCTCTCTCTCTTCCGCCGCCTTCCTCCGCCACCCCGAGACCGAGCCGGTGTGACTCGACTCCCGCCGCCTCCTCTACCTCCGCCGCCTCGCCACCACCGTGAGCACCGCCTCCCGCAAGCCCGCCACCCCCGAGTGTTGCGTCCGTTCTGCCACGTCAACCGGCCATGCCGACGTGGCAACCGCGTGGCCACCGCGTGGCCGGCCGCGTCAGTAGCTCCGTCCACGCCAGCATTTCGTTTTTAAAATAATTCATTCAAAATTAAAAACCCCGCTGATGTCATAATTAGCCTTTTTCAGCACAAAAATAATTCCCAAAAGTCAGTTTTTTATTTTCTTTCTTTTAAACTTCCGGAAGTCCGTATTCCCTCATTTTAACTCCGATTTAACCCGTTAAAATTTCTAAATTCTTCTAGAATCCTAAACTACCCGTTAAAATTTCTAAATTCTAAATTCTAGACAAATATCTTTTTGAATTTTTGAATTTTATTTGAATTTTGTTTGAATTTATTTGTTTAGTTCTTCGCGCGTATAGATTTCGACGATCTCGGAGAGCATGACTTCGACGATTCGAATCACCTTTGACCATGTTGATCTTAATAATTGAAATTATTTATATTATTTTTAAATTATTATGCTTGAGTAATTTTATTCAATTCTAGTTTAAATTCGGTTTGAATTGTAGTTTTGCCTAAATCCTTTGTACAACCAAATTTGATATTGAATGCCATTAAACCTTGTTAACCCTAGATAAAACCTAGTTAGTACATTATTATTAACTAGAAATTTTGTAGAAATGCTTAGCCATGCTTAGAGTGATTATGGTTTGGAACAATCTTTCACATGAAATGATAAACTTTTATCTTGTATTCCTGATTCTGGAGAGTCAAGAATGTTTATGAAATTATTTCCAAACAAGTATAAAAACTTGGTTTAGACTTAGGCAAATGGTTAGAGTGGTGGGTGCTTGCTGTCATGCATTGTTGTTTGGTGACGTAATGTTGATTGCCAGGCACAGGGGGCATGTGGTTGGTGCTTAAGTCAGTAAAGGACCGGTCTGTGAGCTAATGTTGCAAAGCCCTTTCGTACTACCACAAGTCTGGTATGGGACACACATGGTCGAATAATTTGTGAAGTTCCGACTTAATCTCGCTATAGGCTGAATGTGGGCGCGGCGTAGGCCGTGAGAAGTCTCACATGGCACAAGAGGGGGCTCCAACATGTGGATTCATGTTGTGGTGAAATCTTAGTGGCAGCGTGATTATGTTGATAATGGATCATTGTAAAGGCTTTGTCATGATCTCCTGGCCGCACATCTAAGGAAGTGTGTTAATCCGGTGACAAAAAGGAAAGATCATGTCTTGTAGGTAAAGCTGTATAACCTCTGCAGAGTGTATAACCTATCCTGGATAGCCGTGCCCACGGTCATGGGCAAGCTGAGTAAAGGTTTTCATGGATTAGACTTTGTTTTTGAAAATGGTTTTTGAAAACCTTATGGATGGATGGAATACATGAGAGATTTTGAAAACTTTATGGATGGATGGAATCCATGAGAGATTTTAAAAACCGTATGGATGGATGCAATCTATACGAGTTCGTTTTGGAAAAGATGGTCCGGGTGGGATGCCCGTGGTTAGGTTGGTGTAGGGGATGGACCTGCACTAACGTTATTTATTTTGATTACAATGTTGCTTTACTTACTATATCAAATTCAGGTTTTGCACTCACTTTACAATATTTACTCCAATGTTGCCTTTTATGCAAATTAACCATATTATGCCTTCCTTTGATATTCTATATGCATGCATTAATTCTGTTAAACCTCCTGGTGTAACTTGTGGAGTAATTTTTGTACTCATGTTACTCAATTTAACTCTTTTAGAGGAAGCATTCGACGATTTCGGTGAGGATTGCGACTAGGCCATGGCTTACAGTCATTCGCCTTGTGGGAAGACTGGATGGGCTGCTGCATCGTGTTATCTTCTGCTGTCTTCTTCCGCTGCTATTGTAAACTTTGGCCATCAGGCTCATATTAGTTAAATAAAGTTTGTCATATGCATGATATTTGTCTTTGTGATCACTGTGTGCACTAGCTTTTCCTGAGATAGTGCGATTAACACAGAGGGTTTCGGAGTTGCTGCTCCGGGTCCCGACAATACATAACTATGTTTCCTATAAAGTAGTTTAGTCATTCGAGGTGTAGAGCCAACAATTTTGCAAAAACTTATGATCTAGCATAAGAATGTATAATTTTTCAGCTCACCCCTATTTTTCATTCTGGATTCGCCACTAAGGGGCGCTAAATTGTAGAGGAATTTTTTGTACGAATAATCTATTTTTTGTTCGAAATTACAGAAATATACTCGCAGGAAAAATATTTTACAAAAATAGGCACCAGTCGCCCAATGGGGGGGCGACTGGAGCTAATCACCCAACCAGGGGCTAATAGAATCTCTGTCGTCCTACCCTCGGACGACTGAAACCAGTTGCCTCCCCATTAAGCGACTTGTAGCGCAGTCGCCTCCCCATTAGGCGACTACACTCAGTCCCCCGTGAATTTTTAAGTTTTGTCAATTTTGTACTTTTAAACTGGGAAAAAATCCTGTGGAGTTGTAATAAAAGTTTATGTTCATTGTATGTTGTAGGTGCGTAAAATTTTTTGAGAAATCTGTTTTAGGAACGATTG
Organism: Bonia amplexicaulis; assembly: GCA_036346245.1. Classification (NCBI taxonomy): domain Eukaryota; kingdom Viridiplantae; phylum Streptophyta; class Magnoliopsida; order Poales; family Poaceae; genus Bonia; species Bonia amplexicaulis. The sequence goes on from CM070764.1 coordinate 12,972,151, forward strand.
ACCGTAGAACGATCGGTACATACAATGGTAAGTGATATTTTGATGTTACTGAGAATTCATGTACGTAGAGAACCAGTATGTTAATATTGTTAAATGACTTGCTATGTGAATCATTGAATGCGAAAAGACGAGATAATAAGCTTATTTAAATAGAAATAAACTTCATAATACAATTGGGAGTAACATGCCGTGTACTTTTTTATTACATGTATAACATATAGCGTCATGTGCGACTATCCCAACCAACTACTCGTACGACCTACTGTGTGGACCGGGACCACTTTCCCTTCCTTGCCCGCTCGGCATTAAACTCCTCCGCGGCCTCTTTTGTGCAATGTTATTAAGCATGTCATGGATTGGTTGTTATCTTCATGCGGTTGTTATCACGAGTCATAAAAATATCACATTTTAACGAACGGCAAATACAACTAGTATGTAAGTAAATAGAGCAATACTAAGCTACCAACATAACACCAACTACATTACAGAAAAGGGGTGTAACATAGCAGTTTTACAAATAGTACATGAAATTTAGTTGTAGTCCCCAACAACTACTGATCAGGACATGCATTGCATCGTCTAACTGTGTGTCCCTCCTGAGCGCATCGCCCGTAACGTGCACCAGATGGTCCAGCTTGCAATTCGTCCATATCATTTCTAATACACCGGCTCTATCGCCGACCCTTCCCACCCTACAGCATGTTAACATCTGGAATGCAAGTCCTTGCTGCAATGTCCAAGGTGGCGAAGTTTCCAACCACCTTGAACCCCTGGAGCTCCCCACACCAAGCTTTCAGTATCCTCTTCTTAAAGAAGTACTCGGACATGAAGTTCAAAGGATCTATGCCCATGGTCCCGCATGCAGCGAGGACATGAGAGCATGGCTTGTGTAATAGCTTCAGTTTGTTGCAAGTGCAGCTAGGTTCGTTTGCATGATCTCCCAGGCATACCTCGTAGGTAACAAGGGAACGAGCCATCCCAAATCCGGTTCTATCACGGAGTATCACGTCGAAACGATGCTCTCATAATTCTCACTTTTCACAATTACAATGGCCAGCGGTAATATTTGGTTGTTGCCGTCAACGCCTATGGTCGTCAGGATCTGCTCCTTGTATTTTCCTGTCAAGAAGGTCCCGTTAACTGAGATCACTGACAGCATGTGCCTGAATGCCTCAATGCAAGCACCAAATGCTAATAAGGCTCTCTACAACACCGCATATCCTGATGGACTTGTGGATGGCTTGTCTTACACGGTGATATACGTTCTGGGGTTCCTTTTCTGCAACACCTTAAGCATACGAGAAAGATTGTCGTACGCCACCTCGAAAGACCCGAAATGTTTTTCCAACGCCTTCTGCTTGGCACGCCACGTCTTCGCGTAACTAATCTTGTACTTGAATTTATTCTTGATAGCTACCACGATATGCGTGGCATCTATATCTTTCTTCTCAACTATTTCTTCATACATTAAATTGGCTATAAAGGTGGACGTTAGGTTACGATACCTCGTTAAAACACTGTTGAGAATGCAAGAGTGCGGCTCCACCTTTGACACATTCCAGTGAGTCTCATACTTAGGTCTACGTGCGTGCACCCTCCAAGGACAATCAACCTGCTCGCACTTCACAGTGTACTGCTCCTGGCTTGATTTCACGACATGAAATGTCCGCTGCATTGAAAGGGCCCACAGCTTGATGGCATCCTGCAGTGCTTCCTTGTCAACAAACATAGAATGCAACCGAACCTCTGTCTCATGATACTCCCACGTTGATTTATGCTCATCATGTGCGGAAACACCCTCATCGTTAAACCAGTTCCATTCCTGCGGGATAGGAACTTCATCCTCATCCGAACTGTCCTCCTCATCGTCATGTATAGCTTCCTCTTCAGCCCATGCCCTCTAGTCATTACAGTCCATCTGCTGCACGATGTACTCAATATGCTCCCCTTCGTCGGCTTGTCCAGTTTTCTCTGTATGGCTTGACCATTGTACCTCTCCTCCATGTATCGTATCGGCTTCATCACGAGCAACTTGATCATCTTCGCCAACATGCGGCCCGCCCGAGCTGTTAGCACCTCCCGGAGCAAGGGTGGACGCATGAGTTTGCGCAGCTGCTTCTAGTGAGTACGGTTGCACAAGCAGAACACACTCGTATCCACGACGCCGACACCTTTGCACAAAGCCCTTCCACGAAGCAGTGCGCGCCAATGTCTTCAACTCCCATCTGATGTCCGTGGGAGATGGGCTTCAAAGCCCTTGCACGACGACGCTGCACACCTCGGGGTCCAATGAAAAACTCTAGGTCAGCCAATGCAGCACATCTGAGATTCGAGCATTCTCGCCATCCGGAAGAACGAGAGTGACTTGCGGAAAACCGCTCAAATCCACACCATTCGGAACTTCACGAATGGTTCCAGCACCGTAATACACTCTCAATGTAGTGGCTACTGCCATTGATGATGTCGACCTGCATATATGTTTCAATTTTGCGACATGTCAAATAACATCGCACAATACTAAACTTTCTATATTAAAAATTGTGCTAAAATTCTATACTATAAAATGTTTCATACTACAAAATGTATACTAAAACTTTTCTATACTAAAAATGTACTAAATTTTCTACACCTACAATTTTTACTAACACTAACATTTCATAAAAATAATATTGCAAATACAACATAATAAAAAAATATCTGGATCTGAGGATCTCAATGGATGGAATAGCTTTCATCCTCCTTCCTCCCTCACCTCCTCCTCCTATCTTGTCCTCTCCCTCTCCCTCTCCTCCCCCTCTTCTCCCTCTCCTCTCCTCCCCCTCCTTTCCCTCTCCTCTTCTCCCTTTCCTCTTCTCCCCTCCTTTTCTTCCCCTCCTTCCTCTCTTCCTCTTTTCTCTTCTTCTCTCCTTTCTTCTCTGTGCGCAGAATGAGTGAAAAAAATTGCTAGGCAGTGGACGACGACCGAGTGTGCTGCCTTAAAACCCCCCGTTGCCCTGGCGTTGGGCGACTGCAACTTCAGTCGCCCAACCGTACAGCGACTGAAATCCAGTCGCTCAACACTCGGGAGACAGTAATAATTTGCCCAACCGTTACCACATTCCCTACGTGTTGCCTCTCGGTTGGGCGATTAGCTCCAGTCGTCCCCCGTTGAGCGACTGGAACTTATTTTTGTAAAAAAAAAGAATTCTCAGGTATAATTTTGTAATTTTGAATAAAAAATAGATTATTCGTATAAAAAAATTCAATTGTAGAGTACCAACGTGAGGAGTGGCATGTAACGATTTTTCTTGCATGGTTTTCACTTCGTGCACCAGCCGGGCCAAAGCATTTTTCCCGCTTAGCTCAGCCACAGTACGTACGAAGCTTAGCTAGCTCAGAAAACTTTGCATGCACGATCAATAGACAACCGTCCATCCGTCCATCGGACGTCCCATCTCGGTCCATGCATTTGCCCCGTCCATGGATCTCGCGGAAGATGCGAGTGCCGGCCTAGTGGCTACCACGTGGGGCCCGGATGACGGTACGCCGGGGCCCACCTGTCGCTAGCTACACGGCGCATGCATGCAAGCCTGCCTCTGCTTGCATGGTTAAAACTAGCTGCGTGAGCGCGGCGGCACGTCGCGTTAGTTACCGTGTGGATCGAAGTAAAAAAGACGATGACTCGCGAGGAGTTTCTTAAAAAAAATCAGGGACACATGCGTAATTTTTGAGAAAATCGAAGGACTTTTTCGTAAAAAACCAAGGACCTGTAAGGATCTGTACGTAACAAAACGAGGACTCGTACGTATTTTTGGAAAACCGCAGGGCTTAATCCGACAAAGAATACACAATTCGGGTGAAGCCGAGGGGGGTTTTCCCAAAAAACCTACCAGAGACTTTTTTGCGAGAAATAGGGACCTTTACGTAATTTCGCGAACTACAGGGGTTTTTTCGCAAAATGTGTGACGTGGCATGTCTCTCCATCCGGGTTCCGGGAATCCCCCCGGGAGTAATATAGTTATGATTCCCGTAGGTATATATAGAAAGAAATTCCCAATATATTATTCTCTTTGAAATGCAGGATTTTCACGGTACTTTTAAATTTCAGCTATAAACAGCCTTACATGTATGCGTGTGTATATCCGTTGGTCCGTTTCTTCCGTTTGGGTTTTGTTTCGAATACAAGCTTTTCAGCCCGCTTAGTTGGATTGAAAAATGTTGTTTATAGCTGAAATTATATTATATTTAGTTAAAATTGTACTGTAGCTGATCATGATTTATTTGACGTAATTAAATTTAAAAAAATAAAAATAAAAAACAGATTAACCAATCACGGAAATGCAAACGAATACGTGAAAAAGAATCAGTAAAAAAGCTTAAAAATTAAAAAATTAGAAAAATATAAAATTTAGAAATAATAAAAAATAAGATAGAAGTACAAACCGAGGTGAGTGGAGTTACTAACGGTCAGAAAATGGTGCGTTGCGGGGCCCGGAATCCGACGTTTCGCAGCCATCTGACAGCTGAGAGGTTCTGATGACACGATCTGCGCAGCCGTACGTCCGGAGATATGCCTCGTATCGTCTATTCTGATCGATCCATGACGATGCTGCATTGCTGCTGCCGTGCCGCTTCATTTTGACTCAAAATATTGGATGCTGTCTTTTCTTCTCCTTCCTTCTGTCTGAAACTCTAAATTGTTTGAGTTGTTCGAGATAAACATGCAGCCGTATCTGAGCTTGTTTTTAACACAAAAACAATAATTAATTGCACAAACTGATCCAGCCGAGATTCGTTTTGTAAGCTAGGTATATTGGTTCAACTTGTAGAAATAAAAGAGGTTCAGTGTAATTAAGCTTGTCCCTTTAATTTGCCCGTTCTTACTTCATTCTCTCTTCTAGTTCAAGTTAAACATTGATTCATGCATTACCGCCGATAGGCATCCAAAACTTTATGAAATGTTTCCATAGTCATTGTCTTTTTTTTATTTTATCAATATAATGCCCTGCTAAACGAAAGGTGCGGGCAGCTAGTATTGATCGATCATCAATCTAAACTATTGAGCTATCACATATTGTTCTGTGGAAAACTCCGCTGTATATAAGGAGCTATATTGGATGATTAACATATTTCTAGCGCGTGTTTTTAACACTAAAGTCTGTGAGTAATTAAATATAGATCACAAAATTAGCTACCCTATAAGGAGTAATCGACTAGATCAGTTGGCGGTCGATTGATTAGTTGAACTATTAGCAAAGACGGCTTCATACGCTACGTACGCTGCGTATGGCGAGCTTTATAACATAGACGGTTCGAAAACCGTCTGTGATAACCTTCTATTATTACTTATCTATAAATTTAGATGGTTCAGAAAACCGTCTGTGATGACGTTTTTAAACCGTCTGTAATACGACTTTCTGTAGTAATGTAGGTTTCATGCGCTACGTGCGCTGCGTATGGCCAGCTTTGGTGCGCTGAAGTTTTAAAGAAATTTTGCATCTAAATGTTACTCTTGCTCACCATGTCCGATGCCATAGCATCAAAGGATATGAACCCTACAATTTCAAAAGAGCAGAACAACGACATCTAAAGGGTTTTTTATTGCCATCCTTTCTCAACAAATAAGATAGAGGTAAGAAAGCTGAAATCATTAAAACAAAATAAAGCTCCTAGTGTTCAGTTCAGTTCAGGCTTTGCATAGCAAACTCATGAGCTTCTACAATTGAACTGTTCATTGCCATCATTTGTGCCTGTGGATATATCACTGCCTTCATTGTATCTTTAGGTGGATGACAAACACCACCTGAATAGTGAAGAGCATGGATTCTTTGAAGACCATGATGCCTACATAAAGTCAAAAATACACTAAGCAAGCACAAACAAATAATTTATGGTATACATAATTTATATGAACAGTGGAATTTTTTTGGATTTCTACCATTCTGGCATACTAACTAAAGAAGTTTCTACATAGAAAAAGAATCAATTGAGGGAAAGAAAACCTAAGGGGCACCTTTGTGAATAGTTCAGACAAAAATGAACATAACTGCGAAATTGACTATCTTACCATGGAAAATAATAATTGTTAACTTTGTTCTAAGAGAAAACGCACATATCGCAAATAAACTGAGAGAACACAGGAGAATTTCTGAATTTCTTTATTCTCTTACTTGCTCCCCTTTTCCCTTCTTCTCTTCTTTTCTCACAAAATTGGCTACAAGTCTCCTCAATATATAGGCTAATAATTCCCTACTAGTACATGTATTCGGACTTTAAGTTGGACACAACTTTAACTTAAGTTACAGACAGAGACGGACTCTACTACGTCTTGAACTCTAAGTCAAGATTATTTCTAACAATCTTCTTTTAATCTTGACTTGACATACTCTAGTTTTAGTCTCAATGCATTATAAACTACCAGCCACGCCTCCACATGAAGCATTCTACATGCAAGCTACATGTAGAGACTCAACTCAACTGGTACGGGTCCATCCAGATGCAAAGATTCTAAAACATTGAGGCAGTCAGACTCAACTATAACTTATTAAACTCATACTTGATACAGAACGGTGATACATCTCCTCAACGTTCCGATTCCTTTTCACCTTACTTGAGTTTGGACGGTGACACATCTTCTCAACATCCTTAACTCAACTCATCATCAAAGCAGTGTTGGTTCATCATCGCTGAACGCTTTAGCAAGAAACACTTTCTTCACCCTCGGCTTGAAGTTTTCTCTCTTAGCACAGGAATTGTGCTTCGCCTCAGGAGCACTGCTGCCTGTCTCGTGTGCTGACCGAGACCCGAAAGGAAGCCTGATGCTGCTGCTTAACTTTCTCTATATCGAGAAAACAAAAGGATGTGTCGCGCGCGTCGTTTTCCTGGGAGAGCTGCGCGAAGACGAGCGACGTGCATCTTAGGAGCGCCGCGCGAGATGCGCTGAAATGGAATCGCCGAGATGATTTTTTTAGCAACTTGATTCTTGGCTAGGCTCTGATACCACTTGTTAACTTTGTTCTAGGAGAAAACACACACATCGCAAATAAACTGAGAGAATACAGGAGAATTTTTGGATTTCTTTATTCTCTTACTTGCTCCCCTTTTCCCTTCTCTTCTTTTCTCACAAAACTGGCTACAAGCCTTCTCAATATATAGGCTAATAATCTCTTACTAGTATATGTATTCGGATTTCAAGTTGGACACAACTTCAACTTGAGTTACATACGGAGACGAACTCTACTATATCTTGAACTCTAAGTCAAGATTATTTCTAACAATCTTGTAGCATATATCAATCTTCTGCTCCAAATATGTCAGGTTCAAACATTTTATTGACCATTACGCAAGTATATACTCTAAAAATAATCGATACATATTTTTAACTGAATTGTTCACAAAAGCATCCATGTTTTACAGACATATGGCAATCCCTAAAGCCCCAAACAATTTTTAGAAAAATTCAACAAAATAGAAATTAAGAAGGAAACAAAATTAAATTAAATCTTGATTTGTAATTACAAATTGTAGTCTCAAAAACAATTAAAGTATGACTAATCAATAATAAATGAACGAACTAATTTAAGTGAAACATCAAAATTATAAACATATTGGAATATTTAAATGTGATAAATAAGTCACTTATTTGTGACACAACGGTAAAGGGAGGAGCAAATCGAAGTATAGTTGTATATATTTCTTGTAACTGCATTTTGTTTATGATGTCAAGCCTGAACATGATAAATTCCTTAAAATGTGAAAATCTAATATAAGATATGGTGAATTTTTTCCATGTGAAAACCCAGGGCTAATAGCAGGGTGTTTTTCCCCTTTGTTCATAGTAGTTCTGCAACCACAAAAAATTATCACGATCATATAGTGAATTTAGAGAAGGCACAAAGTTAACGACAAATAACATAGCTTATCACTACTACAGAAAGCCTAATACTAGACGGCCAATCACAGATGGTTTGACAAAGCCGTCTGTGACCGACACTAACACAGACGGTTTTAATTTGGACACCGTCTGTGTTGGCGGCGTCGGAGAAAACGAGTATCACAGACGGTTGTTATCGATGAAACCGTTTGTGATAATCTGGAATTATCATAGACGGTTTGTAATAAAAAACCGTCTGTGATAATGACGCTAATAACTGAACTACAGAGACAAGAGATCACAAATTAAAGTCAAATTTATTAATTTCAATTCGAGGCAAATTTATTACAAAAGTTGCAGAGATAAAGAGATTCCCATATTCTAATCTTCTGGGCTTCGTACGCTTCTTCTTCGACTTTGCGACTTGGAGGATCAGCCGCTGAGTTCTTGAACGCCGTTAAGATTGTCCTTGTCCTTAGCACTTCCTCCTCCAGCATGGGCAAATGATCAATAGCATAGCCCATAATCTCGTAGAGGATAGCATTATAAGATTTCCTAGAATCTGCCATTTCTGCTTGATCGGCAATGCTATCCATCAGTCTCTCCAATGCCATAATTGCTTCTTCCGCTTTGTGCACATTGTGTATAAGAACCAGGGTGAGAGTTGTTTCCCTTTCTTGAGCGGCAGCGAGACGCCTCCGTCGATGGCAGATGATCAGGTCGAGCTGACGGATGCAAGAAAGTCGGGGAAGGAGAGCAGAGCGTGTCCGGAGAAGCTGCTCCAGATGTAAATTGCTGGCCGCCTGTGTAAGGTTCCGGTCGAACAACTCTTGATGAATAGATGAGAGGAAGAAGATGATCACAAGAATAGTAGAATCCATATTGTACGTACGTTGAGAATTCTGGAGAAGAAGATGAGTAGCTAGAGGACAGTACGTACGTACGTAGAAGACCTGGATTAGGCACGCATATTTAACCTTTAGCACAGATGGTTCGTATACCAAACATTAATGATATAGACATTTCGTATAACGATCGAGATACGTTAGACGAAACACGAGAGATAAGTTCTGACTTTGCATTATCACAGACGGTTCGTAAGTAAAAACCGTCTATGATATAATTATCATAGATGGATATAAACTAGAACCGTATGTGATATCATTATTATCACGGACAGTTCTAGTTTAGAACCGTCTGTAATATTCATTCATCACAGACGGTTCTAGCTACCAACCGTCTGTGATAATCTGACAGCTGGGCCCGTCGATCCTCCTCAACCCAATCCTAGCCAATAGAAATCCACCAATCCTCACCCCACGGATCGTAGCTCCGCCTCTCCATCCCCGCGCCAAAAAATTTTGCACCCCTCCCCTATAAATAATGACCATAACCTAGCCTCCTTTCTGTTCTCCTCCTCATTGTTCTCCTCCTCCTCCATAATAGCCCCACGAAGCAGACGATGCACACGGCAGTGCTCAATTAACGCCGACGATGGTGGACGTCAAAGACATCCAGCTCGTGCGCTGCATCCGGGGCGAGAAGGCCTAGGCATAGAGGATCTTTGCTTTTCTCTGTTCTTGTTGTGTTAGCTAGATGGGCAATCTATTTGTTGTTTTGGGAAATGGATGTTTTATGTTTGTGAAATGAATTGAGATGTGAAATGGATGTTTTATATTTGTGAAATGAATTGAGATGTGAATTGGATTTCAATTAATTGCTATATTTGCTTGTTTTCATTTCAATTAATTGATTTGCGAAATGGATGTTTTATGTTTATGAAATGAATGAGATGTGAATTGGATGTTTTATGTTTGTGAAATGAAAAGAATATCACAGACGGTTTGTAAATAAAAACCGTCTGTGATAGGTAATAATCACAGACGGTTTTTATGTAAAAACCGTCTGTGACAGGTGATAATCACAGACGGTTTTTATGTAAAAACCGTCTGTGATATTTACACCAGAGACGGTTCGAAAACCGCCTGTGATAACCTTCTATTATCACTGACCCATAAATTCAAACGGTTCAGAAAACCGTCTGTGATAATGTTTCTGAACCGTCTGTAACACGATTTTTTGTAGTAGTGTATGTTAGCTGCTTATATAGGCAATTGCTATAAGCTAGCATCATGACCACCTCGATCTGTCACCAGCCCTTCATCCTGCTCACAAATGTAGTAAAAAACAAAAAAAACTTTGTAGACCCAGTTTATAAACTAAACTCGAGGAATAATGGTGAAAGAACCACTGCGAACAAAGGAAGGGTAGAAAGGGAGCAAAACAAATGGATAAACAAAACATTTTTTTCCTTTGCAATAGGGATAACCAAAATGAGTTTGATGCAAAAACTCTGTACCTACATATGCACTTTTACCTAGTGGAAGAAACACATAGGAAAATGTTTTTGCAAATCAGCACTACGGCTAAGAGATACATGGTAGTAGTTTTGGCATCTTGATCAGTTCCTATCCTCTTGCATTGGCTAAGCTCAAATTGCTCATGTGCACTCCCAAGGAAATGATCAAAAGGAACTCTACGACAAACATGGTAAAATGAAATTCCTGTTTATTGATACCTCTAGCATATTTTTGTTGGAAACAATCAATTTATTGATACCTCTAGCATATTTTTGTTGGAAACAATCAAAATAAGTACCACTACATAAGAGAATAGGAAGCAACAGGACATACTTGCTTCTTGAAAGAACAACTACTGTTACCCGAACAATATGACGTGTATTTATTGTGATAAATTGAAATTATGCAGCGAATTCAAGCTCACTAATCTAAATTAACATTGAAAGAGGTGGTGTTAGATCATTAACTGTACCTTCTTCAACTGCATAATCTGAATGGAGGTCCCTGCCAAATTGGTCACAAGTCACCCCCAAATCACCCATGCATGGCTACCTTGGTGCCTTGCCATTGTTCTCCATAACCTGTTGTCACCTCGGCATCGCTATCTGCCCTCAGTCGATCCTGAAGCTCATCATTTTCCCACAAAGTATCTAATTGACATAGACTTGCAACACAAATAGAGGGAGCCAATAGATTGTAAATTTATAAGCCTGTAACTAACAATTGTTATTCCATACTGATGTATAGGATTTTACTTGTCGGATTTGCTAAAAAATCCAATGGCTAGGGCTACAATGGCACGGCAAGCCGGCCATGGGGAAGGAGAGGAAATGGTGACCTGATCAGGCATGAGGTTCGTAAGCCCACAGGGGGAGGCTCGACGGTGGTGTCAGCGTCAACGGGGAGGAAAGGGAGCAGAGTAGGCCGAGGACGGCCTAGGACTCGCCACTGGCCTTATGACCACCATCACTGACTGCCACCTTCACTATCACCACCCCCTTCGTTGAGGTTATAGCTGAGGTGGAGGCTGGTGCGGATCTTCAGAGAGCTCTCATACTCGAGGAGAGGTAACCGAGGAGGGGAGGCAAGATGGGAAGGGAAAGAAGGAAGGAGGGGGTGAGAGGAACATATCGGGAGGGAGCGGGTGGAGCACCGATGACGCTTAAGCAAGGAGGGTGGGAAGAATGAGAGTGCAACCTCGAGGGTTCCATGAGGTGGCCGAGGTCTGATTTCATGGTGCTACAAGGGCTGGGACAGGGAAGGAGGTGAGGGAGAGGTGGGAGAAGGGAGCGGTGGTGGTGTGGATGGAGTGGGAGAAGGTGGGGAGGAGGCGAGTCGAGGCCAGAGAGGGAGTAGTGGTGGCATGGACGGTGTGGGAGGAGAAGGGGAACGGGCGAACTGATGGGGTGGCAGTGGTGACGCCTAGGAAAAGAGCACGAGGAGAGAGAGCGAGAAGGAGGATGTCACGGCCGATGCGAGGGGATCGGGAGAGGAGCTAGTGCATGGACCTGGCACGTGCACGAACAACCGGATCTACCCCTTAGCACTATCGGACGGCCAGAAGCTTGTCGGTCATCAACATAATTCTAAGAAACTATCAAAGCTTTTTTGCAAAAAGACACGTGTAAGCTCTCTAGCCGCTTGTTTGGCCGGGTTCTCGTCGCGATGTTAGAAATCTTGATGGCCATTTCACAAAACCGAGGACGTGGGGCCTAGCCAGGGCTCCCCGATTCCATCCACTTTACGGGTGTGGTTATTATTGATGAAGAGCACTTCAGGTTAAGCATATCATCCAAGAAAACAAAACATTTCATCTCGAGTTCATAAATTAATGCAAAATTTTACCTACTATCTAGTTAAAAACACTTGTAATTAACATTATACAAGTGTTGTGATTTGTGAACAAACATATATATGGGGGGACCACATGGATATAAGTAACATTAATTTGACAGAACAGGCATGGTTTGCTTCTTTTCGAGGGAGGGCCAATCACCAATAACTTTCATGTGGATTGTCTCCATGCATATAAGTCATTCATTCCACCACGCAAGTCGTCCTCGCTTCAAGGCATGCCTATGTTAATCACTTCACCTCACATCAAGGGCAATCATGCATGCGAAAACTTGTTAGCATGCCGGCACGGCTCAAGCTCATCGTGCTTCGTGCTGCTTCGTGCCGTGCCAGCTCGGCCCAGTCATGTCATCGTGCCGTGCCGTGTCGGCCCGTGTCGTCTCCGGCCAGGCCCAAGCACGTCCCAAAGCCCACCGTGTCAGCGTTCGTGCCGTGCCAGCCCAAGCTCAGCCCAAAATTACTATACGCGAAGGCGGCGACGACGGTCGTCATCTTCCTTTCTCTCGTACCCGTCTCGTTTAAAACTAGTTAAAATAATTGAATTAATTGCATAAAAACATGGGCACGTAATAACATAAATATTTCGGACTCTGGACTCTGGATTCTGTTGTCCCCATTGACTCTGGACCGCCCTGGTACTCCTCGTAGCCCTCTGTACCGTCCATATGACGGTCATCCATGCCGTAATCTCCCATGCTTGGCGAGAGCCGACGAGCATCAATGGGGGGTGGAGGAAGACTAGGGGAGCGACGGCGAGAGCTTACACTAAGTCGTCCCGCTGTCCTTTTCGAGCTTCGATTCCTCTGCATACTGCTTGAGTGTTCCTTGGTACTGTGACTTCTTGGTAACATGATGATTAGTTAATAAATAAGAATTACAAATACAATAAATATACTTGTAAAATAAGAAGTAACAAATACAATAAATATGCTTGTAAAATACAAATAAATAAATAAAGAGTACAGCTGTAATAAATGAAGAAATGAGAAGGAAAGGAGAATGCTCTGTGAAGAAATGGGAAGGAATGACGCTGTGATTCTGTGAAAAATGGTGGAGCACTGGAGGCTTGGAGCGGAGTGAAACATTATTCTGTGAAGAAACTAAAGCTCTGTAAATCTGTCTGTGAAGAAACTGCAGAGCGGAGGAAGCGAATTTATAAATATTGAATTGGAACGTTGCTGCCATACGTTACGTGAACATTGCACTGCCATACGTTGTAAACATGGAATCGCAACGTTCAGATTTTTCAGCTTTTTCTCCGTCCAATCCTCTCTTTTTTACCCATCCGGCTGCCTCCTCCTCACTTTTTTTCCACCGTCCAACCTCTCCTACGCCGCCACGTCCCCTCCTCTGTCCTCCCGCCATCAAGTCGCGTGTGTGGCAGCGTGGGCACGTCATTCAATCGGTCCTGCTGCCTCCACCTTTTCTTCCCGATGACCACGCCCGCCCTCCTGTCTCGGTGCCTCCGTGCGGACCGCGCCTCCTCGGTCCCTCCGACCCTCCGGCTCTCTGCCTCCCTCCTTGGCTCCGTCCCCCACGCACGGCTCCCCGCCGCCCCCCTCCGGCCTCCCCACCGCCCCTCCCTCCTCAGGGCCTCCCTCCTTCCCTCCCCGCCCCTTCTCTTCCCAGCCGCCGCCCCACCGCCACCCTCCTCCCGGCTCCCCACCCCCTCCTCCTCCCGGCTTCCCTCCGCCCCTTCCCGGCCCTCGCCTCCCCACCGCCCTTGCCCGCCCCTCCACCGCCGCCCCTCCACTATCGCCCCTCCTCCGGCTTCCCACCGCCCTCCTCCTCCCGGCTCCCCACCGCCTCTCCTCCTTCTCGGCTTCCCGCCCCTTCCCGCGCCTCGCCCGCCCCTCCCCGCCGCCCACCGCCCCTCCTCTCCCGCCGCCTCCCCGCCTCCACCGCCCCTCCCCTCCCCACCCCTTCCTTCCCGGCACCCCGCCCCCACCGCCGCCCCTCCCCGGCGCCCCTCCGCCTCCCTCCCACGCCGCGCCCGCCGCCCGGCTCCTTCGGCGGTTCGGCCTTCCCCGACCTCCCCCGACGGCCCGGCCGCCTCCCTCCTCACCCGGCGCCTCATTCCTCCCCGGCGACGGCGTTGCGGCGGCGGCACAGCAAGATCGACGCCGACGGTGGTCATGTGTGTTTGTGTATGCTTTCATGTGTGTTAATGTCAGTGTGTATGCTTGCTTGTGTGAAGTGTGATTGTGTCATCGTGCCTTCATCTTCTCCAAGATCGACGCCGACCTCGCCGTGCGGCCGTGCCCGCCGTCTCGTGCCGGCCGAGCACGCAGCACGATCTGCCGTGCCGTGCCGTCCACCGTGCAGTTCTTGAGGCCGGTCCGGCCCACCGTTCGTGCCGGGCGGCACGGCCCGCCACATGTCGGGCCGGGCCGTGCTTGGGCCGGGCCGGGCCGGCCGTGCTTTGGGCTGGTCCAAAAAAGCACGGCCCAGGTCCCAGCTCTAGCCATGCACCGTTCACTGTGTTCACCAGTCACAGCTAGCCAATGGCAATTATTTAGTTTTATAAATTAATGTAATGGTTGAAAATACAATCAACAAACTACTGCCTTTTTTAAAGAATGCCATGTTATAAGCACAAGTGTGTGTGGATCCGATGTTGTACACCACTTAATTGCATGCAATTTTGATTTGGCCTCCCTACAAATCTGTAGAAATTTCAATTAGACCCTGGAGTCTTCATGTTTGGTGTGAAAAATTGAGCCTCATACAATCACTTTACCAAAAAACTTAAGATATTGAGAATTAAAAACAAACAATATACTCAACACACTTCATATACTTGCCACTGTGGGACACTCTTCGTCTTCACCAACATTTATAGATTCCTTAGATATGAATTACTTTTCTCCCAAATTTGATTGGAAAAATTTTGTTTATACCATTAGTTGCGGTAAATTCTCACTTTTGCCACGAAATTTTCCGGTCTCTCACTTATGCCACTGTTCCGTTAGGTACATGTTTGGTTTTGCTACTGTCATCCAATTCCCATCAAAGTGAACATGGTTTGACCGTTAAAAAATAGTAAACAAATAAAAAAAGATAGAAAGGTACAAGAAAAACAGATAAAATTTAAAAAATACCAAAAAAAAGTACTGGAGTATACAGAAAAATTCATGGATCACTTGTAAACAAAAAAGTTAAATTTTCTATAAAATTTCACTAGGAACATGTTAGACTGAGTAAAACTTTTCAATCTTTCTCAACATTCTCTACAATACAAACCTACATAGGGATGCTGTTTTAATATACTAGAGGTGTTTTTTCATGTCTTTACATTGTTGTAGAGATGTTTTTTTAAAATGCCTCGTAAGCACCTTCCTATGCGTCGTCGCTATGAACATAGAGATATATGTAGGTCATTTAACACATGTAAACCACTGAAAAACGCCTCTAGATAGTTAAAAGCGTCTCAAAAAATGTCTCTACAAAACAAAAAACTTTAAGAGAATTAGAGAGCGTCTCAAAACTAGTTGTTCATGATAAAATTTTGCACGTGGTTCTAAAACGCTTCAAAATCACATCTACAATACAATATTTTGTGACAATTTTTAAAGTGTCTCTAGGCCATGTAACTTCAATTTTAGAGGCAAGTTGCAAAGCGCCTATAAAAAATGCCTCTATATGGGGATTTTTCTTGTAGTGTTTAAGGGAACATCCTTAAATTTTTGCTAGTGTATAACTTTTTGTAAAATTATAAAAAAATTTCTGGGTTTTCTATGATTTATGATATTTTTCTTCATTTTTCTTAATTTTTATGGTAATTTTTTTTCTGAATTTTCTATTATTTATAGATATTTCTTAATAGTCAAGCGCTGTTGACTTGACAGAATGGGTGCCAGAACGGCAAAACCGAACATGTACCTAATAAGACAGTGGCATATGCGAGAGAGGTTAGAAAATTTAGTGGCAAAAGTGAAAGTGGACCGCAACTAATAGCATGAATGAAAATTTTCCAATTTGATTTTAGCTTAGTATTTTCTTAAGTTTCATACATTAATCAGTTCATCAAAAACTTGAATCGTAGAGAAAAAGATAACATTTTCTCGTACTGTAACAAAAAAAATTGCTTGTGTGTGACAAAAAAATGAATTAACGGATATATGACAGTTTTGGATTTTAGGATATACATTATAATTGTGTCACCATCTCCTCGGCTCAAGACTTACGAATCCTCCACACACAAACACATGCACACTCCCGAAGACCAACAACGTCTGGGAGAACTAAAAGTGCATGCAATATGGAGTAAAATACAGTACGATATGCACGCAGGGAGAATCTTTCCGTGAGCTCCTGCTGCTGAATATGGGTCTCAGGGTCTGTTTGGTAGGCAAGAAATCGGACGGTTTTTTGCTTCTGCTACAGTACTTAACTTTTAAATGGAGTATTTTCTCAAGACAGGGTCTTCAAGTTAAACGTAGTACACGTTAAAAGCTTAACATCGGTATCAACCAAAATCGTAAACGAGTATCTCTCTCCGCAATCTGTACCGCAAACAGCCAAAATTTAAAAATTTCAGTCAAAAACTATAAACCGCAGCCAAAAAGAACATTCGCCCGGGTTAAGTTCTCCATGTTCTTGTTCGCTTGTGCTGTTGCCGGCTCTTGTTCTCCTTGATCCGTAGTACGTGCGTGCATATATACACGCAGCAATGCAGCCAGGCACAGGTGACAGCCGATGTAGTGCACATCACACACACATTCATGAAGCAGCAGCAGCAGCCTACAGTAGTACAGTTTTTGTTGAGAGTTGTGCACTTGGATCCATCTAGCCACATACAGTCCTAGTACTCTACACCAAGCCAATTCATCCACTTCATAGAATGTGTACATGTCAGACAAATTAAAGGTATATATGTATCACACATATGACACACCCTAGGGTTTTGCAATGTTTATATGCAGGTATACATATTTTGTCTGGAGTATGTGCATGCAGCGGTGATGGCAACGCCACGGTCATAAGGGCAGTGCTATTCTTTTTAATTTATAACTTATGGTTTTTTGAATAAATAAATAGGATATCTTTTTCGCTCTCTTTTTTGAAAACAATTTATCGGAGTGATCTTTTCAAATCAGTTTATCGGTGTATCACCATTTGATTCATGTCAAAAGCCGTTAGCAGCAGTCATATAAGTCATCAGCTGCAATTGAAAAGTACAGGCCAGAGCTCAGCAGAGGGTAGCTAGCTAGAAAACGTAACACACTGACAAGATTCCCTTAGCTGATGGTCGATCAGTTCTACCAATGCCAACAAGACGTACGTGGTTTTGTTACTCTGTGTGAATTTAACAGGACCACAGCGTAGGCTGCATACAGTACATACGCATGGAATGCTAAAGCAGCATGAATAGAGTATATTTTGTACTATTTGGCCTTGGTTTTGGTTTACGATCACGTAGGGTGAACGTAGAGCTGGACAACCACGCTGGAATATAGGAATTTCACGCAAAACGTATTCAATATATTTCTCGTAAGGAGCTGGAAAAATATGTGTTTCGAATTATCAGACTAATTGGAGTGCTATTCTTATAGTTTAAGTCTCCGTTGGGCCTATTGAAACTCCCTCAAGCACTATTGGTTTTCCTAGCTGACAACCGGACTAGATCTCTTTCTCAATATTTCTTAGGTGTGTCTAGATATTATTTGGATGTTTTTTTTCTAACAATCATTCAGATTTGAGACCGTTGGATTAGAGATCCAACGACTCCCTTTTTTTAGAGGAAGGGTGATTTTTTTTTGGAGAGGGTGGGGAAGAATTTATGGCCGTTGGATCTCTAATCTAATAGTCACAAATCTATATGGTAGTTAGAAAGAAAACATTCGGATAATATTTATCAACATCCATATTTCTTTTGGCATACAGTAGAGATAGCGTACGCATGCACGTGTGTACGTACATGCATGAGAGAAACCGTTGTCTGAACCTGCTTGTATTCAACTACCACCAACAAAACAAGCCATGCATCCATCGATCGTACGTACGTCACGGACAAGTTGCTACTATAACTGTTATATATAGCTAGCTTTAACATAGCAGGATTTTGTTCTGTATCCAGAACGGTGGAACGTGCCTACGCAAATTTTCTTACACGTCTGCATGTACGTATGCACGGTCGTCTGCAGGCTCTCGTGACATGTATCTCTGCGTGCATGCACGCAGCTGCACGCTGCTCGTTACACAGGACGGCAGGAGACATATATGGCACAAGAACCTAGGTGACGACATGCATCCGTACATCAGAAGAAAGAGAGATACTATATAAAAAGAGAAAGAAATAAACAAAGTCCAATCATCTAAACAGATGCTGATTGGATTTCCCGGTTGGACTGAAAAATTATGGTTTATAGCTAAAATTACACTGTAGAGGCTAAAATTTTACTGGAACTGAATGTAGCTTATTTGACGTAATTAAATTTAAAAAAATTAAAAATAGAAAAAATATGCTAGCTCATCACGGATAGCGCAAACGAATACGAGAAAAAAGAACTGGCAAAAAAGCTCAAAAAAGCTAAAAGTTCAGAAAAAACGAAATTTATGAATATTGAAAAATAAGCCAAAAGCTAGAAGCTGAAGCCGAAATAAGCCAAACACAAGTCAAAAGCTAAAAGCTGAAGCTCAGCTGAGATGGCAGGTTTACAGCATGGAAAACACCAAACAAAAATCCATAGAATTTTTTTTTTTGCCTCACGTACTCATCACTGATGAAACCGTGCAAGAATTGGAAACTTTTGTTTTTTCTTTTGACAGGCGAGTCTCTCAGACTACTGGTAGCTAGGTAGTAGGTACTGCTGCCACAACAACAGCGAGCGACTTGGAATCCCAAGAAAAGCTACCAACGGGATGTGTTCTTGGCTGAATCATTGGCGTTCTTCCTATTTGACATGGCAAATCGAATTATGGAGTATTGCAGTAGCAGCAGTGTATTGTTAGAGCTTGTCTCCTAAGAGTCGAATGTGTCGCTATCTCCTGTCCGTGTACATGTGCAAACCAGCCGTGTTCTAAGTTGAAGTCGAATAGATGTCAAGGTGCATGCATGTACCCTGTTTTGAATGTAAGCAAGAAAACATATATAAAAGATTCTAGTTGTGCTGCACGGCAAATATTCCTCTCTTTGCTCGTGAGTTCTCGCGCTTGATGTTCCTGCCATTGTATGTGTGTGTTAATCTTGGTTGAAAGCTAATAATTGGTATTAGAGTCATGATAAAAGACATTCTTCATCCGGTGAGGAGGTGGAGGAGGCCGTCAGACGGATAGCGGCAGCTGTGAGGAGACAGAACAATCTTAAGGGCTGCGCCCGCGCCATCTAAGCACAAGTACCTGCTATCTCGGTCTATGAGAAAAGGAGAAGGCCAAAAGGAGAATTCTATGACGTCTCGTATTTTTACCGTGGGGTAAAAACGTTAGTCAACAGATTATTATTTATTTTACCCGATAAAACATCACTATAACAAATAATAAGCCTATCAAAGTATTACAGCAGAACAATAACTAGCGACAACATGATATTACAAGAATATTGCTATGCAGGGCTACAGTTTATTACATCGCCTCAAGGGCTTAAATACTACAATCTTTAGAAAAGAAAATATTCTAACTACTTTCTATTCAAAAATGACTCCACACGGGGTGTCCGCTTGTATCCATTGTAATCCGAGTCCATTGTATTCCATCCAGGTAGATCCCCCTACCCTATCTATTCTCTGAACTGACATACTCCTAAGCAAAGGGAGATAATAGCAAGGGTGAGTACAGAAGTACTCAGCAAGCGTTATTAGCAAAATGCACAGAATGCTTATCCTCTACACTTTTAGGAATATCAATTCCTACCCTCAATCTCTTGCTCATTTCTTATCCTTTCTTTCTCAATTTCTTTCCCATGACTTATAGAAAATAAAGTTTGTTATGTTTTGAAAGAATTCCAGATTATTAATTTAGAAAACTACTGAACATTCGTATGGACAGCAAAAACCCCCATAAGTTTCCGTAATTCTCCTTTCCCGGAGACAGGTATGAATTCATGATTTGGATAGCATTGCACAAGCTTGTATCACTTTACCCATCACCACTCTGATCTTGCTGGCTCCTAGATCTCCGCATTTCCTTAGATGTAGTGCCCAGATCAGAGTACATTACTTTTACATCTATCTCAGTATATTATATCTCCACCCAACTATTCTCAACCGGCGGCCCGGGGCGGTTTCTCACCCTCGCCCGGTGCCCACTACCTCGACATGGTTGTTGGTTGGGGCGGCCCCACCCTACCCCAACCTCCACCCGTGCTAATATATGCGCCTTGCATCCCCCACCCGGCACCCAAGTGCTGGCCTAGATCGTGTGGGTTCCTGCGGTGGTGGAGTCCCCCACCCGGCACCCAATTGCTGGCCCGGATCGTGTGGGTTCCTCTATGGGGTCCCCCACCCGGCACCCAAGTGCTGGTCTGGATCGTGTGGGTTCTCTCGACGGCTTAATAAAATACTTACCCATGTGGAGAATATAACACTTTGATAGAGCTACTAGTCTGTCCGTAAAAATGGGATGTTGGTTGATACGTTTTGGTACGGTCTGTCCACACGGATGAAGC
The DNA here is from genome assembly GCA_036346245.1 of Bonia amplexicaulis. Lineage (NCBI taxonomy): Eukaryota > Viridiplantae > Streptophyta > Magnoliopsida > Poales > Poaceae > Bonia > Bonia amplexicaulis. The sequence goes on from CM070764.1 coordinate 12,992,822, forward strand.
TAGTGACTTCTTATATGTTTATCTTATGCAGAGGTCCCAACCTGCCTCTTGTCACCTGCCCTGGCAACCTCTGTCCACCTTCTTAATTATCTTAGATGGCCAACTGCTCCATCAGTTGCCATCTAACTCTTTTCTCTTCTCTTATAGCCATTGCTCGATTTAAATACTCTTTATTTCTTTCATGCAGGGTGATACTAGATTAATACCAAAAATACTTGTTTTACGAAATATACTCTGGACATATGTTCAAAGGAATGCTTGCCTGAACTTTAACCATATATTCGAATTCAAGAAGGATCAGGTGAAGTCGTTCCCGTAGCTTGGATTGTAGCCTGCAATTAAATACGTCGACTACAACTTAGTTTATGAAAATATAATAAAATACAAGGTGTCGATGTGCTTGTGCTTCTAGGGTAAGGCAATTTAACCTAATCGCGGTAGTTGAGATTAATTTTGATATACTACTCGTTATTTGACATTATCGGATTAGCATTATGAGATATAGTTTATTTAGTAGGTATGCCTTGCGTGTTGTTGGTTCCTAACAATGTTTCGATTACACAGAATTAGCTAGATGCATGCACAAATATAACGGTGAACACTAATCCTAGCCGATCTCGCATATGCAATTATGCCTATTTAATTTTACTTTAGTCATTTGCACATTTTTACAGCTTAACTACTATTTAATCGCCGCGTATAACTTTACTCGCTACGCGTAATCTTAAATCGACATTGTATCTAGTTTTTGGGAGTTCCTTTCAAAGACTAGTTCTAGTTTGTTTGGGGAGTCCAGTTTACTAGAGGAGTGGGTATACATTGTAAACACATAATGTTATAAATGTGTGCGGGTCCTAATCGGTTTTGTAACTGTGGTTGAGACAGCCTTTGGCTTGCATGCATGAGGGGCATATAAGGCCGAGACCTTTACGGCCAAAGAAGCCAAATTATGTCATGTTATCTTTTGGTCGTTTTTTGGATAAAAACCAGAAAAACCAGTGTTGGCAGCAAGTATTGTGTAAGATGAGTTGAGAGGAGAATTGTCGTGACGAAGAATTTGAGGTTGTATGATTTCAGAAGAAGAGAGAGAGATAGTTTTTGTGCGCAAGTTGAGAATACCATCGTTCTCAGATTGTGCCAGAGGTGCTGATCTTGCTGTTCGATTAAATCGGATTGGTTATCAAGATTTCGTGCGTGATGACGACTCCACATTCGAAATCATATCGGTTGTTGTGGTTATACCAATACATCCCAATTTCGTAACAAGTAGAGGCAAAATTTTCTTTGGATGGGTATGCTACAATTGCCGCTTGTGATGTAATACCCATGCATATGCGAGCATATTCGTTGGTGTTGGGTACATGTTGGCTGCGTGAACAGGATATAAGGCGAGTTGCTTTGAGTTCAATCATGTCTTTCTCTTTTTTCATTGAGAGGAACACGTAGGAAGATCGAATCTTGGACAGACCAGCAATATTTGGAGGATCGACGGTGGCATGACAAGTCCATAGAAAAATTTGAAGCGCAGCGGTGAGAGCAAAAGAAGAAAGCTAGCATGAGAAGAAGCTATGAAATGGGAAGAAGAAAAGAGGGCCGAGGAAGAAAGAAAGAAATCATAGTCTGCACGAGTTTTGCACCGAATAAATGAAGATTTAGTACGATTTTGACCATCATGCGCATATTTAGTCGATCCGATTCCAATCGATTGATGGTATCTCAACTAAATTCTAGATATCGGTCAATTTTCAGCAAAGCGAGGGCTGGGAATGTTCCCTGTGCCTCTGCATTTGCAGCACAACAGATTATGGATAATGGACCCATTCTGAACACCCAGTACCATTGAATTAATTAATCTAGTTAGATTAGTTTATCACCCTAATAAAAAATAGCAGCCAAATACAAAGTAACAGTATATTCTCCTTTACAAGTATCCAAGATCTAGGGTTAGCTATACAGCCCAAGTGCTGCTTGCATGCATGTCTTCCAGAAGGCAAGCAAATAGCAATCCTTCCCTGTCTTTTACTTCAAAAGCTGTACCAGTAGCATATATACACATGAGCTTAATTAAGCAGCAGAAAGCAGCAGCAAGAACAACAAAACCTGCGCACAGTTTTCAGTAGAGTTGAAAGAAGAAAACACGAGGGAGGCACGTGGGCCGTACACGCACACACGCTATTATCCAAGATACGGCAGCGTAATTATATTAGCGCCATCTTTTTAGACTCTCCTCGTCCTACTCTTTCTCCTTTTGTTAATTGGTCTGCTCTAAAGCTCTCTTGGGAAAGCTGGGAGAGGCAGCTTGTATTAACTCACTTATTGCATGGGGTTGCCTGTTTATCCTTTATATGAAAGCGAACTTGTCCCTCGTAGCTTTAGTAATCACTAACAGAGTTTGCCCTAGCTTGCCTGTTTCCTCTAGCTACTCATCTGATCCAATCTAGGTGTCGTTTTAGTAAGCTGATTTTGGTTTTGCAATTACTGCTAGCTGCTCTTACACTTTTTTTGGGTGAACGTTTGGGAACGAACAGTGTTTTCCACTACTACAGAAATTCGTATTACAGACGGTTCAGAAACATCATCACAGACGGTTTTGTAAGCCGTCTGAATTTATGGGTCAGTAATGATACGAGGTCATCACAGACGGCTTTCGAACCGTCTGTGGTGCAAATATCACATACGGTTTTTAGTTAAAAAACCGTCTGTGATATGCAGACGGTTCTTAACTAAAAATCGTCTGTGATATTCAGTTCTACTTCTAAACCTATTTCTATTTATTGGCTAGCATCAGGAAATGCTAACCATGCCCTCTGAAACAAATAAATCAGCATGTATATGTATACATCCAATTCACATCTCAATTCATTTCACAAACATAAAACATCTATTTCGCAAATCAATTAATTAAAATGAAATAAAATATACATTTACAAATACAAAATGACAATCAATGTCAATATCTTATCCCAAACAAAAAATTATTGTACGCTGTAGAACTCTCCATTTGAATTTACGACTTTAGACATCAAAAAGTACGCGCACTCTCCTTGAATTTGTGCAAGGTCCGGCTGTTGCATTGCAGTTGTAGAGATGGGCGCAGCCTGTCAATAGAAATATCAATGTGAGTACATATATAACCTGATAAGATTGAAATAAATGTGGGAAGATTGACAAACCTTAGAATTGGTGATCTTCGAGGAATCGAGGAGTAGTCTCATATGGTGGCAAACATAGAATCCACACGTGTTGCCCGGTAGCTGCTGGTGGCACTGCAAAAAATAGAATGTGTTAATTCAAGAGGCATTACAACCAAGCTACCAACGACGCATGGGCCGATCGTGCCACTGATTGATGCTGCGCACATGGCACCGACAGGCCACAGGTGCACGCACAGCACCACCTCCATCGTTGCACCCATTCCCATCTGCCGCTGACCTCTTCTCATCATTCATGGCTGCGACATCACCACCCACACCCCTACCTCACTGTTGCCACTCTCCTCCTCCACCCTCACCTCCACGCTCACCGTCCGCACCAAGCCCTGGCACCCTACCTCCACGGTTGAGCCCTAGTGCTCTGCATCTATTCTCACTACATGCACTGACGAGGCCACCCCGTACGCCATCCCATGCTGCACGGAGGGCCCAAGGTCATGAGTCTGGCCATTTGGGTGGCCATGGTCTGGATCTAGAGGTGCTCCTTCACGGCGGCAGCCATGGCGATGGTCCTCCATGCACTACTACATAAATACTATTAGTAGACGTCAAATCACAGACAGTTTGACAAAACCATCTGTGACATACACTATCACAAATGGTTTTAATTTGGAGACCGTCTGTCTTGTTGGTGTAGAAAAAAATGAGTATCACAGACAGTTCTTACCGATGAACCATCTGAGAAACTGGAATATCACAAACGGTTTTTAATAAAAACCGTCTGTGATAATTTGTGAATTATCATAGATGATTTTTAAAAAAACAGTCTGTGGTAAGCTAATTATCACAGACAGTTTTTTTAAAAAGCGTCTGTGATAATCGCCGCTCAGAACCACATCTGTCTTCATCTCGATCCGGATCTAGCCGGTGCTGCACCTGAAGGAGGCAAGGCTTTCAGGCCGGTTAATTTGGTGGGAGGAGGCAGGAGAGCTCTGAAGATTCATACGTTCCTAGTTGCCCTAGAGATGGTTAGTAATGAAATTTATTTTTCTTTGCATTACAATTTAGATCTAAGTTTTGGTGAGTGTTATTGAAGATGGTTTGCATCTATTTGACCATACATGATCAGTTCCCGTCATGTGGGAGGCCAAATTTGTCAAAATTGTTGGTTATAAGTGGTTCGTCGATCGCTGGGGAAATAGGTGTTGTGTTTATAATATGAATTAAGCTAGCAAAGCCTCAATGCATGTGGTATATATGTAGTAATATTTAATTAATTTAATTTTTAATACTAAGTTGTTATATATATGCATCACGTAGGACCGAAGTTGGATATATGCCGCGAACCGTGTGAGTGAAGAGTACATTAATGGCGTGTCTGCTTTTACAAGAGCTGCCGAGGAGGATATATTGAATAAGGGGGTGTAATATATGTATTGTCCATGCACTGACTATGAGAATTTAAATATGTTTAAGAACCGAGAGTAGATTGAAGCGCACTTGATACGAACGGGTTTCAAAAAGGGTTAGACTTGTTGGACTAGTCATGGCGAAGTGAATGATATGCCACCGGACGACATCGCCGGTGAAGTGAATGATATGCCGCAGGATGATGTCGATTATTGTTCGGATTCGGATAGGTTGCAGATGACAATCTAGATCAGATGTTTCGCGATGTAGAAGAGAACTATGATGAGAGAGAGTACGTTAAATTCTGGGGCTTGATGGAGGACTCGGAGAAACCTTTGTTCACGTGCTGCAGGTCAATGTACACAAGGTTGTCGGCCGTGCTTGAACTATTGAAATTGAAGGCAAGCAATGGTTAGTCCGACAAGAGTTTCACGGCGCTGCTAGGTCTTTTTGCGGACATGCTTTCGGAGGGAAATGAGTTGCCTAAAACCACGTATAAAGCCAAGAAGGTTCTTTGTCCATTGGGAATGAAAGTAGAAAGAATACATGCATGTTCAAATGACTGTATCCTCTACCGTAAAGAGTATGCAAACATGGATTATGTCCGGTGTGCAACACATCCCGATACAAACGTAACAATCAATCAGATGACGGCGAGGGAACAGAGGTAAAGAAAGGACCTCCTGCTAAGGTGGCATGGTATTTTCCTATAATGCCCCGTTTGAAATGGTTTTTTGCAAATCCAAAAGAGTCAAAACTACTATGTTGGCACTCGGAGGAGCGCAAGAAGGATGGAATGCTAAGACACATTGCTGATTTCGCCTAGTAGAGAAACATCGATCGGAGTTTTGCAAACTTCGGTGCAGAACCAAGGAATATAAGGTTTGGACTGAGTACAGATGGAATGAATCTTTTGAGTAGCATGAGCAGCCAACATAGCACTTGACCCGTGACTCTCTGCATATATAACCTTCCTCCTTGGTTGTGTATGAAGCGAAAGTATATTTTGCTGTCGATACTTATCCAATGGCCAAAACAACCTGGGAATGATATTGATGTGTACCTAGCACCGTTGGTGGAAGATCTAAAACTACTGTCAAACGATGGGGTACAGGTATGGGATGCATACAAACAAGAGAGTTTCACTTTACGCTCCTTATTGTTCTGCACCATAAATAATTATCCTGCCCTTGCTAATCTGTCGGCCCAGAGTACAAAAGGTGACAAAGCTTGTACTCATTATTTAGATGGTACCGAGAGTGTGTGGCTGAAACACTCATACAAAACCGTGTACATGCGCCACCACCGGTTCCTTCGGAGGGCTCACCCATACCGCAAGATGAAGAAACAATTTGACGGAGAGAAGAAGGACGCTTCAGCTCCAAGGCATTTAAGCAAAAAAGAGGTTTGTAATATGGTTAAGGATTTAGATGTTGTCCTCGTAAATTGAGGGTTCATGAGAAGAACATCTGGAAGAAGAGATCAATATTTTAGGACTTACCTTATTGGGAGTACCTAGATGTTCGACACTGCATCGACATCATGCACGTAGAAAAGAATGTATGTGACAGCTTGATTGGTCTCTTACTGAAAATTCATGATAAAACAAAGGACGGCGTCAACGCACGGCTTGATTTGGCTTATATGGACATCAGGCCTGAGTTAGCATCGACAAAAATAGATAATGGACGAATGTACCTTCCCCTGCGTGTTACGCTCTGTCCAAGGCCGAGAAAACAGAACTGTGCCAGTGCTTGCATGGTGTCAAAGTTCCGTCTGGTTACTCCGGCAACATGAAGAAACTTGTTTCGATGCAATATTTGAAGTTGAATGGCATGAAGTCTCATGATTGTCATGTATTGATAATAATGATATCACAGACGGTTCTAGTTTAGAACCATCTGTGATAATTATATCACAGACGGTTCTCAACTAGAACCGTCTGTAATAAGCCTTCCTATATATACCCTCAAGCTAGGGTTTTGCACGTACACTGCAGCTATAGCTATACCAACCAGAGAACAGAGACATAACATCGCCGCTCTTCCGATCGAGCCTGTTGCCGGCCGCCTTCCCTGAGCCCGTCGACGGCCGCCATCCCTGAGCCCGTCGCCGTCGCCTTCCCCGAGCCCGTCGTGCTACTCTTCTACACCCGCCTTCTTCAAGCAGATCTTCTACACCCGCCTCGCAAGGTGATGCCTCTGACTGGATTGCTCATGTGACATGGTTCCAAGTACCGAGTGTTCCATGCCGTTAGTAGATTTACAATGCCGAGTGTTAGAGCTTTTGTTGATATTATGTCCTATTTTGGGGTTCAATGGGTAGTGTCCGTTGCAACTTGTATTTGGGTGACTCAACTAATACAATGTTATTGATATGTAACTTGATATGTAACTAATACAATGTTTGTATTTGGCCGCTGCAACTTATTGATATGTAACTTGTAACTTACAGCATATAGGAATGTTATTGATATGTGATTTATGAATTGTGACTTGTAACTTGAATGTTATTGATATGTTATTGAATTGTAATGTTATTGATATGTAACTTGTATCTTACAGCATATAGGAATGTTTATGCATAATTGTGATTTATATAGGAATGTTATTGATATGTAACTTGTAACTTACAGCATATAGGAATTGTGATTCACATATTGTACTCTTTATGAATTGTGATTGATATGTAAGTTGTATTTGGGTGACATATAGGAATGTAGCTATCGGTAATGTTATATGTAACATTTAAATCTTACTTTTATGAATACATAGTTGTTTCATGAATATATATACTTATGAATATATGTTAAATCGTTATGAATATATAGTTGTTCTATGAATACATATACTTATGAATATATGTACTTTCATGTAATTCCATGTCATTTTCATATTGATATATATATATATATATATATATATATATATATATATATATATATATATATATATATATGCTACATTGTGCTTTTTCATATATGAGAAGGCCAACATGTCATCCGCGCATTCTTCAACATCATCGCCGGATGCGTTCGCTACAAAATCAAAATGCCAAGGAAGAGGACTATCAAAAAAGCCTGAGGACCGATTTACCATCACAGATGTCGATGGATCTAGGACCCCTCTCCTTCCTCGCCGAGCATCATGCGCATTTCGAAGAATGATCGGAATAGTTGCACGAGAACGAATTGAGATCACATTCGATTCGTGGATGACCATGATTGAGACTCGAAAACGTGAGCTGCTGACAGAAATTTTTGCATCGTTCGAGATCCCAGAAGAACACAACGACTCCGTGCAACGACATGCCTTGCTAGCGGCGTGCAAAGCATGGAAGAACTTCAAGAGCGTGCTTGCAAGCAGTACGTGGAGAAGGATCTAACACCCTTTCATAAGTACCTATTCCTAGAACCACAATGGGAAAAGTTTAAAGCGAGGAAGACGACCGAAGATTTTAGAAGTGCAAGTGCGGCGCACAAGGCCCTCCAGGCAAAAAACACACACCCCCACATACTTGGCACAGTTGGGTATGCGGGTAAAATCCGGTAGTGGAGGACGGAGGATGAACAGGCAATCCTGCGGGACACCGCCCCGCCATTTGCCACGTTCCCGGATGAGCGCGCTCAAAATTGGATTAGAGTGAGATCATCTACCACGTCATCAGGGGACATCTCCTTCCGAAACCCTACAAACCAGGAAGTGTCCCACCGCTTGGTAAGACATCAATCGAACTACGTAGCTTATAATTACTCCACAACTTCATAGGAAATGAAATGACATGTCGGTCTCTTGCAGGAAGCGCTGAGTGTAGAATCTTCCCAAGGATCATTCCAGGCAACTAGGGAGAAAGATATACTCTCCGCGGCCCAGGAAAACAAGGAGCACCTGGGTCGTACAAGAGGCTTTGGGCTTTATGTTCCTTGAAAACATGGTTTCTCAGTTGACTCCGAATTGTATCGGAGTAGGAAGAGAACTAAAGCCTAGCGTGAGGCATGCCTACGAGAGGAGATCAAGGCATCTCTTAGAGAGGAGTTGGCTGATTACGTCAGAGATGAGATGCGAAGATATACAGAAAATCAGCAGACCGTCGTCGCCGCACTTGTGCTAGCCAGCCCCCCAAACGTCGAAGTAGTTGCGCATCCAATCCTACGACGGAAAGCGAGGCCAAATTTTCTATGGACGACATCTGGTAATAATTATTATCTCTGGAATGCTCGATCCGTTGATAGGCGTATTGGAGTAGCTAATTTTGTATTGTTATGTAGGAGTCTACGAAGTGCAAGCTCTAAGTGAGATATGCATCCATTCCCTTATGCGCTGCTAGGGGCTAGGCATATCCGTCTGCTCACGGGGCCATGGTGCACCGTACACCTTTAGCACCAGGTTTTGGAAAAGTTTATATGGATGGTGTGCATGCCAATTTCGAGGTCGTCCTGCTACCGAAGCTCCCCAATGACGAGCTCATGACTCTAGGGCAAGCCATTGAAACATTCATCCAGTGGCCCAAAAGCGACATATTTCTAGAGACTTCTTCACCAGTGGCAGGTCCACAATGGCAGTCTGAACCAGAGCTACATGCACTGGTGCCATCTCCACAATGCCTATCTCCACCACCACTACCTGCGCCGGTGCCATGTCCACAGGTGCTATTCCCGGTGAAGAAACTTGGACCAGTGCTACTTTTACAGTCGACTACTATGAAGTTGACCTACAACCGAGGCAGTAGGGGCAAATCAAAGAAGACCGATGATGATATCCCGGACCTGCCATTGGCCCGCAAATTCGTACTAGGTGAGCCGATGATCGTCCGGAAAAAGCGCCTCATAACCCTAGGACTTAGTTGCCAGAGATTACATGCTTGGTATATGGAACAGGACAATAAGCCACAGGGAGAACGACGCTCAGGTATCATTGTTAAATTCATGCCGGATCATTTGCAACACGAAGTTCATGATTGTGTCTTCGCGGTGACCTTTGAGGATTTATTTGATCTTTTCACGCTCAACGCTCTCGATGCCTCACTCGTTCGATGCTGGACGCTGTAAGTGTGTACAATCACAGTGTCCGTTCATGTAATACCGATATATGTCATATATAATTTGTTGTCTTTCTATGTATATATATATAGACACATGGTGACTGAAGCTAGATCATCCAAATCACCAATTGGTTTCCTGGACCCACGCTTGGTCGCCATGGATACCATCAACGATGATGCATCCTTCGTCGAGAGGTATATTACAACAATACTGTTGGCTCACCGCGATAAGGAATTTGTACTTATGCCCTACAATCAGGGGTTCCATTGGATTTTAATTGTAATTATACCAAATAGAACAAGGCAATATACCTTGATTCCCTAAGTAAGAACAAAACCGACTACACAGTTATCGGCCAATTACTCGATAGGTAAGTACATTTTCTCCATATATAACTATATTATACTCTTTCTTTCCTTCCGAATGACTAAGCTAACTTTTTCGAATCACGAAGGTCGTTCGCCATGTACGTTGTAGAGACACGTGGCTCGATGGAAGGGGCCAAGCCCTTGCAACATGTTCAAAATTTTCGGGTATTCGTTAGTACATATTAATTAATCCTATACAACACTTGGTAGTAATGTCTCTTGAATTAACACATTCTATTTTCTGTAGTGCCACCAGTAGCAGCCGGGCAACACGTGTAGATTCTACGTTTGCCACCATATGAAACTACTACTCGATTCCTCGAAGATCACCAATCTAAGGTTTGTCAATCTTCCCACAATTATTTCATACTTATCAAGTTATATATGTATGCACATTGATATTCCTATCGACAGGCTGCGCCCATCCCTACAACTACATTTCAACAGCCCGACCTTGTACGAATTTGAGGAGAGTGCGTGTACTTTTTGGTGGCTGGAGTCATAAAATCAGATGAAGAGTTCCACAACGTACAATGATTTTTTGTTTGGGATAAGATTGATATTGATTGTAATTATGTATTTGTTAATGGATATTTTATTTTATTTCAATTGATTGATTTGTGAAATGGATGTTTTATGTTTGTGAAATGAATTGAGATGTGAATTGGATGTATACATGTACATGTTGATCTGCTTGTTTCAAAGGGCATGACTAGCATTTTCTGAGGCTAGCCAATAAACAGAAATAAATTTAGGGGTAGAAGAGAATAGCACATATGGTTTTAACTAAAAACCGTATGTGTTAGTTGATAATCACAGACGGTTTTTAACTAAAAACTGTCTATGCTTGTTGATAATCACAGACGCAGACAATTTTTAACTAAAACCGTCTGTGATTATCAACTATCACAGACGGTTTGTAATTAAAAATCATCCGTGATATTTATACGACAGACGATTCGAAAGCTGTCTGTGATGACCTCGTATCATTACTGACCCATAAATTCAGACGACTCACAAAACCGTCTGTGATGACGTTTCTGAACCGTCTGTAATACGGTTTTCTGTAGTAGTGATGACATCAGCCACCACAGCAAGATCGAGAGGCCCTCAGATGTCTCCATCGATACCGCCTCAACATCCATTAGCACATGGCTACCGCGGCACTGGAGTGCAGAAGTGATAGCTTGAACTCCTCTGAGTCGTCGTTGCTGGCCGTGGCAATGGGGAAGTTGCGCCGGTGGGAGCATTGTACGCGGCGAAGGGGTCCCTGCAGCACCATGTGAGCGATGGCTCCCCGCAGATCCTCAACAGAAATCTCTTCCCTCTTATGTTTTAAGCTATTAGCAAAATCCCGCCAAGAGGCAGGGAGTTTAGCAACGATGCCCGCAGCCACAAACTTTGGAGGCAACGCCTGACCTAAGTCGCAATCTCACCGACTAGTAGTCGGAGATCATGAGCTTGTCCAACTACGGACTTACCCTCATCCATGCTAAAGTCGAAAAATTGCTCACATATGTAGAGCCATGACACCGCCTCGCCTCTGCATATTTGTTCTCTAGTGCATCCCATAACTCGTGGCGGACTTGAAGTCCATGTACACATCATAGAGCGATCTGCCGAGCGTATCGTCGAATGCGACCAAGAGCGATTGTTCGCATTATCAAACCGCATGGTGCGCTCAATCGTAAATGGATCTGCGGGTGGATAACCCACCACGCCCCAAAGACATGAGCCAAAACTTGGCTCTAGTGCGCCATCTACGAAAGTTCGACGGAAAACCTCTCAGGTTTCATCGCATCAGAAGCATTAGCCATTTCTGTATTGCAACAAAATTCGCAATAAGGTTTCTGGATTGTTGGATATGTGGGCAATATTTTAATTCCAAGTTTTAGTAGGAGACAAATACAATAAACTAATGATGCAAAACTCACAATTAACGGAGCTATTCATCATACTTGAATATACTCAATAACAATATAGTAACTAAGTCGACCGTGTGCACGAACGACTTACTTGTTAGCCTGAAGATGAACAGGAAGCCGCGCAGGCTTGACGCAGTGCAGAATGTAGATGTCGCAGTGCAGTGAGCGGTTGCGTAGATGCACTGCCCAGAAACCTTATTGTCGCCTCGTGCAGGTACTCTCTGCGGCAACGACACACGCGTGCGTGCGCGTGTGTGTGACTAGACAGAATCCTCCACATACCATCTCTATCCATATTCAAGGAGTGGAAAGGACTCCACCTTATAAATTGATGTTCCTCTCCTTTCCTTAGCAGTATGGTACTAAACAAAACATGCTTTGGAATTAAGGAAGTGAGCCATAAAATGGGCCACATTCTAACAATCCCCCACCAATTCCAAAGCAAGAAGTAAACAGATGATAAAGATATTGTGCTGAAGTACTGTTAATATACTAGTCTTTTAGTGTAAGTCTCGTACGGGTTGAACTTACACCTAGAATGACAAAATTCATCTTCTCACAGCTGATGAATGGACCATGCCTTGAATTCACAGCTTTTCGTGATCAGATTTCACTTGAAATCTCAACTAGTACTAGGCTGCCAACGAACCACGTCTAAACGAAGCGTTATATGGTCATGCTCCTTATCTTCTCATGAGCTTTCTAGAGAATGCCCGTTCTCGTGAACTGCGACCACAGTTAAGCTCAAGTAGGTGTATTCTTTCTAGGTATCCTGCAGGCTAATACCTTTTCCTCATTTGGACAACAGAATACATTAAGGCTTTATCCCAACCTTCCAAACAGTCGAAAGTACATTGTTTATTAGGACATGGGTACAATAAATATGTACTCCCTTGTTACAACATCAATTTGTTTTTCCCATTGCCTATGTCACGGGATCTCCGATCAAGAAGGTATGGGTTACCATTGTGATGTAACTTAAATGGGCCTCATTCCCATGTCTATAGATGCAATGAAATCGCTTTCGTGCTAACCCCTTTGTAAAAGGGTCGCGATTTTTCTCAGTGTGAATATAATTCACAGCAATCACTCCGGAGTTTCTCAGTTTTCTGACAGATTTAAGCCTACGCTTCACATGTCTAGAGGACTTCATATTATCCTTTGTACTTGTGACTTTGGCCAACACTGTTTGATTATCACAGTACATCAGGATTGCAGGTATTGGTTTCTCAACCAACGGCAAGTCCAATAGAAGCTCTCTCACCATTCGACCTCAAGCGTGGTCGTGTCAAGTGCTACAAGTTCGCTTCCATGGTTGACCTCGTCAATATGGTCTGTTTGCAAGACCTCCATGAAACTGCAGCACCAGCTAAAGTGAATACATAACCACTTGTAGATTTGATCTCATCCGCATCAGAGATCCAATTAGAGTCACTATATCCTTCTAATATAGAAGGATGTCCAGTATAATGTATTCCAAAAGATGTTGTGCCTCTCAAGTAGCGCAACACTCTTTCAAGTGCCTCCCAGTGATCATCTCCTGGGTTAGAAGTAAACCGACTTAATTTGCTCACAACAAATGAAATGTCAGGTCTTGTGGCACCAGCTAAATACATTAGTGACCCAATAATTTGTGAATATCTTAATTGATCTTTTCCTAACTCATGGTTCTTTCGAAGCTTAATGCTCGCATCATAGGGTGTTGGAGAAACTTTACAATTTTCAAAGTCGAATCGGCTCAATATTTTCTCAGCATAATGGGATTGATTCAAAGTGATCCCATCCTTGCTTTTGATCAATTTAATATTCAGAATAACATCTGCCTCTCCCAAGTCTTTCATATCAAAACACCGAGATAAGAAAGATTTGACCTCGTCAATCTGGCGATTTGTTCCAAATATAAGTATGTCATCTACATACGGACATAAGATAACTCCTTGACCCCCACCATAACGATAATACACACATTTATCGACTTCATTCACAACAAAGCCGGATGTTAAAGTTTTGTCAAACTTCTCGTGCCATTGTTTAGGTGCTTGTTTTAGGCTATACAAAGATTTCAATAATCTACATACCTTATTTTCCTGTCCAGAAATAACAAAACCATCAGGTTGATCCATATAGATCTCTTCCTCCAACTCTCCATTAAGAAAAGCTATCTTCACATCCATTTGATGAACATGTAGACCATAGGAAGATGCTAACGCAAGGAGCACTCTGATGGTAGTTAGTCTAGCGACAGGAGAATACGTATCAAAGAAATATTCTCCCTCTTTCTGGGTGTAACCCTTGGCCACAAGTCTTGCCTTGTATTTCTCAATAGTTCCATCAGGCCTTAGTTTCTTTTTAAAGACCCACTTACATCCTCTGTGTTTACACCGATAGGATGATCTGTGATCTCCCAAGTCCCATTAGCCATGATAGAGTCCATCTCGCTACGGACTGCCTCTTTCCAATACTCGACATCGAAGATGCATAAGCCTCAGAAACAGTCTTTGGCACATCATCCACGAGGTATACAATAAAGTCGTCACCAAAGGTTTTCTCAACCCTTTGTCTCTTGCTCTGCGAGGAGCTTCATGACTAGATTGTTATCTTCCTCACTGATATCACATATTGGTTCAGAAATGGTGGGAAGTTCAGAAGTTTGATTATTCACACTTTCAATATTATCAGATTGAACATTCTCCTGCTGTTCTCATAGGAAAGATATTCTCAAAGAATGAAGTATCTCTAGACTCCATTATTGTATTAGCAATAATCTCAGGAGTTTCTGATTTAACTACTAAAAAACTATAGGCCGTGCTATTATGAGCATATCCTAGAAAAATACAATTGACTGTTTTTGGTCCAAGTTTTCTCTTTTTCTGCAATGGTATATTGACTTTTGCCAAACACCCCCAAGTTCGCAGAAAATTAACATTGGGTTTTCTCCCTTTCCATCCCTCATACGGAGTAATCTCACTCTTTTTAGTGATTACTCTGTTTAGGACGAAAGTTGTTGTTAAAATAGCTTCCCCCCACCACGTCTTAGGCATACCGGCACTCTCTAACATGGCATTAACCAAATCTGTTAGCGTCCGGTTTTTCCTCTCTACTACCCCGTTTGATTGGGGCGAATATGGTGGTGTAAATTCATGGACTATTCCATGCTCGTAATGTAATTGGGAGAATTCATGAGAGATATACTCTCCTCCACGATCGCACCTTAATCTTTTATTTTCTTTTCTAGTTGATTCTCAACCTCGGCCTTATAAATTTTAAAGTAGTTTAAAGCTTCATCCTTAGTTTTCAGTAAATATACATAGCAGTAGCGTGTTGCATCATCAATAAAAGTTAGAAAATATCTTTTGCCTCCTTTTGTCAATAATCCATTCATTTCACACAAATCTGAATGAATAAGATCTAAAGGTGCCAAGTTCTTTTCATCCTCTAATCCCTTAAAGGGTTTTCGAGGTTGCTTTACTTGCACACAAGACTGGCACTTCGATCCTTTGACAATTTCACATTTTGGAATTAAATCTAATCTGGACATTCTAGCAATACTATCAAAGCCAATATGATAGAAACGAGAATGCCAAATATTTGCCTCACATTTATTTAAACCGGTTGCAATATTGATTATAGCAAGACTCTAAAATACTTAGGCGGAACAAGCCTCCGCTCTCATAGCCTTTACCAACAAACTTTCCGAACTTAGACATTACAATTTTATTTGACTCAAAAACTAGCTTATAGCCATCCCTGCATAGGAGAGAACCACTAGCGATGTTCTTCTTTATTGTAGAAACATGCTGCACGTTCTTCAAGTGGATGGTCTTCCACAAGTAAACTTGGATCCACCGTACCAACACCAAGAACGAAGCATGCGACCCGTTTCCCATTAGGATGGAGGAAGCCCTGCGCACGATAAGAAGAAAACAAGGAAATATCGAACATACGTGAACATTAGCACCGGTATCAATCCACCACTCGGTGATTGACATGCTAAAAGACAACGGTGGATTACCATACCCTCCTCAAGTCGAGGCCTCGCTTATGATCACGTTAACGACCTTCTTCTTTGGTCGTTCACCATCTCGATCTTCTTGGCAGCGACACCCCTTTGCCATATGACCGTCTTTTCCACACACAAAGCAGGTGATGTCCTTCAAAACCTTTTTCTCGGTTTTCTTCTTAAAGCTAGTTGTCTTGTTCGGTTTGTTGGATTTGTATTTCTTAGCAACAGTCATTTTCTGTATGATGTTTGCATGGTTCTGGGCAGATGTGTTAGGTGCATCTTTTGCTCTTGCTTTTTCTTCCACATCGAGGGCTGCAATGAGATCCTCAACAGAAATCTCTTCCCTCTTATGTTTTAAGCTAGTAGCAAAATCCCGCCAAGAGGCAGGGAGTTCAGCAACGATGCCCGCAGCCACAAACTTTGGAGGCGACGCACAGCCTAAGTGCGCAATCTCACCGACTAGTAGCTGGAGATCATGAGCTTGTCCAACTACGGACTTACCCTCATCCATGCTAAAGTCAAAAATTGCTCACATATGTAGAGCCGGCGACCGCCTCGACTGCATATTTGTTCTCTAGTGCATCCCACAACTCTGTGGCGGACTTGAAGTC
Source organism: Bonia amplexicaulis (assembly GCA_036346245.1). Taxonomy (NCBI): domain Eukaryota; kingdom Viridiplantae; phylum Streptophyta; class Magnoliopsida; order Poales; family Poaceae; genus Bonia; species Bonia amplexicaulis. The sequence continues at coordinate 13,009,332 of CM070764.1, forward strand.
CATGTACACATCATAGAGCGATCCGCCGAACAATCGAAATGCGACCAAGAGCGATTGTTCGCATTATCAAACCGCATGGTGCGCTCAATCGTAAATGGATATCGGGTGGATAACCCACCACAGCCCCAAAGACATGAGCCAAAACTTGGCTCTAGTCTGCCATCTACGAAAGTTCTGACCAGAAAACCTCTCAGGTTTCATCGCATCAGAAGCATTAGCCATTTCTGTATTGCAACAAAATTCGCAATAAGGTTTCTGGATTGTTGGATATGTGGGCAATATTTTAATTCCAAGTTTTAGTAGGAGACAAATACAATAAACTAATGATGCAAAACTCACAATTAACAGCAGGCTATTCATCATACTTCAGAATATACTCAATAACAATATAGTAACTAAGTCGACCGTGTGCACGAACGACTTACTTGTTAGCCTGAAGATGAACAGGAAGCCGCGCAGGCTTGACGCAGCGTAACGTAGATGTCGCGGTCAAGGTGGCGGTCGCGCAGATCTGCCGCCGAAACCTTTTGCCGCCCGTGCGGTACTCTCTGCGACAACGGTTCGAGATACCGCTCTCCCTCCTTCCGGTGCACACCGGAAGAAAGGTCGACGAGGTTCGAGGCGGCACGATGCTCGAGCACGTAAACACGAGAAGAAGAAAATGGAGGCCGTAGGTTTCTCGCTCATACTCTGGACGTCTCCAGGCATATAAATAGACAGACTGATAACTGACATGATTAAAGCAGCCATTACCCACTGGTAACTGACACTTTCAACCAGTCATTTATCCATTGGTAACTGTCTATCATCAAAACCCTAATAAAGCCTCAAATTCAAACGTTTGAATCGCATTCAAACAGGGAGAGAGAGAGAGAGAGTGGTGCAGAGTTCAGCAAAAATAGAGATGGACTTGGTCTGCCAAGTGGCGCACCACGTCACGGCACGGTCGCGCGTCGCAAGTCACAAGTCACGCGATTTTCACGCGAAAATCTGGCGTATCTGGCAGCAGCGCGTGCGTGCGCGTGTGTGTGACTAGACAGAATCCTCCACATACCATCTCTATCCATATTCAAGGAGTGGAAAGGACTCCACCTTATAAATTGGTCTTCCTCTCCTTTCCTTAGAAATATGGTATTAAACAAAGCATGCTTTGGAATTAAGAAAGTGGGCCATAAAATGGGCCACATTCTAACACTAGTTGCCACCCCACCATAGTGCAAAAGGGTTAGGCCTAGACTGGCATGGTATGGCGACGGCTTGGAGTGCCAGTGGGCCATGTTTGGGCTCACTAAAGACGAGGTGGGCTGTGCCAGCACGTTACGGCGGGCTGGTCTTGCTGGGCCAGCACGTCACGGCGGGCTGGTCTTGCTGGGCCAGCACGGCACGGTCCGGGTCCACGGTCTAATCACAATATTATATATCCAACTGCCCTAAGTTTCTGAAAAAGAAATTGTCACCTTAACATGTTCTTATAACTCTGGTGTAGGGAGCAGTGTCCACCATGCAACTCTGCACAAGGCAGCAGTATAGAAAAAAAGTGAGACTGTGGAAGCCCTAGCTAAAAAGCCTACTTTCTGTAATGCAGCAAAAGCTTTTGCCCCTTGGGTCCATCCTGTCCCTCTCCTCTATCTCTCATAATGTGACCAATTAAACTATTCATTTCCCATTTATTTTTCCAATGTGACTTTTAAATTGCAGCACTGGATGGATCAATGTGTAGCTGAGTACAGAGATGTGAGTATTTATATTGATATTAGAACATAAAGAGTACAGAGATGTGATTATTTATATTGATATTAGAACATAAAAAACTTCTGAAAAGAAGACGTAATCAGGTGTGTATGGTTGTCTGTATCCAACAGTATATACTTAAAGCATTTTAAATAAAAAACGAAATTTGAATTACATACTTATAATTAATTTATAGTGTGTCTACCTACTATTTTGTCAATCCCTTGTTTGTCCAAATTATGCACATGCAGCAGTGTTGGACGAATAAATCTATTTTTTTACAACATTCCATGACAGTGGAAGGAAGAGCAGAAGACGACTTCGTTTTTCTTATACTTTGTCCCTCATATGGATTCTATACAATGTAGTCTGAAATGTTAATGCTAGTTACAGAAGCAGCTCATATAGTGTAGTCTGAACTGAAATGCTGGTGCTAATTAGCTAATACTGAAACTTTGTAGTGCAATCTGAAGTCTGAGCATTTTAACTATTAGTTGAAACCTGATCCGGATAATATTTATAATTAATGAAGTCTGGCAGACATACCAATAGTCCTAACAAAATGTACCTTTTATTCCCTTTTCCCCTCCTATATATTCTAATGCCACCACATGCTCCAAGCAAAGTGCTGCTTGCATCTGCCAGTGCCACTCTCCCCTCCTCCCACTGAATCATTCATCTTTCGATTTTTTTTCCTTGTCCTCCTCTCAAGGCAAAAGAGCACACTTGACTCTTCTGCCTCCTCACCATCCAATCTCTCTTGCTCTAGTGCCACCTATCTCTAACCTCTCTCTCTCTCTCACTTCCTTGAAGACAATGCCAACTCTAGTGTTCTCCTGCAGCAGGCCATTGGCCCTGGTTCTAGTACTCCAGCTGCTACTCATTTCTGCATTGAGTCATCTGGGTTCTTGCAATGGAGGAGACAGGATTGCAAGGCTCCCTGGGCAGCCTGAGGTGAGCTTTGGGCAGTACTCAGGTTACGTTGGAGTGGATGACAAGGGCAGCAGGGCTCTCTTCTACTACTTTGTGGAGGCAGAGTTTGATCCTACCACAAAGCCTCTAGTGCTCTGGCTCAATGGAGGTGAGTTGTTTCATACCTGTTTTCCAAGTCTCAATGCAGAGTGTGCTCATTTTGGGGATGCAGTTTGTTCTGGGTCTCCTTAAATTCTTTTGGTTTCTTGGTTTACCAAAATCCTGTCTGTAAGTTCGTTCTTTGCTCTGCTTGGTTTGCAATCTTTAGCTTCTTTCTTGGAACCTTACCTTGCTCAATCGAAATTTCCTCGTTGAGTTTTCCAGTTTTTTGTGTGCTGTCTTTGTTCTTTCTTTCTTTTTCTTCTTGAAATCCTTGATACAACATTTTTCACTTATTTCTATTTTGTTGTTGGTTTCTTGAGATTGCTTTGGTTCAATGGTTTTGTAGGACCTGGGTGTTCTTCACTTGGTGTAGGGGCCTTCTCAGAGAATGGCCCTTTCAGGCCTAGTGGGAAGGTGCTGACGAAGAATGAGTACAGTTGGAACAGAGGTGTGTATGAGACTAATGAGTACTACCTCTCTACCTTTTCTGCAACTTTGCGTGCTAATCCTAATTCTTGAGCCTTTTGTTGGCCCAAGAAAGTTGCACATGTCTCACTGTTTTGGTGGTGTTGTTACCCTGCAGAGGCCAATGTGATATTCCTGGAGACGCCAGCTGGTGTTGGGTACTCCTACTCTGCTGACGCTGCCTACTACCAGGGTGTCGATGACAAGATGACAGGTACTGATTTTTTCTAGGTTTATATTCTCTCTTTCTCTCTCTATTTTATTTTTTTGAAATATTTGCCTCTGTTTCTGATTCTGCTGTTTTTGACTAGTTTTCGTGAGCATGTATGTCAGACTGCATCTTTGATTCCTTGTACATGCATCATTTGTGGGAAATAAGCTCTAACTACTTTATTAGCAGCTGTATTCTTGTTTTCTTTGCATTATTTAATATCTGAGAATAATAATCTTTGCATACACATCATAAAATCAATATGTAAGAAGGCAAAGTTTTTTATGGTTGATGTATGTGAGTAGGACTGATATGAGCTCTGACTTTTCTTTACTAAATGAATGAAGCAATGGACAATATGGTGTTCTTGCAAAGGTGGCTTGAAAAGTTCCCACAGTACAAGGGCAGGGAGCTATACATTTGTGGAGAAAGCTACGCTGGTATACTCATACAGCATCATTGACCATGTGTTTTTTTTTTGAGCCATTACCATCTTATTTTTAACAAATAATAAGTAGGTCGGAGAACGCTCTGAATATTCAAATGTTCTTCTTGGCATGTATCAGGGCATTACATTCCACAACTCGCCGAGGTCATGGTTGAATTCAACAAGAAGGAGAAGATCTTCAACCTCAAAGGGATTGCTGTCAGTAAACTGGCACTGAAAAAAACAAAGTATACAGTTCAGTGATGCTGCCTTGATTGTTTTCTGACTGCAATTTCATTTTGTTTTGTACAGTTGGGCAATCCTGTTCTTGAGTTCACCACTGACTTCAACTCAAGAGCACAGTATTTCTGGTCTCATGGCCTCATTTCAGACTCAACATACAGAATTTTCACCTCTGTTTGCAACTATTCCCGCTATGTCACCGAGTACTATGGTGGATCACTCAGCCCGCTTTGCGCGAGGGTGATGAATCAAGTGACACGAGAGACTAGTCGGTTCGTCGACAAATACGATGTCACCCTTGATGTCTGCTTGTCGTCAGTCCTCTCCCAGTCAAAGATCCTTACTCCTCATGTATGTTCATTGTCACAAACTGATCAAATTCACTTGTATTGGGTAGCCATCTCTTATCTGAAGTAGCACCAATGTGGTTGTGTTGTACAGCAGCAAGTCGGGCAGCGCATCGACGTGTGCGTGGAGGATGAGACGGTGAACTACTTGAACAGGAAGGATGTTCAGGAAGCGCTACATGCGAAGCTCATCAGCGTAAAAACTTGGGCAGTTTGCAGCAGGTATTTGATATGCAGCTGAATATGTATGTGTATTCAGAGACTGTGTGTCTTTGTATCTGTCATATCTGACCATTGTGTATCGTGTTTTGGTATTTTGTTACAGTGTTCTTGAGTATGAACTCCTCAACCTGCAGATTCCAACCATTAACATAGTGGGATCACTTGTCAAGTCCGGCATCCGAGCGCTGGTTTACAGGTATAAAAAGATAAAGATTCAAAGTGTAGCTCTTTTCTCGTATGAATCATAAAGGACAGGAATCTCTTGATAGAACAAAAAAATATGGGAAAACTAAATCTAATTACAGGGTCTAAACCTCTGTACTTTGCCACCTTCAACAAGGTATAGAAATGCCTGACCTTTGTATGTGGGACATCTGAAACTTGAGGAAACATAAAGTTAAGGAATCCCAGCATTAATACTGTTGGATTATTTGACATGTATCACTTTACATGTAGAAAAGAAAAATGAAGGCAAAAGCTAATCTATGGACTTAGCACTTTACATAATGTTTAGAACATTGTACCTTGCCGCTTTTAACATGATACAAATTTGTACCTGAACCATTTCTTTTGGAGGGTCCTCTCAACTTTGGGGAAACATAAAGCTCAAGCGCAATTGATGTAACATGTAGAGCATTGTTGCCTTGCAAATGCAGTGGTGATCAAGACTCGGTGATCCCTCTAACGGGGAGCAGGACGCTTGTGCAGAATTTGGCGCGCGATCTAGGCCTCAAGACGACCGTCCCATATCGAGTTTGGTTCGCAGGGCAGCAGGTGAACAACACAAACATGTCATGTATCTACTTGCAAACTGAAGAATTAGATGACACATTTCATCACTGAATGATCTGCCTCTGAAGGTTGGTGGATGGACTCAGATGTATGGTGACATGCTGTCCTTCGCAACCATCCGAGGGGCTTCTCATGAGGCTCCATTCTCGCAGCCCGAACGGTCTCTCGTGCTCTTCAGGGCCTTCCTACAAGGAAGGCCTCTACCAGAAACGTTCTCATGATAACAGATGCCTCCTCTGCAGCTCTGAAGGAAGTTGTTGTTCCTGCTTCTGCAAGGGGTTTACTTCTGTAAGAAAGTGTTTGCTGTATTCGCCTCCTGCTGCTAGCTGTTGAAGCTGCGATAATTGCATTGCCCGTAAGGTTTTGCCTCCTTTTCAGCGTGTTCCTTGTATTCAGTCTGTCATTGAGCAAGAGCCAGACAGAGTCTTTCAACTTCATAGTGCATTTGCTCATCCAAATCCGTTTGAAGGGTCCTGAAGTGTTTAATCCTCGAAAAAAGAAATTGTAGAATTTACTATAAGTGTAAACTCCCGAACCCCATATGTAGTTCCAAGTATCTCGCTCTGAGGTACGCAAATTTATTGATTCAATATCCTGTAAAAGTTGTGTATATTCCCCATGAGCTTCCACTGACAGAGGAAAATGAACATGCTCCTGTATCTCAGCTGATTGAAAGAACTCATATACTGAACAATCTTGCTTCTTGACAAAAGAAAATAGTCTTGGATACTTGTCACAAAATAGATTTCCATTCCATAAGTCTTTCCAAAAGAGTACTGTTTTGCCATTCCCCACATTGCAAGAAGCAATTCCTCTATAAGTTGTTATAGAAGGCATGATGTCCTTCCACCAAAAAGATCCACATTCCTTCCCTGTATGCAGCAGCACCAAACCTGCATAGTACAAATGCCAAACTAAATTGACCCAGCCACCCAGGGCAGATCATTGGTATTATAAAACTTATGCAAACGTTTCATGAGTAGCGCTTCATTCTGCAGTTCAAGATTGATGATTCCCAATCCTCCCCTCTTTTTTGGCTCACATACAAAGTCCCAGGCTGCTAAGGCTTGCATTTAGCTTGTAAATCCGAGGAACCCCTCCATAAACAGTGTTTTCTTGCCCTGTCAATGTGCTTGATAACTGTTTTTGGTAACTTTAAGGTGCACATGTAATAAGTGTTACAAATGTGGGCAACAATTTAATTCAAAGTTTTAGTAGGAGACAAATACAATAAACTAGTGATGCAAAGTGTAACATCCCAAAAATTCGCTTCCTTTAAAAAATTTAATTTCAAATTAATTATTTTAAAGTATTTGAATTCTATTTGGATTTTCTGTGTTTTTCTGGATTTAAAAAAAATCAATTTCAAAGTTAAAAAGTATTTTTGTAAAATTAAAATACCAAATTGAAATTAGAAATATTTTACCTAAGTCTAAAATAGCTTCAGGAATGTTCTATCAATTTTCTGAAATTTTTTAGACTTTATTTCCTATTTTAGAAGTATTTTTAAAAACCTTCCTAATGTTCCTGAAAATATAAATCAAATTTAATTCTGAACCTCTCTCCTCAGGCTGACAAGTGTCAAGCCCTGGTTCAATCCGTCATGCATGTTTTAATCTCAGCACTCCCTCTTCACTTACCCGTTCGCCTCTTAGCCGACGGCTTAGATTTAATTCTCCACCGCACGATCTAATCTCGTGCGTCCATCTTCACCTAACCTCCTTCGCTCTCCATCCGATGATCCCGATTCCCGCCTTACGCCGCATCTCTCATCCGACCATCCGCTCTTTCCTCTCTCTCTTCTCTCTCGCTGATTAATCTGGTCCCACCTGTTAAAGTAATAAATTCTTTTCCTTTACAAAAAATAATTCGGCCAGAAAATTGGAATCCTTGCTGATGTCACCCTAATGTCATAAATTCCTTTTCCACAGTAAAATAATTCATCTGAAAATTATTTCCCTTGTTGACATCATAATCTGATTTTTCAGTTCAAAAATAATTCAGAAAATCTCTTTTTTCCTTTTTCTTTAGTTTCAAACTTTCATAAGCCCGTTCTCCTTCATCCTAACTCCGATTGGACCAGTTCAAATTTCTAAATTCATCTAAAATTCCAATCTATCCATTTCTATCCTCTTTTCGAATATTTGGAATTTTAAATTTATTTGGATTAAATTAAAGCTTAGAAAGTAAAAATGTTTTAAATGGTTAAAATAAACTTTAATTAAATCCAAAATTATTTTATTTGATCTTTTCATTTTCCAAGGATGTTTTTAAATTTTCTTGAATTTTTTGAATTTATTTTATTTTTTAAAAAAATATTATTTTATTTCTGTTTTCTCTCTCCTCGTTTCATCTTCTTCATCGAACCGTTTTCTCCAGACCCGAGCGCACGCACGCAGCCGCCATGGCCGTTCCTTTTGAAACTTTGATTCTTCGTGATTTTCTTAACGGATTTTCACGAAATCAAGTGCATTCAATTCCTCTCTTCATGACTCCTCCATTCCTAGCCATTTCCCCTCTCCTTCATGTGCATTTACACGAAAATAAAATCATTACTCTAAATGACACCGTCGTTTGATTTCCCTCTCCGGTCCACCTCCGTGCCTATAAAAGGGAGCACCGGGTACTCCTTCTCATCCTCATCCATCTCCGAAAATTTCACGTCCTCTCTCCCTTTCTTCTCTTCGCAATCGCTATTTTTCTTTTGTGAACCGAGCGCCGTTCCTTGGCCATTTGCGATGCCTACAGTGGAGTGCCGCCACTTTTGACTACACCACCGGCTTTGCCTTCGGGCGTTCTACGCGGTGCTTCTCTCGCCTTCGCCGGAGTATCGCCGGAGCATCGCCGGACAACCGTGGACAAACCACGCCGTCGTTTATCTCCTCGATGCGAGCTGACTGTGCATCATCCACCACAACCAAGATGAGCACTGCATTCCCCACGTTCTCCTCTTCGTTTCTCCACAAACCTCACCTGCTAACTCCTCTCTGTTTGCCCGAAATGCCGATGTCAACCCGTTGGTCGCTGAATGTCTTCTCCGTCGTGTTCCGCCACCATCTGATGTCCTTTGTCTGAGCCGTCTGCACCGTTGAGTTCACCTCGACGCGTTCTACGCCATGCTTCCATCGCCATCACTCGAAGATTCCCCGAGTCCTCGTCGACCTTGTCGAGTCAGACACTGAAACCGTGCCTTCGCGCGTACACCACTTTTTCGGTAAATGCTTTGATTTTTGTTCACGTCATATCATGTCCTAGCCTCCAAGAAATTTATCTATTATTTTTATTTAATTTTTCGTGGAGCCAATTATCCGAAATTGAACTTTCCGCGAAAATGGCCGTTTTCGACTCACGAGGTCGATTTATCGTCTCTGTTGAGTTTTAGCTTGTGCCGTAAATTTTTTTAGACTTACCTCGCCTCGTTTTATGTCGTGCTCTCTTCCTTCTCCCTGAAAAGCCTCCACAAATTTTCGCCTCCGACACCTCGCCATGGCCGCCAATGGCATCTCGTGTCCCCATCTATCCGGGGGTGTTTTTCCCAATCTGTTCACGTCATATCGTGCCAAATCATCCTAGGTAGCTACCTTCCAAGTGGTTTTAGATTCGCTTCACCAAGCACCAAGATATCAAGTTTTTCCTTTTTCTCTACCGTCGTCGTTCAAACGTCGATTGTTTCGTCTCCGACGAATTTTTAGCCTAGCCAATAATTTTCTTAGCTTCACCATGTCGTGTTCTACCCTGTGCTCACCCTACATCTGTACATTACATACCTGGTACTATCTCTTTCCATCCTATCGATGTCGCTACCACGCTGTCACTGCCGTTTTCTCTTACCGCCGGTGATTGCTGCTGTTCCTCGCCACCGTACCCACGTCACCACCTTTCCCTCGTCACCATGGTTCCATTTTGCCCATTCATCGGCCACCTCGCAGCCTACCGACACTATACTATTCAAAAAGTAATTCTCGGATTTTGTTATCATTTCGTGTGATATCTAAAACTTTCAGATATTCGTTCTCCCTCATTCGAACTTCGAATCCGTTGATTCTTTCTCCTAAATTCATCTAAAATCTTAACCTTTCTTCCAGTATATATATTTTGTATTTTTTGGGATTTTATTTATATTTATTTATTCTTTTGTTTGTTCTGTCTTTTTGCGTGTAGAACCCGTCGCTGCCGAAGATTTTCCCGACCCGCAGCAAGAAGGTCCAGACAGCGTGCAAGAAGGCAAGTCTACTTTGAACATTTTGAACCTATGTTTGTGAAATATTTTTATTATTTTAAATTTATTTGCATTGCTATTTACATAGAACCCTAGTTTCTATCTTAGCGTATTAGTTAATTCAATCATTGTTATATCCTCGATTGATGTTGAATGCCATGTACCTTTGTAACCTTAGGATTTTCTTTGTCTCAATAATGAGATTATTATAAATCTTTGATAAATGTTAGAACGGTAGTAAAATGCTTAGTCGTGCTATATAACTTTGGTAACCTTAGAATCGGAAATTATCTTTTATTAAACTAGTCTTTATTTCTGGAGATTAGTGGCGATTGGTGTTGCCACTGTTCTGTTAAAACTAAATAAAATGTGAAAGTGGTTTTAGACCGGGGCGGATGGTTGGATTGGATTGGTGCGGTTAGCACGAGTCTTGTAAAGTGTATGTTCCGCCCTAGTCAATTAAGGACCGACGCTTGTATTTGTCCAGATTGAGCACTACCATATAACCACAAGTCTATGTGGGTACGACCTAGCTGACTAACTTACAATAGTTTAGTTTAGGTACCACCAGTGGAAAGTGGGTGCCAGGGTGTACTGGTTATTCACAGTGAGGGACATGATTTACTGTATTCATACGGCGTAAGAGGGGGCTTCTGACGGGTGGTTTAACCCTTCAGCAGTGAAACCTAAGCGGGTGATGACTAGCTAGACTAGAGTAAGGTAAAAACTTTGTGATATTTTATCTGGGTCTCATGCCTAAGGAAGCATGTTGTCTATTAAGATGACTTATCTCTTGTAGGTAAAGTTGTACAACCTCTACAGAATGTAAAACTATTCGAATAGTCGTGCCCACGGTTAAGGGCGGGCATGGAATGCATTCACATGGTAGATCATTGATTTTAGTTTCAAAGTAAAAGTTTTGGGAACCGAGAGTGGATGGAACTCCCGGAGTTGTCTTAGCGGATGAAGCTAGTGTGGGTGGATGTAACCCGTTGTCTGGAACCTTGGCGGTTAGAGCCAGTTATCTAGTATTGGTGGATGGAACCTTCATTATAAAATTATTGATAGTTTCTGTTAAAACAATTATTTTATTAAATTAATGCCTTCGAAAATATTTAATGGTATTTAAAATTAAATATTGCTTTATGCAAAAGAATCATATAACTCTTCCTTTGTTAAGCCTTGCATCTATTGCATTTTCCCAAGACTTGCGGAGTACTTTATGTTCTCACATGCTACACTCAAAACAAATCTCAAAGGAATATGAAGCTCAAGAGGAAGATTACGACTACTTCGTGTGTGGATACGATGAAGGTTTTCCGGAGTACTAAGTTGCGTTCTCCAGTCAATTGCCAGTGGCGTATTGATGGGTCTTCATCAGACTTTCTTTTGCTTCCGCTGTTTTTTTTTGTAAGTTTGCGAGGTCTTGAGACCTCAGTTGTAATAAAGAGGCCTTTTGGTCTGTACTCTCTAATATGGTAATAAAGCGTTGTTGGTTATGTAATCATCACTGTTTGACTGTGTGCACTAGCTTTGATATGGGACTAGTATTGTAATACACAGAGGGTCCGAATTCGGAAATCCGGGGTCCCAACACAAAGCTTACTACTAATAGCAGGCTACTAATCATACTTCAGATTATACTCAAGAAAAATATAGTAACAAAGTCGTACGTGCGCGTGAACGACTTACTTATTAACCTGATGAAGAACAGGAAGCCGTGCAGACTTGACACAGTACAGAACGTAGATGATGCAGTGCAGTGAGCGGTCGCACAGATGCGCTGCCCAGAAACCTTATTGCCGCCTCGTGCAGGTACTCTCTGTGGCAATGGTTCGGAGATAGCCGCTCTCCCTCCTTCCAGGTGCACGATGGGAAGAAAGGTCGACGAGGTTCAGATGGCACAGCACCACAGCACAACAACAGAGTAGAAAGTAGAGGAAGAATGGAGTTGCAAAATTCTCTCACTTTTCCTGGACGTCTCCAGGCCCTTTTAAGGGCGCTGCAGTTATTCACTAGTAATCTGCGTTTTAAATGTAATTATGCATGTAATCGATGAATTAAGCAGTGTAAATTCACTTGTAACTGCCTCATTCAAATGTGAATCTTATTCAAACAGAGAGAGTGGTGTAGGGTTCAGCAAAAATAGAGATAGACTTGTCTGCCAAATAGCGCGCCACGTCACGGCACGGTCGCATCACAAGTCACAAGTCACGCGATTTTCACGCGAAAATACACGAATACGTGTGCGCGCGTGCTTGCGCGTGTGTGTGACTAGACAGAACCCTCCACATACCATCTCTATCCATATTCAAGGAGTGGTGATGACTCCACCTTATAAATTGATCTTCCTCACCTTGTATTAGCAATATAGTACTAAACCATGCATACTTTGGAATTAAGGAAATGAGTCATAATTAAATGGGCCAATTTCTAACAATAAGTTGGCAACAAAGAGATCACAGAATTGATAATAGTTAATCGTCCTCCGTAAGGCAAAAAGAATGTTGTATCAATAAGAGGTGAAACGTCTTACACAGTTGGTCGAGAAGTACCTAGAGCAGCCCTAAATATGTGAAAGGCATTGTCCCTACTTGGCAGCCAAAGACTCCAGCCAATAGCGGAACCTTTTCCTCAGGCACATTAATGGGGATCATGGATGAGTTGTGATAATTTACTTTTAATCCTGTGGAAGAAGCATATGTATGAAGGAGCCCTTTTAAACAATGAAGTTGTCTAGTACAAGCCGGTATTATAATGAGGGTGTCATCCGCATTCTGTACTATGGGATAGTTTCAGTTGAATTCCAGTGGCAATGGTAGTTGCAATAAGTTTCTTCTATGTGCATCATTGATAATGGCTTGAAGAAGATCTGTTGCTAGAACAAAAAGGAGGGGTGAAAGTGGATTCGTCTTGACGTACACCTCTCCCACAATGGAATGTTTTTCCTGGAACTCCATTTAAAAGGATTGAGGATGTGCTCGAAGAAAGAACATGGTGAATCCAAGAAATCTATCTTTCATCAAAACCCTTTTGTCTTAGAATCTCAATGATTGTGCAATGTTCAATTGTGTCAAAAGCTTTTTCGAAATCCAATTTCATGATAATGATTTCCCTCTTGCTTTTATGACATTGATGCAAATATTCAAAGGCCCATGCTAAACAATCTTGAATTGTATGGCTCTTGATGAAGCCATATTGGTTTTGATGGACCAACTTGAGGATTACGTTCTACAGTCTGTTTGCTACCAACTTTGTGAGTAACTTTAAATCTGAATTAAGAAAAGATATAGGCCTGAAATCATTCACTGTTTCTGGGGTGGGCTTTTTTTTTGGCACAAATGTGATGTGCAACGGGCCTCTAGCATAGTGGTTAAAGCGCTCTAGTAGCACCCCCCAGGTCCTGGGTTCGACTTCCAGTGGGAGCGAATTTCAGGCTGGGGAAAAAATCCCCTCGCCTGCTACCACACCAAAGCACAGGGCTAAGGATCCGCCCAAGTCGTTGGTCGTTCTCACACGGGCGATGGTGCCGCTGTGTAAGGGTGGAGCAGGGGTTTAGGGGTTTTCTCGATCTGCGTGAGAAAATCTTCTTCTTAAGCAAATGCCCGGGGGGCCGTCTTACCCCCCGCAGGTTGAGTTTTTTACTTTGCAAATTGAGATTACCACTCCAGAACTCCTGACAGAGATTATGAAAATATGAGGCAATAATATTCTAACACTTTTTTATGAACATACCATTGAACCCATTCGGCCCTGGTGCCTTATCTACTGGGAGAGATTTTATCACGTCATTAATTTCTTGAATTGTGAAAGGTGCAGAGAGGTGTTATATAATCCCTCCACTGCAGGAATCAAATTCTGTAGGTCAAAGAATATGTCTGGGCTCGTGGATATTCCCATTCTATTTCTGAAAGATTGCCAAATGGCAGAGGCTTTGCTATTGTGGTCTGAACTATTCGGCCATCTGGAAGAGTTAACAGAGGTATTGAATTTGTTCTGTACCTCTCTGTGGCCTTTGCATAAAAGAACTTCGTGTTTTATCTCCAAATTTAACCTAGCGTACAATGCACCATTTTTGCCATAGATTTGCTTAGAATGTAATAATCGTAGAAGGTGCTTCTTGATTATAATCCGGAAATTCCATTCGGGTCTACTTAATGGCCTTTGTCCCTCCAAGCCATCCCTGAGAGAGATTACCCAATTACAATTGGTAATCAACTTTGACAGGTGTGATAAGTTTGTACTCCATATTTTCAGACCTCTCCTCAGGTTTTTGAATTTTGCCGCCAATGTGGATGCACTGTTTGCTGCATGTGTGGGTAAATTCCAGTAATATTCCACCACTTGATAGAAGCCTGGGTGTTCAACCCAAAAGTTTTTAAACCGAAAAATATTCGACTTAGGTATGTGGGATTCAATGCTCACCACACAAGGTACATGATCAGAAATATTCTTTGCTAGAGCCTTGACCATTGGATTTGGATAACAAAGAGTCCAACTATTTGTAGTAAAGAACCAATCAAGTTGCTCTAGAAGTGGTATCTTCTGCATGTTACTCCAAGTGTAAGAACACCCTTTCAAAGGTAGTTCAATAAGCCCCAAGTGATTGATGATATCATTGAAAATCATGATGTCATTCATATTGCCTCCAGGTTGATTTCTGTTTTGCACCGACCTGATGAAATTAAAATCTCCCAAGAACATCCACTTGCTGTTATCTGGAATTTGCAGGTTGTAAAGCCACTCAACAAACTCATCTCTCATTTGGCCACTACAGGGACCATAAACATTAGTGAGTAGCCAAGTGTCTGAAGATTGTTGGGATGTGAATTCTATTGTGAGAGCAAAAGATAGATTATGAATTACTCTCCCACTGAAAACCGAACTGTTCCAAGTAATTAAAAGTCCTCCAGAAGCGCCAATTGATGCCGAGTAAGCAAATTTATCAAAGCTCCTAGGACAGATTTTCTTTATGTATGAGTGATCAAAGGACTCTCCTGAATTTGTCTACTGAATTTATTCCCCTGATATTCCAACAAAGAATGCACCAATTTCTATTTCTGTGTGGACTAGTCATTTCCAAGCATGAATACGAGAGATGGAGCCAGATTGCATAGCAGAACTAGTGCTAATGCAAGAGAGGACCAAAAATAGCCAGCAACTAAGACAGAGTAGCAACATGACTCCCGGACCACAAACATAATACTAATAGCTTTGGACAAATGCAAACAAAATCGAATTCCTTTTCTCCTCCCTTCCATGTGGTCCCCACCCTCCTCCTCCTTCCATTCTCCTTTCTTCCTTTCCTCTCACCCTTCCCCTGGGTTCTGGCGCCGGGCCGAGCCTCCCGGCGCGTATTCTCTGACGTGAGGGAGTAAAGTCACACTCCCTCACGTCCGTTAGATTTCGCGATGAACGGCCAGATGATGTTAGTATTTTTTTGATTTTTTTATTTCTAATTTTTAGTTTTTTTTATTTTTATCATTTTCTAATTTTTTCTTTTTTATATTTCTTTATATTATCTGTGTTAAAATAATCTATTTTTAAATAAAAATAGGTTATTTATTTTATTTAAAAATAGATTATTTTAACACGTATAATATAAAAAATATAAAAATAAAAAATTAGAAAAGGATAAAAATAAAAACTAAAATTAGAAATCAAAAATCAAAAATACTCACTCATCCGGGCTGCCTCTGGCGATATCAGGGGCGTGAGGGAGTAAAGTCACGCTAACTTTACTCCCTCACGCCGAGAATCCTGCTCATGAGCCTCCGCCGCTTGCGCGAATCCCGCCACGGAGCCCGACGTCGCTCTCTCCCATGCGCAATGACGCAATGGCCGCCGAGAATCCCGGCCATGGTCCTCGCCGCGCATAGCGCCTGTGCCAATGGCGTCGCGCGCCCCGCCTCGTCACGTCCCTAGCGCGATTCCCGCCGAGCCAATGCTTCCCCAAGCGCGTCTGCCCGGTCTTCCGCCTGTTGGCCCAGCTCACTCCACACAGCACTCACGAGTTGAGTTGGAATTCTCAAGAAAAAGCTCAAGAGAACACAAAAACGGAGACACACAAGTAATTTTGGCATCGCACAACCACCTTTTCTCTCGTTGTTTTCTTCACTTCACAACACCACACTACACCCCGCAGACATGACTTAAATAAACACTCATCGCACCATCGCTAAGCCACGCTTGGCCGCACACCTCGACCAAACATGGACACACACGACCCCAAACCTCTCGGCCGTTCGGCGACGTGTACCACTTGCCGCAAATGGGAACCCATGACCAAGACTCATGCACGATCGACGCCAAGCTCACGGTATCTAGTCCACCAATGACCGCTTCGCTCCGAACTTGCGCCAAGCCAAGCATCCGTCAGACAACACATACGCATGAACACCCTCATGCGCCACCTCCACTAATTCCTTGCATGCGGGATCACCTCTTGACTATATCCTCCGTGCATGCAAGACATGCACGACTCCTTGCTACATGCACATACTAACCACACACTAACCAAAACTACGTGACAATAACTCAAATAACAAGATTAACTCTAACAATCACCCCTAATCTTGTTGGCTTTATTCTTCACCTCCGCATAATCTTCACAAAGAATGTGGGCTCATCATCCGCATCGAATGGCAAGTCGTGCCATTGCCTTGGTCACCTTCTTCTGTTTGTCGCACTCCGTCGGTAGTGACCAAACTCACCACGCTTCGACAATCAATCTTCGACTTGTCGAATTTGTCGCGTACTTCTTGTCACCATTTTGTTGACGCTGTCGGAGCCCTCGCCGCTTCTCGCTCTTCACGACCTTGGCCTCCCACTCGGCGACGTGTGAGCGGGCTCTCCATGCGTGAAAAGCACCACCGCCGCCTTCTCTTTCACGTCGTCGCCTTTGAAGTCTCCTCGAACGCCCAGAACGCCCGATAGTTTCACCACCGACATCTCCGTCACATCACCCCATTGTTCAATAGTACTAACAATGGGTAGGAAATTGTCGGGGACGGAGTGTAGGAGCTTCTCACCACGGCACTCTCCTCCACTTTCGTGTCGAGAGAACGATCTCGCTCACGATGGTGGTAACCTTCAAGGCAAACTCATTAATTTTCTCGATTCACTCATGTACATACCGTCAAGCTCCCTCTTGAGAGTTTGTACTCGGGCCTTCTTGACACGATCTTCACCAACGTGCATCTTCTTGAGAGCATCCCAAGCCTCCTTCGCCGCCTCCTTCTGGATATGGCCATCACCACACCTCCCAAGACGCTTGGATAATGGCGGCGAGAGCCATCTGGTCCTTCTTCTCATCGACCACTTCGCTGCCCTCCACCGCCGCCCACACGCTTTGTGCACGCATGAAGATCTTCATCTTCACCGCCCACACACCGTAGTTGTTCTCCGAGAGCATGGGGTAACGTAACGTCACCCCCGCCTTCTTCACCTGCTGCACGATCAACTCATGGCCGCCTTGGCCACCGTCGCCGCCGCCGTTGCCGCTGCCATCATCGCGGCGGCTCGGCGGCGTGTACACTCCATCGCTAGACATGGCTCTGATACCAAATGTTGGCCCAGCTCACTCTCACACAGCACTCACGAGTTGAGTTGGAATTCTCAAGAAAAAAGCTCAAGAGAACACAAAAAACTGGAGACACACAAGTAATTTTGGCACCGCACAACGACACCTTTTCTCTCGTTGTTTTTCTTCACTTCACAATACCACACTACACCCTGCAGATTACAGACTTAAATAAACACTCACTGCACCACTGCTAAGCCACGTTTGGCCGCACACCTCAGCCAAACATGGACACACACGACCCCCAAACCTCCTGGCCGTTCGGCGACGTGTACCACTTGCCACAGAAATGGGAACTCCATGACCAGCACTCATGCACGATCGACGCCAAGCTCACAGGTATCTAGTCCACCAATGACCGCTTCCTGCTCCTGAACTTGCGCCAAGCCAAGCACCTGGCCGCACAACACATACGCATGAACACCCTCATGCGCTCACCTCCACTAATTCCTTGCATGCAGGATCACCTCTTGACTATATCCTCCGTGCATGCAGTACATGCACGACTCCTTGCTACATGCATATACTAACCACACACTAACCAAAACTACGTGACAATAACTCAAATAACAAGATTAACTCTAACACCGCCGACGGCCATCTCGGCCGCCCCAATGGCGTCAATGCCCACCAAGCACTCTGCCTGCGCCACCCCGTGACGCCGCCTAGCACTCCCCTTCGGCTACATGAAGCCCTTGGCTGCCCCTGCTTCTCCCCACAACCCTCTCCTTCTTCGCCCGAGCAAAGCTCACCTGAGCCGCCGCCATGCCATGCGCCGGCCGTGGTGCTTTCCCCCGGCCACCACGACGAAGCCCTTGCCAATCCACCCACGTCACTCCGTGTTCCCGAGCCTCTTCTCCTCCCCCTCCAAGTTAATTTGAAATCCGTGCCCCGAACACGCTGGAACACCGCCTGTCCCATCTCCGGCCAAAATCGCGCCGCCACCGTCGCTCCTCCCTCTCCGGCGCCTCTCCTCTCAATCCCGTGCTCCAGGAGCATTCTCGCGCCGCCCCGAAGCTTCCTCAAGCACCGGCCGGAGCTCCCCTTCGTCCGTATGCTCCCTCCACGGTGGCCACCCTTCGCCACCGCTGGCTTCCGCCGCCGGGTCACCTCGGTGCCTCCCCGCTTCCACCAACCACATGGGTAAGTTCCCCTGGCCTCTCTCTTTCCCGTGCTCACCCGCTCCCTCCCTCCCCTCGGGCCACAGCCGCCCCCATGGACCTCCTGTGCCTGGCCGCTCCGGCCACCGACCGCCCGCCCTTGGCGCCGCTCGGCCCGAACCGCCGCATCCCTCGGCTTCCTCACCTCGCGGGCTATCTATTTTGCAGATCGCTTCGCCTTCTCCGAATACCTCTTGCCGGCGCCGGCGCCGGCGCCGCCAAGGTCCGGCGCCAGGCGCCCCCTGTTTTCCTCTGTATGGCCGACGCCCCTCTGTTTCTTTTGTTTCCACTCCCCCTCTCTCATGCCTGACATGTGGGCCCCACTTCTTTTATAAGCTAATGGAGGTAACTCACTTCATTAATCTGTCATCTAAATTTGTTGCTCATGCAAAATACACCTGAGAACCCCTTTTGTAATTAAGAATTAATTAATTGAGAAAATTAATTTAAATAGTTTTTCACTAGTATTTAAAAGTAAGAAATGCAAGAATTTAAATTTGCATATCACCACGAAATGGGAAATTTAATAGCATATATTTTATAATCATAATAGGAACAAAAATTGAATTATGATATTAGAATAAAACCTATGCAAGGTAAAAATAATAGAAACTTAATTTTGATCCATTGTATGGTTTAGCAAAATAATTAGCATATTAGAACAAATTTGAGGCAAAACACTAAATTAATCATCTTTTGAATTAAAGATCGAGCCGTGGTACTCTTCGATCGTCTATTTCCCATCTATATATAAATCTAGAGTAAAATATTTCCATAAATATTCGTTCACCATTGATCTGTTCTTGTTTCCTCTCCCAGCAGAGTTCCTCCATCGATTCCTCCTTCGCTCAAGCTCCTTTTGGCTTAATTAAATATCTCTCACTCGCTAAACCCTATCTCATATCACCAACTCCATCCTAATAAAAAATCAATTATTTCGGATTTATTTGTATCATTTGAATTCTTTGGATTTATTTGGTTTTCGACCGTTTATCACGTAACTAGAAGTTGGAGTCCGAAGAAGCAATAATTCCCATGGGATCAAGATTCGAATAAAGATGAGGACCCAGAATCTAGAGGACACTGACTAAGAAGGCTTTGAGTAAGATCAAAACCACGGTAAATTGAGTCAGGTAAGTCACTACTTTGATCATATCGAGCCTACATTTTATGCAAATTATGTTTGTTTAAATTATTTGAGAGACCATGTGAGAGGTGCTCCCATGGTTGTGATGAGTAATTGACACGTGTGCTGGAAAATCTGGAAAATGGAATGTCACTCTTGTTTCCGAATTTCTTCGTATGGAACTATCATAAGTTTAATCATGCGGTACTACAAGCATGGCAACATGCAGTACTACTGCGTGCTTGCAGATGTAATGATGAGGGCATAAAATTTGAGTTTGGTTTGGTTGGTTTTGTGATTAGGGCATATGGTTACTTCATGTTATCGAGCGGTGCTATGTGATGTGTTTCTTGTTTGTGCTGGCTGCAGGACGTCGAGGCGGAGTCGTGGCGAGACATGAGGTGACTGGACTAGGCGCAGGTGGCGTTGAGGTCGAACGGTCGGGATGTGTCAAGACATGGAGACTCGAGGTGGTTGCGAGGCTTGGGCGACAAGGAGCGCTAAGCTTCCGGAAGGTGCGGGAGGGCGAGATGGTGATTTCGCGAGGTCGCACAAGTGGGAGCGGGCTCTGTTCGGGTTTAGCCGGCGTAACGGGTTGGAGACCCGTTAGCCAAGGGCTATAAATAGAGGTGAGGAGTTGTATGCCTCCTCATGGCTTTAGGAGAGAGTTAGGGTTTGCTAGAGTCAAAAGAAGCTTTGAGAGTTTGTTTTGGCTTTAGGTTTTAGTGGTTATGCTTTAGTAGTTGGAGAGGGCAAAGTGTGTCTCCCTGTGTGTGTTCCTCCCAAGAACTATGCAGAGTTTTGGTGTTCTTGAGGATTTGAGAGAGGAAGAGAGTGGAGATGAGTTGAGAGTCTTGTAATCCTTCTTCTTGTTCGACTGTCCATGCGTATCGGGACTCCTTTGTACTCATCTTTTGATTTGGAATGAAAATCTGAAGTTTTTCTCTCATGCACTCTTGTTCCCTTCGATGCCCTCTGTTCTTGATTTCTGATATTTTCGATTTCTTGTTGTTTCTTACCCATGAGGTGTAAAATGGGTTGCTCTATGTTGGGATAGTGCATCAAGGTCATTTGATCGAGTTTTCCCAAGAGCAAATCAAGTTTAATCTCAGATTTGGGGTTTTGGGCTCTCTCTGTTTATTTCTAGGGTTCTTGTAAGAATCGTGTATCCTTCTCTGTGATGGTTTGAATCTTGGCTTGTAGAGTCCAGTGACTATTGCTAAGATATCTGCAAAGTCTCTTGGCCAAAGGATCAGAGTTGGAATGGAATTTTGGATTTTTGGACAACCCTCTGTACTTTTCAAGTTTTTATCTCCTCTTTTGATTCCCTAGAGGAATCTTGAAATTGGTTCTTGGCTTATTCTTCTGGGAGTGTTTCCTGGTTATCCTCAAGGTTTTCCAAGCCAAGAACCCAAGAATCTCACGAATTTCTGGTTTTTCAGATTTGCTATCACCGCTTTGTTCTTAGATGCGGTACTCTCATGTTTCACCACCGGTAGTACCGTCACGGACTTACTGCGTGCGGATCACGGTACTACCGCTTGTCGCGTAATGTTCCGTAACGTGCTTTTCTCTCTGGATTTGATTTATTTTCGGATATGTGATTTCCAGTGAGTTTCTATCTGCTGTGCGAGTACTTGAGGGGAGGATTTTAATTTTTGAAGGCACCATTCACCCCCCTCTGTTGCCATTTCGGTCCTACAATTGGTATCAGAGCCGGTTAGCTCTTTTCAATAGATCTTAACCGGTCTCTAGAACCATGGCGATAGACAAGTACTCGACCAAGCCTCCCGTCTTTGATGGCATCGATTACCCTTTCTGGAAAAGTCGAATGGAGACATACATCCAGGCTCAAGGGTATGTCATCTGGAGGAAGGTGAAGGTCCGGTTTGTTGTTCCTGCCGATGAAAACATCAACGCTGGAAACATGACTGATGTTGAGGCGAACGCTAAGGCAAGGAACATCATAATCCAGGGCCTGAGTCGTAGTGAGTTTGACCACATATCTCATCTTTCCTCCGCCTTCGATATTTGGGCAACCCTCGATGCTTACCATGAGGGCACCACCCAAATAAAGACGGTGCGACAGGACCAGTTCAAGCGAGATTACAACAAGATTGAAATGCTCGCTGGTGAGTCCCTTGATGAGTGCTTTGCGCGTTTTCACAAGATCTTGAGCAACCTCCGAGCGGTCGGTCTCACGTACTCCGACTCGGATAACGCTCGTCATATGCTCACTACACTCGATCTGTGCGTTTGGGAGATAAAAGTGACCACCATGAAAGACACGACAGACCTCTCGACCTTGACTCTTGACACGCTGTACTCGTGCCTCAAGACTCACGAGATTAATGTTGTCTCTCGTAGGTCGAAGTCACAGTCGATGGCTTTGGTCACCGATCTCATTTCTTCTTCTGGTCCTTCTTCTGATTCGATTTTCGGTTTCTCCCTTGTCGCTTCTCTCGTGACGAATCGATGATCGCTAGAGCACTCATGGATGATCGCTTGGCTCTTCTTGCTCGTAAATTTTCACATGCCTACAAGAGAAGAAGGGAAGGAAAGAGAGGAGGACCTGTGATTTGCTTCGAGTGTGGTGGCCCCAACCACATTCGGGCAAACTACCCCAAGCTGGAGAAGGGCAAGAACGACTACGGCGGTTCGGGTAAGAACGACTACACCGACAAGAACCGCAACAAGAAGACTCCAGCTCAGACGCAAGGCAAGAAGATGTTCCGCAACTTTAGCAAAGCCAAGAAACTCTTCCACCGCGTCCTCACTGCCTTCGACGACCTCGACCTCAGCAAGGTGGAGGGATGGAGCGACGACGACGGGACGGGAAATCAAGAACGCAAGGATGGCGGCCACGACTTCTCCGGCATATGCTTCATGGCCCTTGAGAGCGAGATCAGCGACAGCGAGCTCTACTCCGACTCCGACGAGGTATGCCCCTCCTATGATCAACTTAATGAAGCTTTCCTTAAGCTAGGACGATTTCATGCTAGATCTAGAGCTAAGTGTAGCGAGTTGGAGAAGGAAGTAGATAGACTGTCACGAGAGTTTACTTCACTTATATCTGCTCCCTCCCGTGATGATTGTGATACATGCATTGCCTTGCTTGGAGATATGAAGAAATTAAGGACTTCTCATGATAGTGTGACCTCTGAGCTTGATATACTTAAGGTGGAGAATGTTAGTTTGCTTGCTGAACTAGAAATGAGTAGGGTAACACCTCCTTCATTTACTGTTGAGACTATTTCTTGCACCTCATGTGAGGATAAGGACAATGCTTTTAGAGGTCTTTACACTATGCTTCTTGATTTGCCCGAGACTTGTGAAAGTTGTAATAATTTGAAGATGAACCTAAAACGGGCAGATCATAAAATTGCTGAGTTGCGTGCTTCTTTACTTGAGCCGATTGTGTCTTGCACCAGTTGTCCAAAATTAACCTTTGAACTTGAGTCTGTTTCTAAGCAATTCCAAGAAATGGTTAATCATAACAACAACTTGGCTCAGTATGCGACTAAGGACCTTGTTAGTTCACCATGCATTAGTTGTGATAAACTAAAACTTGAACTCGTTGCTTTAAATGAAAAATATGTGAAGCTAACTAAGGATCAACTAGTGAAGCCATCAACTACTTGTGATGTGATTGCTGGTGAGGGGGAGAAGCCCAAGGGTAAGGTGGAGACGCTTAGCGACGTGAACCAACTGGCTAGTAGTAGGATTGTCCTTTCAGAGTCGGCTGTGCGTGCACAAGCCATTCCTTCCTCTACTGTTGGTTCTTCTTCTGCTCCCTTACCTTCTGTTGTCTCTTCTCCTCCCTGCTTTTCTTGCACCTCTCTCTTCCGGGAGTGTCAGTACCTTATGAACACTCTCGAGAGATTTGTAGAAGGCAAGAAGAAGCTTAATCTTATTCTAGACCAATCGAAGATTTGCAAATTCAATCAAGGTTTAGGATATGATTTTCTAGAGGATGTGAGGAAGCATCCACCTGCCGTGCTATGACCCATAGCCGCGGGTGTGATCGAGGTCAAACCTAGGACTGAGAAAGTCAAATTTAAGTCAGCGGGCTTTGTCCAAGGGATTTCTGACAGCAAGGTGATTCCACCTGCAGCTTCGGCCTCTCAGAAGGCGAAGCCTCGTCATGTTACTTCTACCTCTCAGAAGGTGAAGTATCATTGCACCTTCTGTTAGAAGGATGGACATTTGATCGATCGATGCTTCAGGCGCGCCAAGATCGCGCGGAGAGACCGTGTTGAGTCTCTTAGGCGTATTCAGGGTCAACCCCAGACCTTGAGTGCACCTAAGACCAACACGAGGTCTAGAGTTGTTTCATCTGATGGGTTTGGGCAGCATCGAGGACTTGATTTTTCTGAGTTTTCTGGTTTTCGTCCTCATGCTCCCTTTGGTCGTGACTTCCGCCGTCCTGAGGGTAGATCTTGTTTTCTCCGTCGAGATAACTACCCGCGGCGTGATCAGCATGTTGCTAGTGTCTTGATTCGCTCCTCTATAGCAGTCAAGCCCAACAACATGTAGGACCGGAAATGGCAACAGAGGGGGGGGTGAATGGTGCCTTTTAAAGTTCGTCCCCGAGTATTTCACACGCAAAATTTTCTTCTCCGATAACTATAGCAGCTATGAAGTCAGATAAATTTTGCCCACTGGATGCACAGACCGTGAAGACCATAGGCTGTAGGCTCAAACGATTGAAAGCACATCCATCTAACTACTGCTCACACAAACAAAAATCAACCAGAGAAACAAATCTGCTACCTTGAGAAAATATAGAAATGAAAACAGAGATAGCTTTTCGCCAAACACCTTCGAGACTCCACTGCTGACTGGTACTACACTTAGTATTCAAACTGCAGACACTGAGCTCAAAAAGAAAGACTGAACAACAAGCTCTTGGCTGGACATAGAGCCGAAGGTCCAGCTGAAAACTGCACACCGAAAAAGGCTGAAACAGTAAAGTCTGGACTGCAGACTGTAGCCGAGATACCCACTAAAACTGCACTAAAATTGGGATGCCATAGCTGCAGCGAAGAGGAGAAATCACAGCTAAGACAAAAGACTTTTCAGAGAAAAGAGATACTGCAGTCCAGCCGAGTACTTGAGATTTGTTTTTCGGCAGAAAATTAGAGGAAACAGCTGATTAAAACAACCGAACAGAGCTACCCGAAACCAATAATCAAGAGATTGAAAACTGACACCTGAACAACTGAAAAATCAGATGCTACAGAGAACAGGGAACAAAGTTTCTTTTAGACCAAATAGACAGGGATCTTGAGCTCAGTAGATAAACAAACTCAGGAGAAATGCAAGCTTACAAAAACGTTTGTTCCACATTCATCTCATACCCATTCCCAATACTTGAGAAGAGCTCACAAAGGAAGAGACTAAACTAGGAGAACACAAACACCAGAGACAACACACGCAGGAGATAAAACAAGTACACATTGCTGTTGTCTCTCTTCTCAACTATCTCTAGAGCCTCCTCCACTCATATATGAAGGCAAGTGCTCACCCTCTATTAGCAAATCAAGAAATGTCATACTACATCCACTCCCTCACCTCACACACCATATGAGGCAATAGGTCAACAACCAAATTTTGGAGGGAAATCCACCCACTCCACTCATTTGCTTGAGTCAATTTACCAAATTGCCCCTCAGGCACCTTCCCGGAAGATTCCACCTCTGGTACCTTGACCGTCTGGACCTCAACTCCTCTCTGAGTCTAGTCCTGATCCTTTCGCCGCTGCCCGTCATGTCCATCCGACATCGACCGAGACCTCCGACTTCTCCCTCGTCTCCCGACTCGCAACCACCTCGAGTTCACGCCGTCTTCGACACATCTCGACCGTTCTGACCTCAACACCACCTGCGTCTAGTCCAGTCACCTCGTGTCTCGCCACGACTTCGCCTCGATGTCCTGCAGCCAATAGACAAGAAACACGTCAAATAGCACCGCTCGTTACATGAAAGCATAAATAGAGATCAAACCTGTCGAGTTATTAGAATATGCATCATAAACCTATACGACTAGGTTCGACCAAGTCCGACCGAGCCCGTTACGCCACGCAACGTCTAGGTCTGAACCAACCGACTCAAACTCGACTTTTCGTAAACGATGTCAATTACTCATCATACACAACGGGATGACCTCCACATGGTCTCTCAATCTCCCCCTTGATGAGTATATTGACAAACCCAGAAAAAGCATGAAGTAGAGTTTGAAGAGTCCAACATGGTCCATAGAAGAAAAGTGAAGGTAATGACCATGTCGACAGAAGGAGCAAAAGAAAGAACAAGTTTTCCTCAAAGCTCCCAAAACTATTCTCCCCCTTTTGGCAATAAACACATCAAGAATGCAAGAAGGAGAACATAGTCGAAAAAAAATGGATGAAATGACTGAAGTTTGATTATTCTAAGCATTTAGAGCCATGAGAATTATCCATAATAACCATAATGTATTACACCAAGCCATAACTCAATGAACTGCTATCCAGATCATGACATGATATGTATAAGCTAGCTAGAAGCAATTAGATGACAATCTGAATTTTAGTGCATTTATGAGCATGTCAAGTCATCAATAAGCAAAGTCTAGCTAGAGACATCCAAAGATGATGTAAGCCATGTCAATCAAGCTAAGCGGAACCAAGAGTCTAATATTGAGTCTAAAATAGAGTGCTATATGCTCAAGAGTGAAACATTGGTTCAAGTACTTGATTCTTTTAATAGCTTAGGCAAATTGAGCACAGATGATATTTTTCTTTTGAAATTTATGGTCATTTTCAACCCATATTTTTATCATGTGCTAGATCTCAAGCCTTATGCGATCATTCCAAGCGAGAAGCTTAAGGAAATGATCTTGGTCATCCAAAACTCCCCCTGAGTTCATGCCTAGTGCAATGGCAAGTCGTCTCATGAGAAAGAATTGGTGAGATCAGTTTTTTCGCACAAAAGAGATCTTTTTGCTTTTGAAATGATTATACTAACATATGCATCATCAAGAAGCTAGAACAGCTCAATCTAATGCTCAAAATAGAGATTCAACGCTCAACCTAGCCTATTTGACATGGCATGAATCATAAAAGGATAGCTCAAGAGAGACTAATCTCAAATGCTAACATGACAAGTTTTAGTTCAAATTGAGCAAATTTAATTAACTCATCATGGCAAAAGCTAGTCTACACATATGAAGTCATTATGAATCTAGCAAATGAGCATAAATCATGGCAAGATGTAAAGCATCGTAAGCATGTCATAACCGGATAATAATCAAGGCTCAAGTGTAGTTATATTACAATGCAGAATGATATGCAGAAAATCCAGCTCCCCCTCAACATGTGATGCATCTTTTAGTTCAAGTTGAATTACGTCAATATTAAGCTCCAGAAGCTTCCAAATGAACTCCCCTTGAACTAAAGCAAAAACTGAGAAGCTAGCAAAGAAAACAGAAAGGGCAATCCTTAAAGCATAGATAAGATAGAGAATACTAATGACTCAGACTGACTCTTATCTACCCCATATGACTTCAGGACGAACAGCTGTCGAGAAAAACACACACTAGAGAGCAAACACGTACCCTGTCTACCCGAGGGTGGCCCGACCCTCGCTAGAACCTAAAAGACGTGAGTGAGCTCAACCTAGTGAGATAAGAAACAGCTATCCTGAAAGCACAAGATAAGAGTAAGAAGTCTAAGCAACTAGACGAAAGAACCACTCTAACCTATGCTGGAAGGACTAAACCCAATGCACCCATATGCAATGCAATCAGAAAGGAGTAAGAGCATAATAAATATAGTAAAGCAGTAAAGCACAAGCTCCCCCTCACAACAGTCCATAAGGACACACCACCCCAAGCTCTCCCTCGTGAGTGAAAACCTCGAGCCATCCAAAGGCTTGGTGAAGATGTCACCAACCGGTGGTCACCTCCACAAACTGGAGCACGATGTCACCCTTCTTCACATGGTCTCTAAGGAAGTGAAAGCGAATGTCGATATGCTTGGTCCGAGAATGCTGCACTGGGTTCTTAGCAATGTTAATCGCAGAAGTGTTATCACACAGGAGTGGAACACTGTCGATAACTAACCCAAAGTCCCGCAGGGTCGAGACCATCCAAAGCACTTGGCTACAGCAACTGGATGCAGCAACGTACTCGGCCTCTGCAGTGGACTGTGCAACACCGGACTGCTTCCTCGAGGACCAGGAAACAAGAGAAGTGCCAATGAATTGGCAGGTGCCCGAAGTGCTCTTCCCGCTCATCCTACACCAAAGAAAATCGCATCCGAGTAGGCTCTTAAGGAAAGACAGGATGAGGAAGAGTACTAGATACCATAGTCAATGGTAGCTCGAAGGTACCGAAGGATGCGCTTCACCGCCTGGCGGTAAGATACGCGAGGAGAAGCCTGAAACCGAGCACAAAGACACACAGAGAAGTGTATGTCCGGTCTTGAGGCAGTGAGGTACAAGAGGGAGCCAATCATGCTGCGGTACTCCTTCTGATCAACTGACTCACCATCCTCATCAGGGTCAAGAGAAGCTATAGAAGTCATCGGAGTTGACACCGGCTTTCCAGCACTCATGTCAAAGCGTCTCAGGAGGTCTCGAGTGTACTTGCTTTGATGCAAGAAAGTATCCTCCCGAGTCTGCTTGATTTGGAAGCCAAGGAAGAAAGTCAACTCACCCATCATGCTCATCTCAAACTCGGTGCTCATGACATCCGAGAACTGTGAAACTAGAGCATGAGAAGAGCCGCCAAAGATAATGTCATTGACATAAATTTGACGAGACGAAGGTCATTGCTGCTTCGTGAATGAACAAGGTCTTGTCAACTTTACCCATCTCGAAATCATGCCTCAAAAGATAGGACTTAAGCCTCTCATACCAAGCTCTAGGGGCTCGCTTAAGTCCATACAACGCTTTGGAAAGCTTGTAGACATGATTAGGGTATTTGGGGTTCTCGAAACCTGGAGGCTGTCTGACATAGACTTCTTCCTCAATGAAGCCATTGAGAAAGGCACTCTTGACGTCCATCCGTAAAGCTTGAAACCCTTAGAAGTCGCAAAGGCAAGTAGAATTCTAATGGCCTCAAGACGAGCTACAGGGGCGAAGGTCTCCTCGAAGTCTAGACCCTCGACCTGGGAGTACCCCTGAGCAACCTGCTCTAGCCTTGTTTCAATGACTACCCCATCCTCGCTCGCTTGTTTTTGAACACCCACTTGGTTCCAATGATATTGTGACCTCGAGGGGGCTCAACAAGCGTCCAGACCTTGTTTCTTTCGAAACTTTCGAGCTCCTCATGCATGGCATTGACCCAAGACTTATCAGATAAAGCATGACAAACGTCCTTGGGATCAAAAGAAGCTACGAAGGCAGAGTGGAGACAGAAAAGCGACACGCCAGACTTGGAGCGTGTGACTCGTTCAAAGATATCTCCAATCATCTGCTCAGAAGGATGAGATTTTTGAATGTCTTGGAGGTCCTGGATGAGATGAAGAAGTGGCCTCTACCTCGTTACCTGACGGGGTAGGAACAGAGCCATTAGCTCCGAAGAAGCGTATAGGTACGATCACCTCGAGGTGCGGTGGAAGAAGGCACCTCAAGGGGTGGATGAGGGACCTGATCGGTAGACAACCCTCATCTCCATCATCCTCATCATCCACGAAGATGGTCTCGGATCGCTCTAGTGAACTCGAGATATCGGGCCTAGTCCCTGACCGCCTCATCGAAGGTTACCTCACGTGTTTCTACCATTTTACTAGACTCGCAGCCTGCACCTATAGGCCGCCAAGAAGTCGAGTAGCCTAGAAAGAGTCCATCACAAGAGCGTGACTCGAACTTATCTAGGTTCCCGCACTTGAATAAAACACTTGCAACCAAACACACGAAAATGGAAACACTGGCTTTTCCCGTATCTCAACTCATAAGAAGTGCGGTGCAAATGTGCCCAAGAAAACTCTGTCAAACATGGCACGCGGTGGCTATAGCTTCACCCAAAACTTCCGCAGATGTAGAGTACTCATCAAGCATCGCCCCGGCCATCTCGACCAAGGTACGGTTCTTCCTCTCCACAAGGCCATTCTCACGAGGGACGATGGAGAAGAGAACCGGTGCTCTACACTGCCTCACCACAGAAACTCTCAAAGTAGGAATTTTGAACTCCGTGCCATTGTCATCGCGGATCGCTCGTAAGGCACCGGAAGCTCAATGAAAGCCTCACCGAAAAGACCTCGGAAATGTGTAAACGTCTCATCCTTCGAGGCCAAGAAAAACACCCAAGAATACCTCGAGAAGTCATCGACTACGACAAGAACATACCACTTCCCTCCTGCTGACTGCACTCGAGCTGGTCCAACCGTATCCATATGGAGCAACCGTCCTGCATCGTCATAGTAACTGTGGACCGAGGATGAGAAGCGGCAACCATCTTGTTTGTCTTCAAGATGGAGCACAAACCAAATCTTTGACCATCTTGAGTTTCGGCAGACCACGAATGAGATCGTGGCCGCTAACTCGGGTCAAATGGTCAAATCCAATATGACCAAGTCTCCTATGCCAGAAGGAAAGGTCGCGGGACTCAGAAGCAACTAAACAACGGAGAGGATCAGCAGAAGACTCAGAAAAATCAGCACGAAAGATCCTCCCAAAACGAGAAATCCCGCAAACCAGACTACCCGAAGAATCAAGAATTTTGCAATTGTTTTTCTTAAAACTTACCTCAAAATCGTCATCGGTAAGCTGAGAAACTGAAAGCAGATTATACTGCAGCTTACTCACCAAGGCAACATCTTTCAAAATAAAAGAATTATTAATGCGACAAGACCTTTGGCGATGACTCGCCTGAAGAGACGCTCCAAGGTGATCGCCTCATCACCGGGCACGGGCAAGGAAGAAAACCAACGGGAATCTCCAGTCATGTGTCGTGAACACCCGGAGTCTACAAGCCAAACATTTCCCTTCCCTGCCCGGCGAACCTGAGTCAACAAGAGAGCAAAGTCTCAGTACTGGGATAAATCAAGAGTGATTTTGGCACCCAATACTGAGTAACACGTCGAGCAGATGAAGTAGTCAAGCACGACTGACCTCTATCTACCCTCGCCTCGTCGCTCAAAGAAGCGTAAGATCCGTGAGCGACTGGTCATTCTTTGGTCCGACTGCTACGGACGAGCGAGTCGGTGCACCTGCAACAGGCTGATCACGCCGTGGGTAGGCATCTCGATGGGGAAAACGAGATCTACCCTCAGGACGGCGGAAGTCACGAGATAACTACCCGCGGCGTGATCAGCATGTTGCTAGTGTCTTGATTCGCTCCTCTATAGCAGTCAAGCCCAACAACATGTAGGACCGGAAATGGCAACAGAGGGGGGGTGAATGGTGCCTTTTAAAGTTCGTCCCCGAGTATTTCACACGCAAAATTTTCTTCTCCGATAACTATAGCAGCTATGAAGTCAGATAAATTTTGCCCACTGGATGCACAGACCGTGAAGACCATAGGCTGTAGGCTCAAACGATTGAAAGCACATCCATCTAACTACTGCTCACACAAACAAAAATCAACCAGAGAAACAAATCTGCTACCTTGAGAAAATATAGAAATGAAAACAGAGATAGCTTTTCGCCAAACACCTTCGAGACTCCACTGCTGACTGGTACTACACTTAGTATTCAAACTGCAGACACTGAGCTCAAAAAGAAAGACTGAACAGCAAGCTCTTGGCTGGACATAGAGCCGAAGGTCCAGCTGAAAACTGCACACCGAAAAAGGCTGAAACAGTAAAGTCTGGACTGCAGACTGTAGCCGAGATACCCACTAAAACTGCACTAAAAATTGGGATGCCATAGCTGCAGCGAAGAGGAGAAATCACAGCTAAGACAAAAGACTTTTCAGAGAAAAGAGATACTGCAGTCCAGCTGAGTACTTGAGATTTGTTTTTCGGCAGAAAATTAGAGGAAACAGCTGATTAAAACAACCGAACAGAGCTACCCGAAACCAATAATCAAGAGACTGAAAACTGACACCTGAACAACTGAAAAATCAGATGCTACAGAGAACAGGGAACAAAGTTTCTTTTAGACCAAATAGACAGGGATCTTGAGCTCAGTAGATAAACAAACTCAGGAGAAATGCAAGCTTACAAAAACGTTTGTTCACATTCATCTCATACCCATTCCCAATACTTGAGAAGAGCTCACAAAGGAAGAGACTAAACTAGGAGAACACAAACACCAGAGACAACACACGCAGGAGATAAAACAAGTACACATTGCTGCTGTCTCTCTTCTCAACTATCTCTAGAGCCTCCTCCACTCATATATGAAGGCAAGTGCTCACCCTCTATTAGCAAATCAAGAAATGTCATACTACATCCACTCCCTCACCTCACACACCATATGAGGCAATAGGTCAACAACCAGATTTTGGAGGGAAATCCACCCACTCCACTCATTTGCTTGAGTCAATTTACCAAATTGCCCTTCAGGCACCTTCCCGGAAGATTCCACCTCTGGTACCTTGACTGTCTGGACCTCAACTCCTCTCTGAGTCTAGTCCTGATCCTTTCGCCGCTGCCCGTCATGTCCATCCGACATCGACCGAGACCTCCGACTTCTCCCTCGTCTCCCGACTCGCAACCACCTCGAGTTCACGCCGTCTTCGACACATCTCGACCGTTCTGACCTCAACGCCACCTGCGTCTAGTCCGGTCACCTCGTGTCTCGCCACGACTTCGCCTCGATGTCCTGCAGCCAATAGACAAGAAACACGTCAAATAGCACCGCTCGTTACATGAAAGCGTAAATAGAGATCAAACCTGTCGAGTTATCAGAATATGCATCATAAACCCATACGACTAGGTTTGACCAAGTCCGACCAAGCCCGTTACGCCACGCAACGTCTAGGTCCGAACCAACCGACTCAAACTCGACTTTTCGTAAACGATGTCAATTACTCATCATACACAACGGGATAACCTCCACATGGTCTCTCACAACAGCTTCGGGTTTGCACACAAACCTTCTGGTTTGTTGAGTGACAAAGAGCGTAGGGTAGATAGAGGTCAGTCGTGCTTGACTACTTCATCTGCTCGACGTGTTACTCAGTATTGGGTGCCAAAATCACTCTTGATTTACCCCAGTACTGAGACTTTACTCTTTGTTTGACTCAGGTTCGCCGGGCAGGGAAGGGAAAGGTTTGGCTCGTAGATTCCGGGTGTTCACGACACATGACCGGAGATTCCCGTTGGTTTTCTTCCCTTGCCCGTGCTCCAAGTGATGAGACGATCACCTTCGGAGATGCTTCATCTGGGCGTGTTATCGCCAAAGGTACAGTGCGCATTAATGATTCTTTCATTTTGAAAGATGTTGGCTTAGTTAGTAAGCTGCAGTATAATTTGCTTTCCGTTTCTCAGCTTACCGATGACGGTTTTGGGGTGAGCTTTAAGAAAAACAATTGCAAAATTCCTGATTCTTTGGGTAGTCTGGTTTATGGATTTCTCGCTTTGGGAGGATCTTTCGTGCTGATTTTTCCGAGTCTTCCGTGATCCTCTCCTGTTTGGTTGCTTCGAGTCCCGTGACCTTTCTTTACGGCATAGGAGACTTGGTCATATTGATTTGACCATTTGACCCGAGTTAGCGGCCACGATCTCATTCGTGGTCTCGCCGAAACTCAAGATGGTCAAAGATCCGGTTTGTGCTCCATGCCAGATGGCAAGATGGTTGCCGCTTCTCATCCTCCCATCACAGCATTATGACCGATGCACCGTGACACCGCTCCATATGGACATAGTTGGACCAGCTAGAGTGCAGTCAGCAGGAGGAAAGTGGTATGTTCTTGTCGTGGTCGATGACTTCTCGAGGTATTCTTGGATGTTTTTCTTAGCCTCGAAGGATGAGACATTTACACATTTCCGAGGTCTTTTTAGTAGGCTTTTTGTTGAGCTCCCTGGTGCCTTACGAGCGATCTGCAGTGACAATGGCACGGAGTTCAAGAATTCCAACTTTTAGAGGTTCTG
The DNA here is from genome assembly GCA_036346245.1 of Bonia amplexicaulis. NCBI lineage: Eukaryota > Viridiplantae > Streptophyta > Magnoliopsida > Poales > Poaceae > Bonia > Bonia amplexicaulis. The sequence continues at coordinate 13,042,951 of CM070764.1, forward strand.
TGATGAGACAGGTGTAGAGCACCAGTTCTCTTCTCCGCACATCCCACAGCAGATTGGCGTCGTGGAGAGGAAGAACCGTACCTTGATCGAGATGGCCAGGACGATGCTTGATGAGTACTCTACACCACAGAAGTTTTGGGCTGAGGCTATAGCCATCGCGTGCCATGTCTCAAATCGAGTTTTTCTGAGGGCACACTTGCATCGCACTTCTTATGAGCTGAGATATGGGCGAAAGCCCAGCGTCTCTCATTTTCGTGTGTTTGGTTGCAAGTGCTTTATTTTGAAGTCCGGGAACCTAGATAAGTTCGAGTCATGTTCTTGTGATGGGATCTTTCTAGGCTACTCGACTTCTTCGCGGGCTTATAGGGTCTGGAACTGCGAGTCTAGTAAAATGGTAGAGATCTATGAGGTGACTTTCGACGAGGCCAGTCCGGGGACTAGGCCCGATATCTCAAGTTCTTTAGAGTAGTCTGAGACCATCTTTGTGGATGATGAGGACGATGGAGACGATAGTTGTCTACCCGATCCAGTCCTTCATCCACCCGAGGTGCCCTCTTCCACCGCACCTCGAGGTGATCAACCCACGAGGCTACATTTTATGCAAATTATGTTTGTTTAAATTATCTGAGAGACCATGTGAGAGGTGCTCCCATGGTTGTGATGAGTAATTGATACGCAGTCGGAAAACTGGAAAATGGAATGTCATCTGCTTCCGAATTTCTTCGTTGAGAGATCATGTGGAGATGATCCCATCTTTATGATGAGTAATTGACTCTTGGTTGAAGGAAAATTGAGTTTGTTTTGGGCTTTTATTGCAAAGTCTTAATTCTGGTCGAAATGAAGTCGTGTACGATTTGTCCCTCGGCTCATTTGCGACCATGTAGGATGCCATACGACCACGCTTGGTCGTGGTCGAATTTCGCTCAGAGCGCACGACCACGCTGAGGTGTTCTCGCAAACCGACAAGTGGTCGGGGCGCTACGACCACGCCGTGGCGCCCCGCGAATTTGAACGTGATCGAAGTCTACCGGTAGCGCACGACCACGCTGGTGGTAATCGGTTCCAACCGAGCAACGACGAGTACTTTGGCCGTGGTCGGAAGGGTTTACGACCACGCTGGCAATTGGGAGCGCTCGATCACGCTGTAGCGCCAGTGCTCACCACGCTATGAGCCCTCAAGTTTTGACCGTGGTCGGCAATGGCGCTAGGGTTTACGATCACGCCAGGATCGAAGCCTCGACCACGCTGGGCGGTCGGGCGCTCGACCACTTTGGCCGTGGTCGGTGGGCGCCACGACCACGCCAGTGGAGCTCGAGGCCTCGACAACGCTAGGGAAAGGAGCCACGACTACATTGTGGCACTCGGTGGTGCGACCGCCAGCGCGGGAGAGCTTCGTCCACATTAGCGAGAATTGAACGTGGTCGAACGCTGCTCGACCACGCTATCGGTTGGATGACCGTGGTCGTGCGGGATCACTAAAATTGGTCGTGAGGGTGCATTTCATGTCCGATTACGGTGAGGTTTGGTCGGTTGGGTTCCTTGTGATGTTGTGGACCTTGTAGACTGGTTTGTTCTACATTTTGACAAGGTTTGGTAAAATTTAATTTCGTGGAAAAGAGACTTGAGCTCGTGAGTCGTGCGAGTTGGACTGCTATGTGATGGTTTTGTTGTCTCGTGATGGTTGCGTGCACGGGAGACATATCTTGGTGAGGCTTAGAGAGGTCGGGACTAGACATAGGAGATGTTGAGGTCCGTAACGACGTGGAAGCCAAGAGGACGTGGTCTTGCCCGAGTGGTGTAACCGAAAACAAGAAGGCATGAGGAGGAAGCTTGGAGGCTACCAAGGGCATTTTGGAGAAATGCCAAAGCCTCGCAAAGGAAGCCGTGTCCTCCGGGAAAGCACTGGAGTTGGTGGTGCTATTGGGCAAAGCAAAGGAGCCGCTGCACGGGTAATGGGCAAAGCATCGGAGGCCTCGCAGCACTGGACTCTCAGAACGGTGGTCTGTTGAGACCCGTTAGCGTGTGAGACTATAAATAGAGAGGTTAGGTCTCGTGAGCGGTGAGGTAGCCCCCGAGTGCTCGAGTGTTCCTCTCATCTTGTGTGAGTTGTCTCGGTAAGAGCATGGATGCTCGTGTACCTCCGATGGAGTGGTCAGAGAAACCTCCATGTGCAATAGAAAAGATTGGATTCATCTCTCGTATCTTTCTCGCTTTTGTTCTTGAGATGATTTGTTTGATCTGTTTGCCCTCTCGTGTTCTTTCGATCATATGTGTTTTGTCCGAGAGTTGGCTTGTGCTTCACTTGCTCAGACTGGAAATTGTTTTATGACCGCTTGCTAAGATCATTCCCGAGAGCAAAAGCAAAATCAGAGAAAACCGAGCTCGTGGTTCTCGCCACCGAGCTCTCTTTCATTTTCGACTTTGGTTTTCTCCTCTTACATTGAAGACTTTGAGGTTCTTGGTATTTTTACTTCCGAGATCTTGTACGAACTAAGTTTCAAGTTTCATTCATTTTGGATCTCGTGCAAAAGATCTCTAATTTCTTGCTCCTCGGTCGTGCGCGACAACAGTAGTATTTCTCAGATACATTCATTTGTCGGATGATCGACTACGGCATAAGTTTTCGGTTCGGTTTTCACCAATGATATCCTCTGCTTTCGGTCATTCAACCTCGCTTGTGTAGCGGTGGTCTTGCGTCTGCACGGTCTGTTTCACCCCATACGACCACGGTCAAAACCCGATACGCTTTCAAATTTACGACTACGGTTGTCTTCGGCCACGACTTCTTGTTTTATTGTTGTTTGTTGGTTGATCTTTGTTTTTCGACGACTTAGCTCTCTAGCTAAAGGAGAAGAAGAACTTGGGAGGAAATTTTAAGGCACCATTCACCCCCTCTGTTGCCATTTCGGTCCTACAATTGGTATCGAGCTTGTTAGCTCTTCTTCATAGATCTTAACCGGTCTCAAAGAGCCATGGCAACAGACAAGTATTCCACCAAGCCGCCTATTTTCGATGGCCTGATTACCCTTCCGAAGAGCCGAATGGAAACATATATCCGTGCTCGGGGGTATGCTATTTGGCTAAGGTGAAAATACAATTTGTTGTTCCCGCCGATGAGAACATCAATGCCGGAACATGGTCGATGTTGAGGCAAATGCAAAGGCAAGGAACATCATCATACGTGGATTGAGCGGCGAATTTGATCGCATCTCTCACCGTCGTCCGCCACGACATCCGGGTGACCCTCGATGCATACCATGAGGGCACCTCCCGGATCAAGACGGTTCGACAGATCGCCAGCGAATACAAGAAATTCGAGATGCTTGCCGGAGAGTCCCTTGACGAGTGCTTTTCACGCCACAAGATTTTGAGCAATCTCCGAGCGGTCGGTCTCACATACTCCGACTCGGATAACGCTCGACAGATGCTTTCCGCACTCGATCTTAGGGTTTGGGAAATGAAGGTGACCACCATCAAGGACACCACGGACCTCTCGACCTTGACTCTTGATGCGCTTTACTCGCGCCTCAAGACTCACGAGATTGACATAGTCTCGCCGGTCAAGTCACAATCGATGGCTCTAGTCACGGATCCCACTTCGGCTCGGTTCTTCTCGCCGATTCTCTTTGCGGGTTCTCCTAGCGCTCTCGTGACGAATCGATGATCGCTTAGAGCAGCTAGAGGATGAACAATGCCCTCTTAGCTCGGAAGTTCTCCCATGCTTACAAGAGAAGGAGGACGGAAAAGAAGAGGACCAGTGATTTGCTTTGAGTGTGGTGGCCCCAACCACATTCGAGCAAAATGCCCCAAGCTGGGGAAGGGCAAAGGCGACTACGGTGGTTCGGGAAAGAACGACTACCCCGACAAGAACCGCAACACGAAGCCCTCAGCACCTGTCCAAGGCAAGAAGAAGTTCCGCAACTTCGGGAAGGCGAAGAAGCTCTTCCACCGCGTCCTCACCGCCTTCGACGACCTCGACCTCAGCGAGGTAGAGGGATGGAGCGACGACGACGGGACGGGGGACCAAGAGCCCAAGGATGGCGGCAACGACTTCTCCGGCATGTGCTTCATGGCCCTTGAGGGCGAGATCAGCGACAGCGAGCTCTACTCCGACTCGGACGAGGTATGTCCCACCTACGATCACTCAATCATGCTTTTCTTAAGCTAGGTGGTTTTCATGCTAGAGCTAAGTCTAGGTGTACCGAGTTAGAGAAGGAAGTAGATAGATTGTCACGGAGCTTACTTCACTTATATCTCTCCCTCCGTGACGATCGTGATACCGCCGTGCTTTGCTTGGAGACATGGAGAAACTAAGGACCTCGCATAATAGTTTGTCCTCCTCGAACTAGACATTGTTAAGGTGGAGAATGTTAGTCCGTCACGAACTAGAGATGTCTAGGATTGTTTTTCCTTCATCTACCATTGAGACTACTTCTTGCACCTCATGTGAGGATAAGGATAATGCTTTTAGAGGTCTTTATACATTGCTTCTCGATCCGCCCGAGACTTGTGAAAGTTGTAACAATTTGAAGATGAACCTAAAGCAGGCAGATCATAAAATTGTCAATTACAAGCCTTTCTACTTGAGCCTATTGCTTCATGTGTGAATTGTCCTAAATCGATCACGAGCTTGAATCGCTTTCAAACAGCTTTCAAGAAATGATTGATCATGATAAGAAGTTGGCTCGCTTGCTTCTAAGGACCTCGTTAGCTCACCATGCATTAGTTGTAACAAACTAAAATCTAACTTGATTGCATTGGATGAGAAATGTGAAGCTAACTAAGGACCTACTAGAGAAGTCACCTTTGCTTGTAATGTGATTGTAAAGAAGGGGAGAAGCCCCTGTAAGGTAGAGACGCCTAGCGATGCGAACCAATCTGCTAGCGAGGGATCGTCCCTTCTACGCCTACCGTGCGTGCACAAGCCGCCTTCCTCTCGCTGTTGGTCGTTCTCCCGCCTCCTTACCTTCTTTGCTTCTCCTCCTCCTTGCTCTTCTTGCACCTCTCTTTCGGGAGTGTCGGTGCCTTATGAACACTCTCGAGAAATTTGTAGGAGGCAAGAAGGATCTCAATCTTATTCTAGACCAATCAAAAATTTGCAAGTTCAAACAGGTCTAGGATATAATTTCCGTGAGGATGTGAGAAAACATCCACCGTCGTGCTCGCACCCATAGCCATAGTGTGATCGAGGTCAAGCCCAAGAACAAGAAAGTTCAATTTAGATCGGGGGCTTTGTCCAAGGGATTTCGATAGCAAGGTGATTTCACCGCAGCTTCGCCTCTCGTAGGCGAAGCCATCTCATGCTACTTCACCCCGTATATGGCATCATTGCACCTTCGCCGAAGGATGGACATCTGATTGACCAATGCTTCAAGCGCCAAGATCGCGCCAAGAGACCGTGGCCGAGTCTCTTAGGCGTATCGTGGTCGCCCTGCACCTTGAGTGCACCTAAGACCAACACGAGGTCTAGGTTTGCTATCACAGGTAGCTTTGGGCAGCACCGAGGACTTGGTTTTTCCGAGTTTTCGTTTTTCGTCCTCGTGCTCCCTCTCGGTCGTGACTTCCGCCGTCCCGAGGGTAGATCTCGCTTCCATCGAGATAGCTACCCGCGGCGTGATCGGCGTCTTCTCGCCGGTGCTCACTCGCCTCTCCGTAGTAGTCGGACTCAAAGAATGCCTTCAGTCTCCGCACATAGACCTTCCTTCTTTGAGCGACGAGGGCGAGGGTAGTTAGAGGTCACGTGTGTGACTACTTCTTACGCCGACGTGTGACTCAAGATTGGGTGCCAAAATCTATGTTGATTTATCCCAAGATCGAGACTTTGCTCTTTGTTGACTCGTGTTCACGGGGCGGAAGGAAAGGTTTGGCTTGTAGACTCGGGTGTTCACGACACATGACCGAGATTCCTGCTGGTTTTCTTCCTTGCCCGAGCTCCGTGTGATGAGACGATCACCTTCGGAGATGCTTCATCCGGGCGCCATCGCCAAAGGTACTGTGCGCATTAATGATTCATTTATTTTGAAAGATGTTGCTTTAGTTAGCAAGTCTGCAGACAATTTGCTCTCGCCTCTCACCACCGATGACAATTTCGAGGTGAGCTTTAAGAAAACAATTGCAAAATTCTTGATTCTTCTGTAGTCCGGTTTATGGATCTCTCGCTTTGGGAGGATCTTTCGTGCTGATTTTTCCGAGTCTTTGGTGATCCTCTCCGTTGTTTGCTTGCTTCGAGTCCCGCGACCTTTCCTTCTCGCATAGGAGACTTGGTCATATTGATTTGACCATTTGACCCGAGTTAGCGGCCACGATCTCATTCGTGGTCTCGCCGAAACTCAAGATGGTCAAAGATCTTGTTTGCGCCCATGCCTGCAGCACGGCAAGATGGTTGCCGCTTCTCACCCTCCGGACAAGGACTATGACCGATGCACCGACACCGCTCCACATGGACACAATGGACCACTCGAGTGCAACTGCAGGAGGGAAGTGGTATGTTCTTGTCGTGGTCGATGACTTCTCGAGGTACTCTTGGGTGTTTTTCTTAGCCTCAAGGATGAGACGCTTTCACATTTCGAGGTCTTTTCAAGAGGCTTTCGCTGAGCTTCCAGGTGCCTTACGAGCGATCCGCAGTGACAATGGCACGGAGTTCAAGAATTCCTACTTTGAGAGTTTCTGTGATGAGACCGGTGTAGAGCACCGCCTCTCTTCCCATACGCCCCTCGCCAGAATGACGTTGTGGAGAGGAAGAACCGCACTCGGTCGAGATGGCCGTGACGATGCTTGATGAGTACTCTACACCGCGGAAGTTTTGGGTGAGGCTATAGCCACCGCGTGCCATGTTTCTAATCGAGTTTTTCTTCGGGCACACTTGCACCGCACTTCTTATGAGTTGAGATACGGGCGAAAGCCTAGTGTTTCTCATTTTCGTGTGTTTGGTTGCAAGTGTTTTATTCTAAAGTCCGGGAACCTAGATAAGTTCGAGTCACGATCTTGTGATGGGCTCTTTCTAGGCTACTCGACCTCTTCGCGGGCCTATAGGGTCTGGAACTGCGAGTCTAGCAAATTGGTAGAAACCTGTGAGGTGACTTTCGATGAGGCCAGTCCGGGGACTAGGCCCGATATCTCAGGTTCACTAGAGCAGTCCGAGACCATCTTCGTGGATGATGAGGATGATGGAGATGAGGGTTGTCTACCCGATCCAGTACCTCTTCCACCCCTTGAGGTGCCTTCTTCCACCGCACCTCGAGGTGATCAGCCCTTACCTTCTGCTTCTTCTGGAGCTAGTGGCTCTGTTCCTACTTCATCAGCTCACGAGGTAGAGGCCGCTTCTTCATCTCATCCTGGACCTCCTAGACATATCCAAAAAACTCATCCTTCAGAGCAGATCATTGGAGACCTCTTCGAGCGGGTTACCCGCTCAAAATCTGGCTTATCTCAATTCTGTCTCCATTCTGCTTTCATTGCCTCCTTTGAGCCCAAAGATGTTTCTCATGCTCTTTCTGACGAGTCTTGGATCAATGCTATGCATGAGGAGCTAGAGAATTTCGAGAGAAACAAGGTCTGGACGCTTGTTGAGCCCCCTCGAGATCACAATATCATTGGAACCAAATGGGTGTTCAAGAACAAGCAAAGTGAGAATGGGGTAGTCATTCGAAACAAGGCTAGACTGGTTGCACAAGGGTACTCCCAGGTTGAGGGTCTGGATTTCGAGGAGACCTTTGCCCCTGTAGCTCGTCTTGAGGCCATTAGAATTCTGCTTGCCTTTGCAGCTTCTAAAGGTTTCAAGCTTTACCGATGGACGCCAAGAGTGCCTTTCTCAATGGCCTCATTGAGGAAGAAGTCTATGTCGATGACCTCCGTGTTTCGAGAACCCCAAATACCCTAGTCATGTCTTCAAGCTTTCCAAAGCATTGTATGGACTTAAGCAAGCCCCTAGAGCTTGGTATGAGAGGCTTAAGTCCTATCTATTGAGACATGATTTTGAGATGGGTAAAGTTGACAAGACCTTGTTCATTCGCCGGCTTGGCAATGACCTTCCGTCACCAAATTTATGTCGATGACATTATCTTTGGCGGCTCTTCTCATGCTCTAGTTTCACGCCTCGGATGTCATGAGCACCGAGTTTGAGATGAGCATGATGGGTGAGTTGACTTTCTTCCTTGGCTTCCAAATCAAGCGCACTCGGAGGGTACCTTCTTGCATCAAGGCAAGTACACCGTGATCTCCCGAGACGCTTTGACATGAGTGATGGAAAGCCTGGTGTCGACTCTAATGGCTTCTACGGCCACACTTGACCTCGATGAGGACGGCGAGCCGCTTGATCAAAAAGAGTTCGAAGTATGATTGGCTCTCTTGTACCTCACGCCTCGAGACCGACATACACTTTTCTCGTATGTCTTTGTGCCCGGTTTCGAGCTTCTCCTCACAGATCTCACCGCCAAAGCGGTGAAGCGCATCTTCGGTACCTTCGAGCTACCATTGACTATGGTATCGGTACTCTTCCTTCTCCTGCTCATCCCTTAGAGCCTTTTGGATGCGCACTTTCTTTGGTGTCAGGATAGATAGGAAGAGCACTCGGCACCGCCAGCCATTGGCACTTCTCTCGCTTCTTGGTCTTCGAGGAAGCAATCCTGTTGCACACCCACCGCAGAGGCCGAGCACGTTGTCGCAGCCCGATTCTCGTAGCTAAGTGCTTTGGATGGTCTCGACTCTGCGGGACATTGGGTTAGCTATCGATCGTGTTCCGCTCTTTTGCGATAACACGCCTGCGATTAGCATTGCTAAGAACCCAAAGCAAAGACTCTCGGACCAAGCACATCGATATCGATATCATTTTCTTCGAGACCATGTAGAGAAGGGTGACATCGTGCTCCGCCAGGAGAGTGACCACCGGTTGGTCGATATCTTCACCAAGCCTTTGGATAGCACGAGGTTTTCACCATGGGAGAGCTTGGGGTGGTTTGTCCTTACGGACTATTGTGAGGGGAGCTTTGGGCTTTACCGCTTTATCATAATAATTGTGCTTCAGATCCTTCATTGCTGCATCGCATTTTCGGTGCATTGGGTTTAGTCCTTCTAGCATAGGTTAGAGTGTGTCTCTTCTTTGAGTTGCTTAGACTTCTTGCTCTTATCTTGTGCTTCGTGATAGTGTTTCTTATCTCACTAGGTTGAGCTCACTCACTTCTTTTAGGTTCTAGCGAGGTTGGGCCACCCTGCAGACAGGTTCGTGTTTGCTCTCTAGTGTGCTTTTCTCGACAAATGTTGTCCCGAGACATATAGGGTAGATGAGAGTCATCGAGCCATAGTATCCTCTATATCTTATCTATGCTTTAAGGACTCATGCTTTCTTGATTTATTTGCCGCTCTTGTTTTTATTGCTTTGGTTCGGGAGTTCATTTGGGAACTTCTAGATTTTAATTTTGACTTAAACTCAACTTGAACTAAAAGTCGCATCACATGTTAAGGGGAGTGGATTTTCGCATTGCATTCTCGCATTGTAATATAACCACATTGAGCCTTGATTATTATCCGGTTATGACATGCTTTCAATGCTTTACACATTGCCATGATTTGTGCTCCATTGCTAATCGATCATGACTTTATATGTGTAGTCAAGTCTTTGCCATGATAGGTTAATTAAAATGCCAAATTTGACCTAATTCATGTCTTGTTCATATTTGAGACTAGTCACCTTGTGTTATCTTTTATGATTCTCGCCATGTCAAATAGGTGAGTTGAGTCTTGAATCTTAGTTGAGCAATAGATTGAGCTATACAGGTTTCTTGATGACACATAAGTTAGTACAATCTATCAAAAAAAAGGAGATCTCTTCTGTGCGAAAAAACTGATCTCACCAATTCCTTCTCATGAGACGGCTTGCCATTGCACAAGGCATGAACTCGGGAGATTTGATGACCAAGATCATTTCCTTAAGCTTCTCGCTTGAATGATCGTGATAAGGCTTGAGGTCTAGCACATGACAAAAGTATGATTGAAAACAATCATGAGATCTCTAAAAGAAAATGTCATTTATGCTCAATTGCTAAAATTTCAAGTGTACTTAAACAAATGTATCATTCTTGAATAAATAGCACTCTAGTTGGCTCAACACTAGCTTCTCGATTCCATTTAGCTCATTGACATGGCTTGCATCATTTGTGGATATCATTAGCTAGACTAAAATCTTGTTTGACTTGACTTGCTAAGCACTTCAAATTAAAAAAAAATCAGATTATACCATCTGTTAGCTTAGCTTCTCTTTACATACATAGTCATGATCTTTGTAGCATACTTGTATGTTATGGCTTGGTGTAATACATTTGGTCATTTTGGATAATTCTCATGGCTCTGCATACTTTGAATAATCAAATCAGCCATTCCATCCATCATTTTGACTTATTCTCTCTTGCATACTTGATGTGTTTATTGCCAAAAGGGGGAGAATAGATTAAAAAATTTTTTTTTTAACTTCTGGGAACTTGCTAGAGCTTTGGAGATCAATTTGCTCTTTATGTGTTGCTCTAGTATTCCTTCTGTCGACATGGTCATAATTTCATTTTCTTTCCTTGGACCATGTCGGCTTCTACAAACTCAACTTCATATTTTTTGTTTGTCAATATACTCATCAAGGGGGAGATTGAGAGATCATGTGGAGATGATCCCATCTTTATGATGAGTAATTGACTCTTGGTTGAAGGAAAATTGAGTTTGTTTTGGGCTTTATTGCAAAGTCTTAATTCGGTCGAAATGAAGTCGTACGATTTGTCCCCGGCTCATTTGACCATGTAGGATGCCATACGACCACGCTTGGTCGTGGTCGAATTTCGCTCGTGAGCGCACGACCACGCTGAGGTGTTCTCGGCAAACCGACGGTGGTCTGGCGCTACGACCACGCGTGGCGCCCCGGCGAATTTGAACGTGATCGAAGTCTACCGGTAGCGTCACGACCACGTTGGTGGTAATCGGTTCCACCGAGCAACGACGAGACTTTGGCCGTGGTCGGAAGGGTTTACGACCACGCTGGCAATTGGGAGCGCTCGATCACGCTGTAGCGCCGAGCTTCACCACGCTATGAGCCCTCGGAAGTTTTGACCGTGGTCGGCAATGGGCGCTAGGGTTTACGATCACGCTAGGATCGGAGCCTCGACCACGCTGGGCGGTCGGGCGCTCGACCACTTTGGCCGTGGTCGGTGGGCGCCACGACCACGCCAGTGGGAGCTCGAGGCCTCGACAACGCTAGGGGAAAGGAGCCACGACTACGTTGTGGCACTCGGTGGTGCGACCGCCAGCGCTCGGAGAGCTTCGTCCACATTAGCGAGAATTGAACGTGGTCGAACCGCGTTCGACCACGCTATCGGTTGGATGACCGTGGTCGTGCGGGATCACTAAAATTGGTCGTGAGGGTGCATTTCATGTCCGATTACGGTGAGGTTTGGTCGGTTGGGTTCCTTGTGATGTTGTGGACCTTGTAGACTGGTTTGTTCTACATTTTGACAAGGTTTGGTAAAATTTAATTTCGTGGAAAAGAGACTTGAGCTCGTGAGTCGTGCGAGTTGGACTGCTATGTGATGGTTTTGTTGTCTCGTGATGGTTGCGTGTACTGGGAGACATGTCTTGGTGAGGCTTAGAGAGGTCGGGACTAGACATAGGAGATGTTGAGGTCCGTAACGACGTGGAAGCCAAGAGGACGTGGTCTTGCCCGAGTGGTGTAACCGTAAAACAAGAAGGCATGAGGAGGAAGCTTGGGAGGCTACTTGAAGGGCATTTTGGAGAAATGCCAAAGCCTCGCAAAGGAAGCCGTGTCCTCCGGGAAAGCACCGGAGTTGGTGGTGCTATTGGGCAAAGCAAGGGAGCCGCTGCACCGGGTAATGGGCAAAGCACTGGAGGCCCGCAGCATGGACTCTCAGAACGGGTGGTCTGTTGAGACCCGTTAGCGTGTGAGACTATAAATAGAGAGGTTAGGTCTCGTGAGCGAAGTGAGGTAGCCCCCTGAGTGCTCTGAGTGTTCCTCTCTATCTTGTGTGAGTTGTCTCTAGGTAAGAGCATGGATGCTCGTGTACCTCCGATGGAGTGGTCAGAGAAACCTCCATGTGCAATAGAAAAGATTGGATTCATCTCTCGTATCTTTCTCGCTTTTGTTCTTGAGATGATTTGTTTGATCTGCTTGCCCTCTCGTGTTCTTTCGATCATATGTGTTTTGTCCGAGAGTTGGCTTGTGCTTCACTTGCTCAGACTGGGAAATTGTTTTATGACCGCTAAGATCATTCCCGAGAGCAAAGCAAAATCAGAGAAAACCGAGCTCGTGGTTCTGCCACCGAGCTCTCTGTTTCGATTTTCGACTTTGGTTTTCTCCTCTTCTTGAAGACTTTGGAGGTTCTTGGTATTTTACTTCCGAGATCTTGTACGAACTAAGTTTCAAGTTTCATTCATTTTGGATCTCTGTGCAAAAGATCTCTAATTTCTTGCTCCTCGGTGCGTGCCGACAACAGAGTATTTCCTGATACATTCTCGTTGTCGGATGATCGACTACGCATAAGTTTTCTCGTTCGGTTTTCACCAATGATATCCTCTGCTTCGGTCATTCAACCTCGCTTGTGTAGCGGTGGTCTTGCGTCTGGTCTGTTTCACCCCATACGACCACGGTCAAAACCCGATACGCTTTCAAATTTACGACTACGGTTGTCTTCGCCACGACTTCTTGTTTTATTGTTGTTGTTCGGTTGATCTTTGTTTTTCGACTTCTTAGCTCTCTAGCTAAAGGAGAAGAAGAACTTGGGGAGGAAATTTTTAAGGCACCATTCACCCCCCCTCTGTTGCCATTTCGGTCCTACAACTGTGCGGAACTACAGCAGTTTAATCATGCAGACTACCTACCGGCGGTACTACCAAGTGGAAGCGGCAGATTATACTACAGCGTGTCTTGTGAGCAAACAAAGTGAGGGCATAAAATTTGAGTTTGGTTTGGTTGGTTTAGTGATTAGGGCATATGGTTACTTCATGTTATCGAGCGGTGCTATGTGATGTGTTTCTTGTTTGTGTTGGCTGCAGGACGTTGAGGCGGAGTCATGGCGAGACACGAGGTGACTGGACTAGGCGTAGGTGGCGTTGAGGTCAGAACGGTCGGGATGTGTCGAAGACGGCGGAGACTCGAGGTGGTTGTGAGGCTTGGACGACAAAGAGCGCAGAAGCTTCCCGGAAGGTGCAGGAGGGGCGAAATGGTGATTTCACGAGGCTGCACAAGTGGGAGCGGGCTCTGTTCGGGTTTAGCCGGCGTAACGGGTTGGAGACCCGTTAGCCAAGGGCTATAAATAGAGGTGAGGGGCTGCATGCCTCCTCATGGCTTTGGGAGAGAGTTAGGGTTTGCTAGAGTCAAAAGAAGCTTTGAGAGTTTGTTTTGGCTTTAGGCTTTAGTGGTTATGCTTTAGTAGTTGGAGAGGGCAGAGTGTGTCTCCCTGTGTGTGTTCCTCCCAAGAACTATGGAGAGTTCTTGGTGTTCTTGAGGATTTGAGAGAGGGAGAGAGTGGAGATGAGTTGAGAGTCTTGTAATCCTTTTTCTTGTTCGAATATCCATACGTATCGGGACTCCTTTGTACTCATCTTTTGATTTGGAATGAAAATCTGAAGTTTTTCTCCCATGCACTCTTGTTCCCTTTGATGCCCTCTGTTCTTGGTTTTTGAGATTTTCGATTTCTTGTTGTTTCTTGCCCATGAGATGTAAAATGGTTGCTCTATGTTAGGATAGTGCCTCAAGGTCATTTGATCGAGTTTTCCCAAGAGCAAATCAAGTTTAATCTCAGATTTGGGGTTTTGTGCTCTCTCTGTTTATTTCTAGGGTTCTTGTAAGAATCGTGTTTCCTTCTCTGTGATGGCTTGAATCTTGGCTTGTAGAGTCCAGTGACTATTGCTAAGATATCTGCAAAATCTCTTGGCCAAAGGATCAGAGTTGGAATGGAATTTTGGATTTTTGGACAACCCTCTGTACTTTTCAAGTTTTTATCTCCTCTTTTGATTCCCTAGAGGAATCTTGAAATTGGTTCTTGGCTTACTCTTCTGGGAGTGTTTCCTGGTTATCCTCAAGGTTTCCCAAGCCAAGAACCCAAGAATCTCACGAATTTCTGGTTTTTCAGATTTGCTGCCGCCTGCTGTTCTTCGTGCGGTACTACCGTGGTTTCACCGCCGGTACTACCGTGGTTTCACCGCCGGTACTACCGCTCGACGGTACTACCGTGTTTTCAATGCCGGTACTACCGTGCAGATCAGCGGTTCTACCGCTTGCTGGCAGAACAGCCTAGAACGTGCTTTTCTCTCTGGATTTGATTTATTTTCGGATCTGTGATTTCCAGTGAGTTTCTATCTGCTGTGTGAGTACTTGAGGGGAGAGTTTTAATTTTTGAAGGCACCATTCACCCCCCTCTATAAATATATTCAAATATAAGGATGTAGTTAAATGTCTATCATGCTTGTATTACTATATACCATCCCTTGGACAAATTTGCCCCTTTTAATTCTTTGTCGCCCTAGAAATTATAATGGTAACCTTACTAGATATATCTACACGCATGCTTAATCTTGCTTAGATACCCGAGAGCATTATTTTGCTCTAATCATCATCTTAAAAATCATGAAAGAAATTTTGGGCAATCATTGTGGGAAATGGTGGTATGTTGGACAAGATAATTTATGCTTCTCAAAACTCTTAAAACCTACTTTACATATCTGGGTGGATGGTAAGAGGTGTTGGTGCAGTGGATGCACGAGAATGTGTGGTTTGTAGTAAAACCGTCCAGATAGCTCTAAGGACGGAATCTGGTGATAACCTCTCAATGTAAAGTAGTATAACCACAACTCTATAATTGGTATGATCTGGCCAACTAGTTTGTATCGACCTAGTGTGGTTGCGCCATTAGTGTGCACACGTGCAAGCATGCCGCGAGGAAACGGGCCCTTGGCGTGACGGCGCAAGAGGGGGCCTCTGGAGGGGTTGTCACACCCCACAGCGATAGAATCCTTAGCGGGTGTAGCCCCACTGGGAACATGCATTATAAATACCTTGTGGCAATCCACTTGATTCACAAGTATAAGGAAACCTGTGAATACATCAAGACAATTATCTCTTGTGGGTAAAGTTGTGCAACCTGTGTAGAGTGTAAAACTGTTCGAATAGCCGTGCCCATGGTTAAGGGCGGATATAGGAATTTACCTGAGTTAGTATCTATTTCAAAAACCTGTTGTGGGTGGGATGAAACTCATTGGGTTGTCGAGCCCTGAATTTGGAATTGCCCTGGGCGTGACTCAGTGATGATAATAACTAGCATGTGGTGAAGGTCACCGTGCACTGTAACAAGTGGATGTAACCTGTACTGATATTATTACTGCATTCTCTCAAGAGAATTTTGAAAATATGTTTTAGCTAAAAGCTCTAAGTTATAGAGATTTCATATTTATTGTAACTTTCAAAATAATGCTTTTCAGCAAATAAAAGAACCCCTAGCCTCCATTGATAGTCTTGCATATATTATTATTTGCATTCTATGTGGTGGCTTGCTGAGTATCTTTGTACTCACTGTTGCTCAATTACAATCATCCAATAAGTCAGAAGGAATGACATAAGATAAGACCAGATGATAACGAGGTTAAGAATTATGTCGCAAACCCCAGTTGGCTGCTTGTGGGCATGTCCTAAGAGTCCCACCTATGTGAAGACTTCGTTTTCGCTGTTGTTTTTATTGATTTCAGCCTGACCAGCCCCTGTAAGTATATTACTGTATTATTTATGTTTCCGTATGATATATTTTTAGTATACAATAATATATCTGTAAGCACTATCTACTGATTTAGAGAATAGTGCGATGGAATCATAGATGATTTCGGATCGGTAAAATCCATGTCCAACATCGGCTTCACTAATCACCAATTTCTTTCTGTCTTCCTTTAGAGTTCACTGACATAGGAATCTGGAGTGTCCCCTTTAGCAATTGTTGTGAGGCAATGGCTTGGCTAGACGAATTCTGTGAGAAGTCATTGGAGCGCTGCATGGCCTCACCTGCCTGGCTATCCTGGCTGACACTAAGTTGAACTTCCAAAGGGGTTGGCACTTCAATAGGGCTAAAAGGGATTATCTCTGTGCATGAGTTGCTAACTAAGGTACTACCTAGAACATCAATAAAAGGACATCTGGCCACCTTCATCCTTGGCAATCCAGTATTGAACTGAGGTAAAGTAATGTGCAGTGAAATTTTCAGAACTGTGGGATCAAAAGAAATCTCCCATTGTCTCTTAGGTTATCCCTCAAAGCTAGTAGCAATCATTGAAAGGGGTATTGATGGCTGCCCGGGGAGGAATCCTTTTGGCAATTGAGGCGGCATATACTCCAGGATCTTACTCCACAGCCTCTGAAATTCTAAAACTGAGGGGATTATCTGCTGCTGTGCTGCAGACTGATCAGGGGAACCCTGGTCAATGATCTTTCTATTAACCGGATTGGATATCTTTGGTATCCAGGATTTTTGTTTTTTAGTTTTCCCCAAGAGACAAAGTTTGGAAATATGGCCGTAATTGTAGCAGGTATGACACCTAATCGATCCAGTGCAGTATTTTGCCGTATGCCCCATCCCCAAACAACGAGAGCAATTCAAAATAGAATCTCCCTGATTGTTAGTCTTCTCCAGGATTTTTGGAGCAGAAGAAGGCAGTTGTAATGTATTCAAATGATTTTCAACAATTATACCTTGGTTAGGCTGATGAGTCTTCAAAGAATCTGTTGCTTGATCAAGATTATGAAAATCTTCAGGATATTCCAGACGGTGAAAGACTGATTTCTTCTTCTCTTGTAGACGATCAAAAGCTGAAATCCGGTTGCCATGAAGAGAAGGATGCAGACGGTCATAAACTTTGCTGACCTGTATAGTATGAAATGAAGAATTTGTAGGCTGCTTCTGAGGAAAAACCTTATCAGAGAACCCAGAATGTTTTTACCATTCAGAAGAAGATTTCTTTCTTGGAGAACCACGAAAAGAAAATCTATGTAACTGCGGTCGATGTTGAGGTGTTCTGAGAGAAGCCACTTTTGCATAAGATCGCCTCTTTTTCCTGGAATGCACAGTAGCCCATTCACGATCACATTCAGAAAGCCACAACTGAAATTCTCGACGCCAATTTGGACCTCCATCACGCCATAGATGAAAAAATAATGTGAAATCCTTGGACTTGAAGCTTTTCAGAGAATACATGAGAAGTCCAACTTTGTTGGAGGCAACAGAGAACGGAAATCCAGAGAAAGCCAGATGGTAAACATGAAAACCGTTCGAAGAATCTCCCAAACAGGATTGCAAAGCAATACCTGTTAGTGATGTGCCCAAGAAGCAATCATAAACAATTCGGTTTTATAGGCTAAGAGGGATATTGATCCATATGGGATTAGGGTTCTAATAGGTCTACAACGTGGAAGCCCATTAGCATACTCTATAAATATGTGGAGGCAGGTCTGCAGATTAAGAACTATGCTCTAAAACCCTGGCCGCCACCTCCCCTCGCCGTATCCCGAAACTCTAGCCGGGCGTGTGGTGCTAGCACACCAGCGCGCGGCGTTCTATCCCGAACGTGTGGACTCCGTGGAGGCGCCGCTGCTGTTGCTGCTGTGCTGATTGGCGACAAGCGCAAGGCTATTACGTAGGACGCGAGGAGGAGACATTCAGTTCGTGAAATGATCGACTGCTTCTTCTTCATCAACGCGCATCTACATTGGACCGAGCTGCTCCAACTCTTCTTCCGCTGCGCAGCGCATCTAGTGGTAACTAACCATGACTCCCTTACACGCATGTTTTCTTATTGAACGCGGTAGAAAATCAATTGTTGTAGGTAGCGTAGCCTACCCGTTCTCCTGTAATACTTACTGATTCTTACGTGAAACGGAAAGTTGATCTAGAAAAGGTGACCACCAGGAAGAAAGGTTGAGAACCTCGATCAGAAGGGAAATGTACCGTAGAGCCAAAACGCCATCGCACTTCCGATTGAAAATGGGTACCCAAGGGGAAATCCCAACCCTCAGCAAAGGCTGAGGAATCCATGAAAGGAAGCGAGGATAGGGCCCTGGCACCTGAATCGCCTAAAAGTCGGCAGAGAGGGAGACGAGAGGAGCACCATCTTAGGAAATACTATATGAACATGTTTTGAATTTAATTCTAGAGAATAATTAAAGAGAGAGAATTTCTCACACTGACAGGTGGGGCCCTGCATTTTAATTTTATTTTCTATTGAAAGAGCTACAGTGTATGACAGGTGGGGTCCATGGGTTTTTAATTTCTTTTTGGATTTACTTCCTAAAAGGAAAAGGCTAGCATGATTAATAGGCAGGCCATGCATTATTCAGTACAGTGAATTGGACCCACATGTTAGTGGCAGAATTTTTTCTATTTAAGCCCTTTTTTTGAAAAATATTCACATTTAGACCCCTGGTGGTTTTAATTCCGTTTTGGACCTGGGGTGGAGCCGTGGATCACGGCGCCGAGGTAACATGCGTCTCGGCGCCGTGGACCACGGCCCGAGGCCCCTGTGCCCGCGCCAACAAGTGCCCACCGCGTGGCGCCGACGCGTGGCGGCTCAGGCCGTGATCCACGGCTCCGACCTCGGCCGTGACTCGTGGTCCGACCTCGGCGCGTGGATCTTGGCGCCGAGCTAGCGGCATTTACCCGGCCGGTAGGGCGAACGAATATTTCGTCGCTCGCCTCGCCCCCGCCTCTCTGTGACCGCCTCCGGCCGCCACCGCCTCCCGGCTCCGCGCCAGCGCCTCCGGCCCGGCCGCCTCCCCCGCCTTCCGGCCCCGACGCCTTCCGGGCCCCGCCCTCCCAGGCGGGCAGCGCCTCCCCACGCCGCCTCCCCGCCCGCCACCGCCTCCCGGCCCCGCCTCCTCCCGGCCGCCTCCCGCCGCCTCCCGCCCGCCACCGCCTCCCCCCCCGCCTCCCGCCCGGCCGTCTCCCCGCCGCCTCCCGCCGCCGCCTCCCGGGCCGCCTCCCTCCCCCGCGCCTCCCGGCCTTGCGCCTCCCGCCCAGACGCCTCCCGGCCCCCAAGCCTTCTAGGTGAATCTCTAGTATATCGTGAATTTTGGCTTTGCAGGGGCCTCTGCTTTGGCCGAGCAAATGACAATTAAGATGTCTTGTTGTTTGTCTTAGAAGTAGAATGAAATCGAGCAGATGAGAGAGATCGAACAAAACAATCAATGGAGCAACGAGGAGGAGGTGACCGCAGGGCGGTGAACAATTGAATGGTTGGGGGGCTCGTGGCGTTGGTTTGGTTGGAGAGAAATGGGAGCAGGAGTGAGTGTGACTGCGTGTGTAGCTAATTAAGCTAGTGATGGATGGGAGGGAAACAAGCTCATAGGGACAGAGATACTATACGTACGTACTGGAGTAGTATATATGAAGAACGCAACTCTCGTCTGTCTGTCGTCTGCATGTGTTTGACTTCAAAAAAAGACAATGTAGGCTGCATATTATAACTGAAAATCTCATGTGACTATATCTGGATCCTATTAGATATATAGATGTTTGAACAAGAGTGCGTTTATAGATGTTTGAATGGGAAAGGGTTCATTTAGATATTTTATTGCTTAAACAAGTATGCATGTGATTTATCCAAAATTTCGCTTAAAGGTATTAATTTTGGTTTTGTGTATGAACTAGATGGACAACCTAGTGAACCTTTATCATGGAGGCAGTGTGACAAGTGATGATTATAGAAATGTTCAATTTGTTGAAATGCAAATGGTGCCTCTGATATTCGGTGATCGGCCGTCGTTTAGTGAGTTGGTTGCTAGGGCTCGGGAGAAGCTGCATTGTCATGGAAACGAGGAGAGCATCACGCTTGAGGGGTTACTTCACTTGGTTCGAAAGACACAATTCTCAGGCGGTTGATCTTAATTGGTTCAGAGGATGAGTGGGACAAATATGTCAAATTGGTTATGAGGAATGAGTTAAAATGTTTGGACGTTGTTGTGCGGAAGGTGTCCATTGATCCCACCACTCACGGTTATTCACGTAACTAGGTGATCAGGCACCCTTTGACCCTCCGTTACCGGATCTTGCGGTGGATGTGGAAGAAGTGCCTGAGGTGCCCGATGCTCTATCTGCCCCGAACGAGGTTCAGATTACTCAACCAGTTCGAGTTGAATGTCGGACTGATGATGTTGTGGCGGCCCCTCGGATCATCCCGATGAAGTGTCGAGCCACACTTTGGCCTTTTCCGTCATTCTTTGTTTTTGTCTAAATCCCATCGTTTTCGTGCTTATGATGCAGGACACATTCCTGATAATGTTGGTGTTCCTCCGTTGCTCCATCCGCAACGTTGAAGAAGTCTGCAGGACTCCAACAAAGGTGGATGTTCAAATTGTGGATGATCCGCATCCTTACGAGATCGCAAGGGCCGTTGATTCGGCGATGACCGCCCTTTTGGACAGCTGACCGAAAGTGATATTGAGCTGATCAGGCGTTATTGCCCTGGCCGGGATCCATCAGTTCATGAATTCAGCGATCTTAGGCATTCTCATGGGGCTTATGCAGAAGGAAGGGATGACGAGCTGCTAGATGCTCCTGAGGCCGGTTCAAGCATGACAATTGAGAAGGGCATGATGTTTGAGGACTTGTCTGCATCACAATGTCCTCAAACATCACAATACCACGACATCTCCTCAAGACATCACAATACTACCACATCTCCTCAAGACATCACAATGTCTTCCTGGAGCTCCGACCCATTTGGAGTGCCGGAGTGGCATGAGCGCCCGAAGTGCCATTGCGGCTTTCGGACAATGTTGTGCGTCCGGGCGGATCCAAGAAACGAGCCAACTACGGTAGTAGGTTCTTCAAGTGTCCGCACGGATGACGACTTCGTGGTAACGACGACAACTAAATCCTTTGTTTCTCGTTGCTTTTCAACTTGATCCATGACATCTACCACCCCACACACAAAGCTTGCGGGTTCCTCGAATGGGTGGATCGGTGCACGCAAGATGGCTACGGAACCCGCCAATGCGGTGGAAAACAAAGGACAATACTTTTCCAAGATGACTCGGCTCGCGAGGTGGAACGACGGATGCGGCTTGAGCAAGAGCGCCGCGTTAGGGTGGACCAAATCCGTCTTAAGGGCAAGGAGGATGAGCGCAAAGGACGCGGAGCGGCTAAGTTCATGTGAAGCCGCCATCAAGCGTCGGGAGGAAGAGCTTGAAGCTCGTGAGGCGCTCTCAAGACCAAGAGTGACAGGAAGAAGGATGCAATGAGCCATCTTCGTAGCGCGACAAAAGGGGAAACAACCACGCTACACCCAAGAGACATAATGTAATAGATCCACGCTATCTACGGTCTTTGTAATCCTATTATTATGCATTGTATTGTGTTTGCCTAGTCAGATCGATTGCACTTGAGACTACCGGTATGACGGTATTTAAAAGAGTGCATAATGTTGCCCACCCATGCTTGCTCCAAAGAATTAGTGTTTGACCATTCGGTTCCACCTTACGAAAAAGTTACAAACATTATTACCATACTAGCACCGAAATTTTCAGATTGAACACAACATCAAAAATGTAGCGAAAATTATGTTTCACACACTTCATCATTTTTATGAATGTTTCCAAAACTACGGATTATTTTGAAGGCGCCGAGTGAGCGCCACCTACCGGTTTGCATTTTCACGCCTCGCGCCACGTTACACGGCTCGAGGTCGGCGCCACGCTCCACGGCTCGAGGTCGGCGCCACGAATCACGGCGCCGAGGCCTGAGTCAGGATCACGGCACCGAGCTTCGCCACGCCGGCGCCACGCGGGTGGGCACGTTGGCGCGGGCTCAGGGCCTCGGGCCGGGTCCACGGCGCGAGACGTGTTACCTCGGCCGTGATCCACGGCTCCGACCCCACGGGTCCAAAACGAATTAAAACCACCGGGGTCTAAATGTGAATATTTTTCAAAAAAAGGGCTTAAATAGAAAAAATTCTGTGTTAGTGGCTTATGGTCATTTAACTGGTTTTGAAAGAGTTTTAATAAGATAGGGCACACATGTCATAGGCTTAGTGATTTTAATTAAACCAAGAGGGCCCACATGTCAACGGGATTATCGAATGGCTAATCACAGCCATTAGATTTTAACTAATTACCATTTTAAACTAATGACGCACTACAGTATCCTAATCATTCCCATCGAAGAGAGATGCTCACCGCCAAAGAGAGTGATGCTCACCTCCGACGAGGAGAGGCTCGTGGAGGCGGCTAAAATGAACTCTGACCAAGACGCACCTCTAGGCTATGTTTCATGACTCAACTTGGCCTGCACTGTGGTTGGTAATGAGCTCGAGCGGCGGTCGAATAGGGAGCATGGCACCACGGATATCTACGACGCTGGACTTCAGGGAGTATAAGAAGTCTACCTGAGGGGTTGCTGGGGCTTGGGGATGGCTGAGAAAGCTTGGCGTCGGGGACCCACGGTGGCGCAAGGTGGAGCATGACATCGACATTGCATGGGCGATGGCGGAGAAAATTGTCGGTGGGATAGTGTCGGGGAAGCTCCGGTAATGGTTTAGCCAAAAGGAATTGGCCGGAGAAGCCTCCAATCGACCGTTTCCAAGTTGGCCAGGTGGAAGATGAAGATGGCTTCGGCAAGCTACTGGCTTTGAGAGAGTGATTCCATGGAGGGGAGAGAGAGTGAGGTGGGGTGGGGTGGAGCTTTTGGGAGAATGGCGGGGTATTTATAGGTCTTGGAGCAACTGGGTGGTGTGGGCCAGCTTGGCAGGAGAGGTGGCATGATAACGTTAATTCATTGGTGTCAACACGGGCATGGCCATAAAAACGTTGAGGTGACTACACATAGGCGTTGTAGGACTGGACAGGCAACAGATGGGGGGTGAATGGTGCCTGGAGATTTTTCCTCCAAATATTCACATATCTCTTTTTCTCTAATAGCTACAAAGTTATGAAGACTAGGATATGAGGTCTACTTGAAAACAGAAGAACACAGACCTCCACATGTCCAGATCAGAGAACAATGTGGTCGAATTACGACCACTCGACGGAAACATAACCTGGTCGTTAACGACTACTAGACGGAAAGCACAAGGCAGCCAAACTGAACGCAATCAGTCAGCAGAAAAAAGCAATGTAGTTGAAATTCAGACAACGTGGTTGAAGCAGACAATGTGGTCGAATCCACTGTGGTCGAAACCAGCTTGGTCGAACCAACGTAGTCGTAACCAGTGTTGTTGAAACCAACATAGTCGTAACCAACATGGTCATAACCTTCGTAGTCGTAACCAATGTGGTCGAAACCAACGTGGTCGTAACCAACATGGTCGAAACCAACGTGGTCGTAACCAACATGGTCGTAACCAACGTGGTCGAAACCAGAGTGGTCAAAACCAATGTGGTTGAAACCAACGTGGTCGTAACCAACGTGGTTGAACGCCAACGTTATCGAAGACTAACGTGGTTGATACCAATGTTGTCGATGTCCAATGTGCAATCGAAAGACCAGCGTAGTTTAGGACCAATGAGTGGTTGAAAACCAGCGCTGTCAAAGACCGACGTGATCGCAAACTACGTGGTCGAAGACCAATGTGTGGTCGACACCACCGTAGTCGATGACCAAAGTACAGACAGAAAATACGTGCAATCAGAATGTGACCGAGAAATCTACGACCATTGAGCAATAGAAAGCAAATGTGGTTGTAAATGACTAGAAGTACCAGAGGCGCCTGACTGAGACCAACAGAAGTGGTCGAAAATCGTCGAGCATTTGTAACCGACTATGGTCGCAAAAAACTCTAAGGCAATGGGGGCACACGACCATGAGATCTACGACCATGGATAGTCGGAAACATGTGTGATCGAAAGAGTGAACGCGGTCAAAAAGTAAAGCGCTGCGATCGGAAACTTGACCGTGGTCAAAAACTGGCAGCGGTCGTAACTTTCACAAAAGAATAGAGGAAAGTAGAGAGCATATAACCGCCAGATCCAAACGCCATAGGACTTTTGAATCAAAGATCAACTGGCCATAAAACTTTGTACACAACAAGATTAAGGTCTCAAGAGGTTGCTCTAATCTTTAATTGAAAACTTATTAACCAGGTTGAGACCTTTTTGTGATTTGATCAAGAGCGCACATGAACTGAGTTCAAGAATTGAAGTCGTTGATCAGAACTGCTCGTGGGTCAAAGAGAGCCAAGATGGCTTCGGTTATATTCCCACCTGTCACTACGATTAAGAGCATCAACGAGATCAAGCCAAAAACACCTCCAGTTCAAGAAGAGAGAGACTTCCAGATCAAGAATAGAGAGACTTCCAGATCAAGAAGAGAAAAATAGAATAGAGAACATAGAGGAAGAACCAAATCGAAGACTCATAACAGAGCAAACTCAAACAGAAATATACACAAAAGAGTAGATCAAAGATTGCTAGATTTCTCACTTGAGATACTGGTTTCACAGCCACTCTCCTCGGGAGGATCAGACTCTAACCCTAGAGCCAACACTCACTCTCAAACAGCCACTCCCCTCGGGAGGACCAAGCTCTAACCCTAGAGCCACACCCACTCTCTAACATAACTCCTATGGGAGGAAGAGGCGCCAGCCACCAAGGCTCAACCGACTTGCTCAACCCTAACTCTTGCCTCCCGTCCTCTTTTTATAGTCTCACAAATGAATCCTAGACCTAATGGATCCTATCATTAGTCCAACAGGGGATAACCTGTTAACCCCACCTAACACCGGGTTTTACACACGCACTCTTCTCAAAGTGGCATACATGTGGCCCCAATGACTTGTCGTCAAGCCTCTCACACGTCCGGATCCCACCGAAACGTCCTCGCTTACAAACGACCCAAGTCACTTCGTACACCACGTCCTTTTTATCGTAGATGACGACACCCGACATCCTTGATCGTCTGGACCTTGACTCCTCCCTGAGCCTAGTCCTGGTCCACCTCGCCATTGCCCGTCATGTCCATCTTCGGTAGCTCTTACTCCGGTTCCTCGTCGTCCCAATTTGCAACCACCCCACTAGCCTTGATCATCTTAAGCATCTCCCTGACAGTTCTGGACCTCAACACCTCCCTGTGCCTAGTCCCGGTTCTCCTACGCCTCACCATGACCTAGCTCCGAAGTCCCGCAATCAACACAAACAAGCAAACCATCACATAGCACCGCACGATACATAAAGATCACCAATTTGCACAAACAAAATATATACACCCAAATTACTGATTCTGATCCTAGAGCCAAGCAATATCCTCATGTGTACAAAGCAACAAACACCCTAGTCAACCTTGACCAAAACACTAATAATTCTAGTGAACCATCTCAGCACAAAGACTGGTCTAACCATGACTTATGAGTACTCAGATGCACAAGAAAAGAAGTACTCGTAGCCCACCAGGTCCTTCCAGTACCCTACGACCACACTGTAATCTGCTACGATCATGTAGCAGACGTTACGACCATCACGCAGCTTGCTACAACCATCGATCACACAGGTAGAGCGCTGCGACTACTACACAGATTGCTACGACCACTACACACATCGACTATGACTATCGCATAGAGCACTACGACTACCACAACGATTGCTACGACTATCGCTCACAGTGGGTACGACTTTAACAGATATGGTCGCTACGACTATCGATCATGCGTAGGGAAAGCTACGATTATCGACAAATAGAAGCTACGACCAGGCTGCGCTACGACTATCGATCACATGCAGGGAAAGCTATGACCATAGACCACGGCCAGTAGAAGCTATGACCATCGACCACGGCTAGTAAAAGCTACGACCATTGACCATGGCCAGTCAGAACTACGACTATCGACCACAGCCAGTCAGAGCTACGACTATCGACCACGGCCAGTCAGAGCTACGACTATCGACCATGGCCAGTCATAGCTACGACTGTCAACCACGAAGTCGTAAAATTGACTACCGACCACAAAGTTGTAAAACTGGCTGCTGACCACAAAGTCGTAAACCGATCACCGACTTCAAAGTTGTAAACCGATCACCGACCACAAAGTCGTAAA
The DNA here is from genome assembly GCA_036346245.1 of Bonia amplexicaulis. Classification (NCBI taxonomy): domain Eukaryota; kingdom Viridiplantae; phylum Streptophyta; class Magnoliopsida; order Poales; family Poaceae; genus Bonia; species Bonia amplexicaulis. The sequence goes on from CM070764.1 coordinate 13,068,994, forward strand.
CCGGTGCCGACCACAAAGTCAGAATCGATCACGACCACCCAACGTAAGCATAACTCGTAGAACCTATTGACCAACCACAAAGTCGTAATAGTACATACGACCACCAAGTCATAACAGCACCTACGACCACAAGTCGTAAGACAGGCTGCCAATCACAAAGACGAATACAGAGATCGTAAAGCCAGCAAACTTCTGCACAGACCTCAAAATCCAAACTCTGCCTTTACACAAACTCTAAAACAAAGGTCAATTATTCATCACAACTGTGGGGTGACATCCACATGGTCTCACAGGCATCGAGATGGGCAGGTAGGGTGTGGAAGCGCAAAGGGTGGAGTAGCTCTCTTAGCCGATCACCGAAGTTAGTGGTCAATGGATGTGACGGCGTGTTAGAGAAGAGCTAGTGCAACAGAGGGTGTCATCATGCACTTCAATGCTGGTGATGATGAGGCCAAAGTGGTCTGAATGCTCGTGAGGAGGGATGACACTTTGGTCAAGCATTACGGCGGCTCTTGGCGCATCTAGCCGGTGCGGACACTTGCATGGTGCAGTGCACAGGAGGAGCAGGATTGGCACATGGTGGAGGGTTGGCAAAGGTCAAGCGTTGCTCTTGCACATGCTGGTTTGGCTCAGACACGACCGGACGACATGGAACATCGGACGAAACCGGCATGGGCAAGGAAAAAGGCCATGAGCCAAGGGCCAAAGAGGCTAGAGGAAATGGGCCAAGCCCAAAATTATCACCCCCTTTTATGGATTTCCCTTAAATTTTAGTTTTTTGAAATTTAAATCTAAATTTTTAATTTAAGCAAAAGCCAACTTGAATTATATTTGAATTTGAATTCCTAAATTTGTTTTATATTAAGTTTTCAATGTTCCAAAGTACCAATTATTGCTTTTATGAGGCAATTGAATTTTGAGCTTTTAGGTTTTGGATTGAACTCCCTATTGAGTTTTGGTTAGGCTTGAATATGAAAATGGCTCAAAGTATAGAATTTAAATTACATGACTTTTGACTTCATTTCTAATCCTCTTTCCAATTTGTTTTCTTTTAGCTAATGATTAATTTAACAGAATGCACCTTGCACTTTAAATTACAATTTCCAGCCTAGTATTCCTTTAACCAAGTTTTTACTATAAAATTTCCTACTTATTTTCTGGATCATCTTTTCATATTGTAAATTCCAATTTAATTTGGTTTCCTCAGTTGCTTCTTTTCTTCTAAATTTTATTTTCTTACGAACCTCAATCAAAAGCCATAAAAAATCAAATACCAATAAGGTGCAAAACAAAAAGTTTAAAATTTTACATTTTTAAATACCCTGATTTTGAGGATGTTATAAGTCTACCCCTTAGAAAGAATCTCGATCCTGAGATTCTATGTAGTCAGAGAACGGGTAAGGGTAATCTCTTCTCAAATGATCTTCTCGCTCCCAACTGGATTCCTCCTTAGAATGATTATTCCATTGGACCCTATATAGGTGAATGGTATGGTGCCTTGTCTTCTTTTCTACAACATTGAGAATCTTGATTGGGCGCTCTTGATAGGTTAGGTCTTCGTGCAGCTCAATGTTCTCCATCGGGGATTGGTCTTCTTTCACTCAAAGACACTTCTTAAGTTGGGATACGTTAAACACGTCATGTATATCCACTACGCTTGCAGATAGCTCTAGCTAATAGGCTACTTTTCCCTTTTTGGCAATTATGGAAATGGTCTCACATATCTTGGCGCAAGCTTGCCTTTGACCTTGAATCTTTTAGTTCCACATAGTGGGGAAACCTTCAAGTAAACATGGTTGCCAACTTCAAAACTTAGCTTTCATCTTTAGTTGTTGGCATAACTCTTATGTATTGATTGAGTTGCCTGCAATCAATCTCTGATTAAATGAACTTTCTCTTCGGCTTGCTTCAGGGTATCTGGCCCAAAGACATAACCTTCTCCTACTTCAGTCCAATGCAATGGGGTTCAACATTTTCTACCAAAAAGGGCTTCAATGGGGATATCTTTAGGTTGGATTGGTAATTGTTGTTGTATGAGAACTTAGCACATAATAGGTGGTTCTCCCAGTCTTTTCTAAACTCTATGGCATAGGTTCAAAGCATATCTTCAAGGATCTGGTTTACTCTTTCAGTCTGCCCATATGTTTGTGGGTGATAAGCAGTACTGAAATTCAGATGGGTTCCAAGAGCTTCATGAAGACTAGCCTAGAAATGTGAGGTGAATTGAGAACCTTGATCTGAGACTATTCTTTTAGGTACTCCATATAGGCATAAAATACAAGACATATATAGTTCTGCTAGTTGGTCTTCTTTCAAGGTGATCTTGACCGGAATGAAGTGGGTGACCTTCGTTAGTCAGTCTACTATAACCTATATGGAGTCATATCCCATCTTGGTTTATGGCAAGCTGGTGATAAAGTCCATTCCTACTCCTTCCCATTTCCATTGAGGGATCTAAAGTGGTTACAACAATCCTACTAGCTTCTGGTGTTTGACTTTGTCCCTCTAGCATACATCACAATATACTACATATTCGGTGATGTCCCTCTTCATGTGAGGCCACCAGTACCATTGCTTCATATCTTGATATACCTTGGAATTTCTCAGATGCAAAGAATAGGCTGAGTTGTCGGCCTCTTTAAGTGTCAATTCCTTAAGCTCTTTCTGGTAGGGAACGAAAATACGCTTCCCATAAGATATGACTCATTGTTGATCTTCAATCATCTTGGTGGCCTTTTCTTTTGCCATGAGGTGCTTGAATCACTAGATGCCAGAATTTCCTTCCCGTGCGCCTTGATTTGATCTTCTACGGATGGTTGTATTTCCATCACAGGTATGGTGCCTTACTCTATTATCTTTAGGTTGGGTGCCATCAACTCCCTATAGAGCTCAAATTGTTGTTCCTAGACCATCACATTGCTACAATGTGCCTTGCGGTTCAAAGCAATAGCTACCAAGTTGGCTTTTTCATGGTGGTAGTTAATGCCTAAATCATAATCCTTGATCAGTTCAAGCTGTTTCTCTGCGTCAAGTTAAGGTCTGATTGTGTGAAGATGTACTTGAGGCTCTTATGATCTGTGTATATGTCACAATGGTTACCGATCAGGTAATTATGCTAGATTTTCAGGGCATGTACCACTAAAGCTAATTCCAAGTCGTGGGTTGGATAATTCTCCTCATGTGGACGGAGCTATCTTGAGGCATATGCCACAACCTTTTCTCCTTGCATGAGTACACACCCCAAGACTCGATGTGAAGCATCACAATATATTTCAAAATGCTTGTAGATGTTCAGCAGAACTAACACTAGAGCAGAGGATAGTCTTTTCGTCAATTTCTGGAAACTTTCTTCACAAGCTTCCATTCATTCATATTTTTTCTCCTTCTTGAGTAGATGGGTTAAATACCTGGCAATTTTGGAGAATACCTCGATAAATTGTCTATAATATCTCGCTAATTCAAGGAAACTCCACACTTTAGTCACTGAAGTATGTTGCTTCCATTTCAAAACAACATCCACTTTAGTTGGGTCTACTGCTACTTCTCCAGCTGACACAATGTGTCTAAGGAAACCGGTATCATACCGCCCTGATATTTCTTGGCCTGAGGTCATTATCTTGTTGTGGTCGAAATCTCCTGATCAATTGACTCAAGAATCAAAAGATATTCGGTAGTCAGTTCTTGCGGTCGTGCGTTGCTTCCTCTATTCTATTTTCGTCAACGCTGTAATCACTGTGCTCTCTGTTTTCGGTCGCGTTGTTGTCGGTTCGTTTTTCTCAGTCTCCAGAGAAAATAGTTGAGTGTCTGTGTCTCTGTTATCAGTCTGATCTCTTCGTTTCCAAAGAGAACAGCCGAGTATCTACTTCTCTATTTTTCGGTTTGATCTCTCAAGTTCCAGAGAACATTCATTTTCTTACTTCATAGCTCTGTAGCTATTGGAGAAGAAAAGTTGTGCAAATACTTTGGAAGGTTTGAAGGCACCATTCACCCCCCCTCTGTTGCCTTTTCGGTCCTACACTATTTCCTTAGAGATCATGTAGAGAAGAGTGGTGTTGTGCTTCACTTTGTAGAGTCGGAGTAGCAGGTTGCAGACATTTTCACTAAGGCTCTTGATTCTTCTCGTTTTGCTTCTTTGCGGGGGAAGTTGGCAGTTATTAGTTCTTTTGGCCTGTTTTGATGGGGAGTTATTGTAACATAATACAAACTTAATTTCAGCAACTTACATTATAAAATAATTATATGAAGTTTTGACTATTATCCTATGTGACATGATATTTTGCTTTATATTTTACCATGTCTTGCGCTAGTTTGCTAGATTTATCATATCTTTCTCTATATATCTTAGCTTTTGCCATGCCAGATTATTTAAATGTGAAAAACTTGAACTAAACATGTCTTATTGGATCTTATGACTAGTTTTGCTCTAATGATCCTCTTATGATTCATGCCATGTCGAATAGGTTAAGTTGAATCTGAAACTTAAATTGAGTATTAGATTAAGTTATGCTAGTTCTTTATTGAAATATGAGTTTGCTTCTCTTTGGCTTTTACGGCTCAGGTCAGATATAGCTTATGAACTAAGAAGTAGCTTATTGTTCTTGAACTAAAAATAAGAAATAAAAATGATCTTTTTTATACAAAAACTGATCTCACCTATTCTATCTCATGAGACGACTTACTATTGTATTAAGTATGAACTCAGTGGGAGTTTCGGATGACCTAAACCACTCTCTTGAGCTTCTTGTTTTGGATGGTCATAGTGAGGTAAGCACACAGTTAAGGAAACAAAAATTGTGAAAAATAATTGAAACTTAAGAGGCAGTTGTGGATAGCTGATAGACCAAGACTCACTTTACTAATATAAAACCAAAATATGTTTCAGGAATTGCCAATTGTGCTAGTTATGTAAAAAAATCAAATGTTTAAACAAAATGATTCAACATTAAACTTGTAACACCATAAATTAACTCAATTGTAGCTTTTTGATTTCATTTAGTTTATTGAGATGACTTGGCGCAATTTTGGATACCTTTCGATTGCTACACTATGTTTGGTCTAGCTTAATTAGTCTAGCTTTGTTATATATGGTTTGCCATGATCTAAAAAAGCTACTTCACATAATATGGCTTGATGTAATACTTGTAGAGTCACTTTGGATAAGTTTTAAGGCTCCTTATGCTAAAAATAAATAAAATATAGCCATTTCATTTCATTTCATTCATACTCTATGTTCTTCTATGTATTTTAATGATTGCATTGATAAAGGAGGAGAAAGATTAGTAAAATGCATATCTATTGGAGTTTTTTTTTGTGAAATCTTGCTAAGTTTGTGTTTTTATATTTTGTTGTGAGTTTTTTGACCTATTGATCTCTTGTAGCCATGTCTAAGGCCAAATATAATAGTTGTTCCTTTATATAGACGTAGAGTGAGATTTTTCAAGATATTTGGTCGATTCGAAGTTTTTCGTGAAAAATTTACCATGTTCATTAGTTTCACTCCATTTATGGTTCTTATGGTCATTTTCAATCTTTACGTTGCTTATGTGACTATTTTGAGCTTTTATTTGTAAAATTCCATTTTTTAATTCTTAAATCACTTCCCTTTTGTATTGTTGAGGAATTGCCAACAGGTTCATCAAGAGAGATATTAAAGAATCATATGAGAAGATCAAATATTTCATTATGATGAATTATTGTTATTTTAGAGAGTAAAAAAATTAGATTTTGTAATGATCGGAAACCAAAGGCATTGGCAGTGATCGCAGTGAACGCGCGCGCGTGAAGTGCGGAAGTTTCAGCGCGGACGAGATGGACAGCGACGAATCCGGCCGGCCGATCGAACTGGAGACAATCTGATGACATTCGACACCTGCCTGAGTAGCGACACCAGACATTGGTACAAACACGTATATACGCAGCTTCACGGACAAGCTAGTCTGTTGGAGTTTATCCATGTCAAAATTCGATCTATGGCGTTGGCACTCTTCTGCCATTACAAGCAAGGCGTATGCACACATACATCACCACGCGCACGCATAAGTATATCTGCTGAATTACCCAATCCTTAACTGAAAACCTAAATTTCAGAATACACTGCCAACATTAGAGGACGTCCGATCTGATCGCTGTACACGGCCGTCAGACCACTTTGCACAGCTGGTCTAACCAGTTCCACCGGTTTGATCATTCAGCAGAGCCTATCAGACCGCCATAGATTGAAACCATATACTGAAAATTCAAATCTTTTTATAAATTTGAATTTCAATTTTATATACATTGATAATGTTCATCACAAAAATTCTTAGACCTTCTCACATAATCCCTCATATATACATGCACACATCACCGCACATGCACACTGACGCTAGTGCGCCCCTTCAACACACGCTTAGAAGGCCAGAAATAAATTTATAATCTTTTAAAACTTCTAATAAGTCAGACTCGTACGTGCGTAAAAGTGGGCTGAGATCCATCTCACTCGGACGCACCATAGAATGGGTGTCTTTCAAATGAGCACCGTTGGCCCATCTAAGCCCACGCCGGCTCGTATTGCAGTCGGTTCGGCATGGATGGATACAGCACTGTACGTCCATAGGAAGACGGGCCAAATGTTTTCACTCAGGCCGGATCCCATCCCATCTCAAATGGGCCTCTCCGAAGTTGGCCGACATAAAACTTCCCTTCTTCTGACAATGCATTGCTCTCAAGACGGCCCAACACTGACTTTGACTTTTAGTCGAAACTACCACCGGACGGCCCAACACTGACTTTGACTTTTAGTTAGCTGTAGCAGTCGTATATGTATGCTATTATATATATTCAGGTCACACAGCTTGAATTTGTGTGGCGCGGGTCAACACTGACCTTTACTTTACAGTGTATATCGTATATTAGTTAGTTGTAGCAGTTCGTATATGTATGCTATTAATTTGTACTCCAAAGAACACAAATTATTAGATTGAGCCTACTATTGTATGGGTTATTTATGAGGATTTTTCACTATACTCTTTTTCCTAAAAAATTTAAATTTATATCATGCAGATTCACTACTACAAAATAAAATATACTGAACATCTCATCATAGATGGTTCATGGGATCCGTTTGTGCTGTAATTGTCACAGACGATTTTACAAACGTGACCGTGTACCTTCTATGGTACGCAATTATCACATATGGTTCTTGTTTATAACCGTCTACGATAGTTCATAGACGGTTATTAATACGAACCATCTGTAACAATCGCAGACATCACAGATAATTTTTTATTAAAACCGTATGTGATAGTTCACAGATGGTTATTAACGCGAACCGTCTATGATAGTTGCGTATCACAGACGGTTTGTGGTTGGAACTGTCTATAATATGTATTTATATGCATGAATGGTGTTGCGTCTCCCCATGCACGTGTCTCTTCGATCGTTTCGGCTCCCCGATATGTCTCTTCATCTCACATGCTGAATTTATTCCTTGTTGGATAAAAATGATTGTCCGTCACCAAAGATTAATCATCACATCGCCGATCCTGTACGAGCACCTCGCCAGCTGCCTATCTTCCTTGTCTCTCAAGCACAAATAAATGGCTCTCTAGTCTTCCTTGTCACCGGTATTGATGGCCATCCTGTACGAGCACATCACCGATCGTACACTGTTGGATGCTGTAGAAGGACACTGTGCCAACAGTGTCCTCTCTTTTATTTCTGAGAATTTGCCAAAGCAATTGAAGGCCACCTTCTATCATCTTGACATCCTCCTTCGTCGCTTCTTTTGGTTAGTCTCTCGCTTCCAGCAAGCTAACCTCACCATCGATGTGGTCCTTTACAATGACGTTGCATATCGTCAGGAGGATTACCGTCGCTTGGAGTGCTTAGTCGAGGCGGTGGGCGAGCGAGTCAACCTTGTCAAGACTCCTCAAGAAAGGGAAGAGAGCCTATAGGCTCAATTCGACTTGATTGTTCAGTCGGAGGGTATTCGGGAGACACTCAAACAAGCGCGTCAACGGGTGGACGTATTTCAGGCTTTGTTCCCTGATGATCCCGAACCGTCCGATGTCGACCACGTCGCCTGTGAAGTTTTGAAGACGGAAATAACATGCTAGCTCCGTCACTAGAAAAACTTCGTAGCAGTGAGGTTTCTACTTTTTTATATTTTGTAAGAAGCAACTGGCCATGCTACTTGGCCATATGTAAATACAAGTAGCTGAATTTGTATTTACTGTTTTCTATATATGTAAACAATCTCGCTATAACTGACCGGTAAAAAACAACTAAATAATACATATTTACTCCTGAGGAATATAAGGTTTGGATTGAGTATAGATGCAATGAATTCTTTCAGTAACATGAGCAGCCGACATAGCACCTGGCCCGTGAATGTATGCATGTACAACCTTCCTCCTTGGCTGTGTGTGAAACAGAAGTACATTTTGATGTCACTACTTATCCAAGTGATAAAGCAACCTAGGAACAATATTGATGTGTACCTAGTACCATTGGTGGGAGATCTTTTGACACTGTAGAACGAATGGATACAGGTATGGGATGCGGACAAACAAGAGAACTTCATTCTACGCGCTATATTGTTTTGCACCATCAATGATTTTTTTTGCCCTTGGTAACCTATCGGGGTCGAGTACAAAAGGAGCAAAAGCCTGTCTGCACTGCTTAGATTATACCGAGAGTGTTTGGTTGAACTACTCGCATAAAACTATTGTAGGACTGAAATGGCGACAGAGAGGGGGATGAATGTCGTTCTCTTAAAAATCGCCCCCGAGAATTCGTACACTGATTACTCAAAAAGATGCAGAACGAAGCAACTCACAGAAAATTAATTCTGCTGAAAACTGGAACGCATGTGATACTAATAAATTCAGCATAAATCAGAGAGTAATCAGTAAATATTTTAGCTGAAAATAATACCGTTTGATCTGCATGCAAAATAGTCAAAGATCAGCAAGAGAATAAAAAGAAAAACACTAAATGGAGAAGTGTTACACACTGCAGGAAGAGAAAGTCCAGAATATGTGTTTGTTATCAAACTGAATTCAGCATGGTCTAACTGAGTAATCCTGCTGCTACCAAAGTACTTTGCCACAGATTGAAAAATGCAGATACTGAGAACCAACTGATTTCCAACTTGAGTTTGATCAAAATGATTGGAGGATAATAGTCGGAATGCTTAAAAGAAGACTGCACCAAATAGTGATAATACTTTTGCAGCCTGAAAGAAAATTGTTCCTACTGCGTTCGGAAGACAGAAAAACAGAATACTATTTTGCTGAATTGAAGACAGCCGATTGCTGCTTTGATTTTGTCAGCACAGTAGTATACAAGCCAAGTTAAAACAGAGAAAGACATCAATTGGCTGCACTTCTTTTTCAAGTCAAAAGAGAGGAACTTTTACTCCAATTAACAGAGTAACTTGAGAGAGAAATAGTTCAGACAAAAATACATCTCGAAAGAAAATAAGCAGACTGCAGGAAGAACTTTTGTCTGAATCTGAGAACTGTGAAGACAAAACTCAACAAGAAACATAACCAAGCTAACGTACAGGGAAGTCACTAAATCAAGGAAGCTAATCTAGATTAGACTAACTGAAGATAAACAGATCAAAGAAGAATGAATCACAGGAAACATCACGAACAGAAAAACAAGAAATTAACCTCCGTGAAATCTTGTGAAGAGGACTACAAGTAGTCTGTTTGCCTCATGAACACGCAGAACACAGAGATTGATAACAAGAAGAGAAAAACTTCAGATTTCTTTCCACTCAAAAATACAAAGGAGTCCATAATGGATCGCGAGTAGGCTACGAGAGCAGAAAACAAAATTTTTCTACCGCGCACACAAGAACATCATGCTTAAGGAGGGATCATGGATCGTTACCACTAGACGCGCAGTAAACGGAAGAAGAGTTGGAGAAGCCGATCCAACCACGCGTCGAAGTAGTAGTGGAAGTAGTCGATCGTCCCGAACCGATCGTCTCCTCCACGCGATCAACCACACCACGAGCGATCCAATCAGAGGTTGTTGATGCCGATCAACGCCGCAACGAGCGCGCCCCACCGGTATCCACACGTCCGGGTCGGAACGCCGATCGCGAGTGTACCAAAGACTCGAGCGACTAGGGTTTGGCTCGAGGTGGCGCCTACGGATTAGCTCGGGATTATCGGTGCGTTCCTCACCGCCTCCATATATAGAGACCTCCTCACTTGGGCCTCGTGGACCGAGGCCCAATAGGAGTCTATCCGGATCTCTATCCGAATTGAGCCCATATCCGAATCACATTCGAATTGGTGTTCCAACCCGTTAAGTGTGCGACCAGAGGTTCACGTATACTTGGTCGCGACCGAAACACCTTCCGGTCACCACATTAATAGCGGCCTCTAGCAAGACATATTAACCCCAAAGTATACGTAAAGATCATATCGGTGAACTCGTAATGTTCTCATGTACTAATCCCTTTGCCTCACGATATAGATTAAGCTCAAGGCGAGACCCGTGTCATCCTCTTAATAGCTCAATCACTCTCTCGATTCCGTGATGGATTATAAACTCGTGATTGACTCCTCAATCACCTTGGCATGGCCATGCACTTTCATAATCCATTACATCGAGGGGCCCAGATATCTCTCCCATAAGGAGGGCAAATTCTATCTTGATCATTCACATCCCACTACATGTTTCATGGCAAACCCAAAGACTACTTTTATGACTACCCGCCACGGAGTAGTGTTTAGTAGTCCCAAAGTAAGCTACTACGCATCTTGGGAACCATGATGATCTCAAGTCTAAGGATTCCACATAAACACTACTTGAGACCAACCGATGACACTTGGAATCTCTGCAGATCTCATGGCGGGTCTATCCAACATATGTTCACTAACACATGTCCATATTATTGATTTGGCATCTCCATACCATGATCCATGAGACATGATCATCAATCAATACATATGTTGATCTTTGAATCATATTTGTTCCTCATATGAAATATAATCGGGGATCATTTAGAAATAGCAACATTTTGGCATTAAGAGTCTCATGAATAAGTCACATACTCATTGATCAATAATGATAATGTCTATTTCAAGGAACAAAGCAATGTATCATAAACATAGTATGTGATATATTCAACATCTCCATGTTGCCTCTAGGGCATATCACCAATCTCCCACTTGCACTAGAGTCAACCATGTAGGTATCTAATACCCATTGCCCTAGTGTGAGCCTCATGCTTTGGTCGGGAAGCGGCTTTGTCAACGGATCTGCAATGTTCAAACCGTGTGTACTTTGCATATCTTAACATCGCCTCTCCACAATCTCGCGGATGAGATGAAATCGCCGTAGAATGTGCTTGGACTTACAGTGCGATCTAGGCTCCTTGGCTTATGCAATGGCTCCACTTGTTGTCACAGAGAGGTCCATTGGGTGGAGGCACTAGCCATCACGCCAAGCTCGAAACAAATTTCTTGATCCAAACAGGTCTCTTTAGCGACTTGAAGCCGCTATGTACTCGGCTTCATTGTAGAATCAACAATCGCCTCCCGCTTGGAACTCTTCCACCACCGCACCGCCATTCGTGCGAACACAAATCCCGATTGCGATCTAAAATCATCTTTGTCAGTTTGGAAGCTAGCATCGGTGTAACCATTTACAACGAGCTCTTCCTCACCCCCATAGACGAGGAACACATCTTTAGTTCTTCTCAAGTACTTCAGATGTTCTTTACGGTAATCCAATGACTTTCACCGATCGACCGGTATCTACCGTAGCACTTAAAGCATACGAGACATCCGGCGTGTACAAAGCATGGCATACATAATGGATCCAATAGTGAAGCATATGGAATCGCATTCATTTTATCCCGCTCATCGGTGTACTAGGACACCGATTCTTGCTAAGATTTATACCATGTGACATAGGTAGGAAGCCTTTCTTGGAATCCTGCATGTTGAACCTTTTCAACACCTTGTCAATGTACGTATCTTGGCTTAATCCAATCAGCCTTTTTGATCTATCTCTATAGATCTTGATGCCCAGAATATATGCCGCATCTCCTAAGTCTTTCATAGAGAAACTACTTTTCAATGAAGACTTAATGATTCGAAACATAGGAATGTCATTTCCGATCAATAATATGTCATCCACATATAAGACCGTAAACACGAGTGCGCTCCACTAGCCTTTTGTAAACACAAGGCTCTTCTTCGTTCTTGATGAAACCAAACCCTTTGATTACTTCATCAAAGCGAATGTTCCAACTCCGAGATGCTGCTTTAATCCATAAATGGATCTTTGCAGCTTGCATATCTTTCTAGGCGATTGCGGATCGACAAAACCCGTGGGTGTGTCATGTACACATCCTCACTCGATTTCCATTAAGGAAAGCTGTTTTGACATCCATTTGCCATATTTCATAGTCGAAATAAGCGAAGAATCGCTAGAATGATCCGAATAGACTTTAGCATTGCGACGGGCTAAAAAGTTTCATCATAATCAACACCTTGAATTTGTTTGAAACCTTTGGCCACCAATCGCGCTTTATAGATGTGAACATTTCCATCTATGTCTATCTTTTCTTGAAAACCCATTTGCACTCAATGGTTTTAACACCATCGTGGATCAACCAAGTTCCAAACTTGATTACTTGTGCATGGATTCAATTTCGGATCTCATGGCTTCAAGCCATTTCTCGTAGTCTGGTCCCACCATCGCTTCTTCATAGGTCTTAGGTTCATCGTTGTCTAACAACAATATATCCCGTTGTTGAGTAGTCAAGAACATGTACCTCTCGGTACACGACGTGACCTCTCGACCTCGTGGTGCGGTGTGTCCACAAGGTTCTTCAACAGCTTGTTCATCTGTTGTGGTTCTCAGGGAGCTGAAACGTTTTGTGTTTCTCGAATTTCTTCAAGTTGCACCATGCTCCCACTATCCCTTCTTGAGAGAAACTCTTTCTCTAAGAAGACACCATGCCAGCGACAAACACTTTGCCTTCTTCTTGATTATAGAAGTAATATCCTTTTGTTTCCTTAGGATACCCGATAAAGAAGCATTTATCGATTTAGGACCGAGCTTATCGATTGTAAACGCTTTTACATAAGTCTCACATCCCCAAATCTTAAGAAAAGACAAGCTAGGACGTTGTCCCGTCCACATCTCATATGGTGTCTTTTCTCACGATTTTGATGGAACTCTGCTTAGTGTGAAAGCGGTACTGTTTCAAGAGCGTACCCCAAAAGACAACGGAAGATCACTGTGGCTCATCATGGAGCGCACCATATCTAATAAGGTGCGATTTCTCGTTCGATACCCCATTCCATTGAGGTGTTCCAAGCGAGTCAATTGTGGAACAATTCCACAATCCTTCGATGATTACCAAACTCATGGCTCAAATACTCGCCTCCACGATCGGATCGTAGAAACTTGATTGTCTTGCCTAAATGATTTTGCACTTCATTTTGGAATTCTTTGAACTTTTCAAAGGATTCGACTTATGCTTCATCGGTAGATATATCCATATCTACTAAAGTCATCGATAAAGTTATGAAGCATCGAGAACCACCTCACGGTCGTTGAGCTCATTGGTCCACATACATCGAATGTACGAGTGCCAATAAGTCACTTGCCCGCTCACCTTGACCGGTGAAAGGTGCTTTTGTCATCTTGCCAAGTAAACAAGATTCGCATGTCTCAAATGATCCAAAATCAAATGAGTGCGAATACCATCTCTATGGAGCTTCTCCATGCGTTTCTCATTTATGTGACCTAGCGGCGATGCCAAATAAAAGTGGGATTCAAATCATTTGATCGTTGCCTCTTTGTATTAATGTTATAGACCGATGACTCTTCAAGAGTAAGAACATATAACCCATTCATCAATGGAGTATGACAATAGAACATATCTTTGAAATAAAGAGAACAACCATTGTTCACGGATCTAAAGTCATAACCTTCGCTTGTAAACATGAAGCGAAATAATGTTCTTGGAAAGAGATGGAACACAATAACAATTATTCAATTCCAAAACTAATCCTCAAGGTAAAGACAATGGCATGGTGCCAACGTACCACCGAAAACTTTTGCTCCATTGCCAATGCGAAGATCCACTTCGCTCCTCCTCAAACTTCTACTTCTTCTTAGCCCCTGCAACGATTTGCAAATGTGAGCAACCGATCCGTATCAAATACCCAAGAATCGATAGATGAAGTAGCAAGATTGATTTCTATAACATTGATACCGGAGCGAAGTCGTATTTCCTTCTTTTCTCAAGATCCTCCAAGTACTTTGGGCGCCTTTTCCAATGTCCCGATTGCTTACGAGTAGCAATCGCATCGAGCAGGGCCCTTCTTGACTTGCTTGGCCTTAGAACCGCCGCGATCTCATCGAGCTAACTTTCTTTGACCGCCTTTCTTTACATAGGGCTTGCCCTTGCCTTTCTGCATCATCATCACATGATGGTGCTTTTCTTAATGCTTTCCTCGGCTGATTTTAGCATCCCATGCAACTCGACCAAGGTCTTGTCCATGTTGTTCATGTGATAGTTCGAATGAATGGCTCAAAGCTCGAGGGAGCGATCAAGAATCACATCGAGCCAACTCTTGGCTAAGGGAAAACCAAGCTTTTCCGACTCTTAATGTAGCCAATCATCTTAATCACATGAGGGTCGACGGATTCCCTTCCAAGCTCGCACGCAAACAAGGACTTTGAAGTGTTGAACCTCTCACCCTTGCTTGGTTCTCAAACATACCACGCAACCCCACAATGATATTGTAGGCATCTGTGTTCTCATATTGCTTCTGAAGCTCAGAGGACATTGTGGCAAGCATGAGACACTCACATCAAGGTAATCATTCGTTTGCTTCTCATAAGCTTTCCGTGCAGCCACGGTAGCATTATCGTGCAAGTCATCGGGATAAGGAGACTCAAGGACATGCTCCTTGCGCTCTTGCTTGAGAACAATTCTCGTGTTGCGATACCAATCCAAAAGTTCGTTCCATTGAGTTTTTCTTTCTCAAGAATAGATCGCAAATTAAAAGAACTGGATGCGGCATTAGTTGACATGATCTACAACAAAGAATATGCAAAGTTTAGCACTATGTTCATGTTTGATCTTCCATTAAACAATTTTAACAAAAGATACTCCCACTATATGTTTTGTAATCGTCTTCCCTCTAACGACATATAGTGGTCAAGATCCATGTTCATCTAAGTTCTAGTGAGCTTTGGCATCACTGCTAGAAACTTAGTGACGTAGGTAAGCAACACTTGCTAATCACATCTTATGTGACTCTTGTTTGTTGGGTGGCATCCAATGCCCGGCTCCCAACACCATGCCCCAAGGCCCAAATCTAATTTGATAGCCTTGTCAAGTAAACCAATACTATGCATGTGGATGTCCGACATCCACCCTATTAGATCAAGATAGTTGATGGTACTCGCTTTGGCGAGACCTACCAAACAATGATCATGATTCTTATAGGCGCAAAGAATTGGAAGGGCATCAAAACAAATTCTTAATTTTTTTCTTGAGAGAAGCTATTCTATCATGAAAACTAACCCTTAGTTGGTATGGCATGAAAGAATAGTATGACAAGAAATAAACATCACATGCATATAATCACATTATACTGTGAATGGTATGGCATTTTGTATCGTAGTGGTCGCCATCGCCATGGTTCCACGGTGATATTCTTCGCCACACTTCTTGTCCTCTTTGTCATCATGCTTGAAGCCTCCATAGCAAAGAACTAAACTATTACAACTAATAGGTAGCAAATGAATTACATGAGGAGCTCAAGCATCACAAGTCGACACGCAGTCGTTATACAATTAAAGAACGACCTCAACCCTACTGTGATTAATACGACACACAGTCGCCAAAACACACATGCATCACATATGCATCTATGCCATACCATTCACATCATTCCCCAAAAACAAGTTAGCGTAGAACATATTCTACCGCCCTGACATGAATGTGTTTCTATAACAATCTATGCGTGTACGCAAACGGCCACGGAATTACATAGATCGCATCTATGAAATCGTAAAACCTCACGGAATTACATAGGCGTAAAACCTCACGGAATTACATAGATCGCATCTATGAAATCGCTATGAAAATCTCATCGGGCCGATCAAATCAACCCAAATCCGAGCCATTCAAAATGTCTCAATTTTCATTAGATCAATCACATCAATCATCGCGATCGGTATGCTTGAGGAGACCGCAACACAAGACCTCGATCCGTTGGCTCAATCTCGATCGTCTTGCGAGCTAGCCCCGATGGTGTTACCAATAGGTAGGGGCAAGTCGCAGACATCAAAGAAGGAGCACGAACTAATCTTTTTGGCCACATGATGCTATCAACTCATACATATTCCAACCCCTTATGACCGATTGATCTAGTCTGTAATAGATCCAATCTATTACAACCGCATATCAACATATGCGCTGATCCAGATCGCAAACTAAGCAACCTGGCTCTGATACCACTAATGGATCGCGAGTAGGCTACGAGAGCAGAAAACAAATTTTTTCACCGCACACAAGAACATCATGCTTAAGGAGGATCATGGATCGTTACCACTAGACGCCAGTGCAGCAATGAAGAAGAGTTGGAGAAGCCGATCCAACCACGCCGTCAAGTAGTAGTGGAAGTAGTCGATCGTCCCGAACCGATCGTCTCCTCCACGCGATCAACCACACCACGCGCGATCCAATCAGAGGTTGTTGATGCCGATCAACGCCGCAACGAGCGCCGCCCACCGGTATCCACACGTCCGGGTGGAACGCCGATCGCGAGTGTACCAAAGACTCGCGAGCGACTAGGGTTTGGCTCGAGGTGGCGGCTACGGATTAGCTCGGGATTATCGGTGCGTTCCTCACCCTCGCCTCCATATATAGACCTCCTCACTTGGGCCTCGTGGACCGAGGCCCAATAGGAGTCTATCCGGATCTCTATCCGAATTGAGCCCATATCCGAATCACATTCGAATTGGTGTTCCAACCCGTTAAGTGTGCGACCACAGCAGGTTCACGTATACTTGGTCGCGACCGAAACACCTTTCCGGTCACCACATTAATAGCGGCCTCTAGCAAGACATATTAACCCCAAAGTATACGTAAAGATCATATCTACGAACTGTAATGTTCTCATGTACTAATCCCTTTGCCTCACGATATAGATTAAGCTCAAGGCGAGACCTGTGTCATCCTCTTAATAGCTCAATCACTCTCTCGATTCCGTGATGGATTATAAACTCGTGATTGACTCTCAATCACCTTGGCATGGCCATGCACTTTCATAATCCATTACATCGAGGGCCCGTAGATATCTCTCCCATAAGGAGGGCAAATTCTATCTTGATCATTCACATCCCACTACATGTTTCATGGCAAACCCAAAGACTACTTTTATGACTACCCGATTCACGGAGTAGTGTTTAGTAGTCCCAAAGTAAGCTACTACGCATCTTGGGAACCATGATGATCTCAAGTCTAAGGATTCCACATAAACACTACTTGAGACCAACTGATGACACTTGGAATCTCTGCAGATCTCATGGCGGGTCTATCCAACATATGTTCACTAACACATGTCCATATTATTGATTTGGCATCTCCATACCATGATCCATGAGACATGATCATCAATCAATACATATGCTGATCTTTGAATCATATTTGTTCCTCATATGAAATATAATCAGGGATCATTTAGAAATAGCAACATTTTGGCATTAAGAGTCTCATGAATAAGTCACATACTCATTGATCAATAATGATAATGTCTATTTCAAGGAACAAAGCAATGTATCATAAACATAGTATGTGATATATTCAACATCTCCATGTTGCCTCTAGGGCATATCACCAACAGTCCACATACGCATGGACATTAGAACAAGAAAGATTACAAGAATCTCAATCCATTCTCTCCCTCTCAATCCTCAAAAACACTAAGAGCCTCACATGCTTCTTGGGAGGAACTCACACAAAATGGAGAGCAAATGCACAAAAACCCTCAAGGGGGTATGCAGCCTCCAACACCTATTTATAGCCCTTGGCTAACGGGTCTCCAACCCATTACGCCGGCTAAACCCTAACGGAGCCGTCTCCCGCTTGTGCGCCTTGCGAATTCCGATTCGCCTCTCCGCACCTTCCGGAAGCTTCCGCTCCTTATCGTGTCGCCTCGCCACCACATCGAATCTCCGCCGTCTTGACACATCCGACCGTTCGACCTCGACACGCCGTGTCTAGTCCGGTCACCTCGTGTCTCGCCACGACTCGCCTCGGCGTCCCACACCAACACGGACAAGAAACACATCAAATAGCACCGCCGATACATGAAAACATAATAGAGTCCAAACACGCCGAGTCATCGAATATGCACCTAAACATATTGACCAGTTTGACCAAGTCCGACCGAGCCCGTTGCACCACGCAACGACATGGTCCGAACCAACCAACTCAAACTCGACTTCCCTAAGCCGATGTCAATTACTCATAATACACATGGGATGACCTCACATGGTCTCTCAATCTCCCCCTTGATGAGTATATTGACAAACACCGAAAAATCACGAAGTTGAGTTTGAAGAATCCAACATGGTCCAAAGAAGAGAATGAAGCAAATGACCATGTCGACAGAAGGAATCGCTAGAGCAACTCAAGAAAGAGCAAATTGTTCTCCAAAGCTCTAGAAAGATCTCCCAAAAAACTGTTTCTCCAATATTCTCCCCCTTTTGGCAATAAACACATCAAGGATGCAAAAGTGGGAATATAACACATTTTGGATAAAATGACTGAAATTTGTTTATTCTATGCATTTAGAGCCATGAGAATTATCCAAAATGACCATTAAGAATTACATCAAGTCATAACTCAAAAGAATGCTATCTAGATCATGACTGAATATGTATAAGCTAGCTAGCACAAATAGATGACGAACTGAAGTGTAATGCATTTTGTGAGCATGTCAAGTCATCAATAAGCAAAGTCTAGCTAGAGATATCCAAGGATGATGCAGGCCATGTCAATAAGCTAAGCGGAACCAAGAAGCTAATATTGAGTCCAATAGAGTGCTATTATGCTCAAGAATAAAACATTGGTTCAAGTACTTGGTTCTTTTGAAACTCAAGCAAATTGAGCACAAATGACATATTTTTCTTTTGAAACTTTCCAACCAGATTTTTGTTAAGTCTTGTACTAGATCTCAAGCCTTATGCGATCATTCCAAGCGAGAAGCTTAAGGAAATGATCTTGGTCATCCAAAACTCCCCCTAAGTTTATGCGTAGTGCAATGGCAAGCCGTCTCATGAGAAAGAATTGGTGAGATCAGTTTTTTCGCACAAAAGAGATATTTTTGCTTTTGAAATGATTGTACTAACATATGCATCATCAAGAGACTAAAACAGCTCAATCTAAGGCTCAATAGAGATTCAACGCTCAACTCAGCCTATTTGACATGACATGGATCATAAAAGGATAGCTCAAGAAAGACTACACTCGTATGCTAACATGATAACTTTTTAGTTTAAATTGAGCAAGTTTAATTAACTTATCATGGCAAAAGCTAATTTACACATATGAAGTCATGATAAATGTAGCAAATAAGCACAAGTCATGGCAAGGTGTAAAACATTTTAAACATGTCATCAATGGATAATAATCAAGGCTCCATGTAGTTATATTACAATGCAGAATGACATGCAATAAAATCCAACTCCCCATCAACATGTGAGAGACCATATGAGGTCATCCCATGTGTATGATGAGTAATTGACATCGGCTTAGGGAAGTCGAGTTTGAGTTGGTTGGTTCGGACCATGTCATATGGGGTAGATGAGAGTCAGTTTGAGCCATAGTATTCTCTATATCTTATCTATACTTTAAGGACTGCATTTCTTTGTTTTTCTTGCCAGCTTCTCGATTTTATTGCTTTGGTTCGAGGGGAGTTCATTTGGGAGCTTCTGGAGCTTAATATTAATATAACTCAACTAGAACTAAAATTCGCATCTCATGTTGAGGGGGAGCTGGATTTTCTTGCATTTACATGTCATTCTGCATTGTAATACAACTGCATTGAGCCTTGATTATTATTCTGTTATGACATGCTTCAAATGCTTTACACCTTGCCATAACTTGTACTCATTTGCTATATTTATCATGTCTTCATATGTGTAAACTAGCTTTTGCCATGATAAGTTAATTAAACTTGCTCAATTTGAACTAAAAACTTATCACGTTAGCATACGAGACTAGTCTTTCTTGAGCTATCCTTTTATGATCCATGCCATGTCTAGTAGGCTGAGTTGAGCGTTGAATTACTATTGAGCCTTAGTTTGAGCTATTTTAAGTCTCTTGATGATGCATAAGCTAGTACAATCTGTTAAAAAGCAAAAAGATCTCTTTTGTGCGAAAAAACTGATCTCACCAATTCTTTCTCATGAGACGGCTTGCCATTGCACTAGGCATGAACTCAGGGGGAGTTTTGGATGACCTAGACTATCTTCTTAAGCTTCTTGCTTGGAGTAGTCGCATAAGGCTTGAGATCTAGCACGTGATAAAAATATTGGTTGGAAACGACCATAAGTTTCAAAAGAAAATATGTCATTTGTGCTCAATTTGCTTAAGCTACTAAAAGAACCAAGTACTTGAACCAATGTTTTACTTTTGAGCATATAGCACTCTATTTGGACTCAATATTAGCTTCTTGGTTCTTGCTTGGACTCAATTGATATGGCCTGCATCATCCTTAGATATCTCTAGCTAGACTTTGCTTATTGATGACTTGACATGCTCACAAAATGCACTACATTTCAGATCGTCATCTATTTGTTCTAGCTGGCTTATACATATCTTGTCATGATCTAGATAGCCTTTTACGGAGTTATGGCTTGGTGTAATTCGTTATGGTCATTTTGGATAATTCTCATGGCTCTAAATGCTTAGAATAAACAAACTTCAGTCATTTTATCCAAAATGTGTTATATTCTCTCTTTTGCATCCTTGATGTGTTTATTGCCAAAAGGGGGTGAATATTGGAGAAAAAGTCTTTTGGGAGATCTTTCTAGAGCTTTGGAGAACAATTTGCTCTTTCTTGAGTTGCTCTAGCGATTCCTTCTGTCGACATGGTCATTTGCTTCATTCTCTTCTTTGGACCATGTTGGATTCTTCAAACTCAACTTCATGCTTTTTCGGTGTTTGTCAATATACTCATCAAGGGAGAGATTGAGAGACCATGTGAGGTCATCCCATGTGTGTGATGAGTAATTGACATCGGCTTAGGGAAGTCGAGTTTGAGTTGGTTGGTTCGGACCATGTCGTTGCGTGGTGCAACGGGCTCGGTCGGACTTGGTCTAACCTGGTCTATATGTTTAGGGTGCATATTCTGATGACTTGACAGGTTTGGGCTTAATGTGGTTTCTTTGGTGCTATTATGCTTTCATGTATCGAGCGGTGCTATTTGATGTGTTTCTTGTCTGTGTTGACTGCAGGACATCGAGGCGGAGTCGTGGCGAGACACGAGGTGACCGGACTAGACACAAAGCGTGTCAAGGTCGAACGGTCGGATGTGTCGAAGACGGCGGAGATTCGATGTGGTTGCGAGGCGTACACGGCAAGGAGCGCGGAAGCTTCCCGGAAGGTGCAGGAGGGGCGAATCGGTAATTCGCAATGCTGCACAAGCGGGAGACGGCTCCGTTAGGGTTTAGCCGGCGTAACGGGTTGGAGACCCGTTAGCCAAGGGCTATAAATAGGTGTTGGGGGCTGCATACCCCTTTTAGGGTTTTTGTGCATTTGCTCTCCATTTTGTGTGTGTTCCTCCCAAGTAGCATGTGAGGCTCTTGGTGTTCTTGAGGATTGAGAGGGAGAGGATGGATCGAGAGTCTTGTAATTACTCCTCTTGTTCTAATATCCATGCGTATGGAGACTCCTTTGTATTCCTTGTTCTTCATGAATGAAATCACTGGAAAGTTTGAGTCTTCTTTCTTCTTGAGAGTTTAGGGTTTGAATGTGTTCTCTCTTTGCTGTGTCGCTTTTAGTTTGATTTCTTCTTCCTGTTGTCTTCAGTTTTTGGCCTGATGTCTCTGTTATGATTAGTCTTCTCTGTTTGATAGTTTGAATCTGTTTCCTGTCTGAATTCGATGTCCAAATTTTCAGGTCTTTCTTCCTTCCGATTGATTCTTTTACTCAGAAGCATTTACTGCCTGTCTCCTCCTCGTTTTGAGACTGAGTGACTATTCTGACTGAGATCCTGGCCTGCTGTTCTGAAAAGCAAGTAGTCTGGTTTTCATTTCTTGGTTGTGGCTTGTGTTCAGCTGTAATTTCTGTGCTGTTTCGGAGACTTTCTCAGTCTGTGTCGAGAAACTGACTTTGCCTCTCTGGTTGTGTTCACTGATTTGAAAACCGGTTAGACCAGACTAATTGTTGCGGCGAGACTGCAGTTTCAAGTCTGGTAAAACTAGCCTCCAAAATCTGTCTTCGACTGCAGCCTACTTTTCTCTGAATAGCAAGAGACAACGAGTTTGATATTTCTTGTTCTATTCAGCCAGCAGCAGATTTCTTTGCCGTTGCTCTATGTTCAGTTTGGACAGGCTGCAACTTTGTGACAAATTCAGTCTTGCTCATATCTGCTCAGTCCAGTTCTGTCCCTTTTCTTTTTCAGTTGCGTTTCTGTCTTTTTCAGTCTGCTCTTCTTTTCTGCTTGCTTGCAGTTCTTGTGTGTCCCTCTGTTGGTCTGTTTTTAGTTTGTTCTTTTTTGTTCAAAGTCTGAATCTTCTGCAGTACACTTGGTGCTTTTAGATTTCAGTTGACTGCACACTGGACATCAGTTTTCTCCTGCAGTTCTTTGGCTCTCGGTTGGCAGCAAAACCAGCGATTATTTTTGCCATGGCAGTCGTGGCAGCAGATTTCTTTGCCGTGGTAGTGATTCTTTGCTGTTTTCGTGCCATGACTTCCGCTCAATTTCCTTGATCTCTGTTGATTTTCTTAGAGCTGTGTTTTCTCTTCTTCATAGCTCTTTATAGCTATCGGAGGGTAAAGATTTTGTCCATACTTGTTGGGGGATAATTTTAATTTACGACATTCACCCCCCTCTGTCGCCGATTCCGATCCTACAACATGTGATGCAGCTTTTAGTTCAAGTTGAGTTATGTCAACATTAAGATCTAGAAGTTCCCAAATGAACTCCCCCTGAACCAAAGCAATAAAAACGAGAAGCTGGCAAAGAAATCAAGAAAGGCAGTCCTTAAAGCATAGACAAGATATAGAGACAACTATGGCTCAGACTGACTCTCATCTACCCCATATGACTTCAGGACTATCAACTGGACATCTAACAGACTAAGGAGCAATCACGTACCCTGTCTACCCGAGAGTGGCCTAACCCTCGCTAGAACCTATAAGCAGTGTGGTAAGCTCGACTTAGTAAGAAAAGAACCAGCTAAGAAGCAGCATCCTAGAGTCACAAGATAAGAGTAAGAAGTCTAAACAACTCGGCAAGATAACCACTCTAACCTATGCTAGAAGGACTAAACCCAATGCACCCGTATGCAATGCAAACAGAAAGGAGTAAGAGCATAATTACTATGATAAAGCAGTAATACACAAAGCTCCACCTCACAACAGTCCATAAGGACAGACCACCCCAAGCTCTCGGGGCTTGCTTAAGTCCATACAAGGCTTTGACAAGCTTGTAGACATGGTTTGGGTGTTTGGGGTTCTCGAAACCTGGAGGCTGTCTCACATAAACTTCTTCCTCAATAAACCCATTGAGGAAGGCACTCTTGACATCCATCTGGTAAAGCTTGAAATCCTTAGAAGCTGCAAAGGCAAGCAGGATTCTAATGGCCTCAAGTCTAGCTACAGGGGCAAAGGTCTCCTCAAAGTCGAGACCCTCAACCTGAGAGAAGCCCTGAGCTA
Source organism: Bonia amplexicaulis (assembly GCA_036346245.1). Taxonomy (NCBI): domain Eukaryota; kingdom Viridiplantae; phylum Streptophyta; class Magnoliopsida; order Poales; family Poaceae; genus Bonia; species Bonia amplexicaulis. The sequence continues at coordinate 13,092,923 of CM070764.1, forward strand.
CTAGTCTAGCCTTATTTCGAATGACTAACCCCTCTTCATTCTGCTTGTTCTTGAACACCCACTTGGTCCCAATGACATTGTGACCTCAAGGGGGCTCAACAAGCGACCAGACCTTGTTTCTCTCGAAATTTTCTAGCTCTTCATGCATGGCATTGACCCAAGACTCGTCAGAAAGAGCATGACAAACATCCTTGGGTTCAAAGGTGGTAACGAAGGCAGAATGGAGACAGAAAAGTGATGTACCAGATTTTGAACGAGTGACTCGCTCAAAGAGATCTCCAATAATCTGCTCAGAAGGATGGTCTTTTTGAATGTGTCTAGGAGGTCCAGGATGAGATGAAGAAGTGACCTCTACCTCGTGAGCTGACGAAGTAGGAACAGAGCCACTAGCTCCAGAGGAAGCAGAAGGCATGGGCTGATCGCCTTGAGGTGCGGTGGAAGACGGCACCTCAAGGGGTGAATGAAGGACTGGATCGGGTAAACAATCCTCATCTCCATCCTCCTCATCATCCACGAAGATGGTCTCGGACTGATCTAAAGAACCTGAGATATCGGGCCTAGTCCCTGGACTGGCCTCATCGAAGGTCACCTCACAGATCTCTACCAACTTACTAGACTCGCAGTTCCAGACCCTATAAGCCCGCGAAGAAGTCGAGTAGCCTAGAAAGATACCATCACAAGAACGTGACTCGAACTTATCTAGGTTCCCAGACTTCAAGATAAAACACTTACAACCAAACACACGAAAATGAGAGACGCTAGGCTTTCGCCCATATCTCAGCTCATAAGAAGTGCGGTGCAAGTGTGCCCTTAGAAAAACTCGATTTGAGACATGGCACGCGGTAGCTATAGCCTCAGCCCAAAACTTCCGCGGTGTAGAGTATTCATCGAGCATCGTCCTGGCCATCTCGACCAAGGTACGGTTCTTCCTCTCCACTACGCCATTCTGCTGAGGGACGTATGGAGAAGAGAACTGGTGCTCTACACCTGTCTCATCGCAGAACCTCTCAAAGTAGGAATTCTTGAACTCCGTGCCATTATCACTGCGGATCGCTCGCAAGGCACCCGGAAGCTCAATAGAAAGCCTATTGAAAAGTCCTTGGAAATGTGTAAACGTCTCATCCTTCGAGGCTAAGAAAAACACCCAAGAATACCTCGAGAAGTCATCGACCATGACAATAACATGTCACTTCCCTCCTACTGACTGCACTCGAGCTGGTCCAACCGTGTCCATATGGAGCAGCTGTCCCGGTGCATCGGTCATAGTAACTGTGACCGGAGGATGAGAAGCGGAAACCATCTTGCCGTGCCGGCATGGAGCACAAACCAGATCTTTGACCATCTTGAGTTTCGGCAGACCACAAATGAGATCGTGGCCGCTAACTCGGGTCAAATGGTCAAATCCAATATGACCAAGTCTCCTATGCCAGAAGGAAAGGTCACGGGACTCAGAAGCAACCAAACACTGGAGAGGATCACCAAGACTCGGAAAAATCAGCACGAAAGATCCTCCCAAAGCGAGAAATCCATAAACCGGACTACCAAGAATCAAGAATTTTGCAATTGTTTTCTTAAAGCTCACCTCAAAGTCGTCATCGGTGGTCGAGAAACGGAAAGCAAATTATACTACAGCTTACTAACCAAAGCAACATCTCTCAAAATAAATGAATCATTAATGCGCACTGTACCTTTAGCGATGACACGCCCAGATGAAGCATCTCCGAAGGTGATCGTCTCATCACCTAGAGCACGGGCAAGGGAAGAAAACCATCGAGAGTCTCCGGTCATGTGTCGTGAACACCCGGAGTCTACGAGCCAAATCTTTCCCTTCCCTGCCCGGCGAACCTGAGTCAAACAGAGAGTAAAGTCTCGATCTTGGGGTAAATCAAGAGTGATTTTGGCACCCAATCTTGAGTAACACGTCGAGCGTATGAAGTAGTCAAGCACCACTAACCTCTATCTACCCCACGCCTCGTCACCCAAAGAAGAAGGTGCGTGTGCGGACTGAAGTCGCTCTCGGGTCCGATCGCTACGGAGAGCGAGTCTGAGCACCGGCGAAGATGTCGATCACGCTGCGGGTAGCTATCTCGACAGGGGAAGCGAGATCTACCCTCAAGACGACGGAAGTCACGACTAGGAGCAGCACGAGGACAAAAACCAGAAGACTCAGAAAAACTAAGTCCTCGATGCTGTCCAAAACCATCGACAAGGTACGTACGGAAGATCAAAAAGGCTGATTGGATTAAGCCAAGATACGTACATTGACAAGGTGTTGAAAAGGTTCAACATGCAGGATTCCAAGAAAGGCTTCCTACCTATGTCACATGGTATAAATCTTAGCAAGAATCGGTGTCCTAGTACACCGATGAGCGGGATAAAATGAATGCGATTCCATATGCTTCACTATTGGATCCATTATGTATGCCATGCTTTGTACACGTCCAGATGTCTCGTATGCTTTAAGTGCTACGAGTAGATACCAGTCAGATCGAGGTGAAAGTCACTGGATTAACGTAAAGAACATCTTGAAGTACTTGAGAAGAACTAAAGATGTGTTCCTCGTCTATGGGGGTGAGGAAGAGCTCGTTGTAAATGGTTACACCGATGCTAGCTTCCAAACTGACAAAGATGATTTTAGATCGCAATCTGGATTTGTGTTCTCACCTGAATGGCGGTGCGGTGAGTGGAAGAGTTCCAAGCGAGAGACATTGTTGATTCTACAATGTAAGCCAAGTACATAGCGGCTTCAAGTCGCTAAAGAGGTCGTTGGATCAATAAATTTGTTTCGAGCTTGGTGTGATGGCTAGTGCCTCCACCCAATGGACCTCATCTTGTGACAACAAGGGAGCCATTGCTCAAGCCAAGGAGCCTAGATCGCACCAGAAGTCCAAGCACATTCTACGACGATTTCATCTCATCCGCGAGATTGTGGAGAGAGGCGATGTTAAGATATGCAAAGTACACACGGATTTGAACATTGCAGATCCGTTGACAAAACCGCTTCCCCAGCCAAAGCATGAGGCTCACACTAGGGCAATGGGTATTAGATACCTACATGGTTGACTCTAGTGAAAGTGGGAGAGTGTTGGTGATATGCCCTAGAGGCAACATGGAGATGTTGAATATATCACATACTATGTTTATGATACATTGCTTTGTTCCTTGAAATAGACATTATCATTATTGATCAATGAGTATGTGACTTATTCATGAGACTCTTAATGCCAAAATGTTGCTATTTCTAAATGATCCCCGATTATATTTCATATGAGGAACAAATATGATTCAAAGATCAAGATATGTATTGATTGATGATCATGTCTCATGGATCATGGTATGGAGATACCAAATCAATAATATGGATATGTGTTAGTGAACATATGTTGGATAGACCCGCCATGAGACACTGCAGAGATTCCATGTGTCATCAGTTGGTCTCAAGTAGTGTATATGTGGAATCCTTAGACTTGAGATCATGATGGTTCCCAGCATGTGTAGTAGCTTATTTTGGGACTACTAAACACTACTCCGTGGCGGGTAGTCATAAAAGTAGTCTTTGGGTTTGCCATGAAACATGTAGTGGGATGTGAATGATCAAGATAGAATTTGCCCTCCTTATGGGAGAGATATCTCGGCCCCTCGATGTAATGGATTATGAAAGTGCATGGCCATGCCAAGGTGATTGAGGAGTCAATCACGAGTTTATAATCCATCACGGAATCGAGAGAGTGATTGAGTTATTAAGAGGATGACACAGGTCTTGCCTTGAGCTTAATCTATATCGTGAGGCAAAGGGATTAGTACATGAGAACATTACGAGTTCACCGATATGATCTTTACGTATACTTTGGGGTTAATATGTCTTACTAGAGGCCGCTATTAACACGGTGACCGGAAAGGTATTTCGGTCGCGACCAAGTATACGTGAACCTGCTGTGGTCGCACACTTAACGGGTTGGAACACTAATTCGAATGTGATTCGGATATGGGCTCAATTCGGATAGAGATCCGGATAGACTCTTATTGGGCCTCGGTCCACGAGGCCCAAGTGAGGAGGTCTATATATATGGAGGCGAGGGGCTGAGGGAACGCATATGATAATCCCGAGCTAATCCGTAGCCGCCACCTCCGTGAGCCAAACCCTAGCCGCTCATGAGTCTTTGGTACACTCGCGATCGGCGCCCAACCCGGACGTGTGGATACCGGTGGAGACGCTTGTTGCGGCGTTGATCGGCATCAACAACCTCTGATTGGATCCGCTGGTGGTGCGGTTGATCGCGTGGAGGAGACGATCGGTTCGGACGATCGACTACTTCCACTACTACCTCGACGCGTGGTTGGATCGGCTTCTCCAACTCTTCTTCACGCGGCTGGCTCACGGTAACGATCCATGATCCCTCCTTAAACATGATGTCCTTGTGTGCGTGGTAGAAAAATTTTGTTTTCTGCTTGCGTAGCCTTCGCGCGATCCATTAAGAAGGTACAATGATACTTCGCCTTCTGAGAGGCAGAAGTAGCATGATGAGGCTTCGCCTTCTGAGAGGCCGAAGCTGCAGGTGAAATCATCTTACTGTCAGAAATCCCTTGGACAAAGCCCGCTGACTTGAATTTGACCTTCTCGGTCCTGGGCTTAGTCTCGATCACACCTGGTGCTATGGATCTGAGCACGGCAGGTGGATGCTTCCTTCTGTCCTCAAGGAAATCGTATCCTAGACCCTGATTAAATCTGCAGATTTTAGATTGGTCTATAATAAGATTGAGCTTCTTCTTGCCTCCTACAAATTTCTCGAGAGTGTTCATAAGATACTGACACTCTCGAAAGAGAGAGGTGCAAGAAGAGCAAGGGGACCGCCGTTGCGTACACGCATAGATTGTTATAGAAACACATTCATATCAGGGCGGTAGAATACGTTCTACGCTTAACTTGTTTTTGCAGGAATGATGTGAATGGTATGGCATAGATGCATATGTGATGCATGTGTGTTTTGGCGGCTGTGTGTCGTATTAATCACAGTAGGGTTGAGGTCGTTCTTTAATTGTATAACGACTGCGTGTCGACTTGTGATGCTTGAGCTCCTCATGTAATTCATTTGCTACCTATTAGTTGTAATAGTTTAGTTCTTTGCTATGGAGGCTTCAAGCATGATGACAAAGAGGACAAGAAGTGTGGCGAAGAATATCACCGTGGAACCATGGCGATGGCGACCACTACGATACAAAATGCCATACCATTCACGGTATAATGTGATTATATGCATGTGATGTTTATTTCTTGTCATACTATTCTTTCATGCCATACCTATAGAGGGTGTGTTTTTCATGATAGAATAGCTTCTCTCAAGAAAAATTAAGAATTTGTTTTGATGCCCTTCCAATTGTCGCGCCTATAAGAATCATGATCATTGTTTGGTAGGTCTCGCCAAAGCGAGTACCATCAACTATCTTGATCTAATAGGGTGGATGTCGGACATCCACATGCATAGTATTGGTTTACTTAACAAGGTTATCAAAGCAGTTTTGGACCTTGGGGCATAGGTTGGGGCCGGACATATTGATGTCACCCAACAAGCAAGAGTCACATAGGGATGTGATTAGCAAGGTGTTGCTTACCCATGTCACTAGTCTTCTAGCCGTGATGCCAAAGCTCACTAGGAACTAATGAAATAAGGATCTTGACCCACTATGTAACTTAGAGGGAGTTTTATTGCAAAACACATAGTGGGAGTCTTTTGTTAAATAGTTTAATAAAAGATGAACATAAACATAGTGCTAAACTTTGCGTATTCTTTGTTGTAGATCATGTCAACTAATGCCGCATCCAGTTCTTTTAATTTGCGATCTATTCTTGAGAAAGAAAACTCAATGGAACGAACTTTTTGGATTGGTATCGCAACTTGAGAATTGTTCTCAAGCAAGAGCGCAAGGAGTATGTCCTTGAGTCTCCTTATCCTGATGACTTGCCTGATAATGCTACTGTGGCTGCACGGAAAGCTTATGAGAAGCAAACGAATGATTACCTTGATGTGAGCTGTCTCATGCTTGCCACAATGTCCTCTGAGCTTCAGAAGCAATATGAGAACACAGATGCCTACAATATCATTGTGGGGTTGCGTGGTTATGTTTGAGAACCAAGCAAGGGCTGAGAGGTTCAACACTTCAAAGTCCTTGTTTGCGTGCAGGCTTGCAGAAGGGAATCCCGTCAGCCCTCATGTGATTAAGATGATTGGCTACATTGAGAGTCTGGAAAAGCTTAGTTTTCCCCTTAGCCAAGAGTTGGCTACTGATGTGATTCTTCAGTCGCTCCCCTCGAGCTTTGAGCCATTCATTCTGAACTATCACATGAACAACATGGACAAGACCTTGGCTGAGTTGCATGGGATGCTAAAATCAGCCGAGGAAAGCATTAAGAAAAGCACCATCATGTGATGATGATGCAGAAAGGCAAGGGCAAGCCCTATGTAAAGAAAGGCGCGGTCAAAGAAAGTTAGCTCCGATGAGATCGCGAGCGCTTCTAAGGCCAAGCAAGTCAAGAAGGGCCTGCTCGATGCGATTGCTACCATCAGAAGCAATCGTGACATTGGAAAAGGAACCGCCCAAAGTACTTGGAGGATCTTGAGAAAAAGAAGGGAAGTACGACTTCCGCTCCAGGTATAAATGTTATAGAAATCAATCTTGCTACTTCATCTATCGATTCTTGGGTATTTGATACCGGATCGGTTGCTCACATTTGCAAATCGTTGCGGGGCTAAGAAGAAGTAGAAGTTTGAGGAGGAGCGAAGTGGATCTTCGCTGGCAATGGAGCAAAAGTTGTCATGGTGGTCATTGGCACCATGCCATTGTCTTTACCTTCGTGATTAGTTTTGGAATTGAATAATTGTTATTGTGTTCCATCTCTTTCCAAGAACATTATTTCTGCTTCATGTTTGCAAGCGAAGGTTATGACTTTAGATCCGTGAACAATGGTTATTCTCTTTATTTCAAAGATATGTTCTATTGTCATACTCCATTGGTGAATGGGTTATATGTTCTTACTCTTGAAGAGTCATCGGTCTATAACATTAATGCAAAGAGGCAACGATCGAATGATTTGAATCCCACGCTTATTTGGCACTCGCCGCTAGGTCACATAAATGAGAAACGCATGGAGAAGCTCCATAGAGATGGTATTCGCACTCATTTGATTTTGAATCATTTGAGACATGCAAATCTTGTTTACTTGGCAAGATGACAAAAGCACCTTTCACCGGTCAAGGTGAACGGGCAAGTGACTTATTGGCACTCGTACATTTTGATGTATGTGGACCAATGAGCTCAACAGCCAGAGGTGGTTTTCAGTATTTCATAACTTTTATCGATGACTTTAGTAGATATGGATATATCTACCGATGAAGATAAGTCCGAATCCTTTGAAAAGTTCAAAGAATTCCAAAATGAAGTGCAAAATCATTTAGGCAAGACAATCAAGTTTCTACGATCCGATCGTGGAGGCGAGTATTTGAGCCATAAGTTTGGTAATCATCGAGGGATTGTGGAATTGTTCCACAATTGACTCCGCCGAACACCTCAATGGAATGGGGTATCTCGAACGAGAAATCGCACCTTATTAGATATGGTGCGCCCATGATGAGCCACAGTGATCTTCCGTTGTCTTTTGGGGTACGCCTTGAAATGTACCGCCACACTAAACAGGTTCCATCAAAATCGAGAAAAGACACCATATGAGATGTGGACAGACAACGTCCTAGCTTGTCTTTTCTTAAGATTTGGGGATGTGAGACTTATGTAAAACGCTTTACAACTGATAAGCTCACCCCAACTCGATAAATGCTTCTTTATCGGGTATCCTAAGGAAACAAAAGGATATTACTTCTATAATCAAGAAGAAGGCAAAGTGTTTGTCGCCTGAAGATGGTGTCTTCTTAGAGAAAGAGTTTCTCTCAAGAAGGGATAGTGGGAGCATGGTGCAACTTGAAGAAATTCGAGAAACACCGAAAATGTTTCAGCTCCTACGAACCACAACAGATGAACAAACTGTTGGAGAACCTGTTGTGGACACACCGCACCACGTGAGGTCGAGAGGTCACGTCGTGCACCGAGAGGTACATGTTCTTGACTACTCAACAACGGGACATATTGTTGTTAGACAACGATGAGCCTAAGACCTATGAATAAGCGATAGTGGGACCAGACTCTGAGAAATGGCTTGAAGCCATGAGATCCGAAATTGAATCCATGCACAAAATCAAGTTTGGAACTTGGTTGATCCACCGATGGTGTTAAAACCATTGAGTGCAAATGGGTTTTCAAGAAAAGATAGACATAGATGGAAATGTTCACATCTATAAAGCGCGACAGGCCAAAGGTTTCAAACAAATTCAAGGTGTTGATTATGATGAAACTTTTTCGCCCGTCGCAATGCTAAAGTCTATTCGGATCATTCTAGCGATTGTTGCTTATTTCGACTATGAAATATGGCAATGGATGTCAAAACAGCTTTCCTTAATGGAAATCGAGTGAGGATGTGTACATGACACAGCCCACGTGTTTTGTCGATCCGCAATCACCGGAAAGATATGCAAACCGCAAAGATCCATTTATGGATTAAAGCAGCATCTCGAGTTGGAACATTCGTTTTGATGAAGTAATCAAAGGGTTTGGTTTCATCAAGAACGAAGAAGAGCCTTGTGTTTACAAAAGGTTAGTGGGGCGCACTCGTGTTTACGGTCTTATATGTGGATGACATATTATTGATCGAAATGATATTCCTATGTCGAATCATAAGTCTTCATTGAAAATAGTTTCTCTATGAAAGACTTAGGAGAGGCGGCATATATTCTGGCATCAAGATCTATAGAGATAGATCAAAAGGTGATTGGATTAAGCCAAGATACGTTACATTGACAAGGTGTTGAAAAGGTTCAACATGCGGATTCCAAGAAAGGCTTCCTACCTATGTCACATGGTATAAATCTTAGCAAGAATCGGTGTCCTAGTACACCGATGAGCGGATAAAATGAATGCGATTCCATATGCTTCACTATTGGATCCATTATGTATGCCATGCTTTGTACACGCCCGGATGTCTCGTATGCTTTAAGTGCTACGGTAGATACCAGTCAGATCGAGGTGAAAGTCACTGGATTAACGTAAAGAACATCTTGAAGTACTTGAGAAGAACTAAAGATGTGTTCCTCGTCTATGGGGTGAGGAAGAGCTCGTTGTAAATGGTTACACCGATGCTAGCTTCCAAACCGACAAAGATGATTTTAGATCGCAATCTGGATTTGTGTTCTCGCTCGAATGGCGGTGCGGTGAGTCGGAAGAGTTCCAAGCAGAGACGATTCTTGATTCTACAACAGTAGCCGAGTACATAGCGGCTTCAAGTCGCTAAAGAGGCTGTTTGGATCAAGAAATTTGTTTCTGAGCTTGGTGTGATGGCTAGTGCCTCTAGCCCAATGGACCTCTACTGTGACAACAGTGGAGCCATTGCGTAAGCCAAGGAGCCTAGATCGCACCAGAAGTCCAAGCATATTCTACGGCGATTTCATCTCATCCGCGAGATTATGGAGAGAGGCGATGTTAAGATATGCAAAGTACACACGGATTTGAACATTGCAGATCCGTTGACAAAACCGCTTCCCAGCCAAAGCATGAGGCTCACACTAGGGCAATGGGTATTAGATACCTACATGGTTGACTCTAGTGCAAGTGGGAGAGTGTTGGTGATATGCCCTAGAGGCAACATGGAGATGTTGAATATATCACATACTATGTTTATGATACATTGCTTTGTTCCTTGAAATAGACATTATCATTATTGATCAATGAGTATGTGACTTATTCATGAGACTCTTAATGCCAAAATGTTGCTATTTCTAAATGATCCCTGATTATATTTCATATGAGGAACAAATATGATTCAAAGATCAGCATATGTATTGATTGATGATCATGTCTCATGGATCATGGTATGGAGATACCAAATCAATAATATGGACATGTGTTAGTGAACATATGTTGGATAGACCCGCCATGAGACACCGCAGAGATTCCATGTGTCATCGCTTGGTCTCAAGTAGTGTATATGTGGAATCCTTAGACTTGAGATCATCATGGTTCCCAAGATGTGTAGTAGCTTATTTTGGGACTACTAAACACTACTCCGTGAATCGGGTAGTCATAAAAGTAGTCTTTGGGTTTGCCATGAAACATGTAGTGGGATGTGAATGATCAAGATAGAATTTGCCCTCCTTATGGGAGAGATATCTCGGCCCCTCGATGTAATGGATTATGAAAGTGCATGGCCATGATAAGGTGATTGAGGAGTCAATCACGAGTTTATAATCCATCACGGAATCGAGAGAGTGATTGAGCTATTAAGAGGATGACACAGGTCTTGCCTTGAGCTTAATCTATATCATGAGGCAAAGGGATTAGTACATGAGAACATTACAGGTTCAGCCGATATGATCTTTACGTATACTTTGGGGTTAATATATCTTACTAGATGCCGCTATTAACACGGTGACCGGAAAGGTATTTCTGGGTCGCGACCAAGTATACGTGAACCTACAGGGTCGCACACTTAACGGGTTGGAACACTAATTCGAATGTGATTCGGATATGGGCTCAATTCGGATAGAGATCCTGATAGACTCTATTGGGCCTCGGTCCACGAGGCCCAAGTGAGGAGGTCTATATATGGAGGCGAGGGCCGAGGGAACGCATATGATAATCCCGAGCTAATCCGTAGCCGCCACCTCCAGAGCCAAACCCTAGCCGCTCGAGTCTTTGGTACACTCGCGATCGGCGTTCCACCCGGACATGTGGATACCGGTGGAGACGCCGCTTGTTGCGGTGTTGATCGGCATCAACAACCTCTGATTGGATCGCTCGTGGTGCGGTTGATCGCGTGGAGGAGACGATCGGTTCGGGACGATCGACTACTTCCACTACTACCTCGACGCGCGTGGTTGGATCGGCTTCTCCAACTCTTCTTCCATTGTCTTGCTGGCGTCATCGGTAACGATCCATGATCCCTCCTTAAGCATGATGTCCTTGTGTGTGCGGTAGAAAAATTTTGTTTTCTGCTTGCGTAGCCTTCGCGCGATCCATTAAGAAGGTACAATGATACTTCGCCTTCTGAGAGGCAGAAGTAGCATGATGAGGCTTCATATACGAGGCCGGTGCGGGTAAAATCATCTTACTGTCAGAAATCCCTTGGACAAAGCCCGCTGACTTGAATTTGACCTTCTCGGTCCTGGGCTTAGTCTCGATCACACCTGGTGCTATGGATCTGAGCACGGCAGGTGGATGCTTCCTTCTGTCCTCAAGGAAATCATATCCTAGACCCTGATTAAATCTGCAGATTTTAGATTGGTCTATAATAAGATTGAGCTTCTTCTTTCCTCCTACAAATTTCTCGAGAGTGTTCATAAGATACTGACACTCCCGAAAGAGAGAGGTGCAAGAAGAGCAAGGGGAAGACGGAACAACAGAGGGTAAGAGAGCAGAAGAAGAACCAATAGCAGAGGAACGAATGGCTTGTGCACGCACAAATGACTCGAAGGGATAGTCCTACTGCTATCCAATTGGTTCACGTCGCTAGGCGTCTCTACCAAACCCTCATGCTTCTTCCCAGCACACACATTACAAGCAGATGGTTGCTTCTCTAGTAGATTCTTAGTTAGCTTTACACATTTTTTATCTAAAGCAATCAAGTCAGATTTTAGTTTGTTACAATGATTGCAAGGTGAACTAACAGGGTCCTTAGAAGCAAACTGAGCCATTTTCTTATTGTAGTCAATCATTTCTTGAAACTGTTTTGAGACAGATTCAAGTTCAGTGAAGCTTAGGATAATTCACACATGAAGCAATAGGCTCAAGAAGAAAAGCTTGTAATTCGCAATTTTATGATCTGCCTGCTTTAGGTTCATCTTCAAATTGTTACAACTTTCACAAGTCTCGGGCAGATCGAGAAGCAATGTATAAAGACCTCTAAAAGTATTATCCTTATCCTCACATGAGGTGCAAGAAATAGTCTCAACAGTAGAAGATGAAACAGGAACTACCCTACTCATCTCAAGCTCAGCAAGAAGACTAATGTTCTCCACCTTAATCAAATCAAACTCAGAAGACAGACTAGCATGAGAGGTCCTTAATTTCTCCATATCACCCAACAGAGCACAGCATATATCACAATCATCACTAGAAGGAGCAGATGTAAGAGCAATAATCTCTAGTGACAATCTATCTACTTCCTTCTCTAACTCAGTACACCTAGCCCTAGCTCTAGCATGAAATCCACCTAGCTTAAGAAAAGCATGATTGAGCTGGTCATAGGTGGGGCATACCTCGTCCGAGTCGAGATGCAGCTCATTGTCGCTCGATTAAGCCCTCGAGGCCATGAAGCACATGCCGGAGAAGTCCTCGCCATCCTTGGGATCTTGCTCGTCCTTCCCATCATCGTCGCTCCACCCCTCCACCTCGCTGAGATCGAGATCGTCGAAGGCGGTGAGGACGCGATGGAATATCTTCTTGGCCTTCTCAAAGTTGCGGAACTTCTTCTTCTCTTGTGCATGGACTGGAGGCTTCTTGCTGCGGTTCTTGTCGGTGTAGTCGTTCTTGCTCGAAGCGCCGAAGTCAGCTTTGCCCTTCTCCAGTTTGGGGCAGTTTGCTCGAATGTGGTTGGGGCCACCACACTCGAAGCAGATGACTGGTCCGCCTCTCTTTCTGTCCCTCCTCCTCTTGTAAGCATGGGAGAACTTCCGAGCTAGGAGGGCCAGCTGTTCATCCTCTAGCTGCTCTAACTGATCATCAGTTACGTCACAGAGAGCAGCTAGGGAGAACCCACAAAGTGAATCGGCAGAAAAACCAGAAGCCGAACTGGGATCGGTGACTAGAGCCATCGACTGTGACTTTAGAAAGCTTGCTTAAGTCTCTCATCCTCTTGTCTACTTTACCCATTTCGAAACCATGACTCAACAGATAGGACTTAAGCCTCTCATACCAAGTTCTAGGGGCCTGCTTAAGTCCATACAATGCTTTAGAAAGCTTGTAGACATGGTTTGGGTATTTGGGGTTTTCGAAACCAAGAGGCTGTCTCACATAGACTTCTTCCTCAATAAGTCCATTGAGGAAGGCACTCTTGACGTCTATCTGGTAAAGCTTGAAACGCTTAGAAGCTGCGAAGGCAAGCAAGATTCTAATGGCCTCAAGTCTAGCTACAGGGGCAAAGGTCTCCTCAAAATCTAGACCCTCAACCTGGGAGAACCCCTGAGCTACCAGTCTAGCCTTGTTTCGAATAACCACACCATCCTCACTCTGCTTGTTCTTGAACACCCACTTAGTCCCAATGATATTGTGACCATGTGGGGGCTCAACAAACGACCTGACCTTGTTTCTCTCGAAATTCTCTAACTCCTTATGCATGGCATTTACCCAAGACTCGTCAGATAGAGCATGACAAACGTCCTTGGGCTCAAATGAGGCAACGAAAGCAGAGTGGAGACAGAAGAGTGACATGCCGGATTTTGAACGAGTAACTCGCTCAAAAAGGTCCCCAATGATCTGCTCAGAAGGATGGTCTTTTTGAATGTGTCTAGGAGGTCCAGAATGAGATGAAGAAGTGGCCTCTACCTCGTGAGCTGGCGAGGTAGGAACAGAGCCACTAGCTCCAGAGGAAGCGGAAGGCAAAGGCTGATCGCCTTGAGGTGAGGTGGAAGACGACACCTCAAGGGGAGGATGAGGGACTGGATCAGGTAGACAACCCTCATCTCCATCCTCCTCATCATCCACGAAGATGGTCTCGGACTGCTCTAAAGAACCTGAGATATCGGGCCTAGTCCCCGGACTGGCCTCGTCGAAGGTCACCTCACTGTCTCTACCATTTTGCTAGACTCGCAGCCTGCACCCTATAAGCCCGCAAAAGAAGTCGAGTAGCCTAGAAAGATCCCATCACAAGAGCGTGACTCGAACTTGTCTAGGTTCCCGGACTTCAAGATAAAGCACTTGCAACCAAACACACGAAAATGAGAGACATTGGGCTTTCACCCATATCTCAGCTCAAAAGAAGTACGGTGCAAGTGTGCCCTTAGAAAAACTCGATTTGAGACATGGCACGCGGTAGCTATAGCCTCAGCCCAAAACTTTCTCGGTGTAGAGTACTCATCAAGCATCGTCCTGGCCATCTCGACCAAGGTACGGTTCTTCCTCTCCTCTACTCCATTCTGCTGGGGGACGTATGAAGAAGAGAACTGGTGCTCTACACCTGTCTCATCGCAGACCTCTCGAAGTAGGAATTCTTGAACTCCGTGCCATTGTCACTGCGGATTGCTCGCAAGGCACCCGGAAGCTCAACAGAAAGCCTACTGAAAAGACCTCGAAAATGTGTAAACGTCTCATCCTTCGAGGCTAAGAAAAAGACCCAAGAATACCTCGAGAAGTCATCGACCACGACAAGAACATACCACTTCCCTCCTGCTGACTGCACTCGAGCTGGTCCAACCGTGTCCATATGGAGCAGCTGTCCCGGTGCATCGGCCATAGTAACTGTGACCAGAGGATGAGAAGCGGCAACCATCTTGTCGTGCCGGCATGGTGCTTCTTGTTGCGGTTCTTGTCGGTGTAGTCGTTCTTGCTCGAACCACCGAAGTCAGCTTTGCCCTTCTCCAGTTTGGGGCAATTTGCCCGAATGTGGTTGGGGCCACCACACTTGAAGCAGATGACTGGTCCGCCTCTCTTTCTGTCCCTCCTCCTCTTGTAAGCATGGGAGAACTTCCGAGCTAGGAGGGCCAGCTGTTCATCCTCTAGCTGCTCTAACGATCATCGCCACGTCACGAGAGCGCAGCTAGGAGAACCCACAAAGTGAATCGGCAGAAAAACCAGAAGCCGAACTGGGATCGGTGACTAGAGCCATCGACTGTGACTTCGACTTACGAGAGACAATGTCGATCTCGTGCGTCTTAAGGCGCGAGTACAGCGCGTCAAGCGCCAAAGTCGAGAGGTCGGTGGTGTCCTTGATGGTAGTCACCTTCATCTCCCAGACACGAAGGTCGAGTGCAGCAAGTATTTGACGAGCGTTGTCCGAGTCGGAGTATGTGAGACCGACGGCTCGGAGATTGCTCAAGATCTTGTGGAAACGCGCAAAGCACTCATCAAGGGACCAGCGAGCATTTCAAACTTGTTGTAATCTCGCTTGAATCTGTCCTGTCTCACGTCTTAATCTGGTGGTGCCTCATGGTATGCATCGAGGGTCTCCCGGATATCGAAGCAGACGAAAGATGAGAGATGCGGTCAAACTCACTACGACTCAGGCCCTGAATAATGATGTTCCTTGCCTTAGCATTCGCCTCAACATCAACCATGTTCCCGGCATTGATATTCTCATCGGCAGGAACAACAAGCCGGACCTTGACCTTGCGCCAGATGGCATACCCCTGGGCCTGGATGTATGTCTCCATTCGGCTCTTCCAGAAGGGGTAATCGATGCTATCGAAAACGGGCGGCTTGGTCGAGTACTTGTTCGTCGTCATGGCTCTTGAGACCGGTTAAGATCTATGGATTAGAGCTAACCGGCTCTGATACCAATTGTAGGACCGAAATGGCGACGAGGGGGGTGAATGTCGTTCTCTTAAAATCGCCTCTCCGAGAATTCGTGCACCGATCACTCAAAAGATGCGAACGAAGCAACTCACGTAAAATTAATTCTGCTGAAAACTGGAACGCATGTGATACTAATAAATTCAGCATAAATCAGAGAGTAATCAGTAAATATTTTAGCTAAAAATAATGCCGTTTGATCTGCATGCAAAATAGTCAAAGATCAGCAAGAGAATAAAAAGAAAAACAATAAATGGAGAAGTGTTACACACTGCAGGAAGAGAAAGTCCAGAATATGTGTTTGCTATCAAACTGAATTCAGCATGGTCTAACTGAGTAATCCTGCTGCTACCAAAGTACTTTGCCACAGTCAAAAATGCGAATCGAGAACCAACCGATTTCCAACTTGAGTTTGATCAAAATGATTGGAGGATAACAATCGGAATGCTTAAAAGAAGACTGCACCAAATAGTGATAATACTTTTGCAGCCTGAAACTGCAAACAAAACAGCAAAAAGAAAATTGTTCCTACTGGGTTCGGAAGACAGAAAAACAGAATACTATTTTGCTGAATTGAAGACTGCAGGAAGAACTTTTGTCTGAATCTGAGAACTGTCAAGACAAAACTCAACAAGAAACATAACCAACCTAACGTACAGGGAAGTCACTAAATCAAGGAAGCTAATCTAGATTAGACTAACTGAAGATAAACAGATCAAAGAAGAATGAATCACAGGAAACATCACGAACTGAAAAACAAGAAATTAGCCTCCGTGAAATCTTGTGAAGAGGACTGCAAGTAGTCTGTTTGCCCTCATGAACACGCAGAACACAGAGATTGATAACAAGAAGAGAAAAACTTCAGATTTCTTTCCACTCAAAAATACAAAGGAGTCCCCATACGCATGGACATTAGAACAAGAAAGATTACAAGACTCTCAATCCATTCTCTCCCTCTCAATCCTCAAAAACACCAAGAGCCTCACATGCTTCTTGGGAGGAACTCACACAAAATGGAGAGCAAATACACAAAAACCCTCAAGGGGGTATGCAGCCCCCAACACCTATTTATAGCCCTTGGCTAACGGGTCTCCAACCCGTTACGCCGGCTAAACCCTAACGGAGCTGTCTCCCGCTTGTGCGGCTGGCGACTTACCGATTCGCCCCTCCTGCACCTTCCGGGAAGCTTCCGCGCTCCTTGTCGTGTACGCCTCGTAACCACATCGAATCTCCGCCGTCTTCGACACATCCGACCGTTCTGACCTCGACACCGCCTGTGTCTAGTCCGGTCACCTCGTGTCTCGCCACGACTCCGCCTCGACGTCCTGCAGCCAACACAGACAAGAAACACATCAAATAGCACCGCTCGATACATGAAAGCATAATAGAGTCCAAACCTGTCAAGTCATCAGAATATGCACCCTAAACATATTTACTAGGTTTGACCAAGTCCGACCGAGCCCGTTGCACCACGCAACGACATGGTCTGAACCAACCAACTCAAACTCGACTTCCCTAAGCCGATGTCAATTACTCATCATACACATAGGATGACCTCACATGGTCTCTCAACTATGTACATGTGTCACCGTAGGTTCCTTCCAAGGTATCACTTAAACCGCAAGTTGAAGAAATAATTTGATGGAAAAAAAGCGGACAACTCAACACCAAGGCCTTTTAGCGGGAATGAGGTCTACAATATGGTTAAGGATATCGATGTTGTGTTGGAAATGGACATAAATTGAGAACCCGTTAGAAGAACATCTGGAAGAAGATATCAATATTTTGGGATTTGCTTTATGGGTGTACCTAGAAATTCGTAATTGCATCGACGTCATGCACGTAGAGAAGAATGTATGTGATAACTTGATTGGTCTCTTATTGAACATTCATGACAAAACAAAGAAGTGTGTTAATGCATGGTTTGACTTGGTCACTATGAACATTAAGACCAAGTTAGTACAGATAGAAACCGATAAAGGCCAGACGTATCTTCTCCCAGCTCGCTACACTCTGTCTGAGTCTGAGAACTGAACTATGCCAGTGCTTGCATGGTGTGAAAGTTTCGTCCTGTCACTCCGTCAGCATGAACAAACTTGTTTTCGTGGAAGATTTGAAATTAATTTGTATGAAATCTCATGACTGTCATGTGCTAATGACACAATTGCTTCCTGTTGCAATCAGAAATATTTTACCGAACAAGGTTTGAGTGTCAATCATCAGGCTACGTTATTTCTTTAACGCAATTGCTTAGAAGGTCATTGATCCTGATGGACTAGATGCTCCGCAGGGCGAGATGGTGACAACTCTATGTGATACGGGGAGGCCCGATCTTCTCAGCGAGGAACCGTCGATAGTTGATGCGAAGTAGACGATGTCGCTAGTTGAACACACGAACCCTCAACTCTTCGGAATACGCCCAAAACACACCGGATAATGGTTCGTCGCGAAACCACAAACGACGCACGCCAAGTCCCCAATTCCCAATGGAACGACGGTTTGACCTTGAATTGCAGAACGAACAATGGATCACCTATTTCTCTCTCAAAGTCCTCGCATGAACTTTGGTGTTGAAAGAACAAGCGATAGCTATGTTTCAATCTTATGCATAAAATTGGTCTGCCTTACAATGGGGGTCTAACCCTCAATATATAGTACCCTGTCCACCTCATGGCTGGCCAAGTGGTCCTAAACCAACTCCAACTCATCGCTACATGTATTTGGAAACAAACTCACACAAAAGGAAAAAAATCTAAAATTAAATCATCACCATGTTTCGGTCATAACTTTTTATCCGTGATGAATTTGAAGGTGGGGCTGAATCCATTGCGTAGCCCTTGAAATTGTCTTTCCAACGAGGACAAGAACACCTGAAAGTTATGACCTTTTTAGTAACTGCCTGTCAAGCTGTCTCGAACTGAATCCGAATTGAATTCTGAGTTGAATCCGAGTTTGTATTGGATTGAGCACGTGGGAAGTCCGAATTTGGCTTGAAAATCTTATCCAAAACTTGTAGTTTAAGTCCTTGGGCTTCTTCCCCTTTTGCTCTCCCATCAAACGGGCTTCTTTCCTCCTTGATCAACCGCATGGGCAGCATGATTTTCTCCTTGCCAACCGCTTTGGCCTTCTTGTTCTTTATTGCTAGGCAGCAAATATGGATACCCTCCTTCTTGGGCTCCTCTATTGCTTTGGCTCCGGCCTCCCTCTCGGTTCCAAAGACTTGAAGCTTGTCAAACCTGAGAATGCACAACGTATTGTTTTTATGTAGTATCCAATTCTCACGGAAAGCACAAAGAAACTTGTTAAGAAACAATTACACCTATTGTTTGAGAAGTATATATCTTGCTTTATAAACATCGTCATAATTACTAGGGATATCCTCATCATCCTCCCTTTCTTCAAAAAAAGTCGTCATCGGCTTTTGATAGCCTGAAAATGTGCTACACAAAGAAAACAACATATATGCATGGTATATGTATTTATCATCCAAACAACTTCTGTGTAGCGCATGATGATTTGCTAGACATGTACTAAACAAAGAGAACAACGTATATACGTGATATATGTATGAATCAATTGTTGTGTTATTCACGTTGTTTTGCGCAAAATAAGTAACACAACTGCAACCATAGGATGTATTTGATATATACATTGCGGTACCTTCATTCACATTATTATCACAAGTAATGCATGTTCGATAAATATAGAACTTGTCATCTACACCATAATCTCCAATCAAATTGAACGTATATGTGTAGGCATAAGGACTAACTAGTGATTTTGGACATGAAACTTCAACAAAGTTTTCAATCACACTAGATAGCTCTTTAGGATCATCGAATATGATATAGTATAAAGAATCATCAAGAGATATTCTAGTGAGAACGTCTTTATGAGTAATCAATTCCACATTATGTAAATTGAGCGAAGAAATTTCAGAACATAGAATATTCAAAGGAACACTAGAGTTCTCACTCTTACGTACCTTTGCGTGATGCATATTCAATTCAACACCATTATTGTTACCTTTAACATCTTTCTTAGTTATTGTAGGTGTTGTAGGTATCAAATCGTCATGACAAAACCATGAGGCAGCAAACACTCCATCACCAACCGTGGTTACCTCCTCGTCTTTTACTTCCAATGATGCCGGTTGTTCAAAATTCAACTCCTCCTCTTTAATATCGACCTGCACAATATGAGAAATAACACTAGAAGTAGAGAGTAAATTATTAATTTCAGCAATAACCTCACTTTGGCTATCATCTACTTCCCTCTTTTCTATTGGTGTATCTCTCTCACACTCAATGGAGATGCTCTCCACTTCATATATGGTGAAATCACACAGCTCACTCTTTTTATCATTCTCATTCAATTTGGCTATGTGTCTCTCATTCCCTCATGGGTTTGGATACATCGCATCCCCCAAAGATTGTGGGTCAGCAACTGAGCAGTCATGAGTAACCACAATCTCTTCATGAAGCAATGGAGCAATACTACATGAAGCCAGGACCGAAGGGAAAATCCCATGCTTGGTCGCCTTCTCTTGTGTCACACAAGTGGACTTCAACCCTTGTCGCAGTCCTGTCAACTTTTCCACTAGGGAACGCTTGTATTGGTAAGGTACAAAACGTGCACAAAAATACTGCTTCATTTGCTCCCAGGTGACAATTGGCAATTCATGGCTTTCCATACGTTTACGAACAAACCGCTCCCACCAATGTGTGGCATAATCAGCCAACCCATTGGACGCAAGTAAGAGCTTCCTCTCATTGGAATAATTGTGCATCCGAAATAGCGTATCAATTTCTAGCTTCCAATTGAGATATTCTTCCACATCTGTACTACCTGAAAATATAGGGATAGGAAATTTGGGCTTAGTGATAAAATCCTTACGATGCACGTTGGGGTAGTTGAACATGGTGTGCAGCTCCATGAAGTTGTTGTTGATGTCCGTACGTAGCTGCGTAACCTCCTCCCCAAGGTTGTTCAATTCATACCGAACGGACCCAAGCTCATCGCGCACACCATTATCACGATCCTGAAGTTGCTTTTGTAGCATCCTGCGCAAGCGAGTGTACTCCATCCATGTAACCGATAGATCCTCCTGATGACCTGACATGGCAACAACTCACAAGTAGCAAACGAGATTATATCCAGATTAGTAAAACAATAGCTCTCGCTCTACGGTCGCAACTCACTATCCTGAAAACAAGACAAGCTTACCGTTCCAAAGTGAATCAAGGACGACAAATCGACAAATGTGACAGCGAACGACCTCAACCCGGTAATGTATGAGCGTAACCAAGAGCAAGGGAGTACACAAACGGGTGTAGGTCGAGCTTGGACAGTTATGTGGATATCCTATGAAATCTGATATTTTCAAGGTATTGTAAAGCTAAGTAATGATCCAAGCTAGAGTATCTTGCCTATGTACTGATCCAATAGGTTTAAGTGAAGTAAATGAACGCACACGCAAAGATAAATGTGACTTAATACCAACAAAGGAATAAGCTAGCGAGAAGTAAACGAAAAGTGCGATGTAACAAGCTCGTTTGGCAGCAAGTACTAGGAGAGATGCTAGCCAAATGCAATTGAATACAGAAGGGCACAAGATTGCTCAAGAAAAGGGCTACACAATCTGAAATATGGAGGCGACGGTACTATAGCAGTCGGACATTATGCGTGGTTACTGTAGCAAAAATCTTTTTTTTGTAGCAATCAGCAAAAAAATTTTGTTATTATTATTTATTTTTAGCCGTGGCTCTTTCTATATGCGGCTGCCTTTTCTTTCTCTCTTCTTTTCTTAATGGCCGAAAGTGTGTTGTGCTACTTTCTTGATTACGCAAGATCCACAATTCAGCAAAGTGTAAACCAAAATCTAAGAGCAGCCCAAAGCAATATCAATAGCTAGTCTCAAAGATGAAAGGATATAAGTGATGCTCAAAGAAACCACAGTGGTTCGGACGCAAATGGAGCAAGTTGGAGCACGACACAGCGAGGTGCAGCTCGGGTTGCTAATCTGAGCCGAAAGCAAGCAAAGACAGGTTGGTATTTGTTATTTTTGGGTGCTAATTAATGGAATCAATCAGCAATTTTCTAGGGTTTATGTGGACACAAAGATCAAGCTACGCAAATGAGCACAAAGATCAGCACGTAAACAAAATTTCTAATGGACGAAAACTTAACAAAACTCACGAGAAATAACTGATTGAACTACGGTTTTGGTATTGCAATTTTCGGTTTACTAGACGATAGGATAGAAAACGAATCTAACTACGGGTAAAGAAGTTCTCACTGAGTAAACCTAAAATCTGATACCATATGATACGGGGAGGGCCCGATCTTCTCAGTGAAGAACCGTGGATAGTTGATGCGAAGTAGACGATGTCGCTAGTTGAACACTCGCGCCAATGCACGAACCCTCAACTCTTCGGAATACGCCCAAAACACACCGGATAATGGTTTGTCGCGAGACCACAAACGACGAACGCCAAGTCCCCAATTCCCAATGGAACGACGGTTTGACCTTGAATTGCAGAACGAACAATGGATCACCTATTTCTCTCTCAAAGTCCTCGCATGAACTTTGGTGTTGAAAGAACAAGCAATAGCTATGTTTCAATCTTATGCATAAAATTGGTCTGCCTTACAATGGGGGTCTAACCCTCAATATATAGTACCCTGTCCACCTCATGTCTGGCCAAGTGGTCCTAAACCAACTCCAACTCATCGCTACATGTATTTGGAAACAAACTCACACAAAAGGAAAAAAATCTAAAATTAAATCATCACCATGTTTCGGTCATAACTTTTTATCCGTGATGAATTTGAAGGTGGGGCTAAATCCATTGCGTAGCCCTTGAAATTATCTTTCCAACGAGGACAAGAACACCTGAATCGGACTCTGTTTGTGAAAGTTATGACCTTTTTAGTAACTGCCTGTAAGGCTGTCCCGAACCGAATCCGAATTGAATTCTGAGTTGAATCCGAGTTTGAATTGGATTGAGCACGTGGGAAGTCCGAATTTGGCTCGAAAATCTTATCCAAAACTTGTAGTTTAAGTCCTTGGGCTTCTTCCCCTTTTGCTCTCCCATCAAACGGGCTTCTTTTCTCCTTGATCAACCGCATAG
The DNA here is from genome assembly GCA_036346245.1 of Bonia amplexicaulis. Lineage (NCBI taxonomy): Eukaryota > Viridiplantae > Streptophyta > Magnoliopsida > Poales > Poaceae > Bonia > Bonia amplexicaulis. The sequence continues at coordinate 13,115,656 of CM070764.1, forward strand.
GCTGCATAATTTTCTCCTTGATCAACCGCATAGGCTGCATAATTTTCTCCTTGCCAACCGCTTTGGCCTTCTTGTTCTTTATTGCTAGGCAGCAAATATGGATACCCTCCTTCTTGTGCTCCTCTATTTCTTTGGCTCCGGCCTCCCTCTCGGTTCTAAAGACTTGAAGCTTGTCAAACCGGAGAATGCACAACGTATTATTTTTATGTAGTATCCAATTCTCACGGAAAGCACAAAGAAACTTGTTAAGAAACAATTGCACCTGTTGTTTGAGAAGTATAGATCTTGCTTTATAAACAGCGTCATGAGTACTAGGGATATCCTCATCACTATGTCATCTTGAGATGTATTTACCTCTATCATTTTTTGATATCATGGTCCATCTCATTGTCCACCTTGTGAAAGAGATAAATATATGTGATCCCGTATTTCAACGTCATATGTACCCATTCGAAAGGTACATGAGAATTCTCAAGTCCTATGTACGGAATCGATCTCGGCTGGATGGCAGCACCATCGAAGGTTATACAACCAAAGAGGTCATTGAGTTCTATGTCGATTATATGGCTTAGGTCAAACCTATAGGTATGCTTCTATCTTGTCACAAGGAGAGGCTAGAGGGTATGGGGACAATCAGAAGGAAAGAAATAACTCCCAATTTGGATATGTACACTCAAGTCTATTTCATGGTCTTGCAACACATGATTAAAGTGTCACTGTATATTGAAGAGCAGAAGGATATGCTACATCAAGAGAATCTAGGCCAATCGGAGGTCTGGATCACGAGACAGAACAACCGTCGGTTCAATGAATGGTTGAGCTATGACTCACTAGGAGGTCGTCAAGTAAAATGCTGCAATGGTTGGTAAAAGAGTCAAAATTTACAATTGTGACTCACTGGTACACATTTTATACAACATATCAGGATAGAAAGAGCACAGTCCAGAACTCAGGTGTCCGCATAGATGCATTTTATGAGCAGTTCAGTACCACTGGCCCAATCTCCTATACGGGCCTGTAGAGGAGATTTGGGAGCTCAGCTACATAATTTTTAAGATTCCTCTATTTTGGTACCATTGGGTCCAACTCCCATTGGGTGTAAAGGTAGATAAGTATGGTGTCACTACTATAAACCTAGAATGTGTAGGATATAAAGATAAACCATTCATGCTTGTGAGGTAAGTTATTTATGTTATTTATGTAACTGACTCAACAAATAAGAAGCGCCACATAGTTGTTCGTGGAAAAAAAGGATTATCAGAGTTGAGAATGTTATGGATGAGGAAGAGTATAGTAAATTTGATGAGTTACCTCCATTCAGAGATGGCATCAGCCTCGAGAAAGAACCAAGCGATGAAGCAAGCTATATGCATGTCGATCATTGTGAAGGGCTTTATTTCAAAGGAAATAGCCAAGTGGAATGGTCCCATATGACCAACACCTATTTGGAAACTATTCCAATGTAATTAAGAAATTTGACATGTAATTAAGGAATTATTTCATTGTAATTGATTCAGTAATTTAGAAATAATTATATCTACGATTGTATCTACTTGCTAGTTTTTGGAGGGTATGGCTAGCATTTCCTGAGGCTAGCCAAAAAATCGGATATATTGAACTATCACTAGCAATTTAGTGGCACAAACTGTCTGTGATATTTGTATCATAGACGGTTCCATAATAGAATCATTTGTGATATGCTTCCACATCATAGACGTTTACATAATAGACCCGTCTGTGATAAGCTACCACATCACAGATGATTCTATAATAGAACTGTCTGTGATATGCTACCTCATCACAGATGGTTCTATTATGAAACCGTCTGTGGTAGTTCTTCTATAAGTAGGGCCCTCGCTAGGGTTTACCCTATTACTCTTCACTCGCACACCCCTCCATCTCCTCATCCGCCTCCGACACCGCCGCTGTCACTGCCACCATAGAACTCAACGTCTCTATCCTTCCTTCCACACTAGAGTGGTGGTCCCGTCACCTCACCTCCCAACACCTCCTCTCCTTCCTGTGGCCTATCCTCCCGACACTGCCTCTCCTCCCAAAGATATGGATCCCAAATCCCACTTCTTTATCTTATGTGTCTTAGGTCCATCTATATCTATTAATGTGTGTTGGATCTGAAGTTCAATGTTTTCACGAGTTCTCTCCTCCCCGTCACCTCTCCTTCCGAAGGTATGGACCTCAAATACCACTTTGACCTCATGTGTTCTACATCCGTCCATATATGTTAATGTGTTTTTGATGTGGAACCCAAAAAGGAATGGGGAAACGATTTGGGAGGGAAGGTGGGCCTACTCGTACCGGGTTGGAAGTGGTAAAGTTGTTAGGGGTGGTCTCAGTGTGGTCCTCATATGGATGAAAACATGGATGGTGGTCCCTTGTCATTGATAAAGATCGATGTTGCTTTGTAGTCCTCACGGACGACCTTTTGGGTCCCTGGTGGTCCATGCTGTGTTCTTGTCTCCCCTCCTTATACTCTCCTCTCTGTACTTCTATGGGTGGGCTGCTGATTACCTTTGGGGGCTTTGTGCTTGTGGTTTCCTTCAGTTGGCTTTGGGGGCATGACATTATCTCATTAGTTAAGTAAAAAAGGGTATGTAACACTGTGAGTTGAAGTAGTAGTTGTAAAAAAGGAACATTACAACACTGTACATATGGGATTCAAAAGGCATGAAGCAAATTTGTTTTATGCCCTTTCAAGCCTAAGTGTATGGTGTTTTAATGTTCGTCTTATAGTTATTGACAAATACATGTCACATCACTCAAAATCCTAGTTGGGAGAGAAACAAATTGTGAGGTTGTACGAGGATGGAAATTGCTACAAGAGCTTGGAATGGCATGTTAGTGTTCTAAAGAGATCTTATAGCAATATTATATGGCAAAGAGACCTTTAAAGGGCATGAAGCAAATCACACACTCCAGTGTGTCAGGTTTAATGAAGTAAGTTATGGGTGCTATTTTTTCCTCCTCATCATGCTAGGTGTTAGGCTTGGTTGCTATCTTAGGTGCAAAAGAACCTTTAGGCTACCGCACCATTCTTTTGTAAATGAAGGGCACGACAGCCTAAAGGTTTTTTTGTGCCTAACATAGCAACCAAGCCCAACACGTAGCATAATGAGGAGGAAGAGACTCCGGCCATAACTTACTTCATAGAACCTGACACTAAACTATGTGATTTGGCTTGTTATTGTTGCAAAGAGATCTTGTAGCAATAATATATGTCACCAAATATTCTTATTTCTTAACAACTACATTAAGAACATGACGTCGCCATAACTCACAGCTCATTGTAATTTGTTTTTTTTGTTGTAAGAGAGATGACATCCGCATAGTCGTCATTGTTGTCATTGCCGAGTGGGTCTGACGCTCGTAAAACCAGGGTAATTAATTGTGGTAGAGGAATATCGAAAAGGCCAAAGGGCCGAATAACCATCATGGTGGTCTCTCTGGATGGGGCTCTCTGCAACTGAAGAAAGCAGCAATAGTATTCTAGACTACCTACGGGATACTTGAAAGGAAACCGGTCCCCATCATAATCCGATCAGAGGCCTCCCTGCCATTTGCTGGGATCACAAACGAGCGTGCCTGAAACTGGTTAAGTGTGAGGTCTTCAACCACATATTTGGGCATTGGCTCTTTCAAAAACTCCGTAGACAAGAAAGTGTCCCAATGCCTGCTATAATTTCATGGGGTTAAAAATAACATGATTACCTCTTGTAGTAAGCATTGACTACCGAATCTTCCCAAGGCTCCTTCGAAACAGACAAGAAGAGGGGTACACTATTCACGGTCCTAGGAAACAAGGAGCACCTGGGTCACACGTGAGGACTAGGGGTTTATGTACCTTAGAGACACAGATTCCCAAATGACTCTAAGGCGTATAGGAGTAGGAAGTGATCCAAGGCTGAGCGCGTGGAACAATTGAAACAAGAGCTTTGTGTACAACTTGAGGAAGAGCCATCTACCTCACTTCGAGACAAGATAGTTGCCTCACTTCGATGAGAGATAGATTCATTGAGGGAAGAACTAAAAGAAGTCTACAACCAGTCGCAAGCCACCCCTATTATTGCGAAAGCCAGTCCCCCTCAACATCAGAGTAGTTGCGCATCCACGTCACTTTTTGAACATAGTGACACCCACTTACCTATCGATGATATCTAGGTAATGTAACTCTATAGAATGCTACATAGATAGATCTGGTGGGTACCTTAGCTCATCGTGTATCGTTTTGTAGGTACCCACGCTATGCATCCTTAGAGTCGGGCTTATTGGCTCCATTTCCAGTGACGCTGGGCAGGGGATGGCGAATCCATGCCCGCCAGGGATGTTGGTAAACGGTGCCCAACTAGGGACTGATTTCGCAAAGGTCTAGGTAGACATGATTAATAACATTTTTAGCGTTATCCCACTAAAGAAGACCTCAAACAAAGAGATCATGAAACTATAGGATGCTGTCCACATATTCGTCCAGTGGCCTAAGAGCGACATCACCCTGAACCCTTTCGTGTCGTGATCTTCACACGACTATACCTGTCAAATAGAAACCTCTATAACTCCACCTCAAGCTCCACTTCAAAAGGCCACCACATCCGCTTCCATGGAGACGATGCTAAAGATGTATCTCAAGCAAGTCGCTCAGGCCCAATTAAAGAAGATTAAGGCACCTCCCAAGTTTTGGCAGTACAACCTCAGAATGTTGTTGGGCCCCGAGTCACAATTACCTAGCCTTAGACTAATTTGTGAGTCTTTGCATGCTTGGTACATGCAGAGGTCCAATGACCAGAAAAACGTGCTGAGTGGATTCATCGTCAGATACACGGAGGCACATTTCCACAATGGCATGGGATACATCATTGTGGGCTTCCAAGACTTATTTGAGTATTCAACCTCAATGCCCTTGATGCCTTACTTCTACGATGCTAGACACTGTAAGTGTGTACAATCAAGTCTAGATTCACGTAACACTGATAAATATCATAACTCATTACTTATGTATAGATACATGATTCAAGAAGCCTGACAACGCTGAGAACCAGTGGGTTTCCTTGACCCACACTTGATCTCTAAAAAAAGCATCGATAATAATGCATCATTCGTCAAAAGCTACATAACAAAGGGCTTGCTTACTCACAGCGACAAGCACTACATTCTGGCACCCTACAACGAGAAGTAAGTACTTCACTAGTTGCTATACAAGTTATATTTATTCTTTGTATGCAATATGAACTTAGGTAATGACTACGACGACACACATGACTAGCTTGCACTGGATTATGCTTGTAATTGTACCAAAGTGGAGCAAGGTAATATACCTTGATTCCCTACTCAAGAACAACCACAACTTCACCCTTGTGGAACAAATACTCAATAGGTGTGCCTCATATATAACTCTATTGTAGTTTTCTCTTCAGTTGCAATGGCTAAGGCTAATTTTTTGGAATCACGTAGGTCGTTCATGTGGGAACCCAGGCGCGAGACACCTGTTGTCGCCGTATGTGTGTTCTGTATTAGTCCTATGATCAGTAGATAGTACACAGATTCACAACATTGAGATCACATTCATACACATCGCATATATTTAATTTATGACAAAGGGGTGAATACATAAACAATGTATAATAAGGTTTTACAGCATATGGCTGACCGCGGAAGACTAACAAATAATCAGAAACATCGATCCAGTGGTATGCCACCCTAGCCCACAAGCAACCGACTGGGGATTAGGCCCCTAGAAAAACCCATAGTCGAACTCCCCAATGCCGGGGCAAAGTACGCGTTGTCTAGCATGTATCCCTCTTCATTCTCTGATCAACAATAATTTAAGCAAGGTTGAGTATATATATATATATATATATATATATATATATATATATATATATATATGCAAAGCTATCAAAGGATGAGGCTCTATACTAAGTTATTTTCATTACGAAGTAAATTTTATTTACAATATAAATAAGTAGTAATTTGCAATGGAATTGTAAAGAGCATTTGACATGTAAGGAAATAGCAATTATATAACTTTGATAACAGCAAATCACATCCATAGCCCTCCTCGGTTGTGATCGTCGCACAATTCCCACCCATGGGCATGGCACACGATTAGACGTGCATGCCATCCCATATGTTCAGTGAAAGAATTTTGAAAATGAAAACTATACCCATTATGGCTGCATCCAAGCTTGCTCATGACTGCGAGCACGACTATTTAAATAGTTTTTAACACTCTACAGAGGTTGTACAATTTTACCCAGATGACATAATCAATTATACTGTCAGCCATTACACGCTTCCTTGGGCATGCAACGATCGTGATTACCATAAATCTTTTAGGTCATCTAGTCTTAACCTTGCACCAGCTTGATGAATGGACAAGCCCTCACTTGGGCGCACCAAGTGAATTGCATGACAGACCCTCACCTCAGTAGATTACCGTTGTATTAGCAAGCTCGGTCCCAACACCTTGGTGAAGGGAGCCCTTATGAGCAGACCGTTACGAGGAATGCCCTTATCACTTCTACGCCTACCACAATGTAAGGCTAGACCTAGAACCAGAGCCCATATAACACATGTGGTTGTACAATGTGACTTAGATGTGCGGAAATAATGTTCGGTCCTTAATTGACCGAGGCTAAAATCTCCCCTATCTACATGCGAGGTTTCGTCTCACATTTGACAATTTATCATATAACTCGTCCGCATCCAAAAACTATATTTTTAATTTTATTTTATACCAAACTAATAGAGGTTCCTCCTCTGGTCTCACATTTTGAAACCATCCATATGCATGCACAAATTTTACGAAATATCAAACTTACCAAAAGCTATTGCGGGGCTAAGCATCTTTACCATATATCAATGTAATATTCCCAATTTGACAGCATGTATTGTCTAAACCATGTACTAGAGGTAACAACAGTGAGGAGGTCGAATATTCAAGGAGTTTCAATGCATACAAGCGATTATAACTACCATTACCCATAGTATAGCAATTCTAATAGAACATACACATACATAATAGATTTTGCAAACAATATAAAATAATTGAAATACTAGGATCAACATGGTAAAAAGGGGTGCTTGCCTTGCCCTTGTTGTTCAGATAATGTTTTGGGCGTGCTTTCAAAGTTGTCCAGCATGGCGTCGTCTAATCGATAAAATCTTGATAAATGCAGATAAGAGCCAAATAAATTTAAATAGAGACAAAAACTCAAATACTTTTGTATATTCCAAAGATTTAGAAACAAAGATCACTAAAGTTGGAGTTCGTATGCAAAAGTTATAAGCATTTGAGTTTTAGCTCGGTTTGAAATATCTCTTCTCGGTTGGTACAGTACTCTTTACGACCACTAATGTTCTTCAGCCGCTATGGTGTTCTTCCAACTTCTAACACTCTTCGGTCGCTACTCAATTCTATCTATGACTATTGCAACCCACGACCACTGCAGTAGTAACTTATGACCACTGTAGCTTATGGCCTTACGACTATTGTGGCTACTGACCTTACAAGTACAACTGATGACTTCTTCGGTACTTGGATATTTCGACCGCTATGGTACTCGGACGCTTTGACTATCGACTAGTGACTAGGTTATGTAGCTTACAACTACCGACTAGGTTCTATAGCTTACGACTACCGACCAGGTACTATAGCTTACGACTATCGACCGGGTACCATAGCTTACGACTACCGACTAGGTTCTGTAGCTTATGACTACCAACTAGGTTCTATAGCTTTATGACTACCAATGAGGTTTTGTAGTTTTCAACTACGGACCGGGTACATTAATTTATGATTACCCACTGCCAACTAGGTTCTGTAGTTTATGACCTTATGACCACTTATAGCTATTGACCACTAGAGCTTACGGCCATTATAGCTACCGACCACTGGAGCTTACGACCTCATGACTTCTGAATTCTAACCACTTTGGACTTCTTACTACTTTATCTCTCTTTTCAACTTCGACTATCGTTAGCAGTCAAAAGTTACGATTACGGTTAGCGGTCGGAGTTTACGAGCACGCCTACGGTCGGAGATCTCGACTTCGCCAGTGATCGAAAGTTTCGACAACAGTCGACAGTCAAAAGGTTTTGGCACCGGCAACAGTTGAAGAGTTTGACACCAGCTACGGTCGAATATCTCGACACCGACAGTGGTCAAAGATCTCAACATCGACAGCGGTGGAAGATCTCAACTACTGCTGCGGCCGAAGGTTTTGACATTGACAGCGGTCGAAGAGTTCGACACCAGCAGCGGTTGGCACTAGTAGTGGTTGAAGAGTTTGACACCAGCTGCGGTCAGCGATCGAAGATCTCGATACTGATAACGGTCAAAGATCTCGACAACGGCAGTGGTCGAAGATTTTGACACTGGTAGTGGTCAAAGATTTTGACATCGGTAGTGGTCAAAGAGTTCGATAATGACAGTCGATCGATGGCTTCGACACCAACCGCAGTTGAAGATTTTTGACACCGGCAGCAATGAAAGAGTTCAACAACGGTAGCCGGTCGATGACTTCTGCACCAGCTGTGGTTAAAGATTTTTGACATCGGTAGTGGTCGAAGATCTCAACAATGGCAGTGGTCGAAGATTTTGACTTCAGTGCTAGATTTGGACTTCGACTACTACGATTCTCTTCTCAACTTCGACTACTATGGTTTCCTTTTCAAGTTCGACTACTTTAGTTCTCTTTTCGACTACTATGTATATATATACATATATGTATGTATATATATATACATATATGTATGTATATATATATGTATGTATGTATGTGTGTGTGTGTATATATGTGTGTGTGTGTGTGTTTACGACTTTATTTCTAGCGACAAGCATTCGATCTTGATGAACTCGCCGAAGTTTGAGGACTGCTATGCGGCTTCTTAATGGCGGAGGTCATTCAACCGAATAGAGAGTTCAACACTGACAAGAAATAATAGATGTTCAAACATTTGGTTCAGTCTATTTGTGATATATCTGTCTATTTGTGATGTTCAATTGTACTTCATCAAACAATACATTCAATCTATTTGGATATATCTATTTATTTGTGAATGATATCTATGCATCTGTGTGTTGTGTGATATATCTATTATATATGTGAATTTGCTTATTTTCAGAGGGCATGACTAGCATTTCCTAAGGCTAGCCGAAAATAGAAAAAATTTAGGTGTACAGTGAATTATTATAGATGGTTCTGTGATATAAACCGTCTAATGTCAACTATCATAGACGCTGCGATCATAACCTATCTGATATGTATACTATCATAGATGGCTGCTACCAAAACCCATCTATGGTATGCATACTCGCACAGACAGCTACGACCAAAACCCATCTGTGATATATAATACATCACAGACGGTTCTATGTACGAATCGTCTGTGAAAGTATGTTGTCATAGACGATTCATACATAGAACCATCTGTGATGTATTACATATCACAGACATATTTTGGTCACAGCCGTCTATGATAGTCGATCTTTACATATGGTATATAAATCATCTGTGATAACTATCTGTTATCACAGACACATAAAAACTGATGGTTTAGAAATTATTTGTGATGATAATTTAAAATCGTATGTAATGAGCTCTATAAGGTAGTGATTGCGAATCTTACTATGTCTTCGATCTTGCATTACTAGCCAACCAATGTCTTAAAATGACCGCGCTAGCGTCTCATGGGAAAAACAGTAATTCAAGTATCTTTTTCAGCTTTTGATTTTAGTTTTTGACTTTTCTATAGTAACTAACTTTTAAACGAAATATTTTTTTAAGATATGATCTATTAGTTAATTATAGTACATACTATACCGACTTTATTTATATTGACGAAAACCGCATGTGAATTTTAGTTACTCTGTAATCTCTCATACAAACAGCCCAAAAGCCACAAGCCACATTCAAAAGTCACAAGTTGCAGCCAAAAGAACATGCCCATATATATATATATATATATATATATATATATATATATATATATATATATATATATATATATATATATATATACATACATACATATATAAGAACTTTTCCGTACTTCAGGAGAACATACTCTCATAATATACCACTTAAACAATGTGTTATACTTATTTATTACTCTCGGTATATTTAAATACTAATTCTAAGATACTTATGGGAACGGGGTCCCGATCTTCCAACAGGTTCTGGGTATGTTCGATTTGGTGGAGGCGCGACACAAATCGATCCGGCTTCTGAACGACACGTTCCAAACCCCGCAATCGCAGCACCACGTCTCCTCAGGTTATCAACCGTGCGCTGCCCGGTTGACCTTGCCAAGAAGGCTAATCCTCGCCTGCGAATCGAAGAACACAAGCAAGAACAAGGAAGAACACAACCAAATTGCAGATATATTGATGAAGCACTCGAAAATTGGGGTTTCACAAACCGATGACGGCGAAACTGTTCAAAGACAGAATTAATCTAAGCAAAACCCAACCCTAATGGTGGGGGTGGTGGCTGTATATAAAGGAGTAAGGGGCGTGCAAAACCCCTGGACGCGTCCTTAATGGACTCCAACACGATACAAAGCCGAACGGCCCAAAAGACAGTGTCGCAGCACCCTGACAGATTCTGGACGTCCACTTGTTTCGACGATTCCCGTTGACTCAGAAGGAATTTTGATATGAGACCAGAGCCATTGGAAATGTTATCTTCTCAGCTTTCCATACATATGTGGAACGTCCAAAACGGAGTCCGGATGCGATCTAGGCGTCCGTTTTAGTGCGGCCTGGTCCTGGACTCCGAATTGGATTCGAAGTGGGCTTGAGTTGGACATCCAACATGATTCGACCACCCTTGCTGGACTCGTGCGCCTCGTAGCCCTTCTCCAAGTACTTCTTGATCCTCTCCATAGTTCCTAATCATAATTAAATCATTAGGTAGTAATCGGTTCTCAAATGAACAAAAAGAAGTACTTAGGAACGAGCTCACATGTAAATTCAATTGTCGGCGCGAGCTCTAGTGATTGGTCCTTGAATATCAAGTGGAGGAGTGTTGTGTATATCCGAAGAAGTGATGTCCTCATCATCCTCCCCCTCTTGAAGCGGAGTTGTCCTCAACTCAGTCTCATCTTCTTCTCCCAAGCATGGCTTCAAATCTGAAATGTTAAAGGTGGGACTAACCCCAAACTCGGGAGGCAACTCAAGTTTATATGCATTATCATTTCTCTTCGCAACTATCTTAAAAGGACCAGCAGCTCTAGGCATCAATTTAGACTTTCTTAACTCAGGAAATCTATCCTTTCGCAAGTGCAACCAAACAAAATCACCGGTTCAAGTTTAACTTCCTTTTACCTTTACTACCAAGTAATCCTATATTTTCATTCATCTTTTCAATGTTTGCCTTAGTAGTCTCATGCATTTTGAGAATAAAATCAGCACGCTCCTTAGCATCATTATGAACTCTCTCACTAGTAGGCAAAGGTAAAATATCAATAGGGGCACGGGGATTGAATCCATACACTACCTGAAAAGGACTTACCTTGGTGGTGGAGTGTTCCGCTCGATTATATGCGAACTCAACATGCGGCAAACACTCTTCCCATAGCTTCAAATTGTTCTTCAAAATAGCTCTCAACATGGTAGACAATGTGCGGTTCACCACCTCGGTTTGGCCATCAGTTTGTGGGTGACATGTGGTAGAGAACAACAACTTTGTACCCAAGTTGTTCCATAGAGTACGCCAAAAGTGACTCAAGAACTTGGCATCACGATCGAAACAATAGTAGAAGGCATACCATGCAAACGAACTATCTCTTTGAAAAGAGGTCAGCAATATGAACGGCATCATCGGTTTTATGACATGGGATAAAGTGAGCCATCTTAGAAAAACGATCCACAACAACAAAATGCTATCTCTCCCTCTTAGTCCCGGGCAACCCTAAAACAAAGTCCATAGAAATATCGCCCACGGAATAGAAGGAACAGAAGTGGCATATATAAACCATGTGGATTCAAGCGAGACTTAGCTTTTTGACATGTAGTGCAGCGAGCCACAAACCGCTCAACATCTCGCCTCATCTTTGGCCAAAAGAAGTGTGTGGTCAGAACGTCCTCCGTCTTCTTAGCACCAAAATGTCCCATCAAACCGCCTCCATGCGCCTCCTGCAACAACAAAAGACGAACGGATCCAACTGGAATGCATAGGCGGTTAGCTCTAAACAAAAAACCATCATTGATCACGAATTTATTCCATGTTTGACCCTCTTTACAATGCAACAACACATCCTTAAAATCATCATCAAAAGCATATTGTTCTTTAATAGTTTCAAGACCAAAAATGCGACAATCAAGTTGAGACAACATGGTATAGCGTCGAGACAAAGCATCAAGAATCACATTATCCTTCCCTTTCTTGTGTTTAATGACATAAGGAAAAGATTCAATAAATTCAACCCACTTAGCATGTCTACGATTCAAATTGGTTTGACTACGAATATGCTTAAGTGATTCATGATCGGAATGAATGACAAATTCTTTAGGCCATAAATAGTGTTGCCACGTCTCTAAAGAACGAACAAGAGCATACAATTCTTTATCATCGTGGAATAATTAAGAACAGGACCATTCAATTTTTCGCTAAAGTAGGCAACAGTTTGCCTTCTTGCATCAAAACACCACCAATACCAATTCCGCTAGCATCACATTCGAGTTCAAAAGTCTTACCAAAATTCGGAAGTTGGAGCAATGGTGCGTGCGTAAGCTTGTCCTTCAAAAGATTAAAGGACTCCTCTTGTGATGGCCCCAATGGAACACAACTCCTTCTTTGTCAACTCAATCAACGGTGTCGCAATGGTGCTGAATTCTTTGACAAAGCGGCGATAAAATCCTGCAAGGCCAAGAAAACTCCGCTTGGGAGACGTAGTGGGCGTGGGACAACTCCATATCGCCTCCACCTTGGCTCTATCAACCTCAATTCCTGTGGAGTCACAACATAGCCAAGAAAGAGACTCGATCCGTGCAAAGGTGCACTTCTCAAGGTTACCAAACAAACGTGCATCTCTCAAAGCATTAAAAACAGCACGTAAGTGAGTTGAATGTTCATCCATGGACTTGCTATAAATCAAGATATCATCAAAGTAAACGACCACAAATTTGCCAATGAAAGGACGTAAAACCTCGTTCATTAATCTCATGAAAGTGCTAGGTGCATTAGTTAAACCAAAAGGCATGACTAACCACTCATACAAGCGAACTTAGTTTTAAAAGCGCTTTTCCATTCATCGCCAAGTTTCATTCTTATTTGGTGGTATCCACTACGCAAGTCAATCTTTGTGAAAATTATTGCACCACACAACTCATCAAGCATGTCGTCTAGCCTAGGAATAGGATGACGATACCGTATAGTAATGTTGTTAATGGCTCTACAATCTACACACATCGCCAAGAACCATCTTTTTTGGGAACCAAAAGAACAGGAACAGCACAAGGACTAAGGCTCTCACGTACATACCCACGGTCCAAAAGGTCTTGGACTTGGCGCTGAATCTCCTTAGTCTCTTCGGGATTGGTCCTGTACGCCGCACGGTTTGGCAAGCTCGCTCGTGGATCAAATCAATCTGTGCTCAATCCCTCGAATGGGTGGAAGTCCCGGAGGTATCTCATCGGGAAAACATCTCTAAACTCCGCAAAGGTTAGTGACGGGAGCGGGCAAAGTGCAAGGCATATTATCAAGAGAAAATAAAGCATCTTTGCACACAAAAGCATAGCATGTATCATTAACATCATCAATTGCAGCAAGGTCTGATTTTGTGGCAAGCATAACAGAATTTTTCAAATGGAGTACTTGCTGTTTTTCAGTTTTATCATGTTCCTTTGGATCATTAGCAGCAGCTCTCGCTCTATCGGCCTCTATAATTTCAGCTGGGGTCAAAGGCAGAAAGTAACTTTCTTTTCTTATGCATAAAAGTGTATGTGTTACTACTACCATGGTGTAAAGCATCATTATCAAATTCCCAAGGTCGACCCAATAAAAGAGAGCATGCTTGCATGGGAACCACATCACAATCAACATGATCAACATAAGCACCAATGGAAAAATGGACTCGGCATGTTTGCGTTACCTTAGCTTTTCCAGAGTCATTTAACCATTGAATGTGGTATGGATGTGGATGTGGTCGCGTGGTCAAGCCAAGCTTCTTGACCAAATCAGAACTCACCAAGTTGTTGCAACTTCCTCCATCAATGATGACACGTGCACGCCGGTTCTTGATTGCAAAGAAGGTCTGAAACAAATTATGGCGTTGAAGTTTATCGGGTTGTTGTACCTGTGTGCTGAGGACGCGCTGCACAATGATGCTCCGTAGCGTCGCTGTGGACGCCCCACCAAGGACGAGGTCGTCAACACCACCGCTATTATCGTCCGAGGCAGCAGCAACATCATCATCCTCCTCGACATCCGAAGTGCTGATGTAACCTCCATCTTCTGTGGCGATGTATGCCCGTTGGCTAGGGCAATTCTTTTGCACATGACCAAGCCCATGGCAGCGGTGGCACTGAATGCCGGAGGAGCGGCTCGTTGAAGCCACGGAAGAAGAACTCTTGGCTGGACCCTGCAAAGAATTTTTTGTAGAATCTGCAAGGCGAGTCGTGGAAGGTGGCTTCGGTGGCGCTGCTGCCATCTTGTTCACAGGTGGTGTAGGAGAACGAAAACTTGAAGAAGACTGGGGCAGTCCCGTCGATGTAGTCGTTCGCGGCGTGTAGAAGGGTCGTCCGGGGCGTGCCTTAGCTGATTCTGTGCGTCCCTGCAATTCTTTTTCTGCAAGCATAGCAAGGTGGAACAATTGGTTGACAGTAGTAAATTCTTTTATAATCAACAATGTCCTGAATTTCACGCCGTAACCCCGTAGAAACGACAAATCTTATCCTCCGTGTCCTCAACAACCCCACAACGCACCATACCCTTTTGAAGCTCAAATAATAGTCTTGAATGAACTATCACCTTGTTCTAAGCGCTGCAATTTTTTCTCAATTCAAGTTTATATGAGGGAGGAACAAAGCGATTACGCATAGCTTCTTTTAAGCGCTCCCATGTATCGGGTTGTAGCGCATGGTACTTAGTTCATTCCACCGGATAATAGCAAAGTCCTTAAACTCACTAGTAGCTTGTCTAACTCTATGTTGCTCGGGAACTAAGTGAGAGTTAAACTTCGCTCACCGTCATCTCCCAATCTAGATATATGTCAAGATCATAAAGACCGAAAAAGATGGAATGGTAAACTTGACTTTAGCAAAGGATCATCGTTACCATGACGGTTCGGTTATTACCACCCATACCATGTCGGTTTTGTCAAGACGCCGACGTAGTCGTGCATCTTGTGTCGCCACGATCAATGTTGCCATCTCAGATCATGCGGTGTGTCATCATCATGATGATGGCCGTCATTGATAGGTGGCGCGTGCCTCAATGTGTCTATCCGACCGGTGAGGTCACCATCCGCCGCTCCACCCGCTCAATGCCTTCCGTGGTGTTCAATCGGGTAATGGCGGCGACGATGGTGTCCAATCTCGCCGAGATCGTGAGTGAAGCGTTTTGTTTGTCGAGCGCAGCTTGTAGCTGGCCGCGACTAACACACTCGTTGAAATCGACCGGTGTCCCGTCCTCTTCGTTTCCTGCCATGGTTAGTGGAAATACAGGAAAACAAAAGGATTATCCCTATCAACTACAAAGGAAGGCGGTGGAACCCGCAAAGGAAGTGACTTACCAAGCTCTTACAAGTGTTCTTACCAAAGCAAGGCAAAGGATACCGAGAGTGTGATCCGCGATTGCAAGGGTCGAACGTGCTATCCTAAGTAGGTATATGGAGCTTGGCGGGCCAATTATGTGAGTGGAACACAAATTAATAACAGATAGTAATGTTGAATAAATGTCCAAAGCACTGGTCCTAGTTCTTTGGTCTAAATGTGTCCTATAATGGTATGATATGAAGAACAAGGAGTCAAGAATAGAATAATGAAGCAAAGACAGCAACAAAGATGGCGAGGCACCGAGAAACTTAATTCAGCACAAACACAACACAAATGAGGCTCGCCACCTAAAACGTGCTCATCACGTTTTTTTTTTTTTTTTCTTCTTTTTTGTGGCCACGGATGGCACTCATGACTATCGTAGGTGCCGAAAATTTTTTCTTTTATTTTTTGTATTTTTTCGCAAATCGAGCACGGAATAGGAACCACACAAAGTTTCACGTCAATCGATATAAGGTGTGGCCTACGAAAATGATGAATGTGCTAAAAGTCGGTGATGAAATTTCGGAGCTCGAGTACTACACTTTCCAGGCTGAATTTGGGCAAGATAAATTCACCGAAATCGACGTTGTCGTTTGATTCGGATGTAAAATTTAATTTCACCCAATTTCAAAAAAAAATCAACTGATTTCGAGTCCGTATCACGAAAGTTATGGCGTTTGAAGATGGACCTCAAGTTATGGTTCTGTGGAGGTCAAAGCGAAGATCGGTGGTGGGAATTTGTGGAATCTGGTGGCGGAAGCTCGGGAAAGGTGGGGGATGATGCGGTGTGATCACGAGACGTGATGGATGACGAAAACAGAGGGTTAACAGAGGGTGGGATATGGGTGGGAAAACAAAAACAGAGGGTGGAAAACGCGATGCGTGACGGCTAGGGTTTGAAGAAAGGTAGCGGAAGCAAAACAACTCGAAACAAAACACGATCTAAACCAGCAACACAACTCGACTAAGGACACAAACTCAACACTACGGACTCTGCAATCAAATTGTTCAAAAGGCTAAACACGATCTAGGACAGGAAACAACCTATGACTACAATTTTTTTTAGGGCTTTTTCTTGGACTCTAGGATGAAATCGAAAACAACAAGATGGGTAAACTCGAACCTGGAGGAATACCTGAAGCTCTGATTACCACTTGATGGGAACGGGGTCCCGATCTTCCAACAGGTTCTGGGTATGTTCGATTTGGTGGAGGCGCGACACAAATCGATCCGGCTTTCGAACAACACGTTCCGAACCCCGCAATCGCAGCACCACGTCTCCTCAGGTTATCAACCGTGCGCTGCCCGGTTGACCTTGCCAAGAAGGCTAATCCTCGCCTGCGAATCGAAGAACACAAGCAAGAACAAGGAAGAACACAACCAAATTGCAGATATATTGATGAAGCACTCGAAAATTGGGGTTTCACAAACCGATGACGGCGAAACTGTTCAAAGACAGAATTAATCTAAGCAAAACCCAACCCTAATGGTGGGGGTGGCGGCTGTATATAAAGGAGTAAGGGGCGTGCAAAACCCCTGGACGCGTCCTTAATGGACTCCAACACGATACAAAGCCGAACGGCCCAAAAGACAGTGTCGCAGCACCCTGACAGATTCTGGACGTCCACTTGTTTCGACGATTCCCGTTGACTCAGAAGGAATTTTGATATGAGACCAGAGCCATTGGAAAGGTTATCTTCTCAGCTTTCCATACATATGTGGAACGTCCAAAACGGAGTCCGGATGCGATCTAGGCGTCCGTTTTAGTGCGGCCTGGTCCTGGACTCCGAATTGGATTCGAAGTGGGCTTGAGTTGGACATCCAACATGATTCGACCACCCTTGCTGGACTTGTGCGCCTCGTAGCCCTTCTCCAAGTACTTCTTGATCCTCTCCATAGTTCCTAATCATAATTAAATCATTAGGTAGTAATCGGTTCTCAAATGAACAAAAAGAAGTACTTAGGAACGAGCTCACATGTAAATTCAATTGTCGGGCGCGAGCTCTAGTGATTGGTCCTTGAATATCAAGTGGAGGAGTGTTGTGTATATCCGAAGAAGTGATGTCCTCATCAGATACTCCAATACGATTTGGTTGAAAATTTTCATCAGAGCCCTTTTATTTTGCTATATACCATTTTTATATATAAAAGAATTATGTACATAAATTATGCTATAAAAAGTGGATTTTAGTGAAAATTTTTGTAGAACTTACTTTGAAGTGTCTTATAAGCATTATTAGAGTATATTTAAAAGGATAATAAGATATAGCAATATTATTTACGTGGTATATAAAAAGGGGAAGTACATACTCTTAAGAGTAGTTATTTTCCTATGGCCTGTTCTTTTCCTCCGAAGCTGGTGGCTTTTGGCTTTTGCTACAGTACCTAACTTTTAAATAGAGTATTTTTTTCAAGATGGGGTCTACAGGTTAAACGATCTACACGTCAAAAGCCCAACATTTGTACCTGCCAAAATCGCAAGTGAGGATCTATCTCTCCGTAATCTGTACCGTAAACAACCAAAATTCAAAAATTTCAGCCAAAAACCATAAGCCGCAGCCGAAAAGAACAGTCCCTATATATAATGGATACCATGGTATACACTCGTAGATGCATGCATGCACGCATGTGATCTGTACATCCTTGCACGCGTGACGCATGTGATTATGTCCACGTACACGTATATAACATGGACTAACTTAACTGTAAGGCACATTCAGTGACGTAGCCAAGATTTGTAGCTATGGTGATCCGTTGTCTAAAATTTATTTAACCGCTATAAATTTAACATGTCGGTACACAAGTATATAAATTACGAAATGCAATTAAGGTAAAAAGGACATAAACTTCATAAAATAGACGAATATAGCTTTCTTAACATAGAATTGAAATATTACATACCCATAATAGTTGAAGAACAGTACGTCACTACTTCTTCTTGTCAGGCATGCGTCTTCTAATAGCCATGAAAGTGTTGATGATCTCTTCTTCACTCAATTGTAAGAAGATGTCCCGCTCAATAAAAGTGACTAGACAATCATCCAGAAGGCTATCACCCATCTTATTTCTCAACTTATTCTTGATAAAGGTCATTGCAGAAAATATTCTTTCAACACTTGCGGTAGCCACCGGTAGAAGCAATACCAATTTGATAAGTAAATAGACCCAATGATAAACTTTATCTCTCTTTGTTTCAACAAGTTTCTTGAGAGGTCAACAAGATTGTTTAGGCCTTTGAACATTTCATCTTTTCTCATGTCATCAATAAAGGTATCAAGTTGCAAGTTGAGTCTTAGCAAGTCAGAGCTTGAAAAATCATTAGGATAGAATTCAGCAAGTCTATGTACCTTGTTTGCATCAAAAGAAGCGAAGGAATTCGCTGGATTCAAAGCATCATACAAGTAAGCAACTCCATATTTACCTCATCAAACCGATTGTCAAGCTCTTGACTAATTTTATCAATGACTCAATATATACTTCTCTTACAAGTGATCATCATTTGTTTGGTTACGAGCAAAACGTCTTGATCTTCCATACGGCACATAATTATGTTGCATTGCAGAACTTGAATGCCATGTTTGTTGCAAAATATTGTAACACTTTGAAGAAATGAAACCCACCCTTCGACCTCATTTGCTGCATTTTACTCTTTGCCAAACTGACAAGTGACATTGCATTAAGAATATCTTGGTCTCTTCTTTGCAAACACTCAGACAATTCATTTGTGTGTCCAAGAATCTCAAGCATCAAATGAGCACGAAAATAAAATCAAATGACTCAAACACTCCAACCATAGTATGTATTTTGGCCATTCACCCCTTTGTGATGTATCATCTCCAAGAGCTATGAGTACATCACAAATTGTGGGATACATAGCAATCATGTTGACCACAGTTTTATAATGAGAGCCCCACCGAGTCTCACCAGGTCTAGGCAGCCCCATCTCTTGATTTAACCCACTTCCAGATTCTAGTATACCACACTCAAGTGCTTTCATGATATTGTCATATTGGTGATGTCGAAGCATGCCATGACGCTTACAAGAAACACCAACAATATTTAGCAAGAGGGATACTTGATCAAAAAAACCACACACAATCATTATTTCCTTTGGCAACAGCAACAAGAATCAATTGGAGTTGATGTGCAAAACAAGGTACATAATAAGCGTAAGGTGATTCTTTCATGATCAAGGTTTTCAGCCCTTTAATCTCTCCTTTCATGTTACTAGCCCCATCGTACCCTTGACCACGGATTTGAGTTATAGTCAAACCATGACTAACTAGTAAAGATTGAATTGCTTCCTTAAGTGATGAAGAAGTAGTATCATCTACATGAACAATTCCAAGAAACCGCTCACATGGCCTTCCTGATTTATCAATATAACGCAAGCAAAGAGCTAGTTGTTCTTTATGAGAGATATCACTAGACTCATTAGCTAAAATTGTATAGTGATCTTCACTAATTTCCTTAATGATTTGATCTCTAGTCTCCATAGCACAACATTGAATAATTTCTTTTTGTATGTCTGGGCTAGTCAATGTGCAATTACCTGGAGTATTCTTCAAAACAAACTTGTCTACCTCTTCATTATTTGCTGCAAGCCACTTCAAAAGTTCAATGAAGTTTCCTCTGTTGCTAGACTCTTCACTTTCATCATGCCCACGGAATGTCAATCCTTCTTTGCAAAAGAAACTTCAAACATCTAAGTGAATAAGTCAACTGATCTTGTCTGACGTCGCTCCTCATTATCCACCTTCACAATTTTATCATCAATTGCTCCATCGAGTCATAAATAAGTTGTATCTTTCTTGAGCTGCGTTGTGAGCACTTGTTACACCACCCACATGTAAATCAAGTGCATCATTTCTATTCCAATTTCTCCAACCACTTTCAACAAATGCAGATTTCTTAGTTTTCTCCTTTGCAAACAAGTAGCACACAAAGCAAAATGCATCTTCCTTTTTGATACTATATTCAATCCAAGGATATTTATAAAACCATATAGGATTGAATTGCCTATCCCTATTTCCGATTTTTCTACTTCCAAATTCATGTGCATAAGGTTGGAATGGACCTTTAATAATATATGATCGTCGAACTGCATCTTGATCATTGACGGGATAATTTGCAATGGATTGCCTCTCCCCTGGATCAAGTGGAAGCCGACTGATATCATAAACCGGTTCTTTTTCAGCGACTGGAGGTGGACTTGGATGCATTGGAGTTGGAGTCACATTTTCTTCAATCACTCTATCTTGATCCGATCCACCTTCTTGTTCTTCAATTTGCTCTTCTGTAATAGCTGCAGCCACGGAAGGAGATGGAGAAGAAGCCTTCTTCTTTGATGCATATTTCTGAAAAAGAGAGGCAATATCACCACTCCTCTTCATGTTTTATAAGAAGACAATGTTCTCTGATTTTCCTCAACGAACTGGCCTGCTGAAGAAGACAAAGCAAGATTGATTATAAAATAAACTAAAGTGAGTTTTATGAACAAAAAAATCAAAATTTACTGTGCTACTACCAATACAGTACTTTTAAATCTCTGAATAAATAAACAAACAACTTTGTCAGCAGACAGCAGTACCATTCACTGGAATCACTCTGATTCACCCACCGTCCGATAAAAAACTCGCCGGTCCGGTCCCCACTACCGCAGGCGCACTACGCCTTCGACCTTCTGGCTTCGCCTTCTCCGTTCTCCCGTTCTCCCACGGCGAGAGCTCGCTTCTCCGTTCTCCGCCGTCTCGCGCCTGCGCCGCGATCGCGCCCTCGCCTCCGACCGGGCCTCCCTAGTCGGCCCCACCCCACCCCTCCTCCTAGGCTCTCGGCCCGGGCCTCCCTCTCCCTCTCCCTCTTTGCTCTCCCTCTCTGCAGGCCACCCGGCCGGTGCTCGGCGTGGCGTGGCGGCGGCGAGCCGCTCGGCAGCGGCCGACGCCTCTAGATCTGGGCTAGGCGGCGGCCGGCCGATCTGGCGCGGCGGAGGTGGGCGGCGATCGCTCCTCGCCGACGACGATGAGATCTGGCGCGGCGGCCTCGGCGACGACGGCGAGATCTGGCGCGGCGGCAGCCTCGGCAGCTCGGCTAATCCTGCTCGTCCTTGCCTCCTTGTGTTGGTGGATCTGGAAAGGGGATGAACGAACGATGTTGGCCTATTGCAGTATTGCTGTGCTGTTGAATGTTGATGTGGGAGGGTATTTCTTGGTGGGCTTTGCGGCCCAATTTTGTTGTAATGTTTTATTAGCCCAACTTTTGCCGTTTTTGTTCATTGCTTCGCAGCTCCGGCCGGCGGTGGCTCTGGCCGTCTAGCGCCTGGCGGCGTTATGCCCCAGCCGGGGAAGGGCCGAAGGGGGGCTAGGCGTTGCGCTGCTTACGCAGGGTGGTCCACGGCCCACAGGGACCACCCTGTAGCTCCGCCCCTGGGCACATTTGCAACTTGCAAGTATGAAACGAATCAATCTGGTGTAGCCCTCACAAGCGACATACCATCGGAGAGAACTCGATCTGGCTAGTGTTGAAATAATTTTACTCCAAAGCTACCTAGGGATCAACGGATCCTTGAGTGCCTTGTATGTGCTACTACTATAAAAAAGTCATTATGGACGGTTCAAAACTATCATCATAGACGGTTTTTAAACCATCTGAATTTATCCGTCAGTGATAATCAGAGATTATCAGAGACGGTTTGTGAGCCGTCTGTGATAAATACATCACAGATGGTTTATAACTAGAACCGTCTGTGATACTCACACATCACAGACGGTTCTAGCTACCAACCGTCTATGATCTGTGAGTATCACAGACGGTTGGTATATAGAATCGTCTGTGATACTTCCCCATCATAGACGGTTTCTGGTTCGAGCCGTCTGTGATAATTCTTCACAGACAGTTTATACCACAAAATCGTCTGTGATAGTTCATTCTAAATCTGTTTTTTTTTTCTATTTTTCGGCTAGTCTCAGAAAATATTAACTATATCATCTAAAAACAAGCAAATACAGCAACACATTCTATTTCTATTAAGATTAGAATTCACCATTACAACATCACAAGATATCGAGTAGGTTACATATAGCACTGTATACACAAGAGGACACTTACAGTTTTACAAAGATAAGCTTTACGGCTACAAATTCAGAAAAATGCTTACATTACAAGAAATTTTAGGCTAATACAAGTTAGACTTACACATCTTTCATTAAACTACAATCTAAAACAAGTGGTACGGGAAAATTTTCAAGTAGCAGAAACAAAAAGGCAACGAACACCATTTTCAGGTTCTATGACAAAATCAACAGCTTCTATGCCGGCAACTTAGAATAGTGCAGATTTGCCATTGCCTTCTTCCTTTCCATTTTGCCTCAAGCAAAATTTCAGTCGCCCTTGTCGACTCCCTTCCCACCCTTGATGCGAACAAACGAGTTGGAGTAGTACTGGTGGTATTGGTTCTTCGAGTAGCGAGAGGGGGTTAATAAGGGGTGAGAGGTGGGGAGTAGAATAATGCCTGCCGTTCAATGCGGAGAGAATGGACGGGTGAGATCGGGATCCTAGGGGATATGCCGCGGATCGGTGATGTAGCGGGACATCACAGACGGTTCATATTATAAAGCGTTTCTGATAGAGACATCACAGATAATTCATAACAAAAATCATCTATGATAACAGGAGATATCATAGACGGTTCATAACAAAAACAGTCGGTGATAATGGCGTCACAAAGATAATATATCGATACAATATAAATAGCTAGTCTCAAAAGATAAAATAGTAAAATTTTATATGGCTTATATATACTCGTTTGAAAGGTTTCAACGAAATCTACAACTTTGCAGTTGAGGCAAAACCCAAATTCCAAAGTAAAGATAAAAAAATTTGGCGAAAACAGAAACTTAAAACTTAAAACGTAAATTTAGGGCTAAAGATGGCCGATTTTGAGGATTTTAGAGGGTGACTAGCATAAGCGGGTCAGTTTTTTTTAATCGGACTCGTCGTTAGATTTCCAACGAGTATAAGAATGTCAAAAATGGACACCGTAAGCAAAAGTTATGCCCGTTTTACTAAAAGTGTCTCAAAACTGAATCCTACTCGGACACAGGCGGGAGATTATAAAATTTTAGGAGATTACAAGGCGGAAAACATATCACAGACAGTTTTTAATATAAACCATCTATGATAACTTCATTATCACAGACGGTTTTTAATACAAACCGTCTGTAATACATCACAGACGGTTTAAATAAAAAACCGTCTGTGATGTCTGCCATTATCACAGACGATTCTTAATAGAACCGTTTGTGATAATTCACAGACGGTTCTTGATATAAACCGTATATGATGTGTTGTATTATCACAGACGGTTCGTATAAATAACCGTCTGTGAAAATACCACAGACGATTATTCGTATAAACCATCTGTGATACTTACAATACAGATGATTCATAGGAACTGTCTACGATATAAGTGTCCAGTTTATCTTTTACAGTAGTGTGCATTTGTACAATGTGTCATGCATGCATGACATGGAAACGTATATGTATGCTATTCACATCTACATAAGATCGTGTTGAAATGAGGTTTTACAGTGAGAAAGTTATCTAAGCTAAGAACCAACCACATGCATGAATCCATGTGGCCTGGTCATGCATATATGTATCGAACAATGGTATTTCACATCCGAACGACGGGCAAAACGTAAATTAAGAAAAGGCGTTGACGACTATGATACTATCTCTATTCTTTTTTACTAGTTATTTTAGACATTGATATGGCCCAATACACATATTTAACTATTACTTTTTCTAATTATATATAATAAAAACTATTAAAATTATAATGATATGAAAGTATTTTTAATGATTAACCTATTGATACCATTTCTCCATGATAAATTCAAATACTTTCATGTATATTAACGGTCAAAGTTTTAGAAAGTTGTCTGCACATATGCTAAAAAGTCATCTAAAAACAACGGAGGGAGTATTGACGTACTCGTTCTCATAAGAGCCCCTCTCTAATGGTATTTTCACAAAGAACCTCGAGAGTAAACAAGCAATGAAACAATTATCGAAAATAAATTCTTATGTACTCCCTCCGGTCACTTGCATGTTGTCAAACATTATAAACTTTGACCATCAATATCTTTCTTTGACTATTTAGATTGTACATGTGGAAATGTAGATTTATCTTAAAAAATACTTTCATAATATTATAATTTTTAGGGTATTATAAATATATTGTAATAGAAATGAGAGGTCAAAGTAGCATTTTGGAGACCGTGTCGATGTCTGAAATAACTTTATTTTGTGACCGGAGGGAGTGCACAACTAGTAATATATTTGGAAATTCGGACATGTATGATCACATAATTTTCTTTGAGAATTTTCAAGGAATAAATTTATGAATAATTTTGAATACACATCTATCAGTCCCATTTAAATTGTGATGGTAGCATTTTTTTTTCAAAATTGACTCGGACGCTCGTTTTTTTTTAAAAATGGCTCCCTCCCTAAGCTCGTAAGGCGCGATAGACCACACCTATCACCTGTCACTACCCCTAAGTTGGCAGGTTGGTGCGCCTGCAGCAGGGTGCCCGAGCATGGTAGGAACTGGCGAGGCTCAGCATGCTGCGGCGACAGCGTGTCAGGCTAGCGTGGCGCATGGCTGGTATGGCTGCCGAGCACCCCTAGCTCGGCAGCTCTACTGCCTAGGCTACAGTACACGCCCTTAGTGTCCTTTTGCCCAATTAACCAACATGGACTCACTACACATCTGATTTTGTTATAAATTTCTTCGAGAGACACAACGGGGGTTTGGATGGGTCGATGAACCAACACTATCAACTCGATCTTTTAAGTAGTTCAGATACATTATTGAAATAAATTATAGACTGACATAACACTTCGCAATGAAGGTGCGAATTACAACGACCCTAGGGCAAAAATGTGGAACCATACATCACCAACATGTTGTGGTAATCAGCCGGGCAATGTGGACGTGGCTGGTTGTTGTAGGTACAATTGCAACTCAGGTTGACACAACAGCAATATGGGTGGCAGTCGCTGCAGAGTTGCACCACTTCCTCATTGTTTCTCTCCCTGATCTTCTGCCCGTGGAGCTCATTGTTGTTGGTCCTATCGGTCTGGAGCTCCTCTCATAACTTTTCTAGACAAATGTGCAATTTTTGGATGTAAACCTAGTCTGGTATTGGATACGATGGATCCACTAACTCAGTGAACTTGCAATTCATTGTATACAAGTAAGATGAAGTTAGTACAAGCGTTCCATACATGCAAATATATGTAGGTAATGAACCACTTACCATGAATAGAGGGTAGTGAAAGAAATGACGTTCTGGGTGCACGTGGTTGTCACAAACTATAGCACCACATCAAGGGTGTCCTTGCATTGCGGCCAAACCTTGGCGATGTGTGGGTAGTCACAGAAGTCATTTCTAGGGGTGTACAACTGTAATACTCCGGATTAGTAAATTATTTAAATATTTGATTAAAGCAAGGGACGTGGGGAGAAAGATTAAATTTAATAGTGTTTTGAGGGGTTTTCTGAAAAAGTAAGCAAACCAGGGCCTAGGCCTTGGCCCAAGAGGGAGTTCTTGGCCCAGGAGGGGGGGAGGCCACCTCTTAACCTAGCCCGACCCTCCCCATGCAGCCGCCGCCCCAATTCCCTTGCCGCGCCTGCCAGCTGTGCCGTCGCCTTGCCGCGCCGGGCCGCCCTGCCCGCCACGCCGCCAGCCACCGCCTTCGTGAGAGACCATGTGGAGGTCATCCCGTTGTGTATGATGAGTAATTGACATTGGTTTACGAAAAGTCGAGTTTGAGTCGGTGTGTTCGGACCCTGACGTTGCATGGGTGCAACGGGCTCGGTCGGACTTTGGTCAAGCTTAGTCGTATGGGTTAGGATGTATATTCTGTTGATGAGACATGTTTAGACTTGTTTATGCTATTTACGCTTTAATGTATCGAGCGGTGCTATTTGATGTGTTTCTTGTCTGTGCTGACTGCAGGACATCGAGGCGAAGTCGTGGCGAGACACGGTGGACCGGACTAGGCGCAGGTGGCGCTGAGGTCAGAACGGTCGGGATGTGTCGAAGACGACGTGGACTCGAGGTGGTTGCGAGGCGTGCGAGGCAAGGAGCGCGGAAGCTTCCCGGAAGGTGTAGGAGGGGCGAATCGGTAATTTCGCAAGGCTGCACAAGCGGGAGACGGCTCTGTTAGGGTTTAGCCGGCGTAACGGGTTGGAGACCCGTTAGCCAAGGGCTATAAATAGAGGTGAGGGGCTGCATACCCCTCAGGACTTGAGAGCTTATTCATATCTTTGTGTGTGTTGTGTTCCTCCCAAGAAGCTTGTGAGGCTCTTGGTGTTCTTGAGGATTGAGAGGGAGAGGATGGATTGAGAATCTTGTAATCATTCCTATGGTTCTAATGTTCATGCGTATGGGGACTCATCTGTAGTCATCTCTCTTTAATTTAAGGATGATTTTGTTGGCTACTTCTTCTTGTGTTTCATCTTTGTTGATTTTTCTTCTCTTGCTCCCCTAGTATGAGTGTCTCCTTCTTTTTGTTGTGATGTTGTAGATGGCAGACAGTGGTAGCACTTAGTTCCTTCTTGCCCTGTGTAAGCCTCTTCAGTTTGTCTAGCTTTGCTCTGTGTTTCGGCTGCAGCTCCCTTCTTGATTTGGTCTGCTGCTTGCCGCTCACTGTCTGCTATTTTTACTGCTGGCGAGTGTCTCTTCTGCCTTCAAAAATTGCTGCTCACGGTCTTGTTTCTTGCCGAACAGCACTTTTTCAGTTTTGGATGGCTGTAGTATTTCATTCGGCAGAGATTTACCTTCTGTCTTCTCTCGGCTAGCAAGCAGACTTCAATTCCTGTTTGTCTCCTCTCGGTTGAGACTTAATTCCTTATGGCAAGTGAGTTTCCAGCCGAAGAAATCAACAAAAATATAATAGGAGTATGCAGTTCTGCTAGCAATCCATTTCTTGATTCCAATCTTTGTTGCCTGCGGAATTAACTTTTCCTTGGCGGTTCTTCTTTCTGTTGGGCTTTTGCAAAAAGAATGAAGACTTTGCTTTGACAGTAAAAGCAGTTTTTGTTGCTTCCAATCATATTCGGTTCTTTTCAGAGGAGTTGTTGCCTGTCTCTGCATCTCTGTTTTCCTCTTTCACTTTGCAGTTTGCTGTCTTTGGCAGCCATTTACACCCTGAGGTTTCAGTCTGTAGCTCCTGCATTTGTTATCTCATTCAGTTTTTTACTAGTCTGTGCTATCTCATATTCGGCAGCAATCTTGCTCCAGCATGACTGCATGAGCTTCTCCATTAGTGTTTTTTTTTTTTTTCTTGTGTTGATCTTTGACGATTTTGCATGCGGATCAAACGGCAATATTTTCAACTGAAATTTTTACTGACCACTCTCTGATTTATGCTGAATTTTTCAGTGTCGCATGCGTTCCAAATTTCAGCAAGATTAATTTTAATTTTCTGTGAGGTGCTTTATTTTGCTTCTTTTGAAAAACAGTGTACGAATTCTCGGGCGATTTTAAAAGAGAGCGACATTCACCCCCCCTCTGTCGCCATTTCGGTCCTACAATTGGTATCAGAGCCGGTTAGCTCTTCTTGATAGATCTTTAACCGGTCTCAAGAGCCATGGCGACGGACAAGTACTCGACCAAGCCCCCGATCTTCGATGGGATGGATTTTCCATTCTGGAAGAGCTGGATGGAGACCTACATCCAGGCTCAGGGCTACGCCATCTGGCGTAAGGTCAAGGTCCAGCTTGTTGTTCCCGCCGATGAGAACATCAATGCCGGGAATATGGCTGATGTTGAGGCAAACGCGAGGGCGAGGAACATCATCATTCAGGGTTTGAGTAGAAGCGAATTTGATCGCATCTCTCACCTGACGTCGGCCTTCGATATTTGGGTGACCCTCAATGCTTACCATGAGGGCACCACCCAAATAAAGACGGTGCGACAAGACCAGTTCAAGCGCGAATACAGCAAATTTGAGATGCTTGCTGGTGAGTCCCTTGACGAGTGCTTCTATCGCTTTCATAAGATTCTGAGCAACCTCGGAGCCGTCGGTCTTACATACTCCTACTCGGATAACGCCGATGATTCTTTCAAAGACTTTTCGATCTTAGGGTTTGGGAAATGAAGGTGACTACCATCAAGGATACCACGGACCTCTCGACCCTGACTCTTGATGCGCTTTACTCGCGCCTCAAGACTCACGAGATTGACATAGTCTCTCGTCGGTCAAGTCTCGATCGATGGCTCTAGTCACCGATCCCACCGCCGCTTCTTGTTCTTCTGCTGATTCTCTTTGCGGGTTTTCCCTATCTGCTCTCTGTGATGTAACTGATGATCAGTTAGAGCAGCTAGAGGATGAACAGCTAGCCCTCCTAGCTCGAAAGTTCTCCCATGCTTACAAGAGGAGGAGGGACGGAAAGAGAAGAGGACCAGTGATTTGCTTTGAATGTGGTGGCCCCAACCACATTCGAGCAAACTACCCCAAACTGGGAAAGGGCAAAGGAGACTACGACGGTTCAGGCAAGAACACTACTCCGACAAGAACCGCAACAAGAAGCCCCCAGTTCAGACGCAAGACAAGAAGACGTTCCGCGACTTTGGGAAGGCCAAGAAGCTCTTCCACCGCGTCCTCGCCGCCTTCGACGACCTCGACCTCGACGAGGTGGAGGGATGGAGCGACGAGGATGGGACGGGTGATCAAGAACCCAAGAACGGCGACGACTTCTCCGGCATGTGCTTCATGGCCCTCGAGGGCGAGATCAGCGACAGCGACCTCTATTCTGACTCCGACGAGGTATGTCCCTCCTATGACCAACTAAATGAAGCTTTTCTTAAGTTAGGAGGATTTCATGCTAGATCTAGAGCTAGATGTAGCGAGTTGGAGAAGGAAGTAGATAGATTGTTACGGGAGCTTACTTCACTTATATCTGCTCCCTCCCGTGAAGACTGTGATACATGTTGTGCCTTGCTTGGAGACATGGAGAAACTAAGGACCTCTCATGCTAGTTTGTCCTCTGAGCTTGATGAGATTAAGGTGGAGAATATTAGTCTACTTGCTGAGCTTGAGATGAGTAGGGTAGCTCCTGTTTATCTTCTACTGTTGAGACTATTTCTTGCACCTCATGTGAGGATAAGGATAATGCTTTTAGAGGTCTTTACACTATGCTTCTCGATCTGCCCGAGACTTGTGAAAGTTGTAATAATTTGAAGATGAACCTAAACAGGCGGATCATAAAATTGTGAATTACAAGCTTTTCTACTTGAGCCTATTGCTTCATGTGTGAATTGTCCTAAACTGACTGCTGAGCTTGAATCTGCTTCCAAACAGTTTTAAGAAATGATTGATCATGATAAGAAGTTGGCTCAGTTTGCTTCTAAGGACCCTGTTAGCTCACCATGCATTAGTTGTAACAAACTAAAATCTAACTTGATTGCATTGGATGAGAAATATGTGAAGCTAACTAAGGACCTACTAGAGAAGCCACCTTGTGCTTGTAATGTGGTTGTGGAGAAGGGGGAGAAGCCCCCGGGTAAGGTAGAGACGTCTAGCGACGCAAACCAACCTCGCTTTCATGATGGGGCTCGTCCCTTCTAAGTTGGTCAGGCGTGCACAAGCCGCCTTCCCTCTGTTGGTTGTTCTTCTGCTCCCTTACCTTCTGCTGTTTCTTCTTCTCCTTGCTCCTCTTGCAGCTCTCTCTTTCGGGAGTGTCAGTACCTTATGAACACTCTCGAGAAATTTGTAGGAGGCAAGAAGAAGCTCAATCTTATTCTAGACCAATCAAAGATTTGCAAGTTCAATCAGGGTCTAGGATATGATTTTCGTAAGGATGTGAGGAAGCATCCACCTGTCGCGCTCAGACCCATAGCCACAGGTGTGATTGAGGTCAAGCCCAAGAACAAGAAAGTTCAATTTAAATCAGCGGGCTTTGTCCAAGGGATTTCGACAGCAAGGTGATTTCACCTGCAGCTTCGGCCTCTCAAAAGGCGGCCATCTCATGCTACTTCACCCCTCGGATGGTATCATTGCACCTTCTGTCAGAAGGATGGGCATTTGTTTGACCATTGCTTCAAGCGCGCCAAGATCGCGCGAAGAGACCGTGTTGAGTCTCTTAGGCGTATTCAGGGTCAGCCCCAGACCTTGAGTGCACCTAAGACCAACACGAGGTCTAGGCTTGCTATCTTGGTAGCTTTGGGCAGCACCGAGGACTTGGTTTTTCTGAGTCTTCTGTTTTTCGTCCTCGTGCTCCCTCCGTTGTGACTTCCACCGCTCGAGGGTAGATCTCGCTTTCCCGCCGAGATGCCTACCGCGTGTGATCGACATCTTTGCCGGTGCTCGACTCGCTCTTCCGTAGCGGGCGGACCCAACAACGACTTCAGTCCGCTCACGGACCTTCCGCTTCTTTGAGCAACGGAGGCGTAGGGTAGATAGAGGTCGGTCGTGCTTGACTACTTCTTACGCTCGACGTGTGACTCAAGATTGGGTTCCAAAATCTATTTTGATTTATCCCATCGAGACTTTGCTCTCTTGTTGACTCGAGCTCGCGGCGTGGAAGGAAAGGTTTGGCTCGTAGACTCGGTGTTCACGACACATGACCGGAGATTCCCGTTGGTTTTCTTCCCTAGCCTGAGCTTCAGGTGATGAGACTATCACCTTTGGAGACTCTTCGTCTCGACGCGTCATCGCCAAAGGTACTTGTCTTGGCGTTAATGACTCATTTGTTTTAAAAGATGTTGCCTTGGTGAGTAAACCGCATTACAATTTGCTTTGGTTTCTCGACTTCGATGACGGTTTCGAGGTAAGTTTTAAGAAAACGCCTGCAAAATTTTTGATTCTTCGGGTAGTCTGGTTTGCGGGTTTCTCGTTATGGGAGGATCTTTCGTGCTGATTTTATTGAGTATTCTGGTGATCCTCTCCGGTGTTTGGTTGCTTCTGAGTCCCGCGACCTTTCCTTCTGGCATAGGAGACTTGGTCAATCATATTGGATTTGACCATTTGACTCGAGTTAGCGGCCACGATCTCATTCGTGGTCTGCCGAAACTCAAGATGGTCAAAGATCTTGTTTGCGCTCCATGCTGGCACGGCAAGATGGTTGCCGCTTCTCATCCTCCCACCACGCTACTATGACCGATGCACCGGACATTGCTCCATATGGATACGGTTGGACCACTCGAGTGCGCCATCGGCGGGGGAAGTGGTATGTTCTTGTCGTAGTCGATGACTTCTCGAGGTATTCTTGGGTATTTTTCTTGGCCTCGAAGGATGAGACGTTTACACATTTTCGAGGTCTTTTCAGTAGGCTTTCTATTGAGCTTCCGGGTGCCTTACGAGCGATCCGCAGTGACAATGGCACGGAGTTCAAGAATTCCTACTTTGAGAGGTTCTGCGATGAGACAGGTGTAGAGCACCAGTTCTCTTCTCCATACGTTCCTCAGCAGAATGGCGTAGTGGAGAGGAAGAACCGTACCTTGGTCGAGATGGCCAGGACGATGCTTGATGAATACTCTACACCGCGGAAGTTTTGGGCTGAGGCTATAGCCACCGCGTGCCATGTTTCTAATCGAGTTTTTCTTCGGGCACACTTGCACCGCACTTCTTACGAGTTGAGATATGGGCGAAAGCCCAGTGTTTCACATTTTCGTGTGTTTGGTTGCAAGTGCTTCATTCTGAAGACTAGGAACCTAGATAAGTTTGAGTCACGTTCTTGTGATGGACTCTTTCTAGGCTACTCGACTTCTTCGCGGGCTTATAGGGTCTGGAACTGCGAGTCTAGTAAAATGGTAGAAACCTGTGAGGTGACCTTCGATGAGACCAGTCCGGGGACTAGGCCCGATATCTCAGGTTCACTAGAGCAGTCCGAGACCATCTTCGTGGATGATGAGGATGATGGAGATGAGGGTTGTCTACCCGATCCAGTTCCTCATCCACCCCTTGAGGTGCCTTCTTCCACCGCACCTCGAGGTGATCAGCCCTTACCTTCTGCTTCTTCTGGAGCTAGTTGCTCTGTTCCTACCCCGTCAGGTAACGAGATAGAGGCCACTTCTTCATCTCATCTAAGACCTCCAAGACATATTCAAAAATCTCATCCTTCTGAGCAGATGATTGAAGATCTCTTTGAACGAGTCACACGCTCCAAGTCTGGCGTGTCGCTTTTCTGTCTCCACTCTGCCTTCGTAGCTTCTTTTGAGCCCAAGGACGTTTGTCATGCTTTATCTGATGAGTCTTGGGTCAATGCCATGCATGAGGAGCTCGAAAGTTTTGAAAGAAACAAGGTTTGGACGCTTGTTGAGCCCCCTCGAGATCACAATATCATTGAAACCAAATGGGTGTTCAAGAACAAGCAAAGTGAGGATGGGGTAGTCATTCGAAACAAGGCTAGACTGGTTGCTCAGGGGTACTCCCAGGTTGAGGGTCTAGACTTGAGGAGACCTTTGCCCTCAGTAGCTAGACTTGAGGCCATTAGAATTCGCTTGCCTTTGCGCTTCTAAGGGTTTCAAGCTCTACCGATGGATGTCAAGAGTGCCTTTCTCAATGGCTTCATTGAGGAAGAAGTCTATGTCAGATAGCCTCCAGGTTTCGAGAACCCCAAATACCCTAATCATGTCTACAAGCTTTCCAAAGCGTTGTATGGACTTAAGCAGGCCCCTAGAGCTTGGTATGAGAGGCTTAAGTCCTATCTTTTGAGGCATGATTTCGAGATGGGTAAAGTTGACAAGACCTTGTTCATTCGTCGGCTTGGCAATGACCTTCTGCTCGCCCAAATTTATGTCGATGACATTATCTTTGGCGGCTCTTCTCATGCTCTAGTTTCGCAGTTCTCGGATGTCATGAGCACCGAGTTTGAGATGAGCATGATGGGTGAGTTGACCTTCTTTCTTGGCTTCCAAATCAAGCAGACTCGGGAGGGTACTTTCTTGCATCAAGGCAAGTACACTCGAGACCTCTGGCAACGCTTTGACATGAGTGATGGAAAGCGGTGTCAACTCCGATGGCTTCTCTGACTTCTCTTGACCACGATGAGGATGGTGAGTCGGTTGATCGGGAGTACCGCATCATGATTGGCTCCTCTTGTATCTCACCGCCTCGAGACCGGACATACACTTCTCTGTGTGTCTATGTGCTCGGTTTCAGGCTTCTCCTCGCGTGTCTCACCGCTAGGCGGTGAAGCGCATCTTTCGGTACCTTCGAGCTACCATTGACTATGGTATCTGGTACTCTTCCTCATCCTGTCTATCCCTTAGAGCCTACTCGATGCGCA
This sequence comes from Bonia amplexicaulis, assembly GCA_036346245.1. Classification (NCBI taxonomy): domain Eukaryota; kingdom Viridiplantae; phylum Streptophyta; class Magnoliopsida; order Poales; family Poaceae; genus Bonia; species Bonia amplexicaulis. The sequence goes on from CM070764.1 coordinate 13,149,732, forward strand.
CTTTCTTGGTCGAGGATAGAGCAGGAAGAGCACTGCACCGCCAATTCATTGGCACTTCTCTTGTTTCTGGTCCTCGAGGAAGCGATCCGGTGTTACATGCGCCCACCGCAGAGGCCGAGTACGTTGTCGCAGCCGATTCTGTCGTAGCCAAGTGCTTTGATGGTCTCGACCTGCGGGACTTTGGGTTAGTTATCGACGTTGTTCCACCCTTTGTGATAACACTTCGCAATTAACATTGCTAAGAACCCGGTCAAGATTCTCGGACCAAGCATATCGACATTCGCTTTCACTTCCTTAGAGACCATGTGGAGAAGGGTGACATCGTGCTCCGCCAGTGGAGGGTGACCACCGGTTGGTGACATCTTCACCAAGCCTTTGGATGGCTCGAGGTTTTCAGCTCTGCGGGGAGAGCTTGGGGTGGTTTGTCCTTATGGACTGTTGTGAGGGGAGCTTTGGGCTTTATCGCTTTATCATATTATTTATGCTTCGTCTCCTTACTATTGCACTGCATTTGTGGGTGCATTGGGTTTAGTCCTTCCAGCATAGGTTAGAGTGTGTCTCTTGTTGAGTGCTTAGACTTCTTGCTCTTATCTTGTGCTTTCAGGATAGCTGTTTCTTATCTAACTAGGTTGAGCTCACTCACTTCTTCTAGGTTCTAGCGAGGGTTGGGCCACCCTCGGGTGATGTGTGCGTGTTTGCTCTCTAGTGTGTGTTTTACTCGACAGCTGTTGTCCTGGAGTCATATGGGGTAGATAAGAGTTAGTCTGTGTCATTAGTATTCTCTATCTTATCTATGCTTTAAGGACTGCCTGTTTATCTTTCTTTGCCAGCTTCTCGTTTTTAGTACTTTGGTTCAGGGGGAGTTCAGTTGGGAGCTTCTGGAGCTTAATATTGACCTAACTCAACTTAAACTAAAAGTTGCATTTTATGTTGAGGGGGAGCTGGATTTTTATGCATGTCATTCTGCATATCATTTTGCATTGTAAGATAACTAAATTGAGCCTTGATTATTATCCGGATATGACATGCTTACGATGCTTTACATCTTGCCATGATTTATGCCTATTTGCTAGATTTATCATGACTTCATATGTGCCGACTAGCTTTTGCCATGATGAGTAAATTAAAACTTGTCATGATTAGCAATTGAGATTAGTCTTTCTTGAGCTATCCTTTTATGATTCATGCCATATCAAATAGGCTAAGTTGAGCGTTGAATCTCTCTTTTGAGCCTTAGATTGAGCTGTTTTATCCTCTTGATGATGCATAGGTTAGTACAAGCATTTCAAAAGCAAAAAAGATCTCTTTTGTGTGAAAAAGCTGATCTCACCAATTCTTTCTCATGAGACGGCTTGCCATTGCACTAGGCATGAACTCAGGGGGAGTTTTGGATGACCAAGATCATTTCCTTAAGCTTCTCGCTTGGAATGATCGCATAAGGCTTGAGATCTAGCACATGATAAAAATATGGGTTGAAAACAACCATAAGTTGCAAAAGAAAAATATCATTTGTGCTCAAATTGCTTAAGCTATTAAAAGAATCAAGTACTTAAACCAATTTGTCACTCTTGAGCGTATAGCACTCTATTTGGACTCAATATTAGATTCTTGGTTCCGCTTAGCTTGATTGACATGGCTTGCATCATCCTTGGATGTCTCTAGTTAGACTTTGATTATTGATGACTTGACATGTTCACAAAATGCACAAAATTTCAGACTGTCATCTATTTGCTTCTAGCTGGCTTACACATATCATGTCATGATCTAGATAGCTTTTCTTTGACTTATGGCTTGGTGTAATACATTATGGTCATTTTGGATAATTCTCATGGCTCTAAATGCTTAGATTAAACAGTAGGGTAGTGAGAGACCATGTGGAGGTCATCCCGTTGTGTATGATGAGTAATTGATATCGGTTTACGAAAAGTCGAGTTTGAGTCGGTGTGTTCGGACCCTGACGTTGCATGGGTGCAACGGGCTCGGTCGGACTTTGGTCAAGCTTAGTCGTATGGGTTAGGATGTATATTCTGTTGATGCGACATGTTTAGACTTGTTTATGCTATTTACGCTTTAATGTATCAAGCGGTGCTATTTGATGTGTTTCTTGTCTGTGCTGACTGCAGGACATCGAGGCGAAGTCGTGGCGAGACACGGTGGACCGGACTAGGCGCAGGTGGCGCTGAGGTCAGAACGGTCGGGATGTGTCGAAGACGACGTGGACTCGAGGTGGTTGCGAGGCGTGCGAGGCAAGGAGCGCGGAAGCTTCCCGGAAGGTGCAGGAGGGGCGAATCGGTAATTTCGCAAGGCTGCACAAGCGGGAGACGGCTCCGTTAGGGTTTAGCCGGCGTAACGGGTTGGAGACCCGTTAGCCAAGGGCTATAAATAGAGGTGAGGGGCTGCATACCCCTCAGGACACTTGAGAGCTTATTCATATCTTTGTGTGTGTTGTGTTCCTCCCAAGAAGCTTGTGAGGCTCTTGGTGTTCTTGAGGATTGAGAGGGAGAGGATGGATTGAGAATCTTGTAATCATTCCTATGGTTCTAATGTTCATGCGTATGGGGACTCATCTGTAGTCATCTCTCTTTAATTTAAGGATGATTTTGTTGGCTACTTCTTCTTGTGTTTCATCTTTGTTGATTTTTCTTCTCTTGCTCCCCTAGTATGAGTGTCTCCTTCTTTTTGTTGTGATGTTGTAGATGGCAGACAGTGGTAGCACTTAGTTCCTTCTTGCCCTGTGTAAGCCTCTTCAGTTTGTCTAGCTTTGCTCTGTGTTTCGGCTGCAGCTCCCTTCTTGATTTGGTCTGCTGCTTGCCGCTCACTGTCTGCTATTTTTACTGCTGGCGAGTGTCTCTTCTGCCTTCAAAAATTGCTGCTCACGGTCTTGTTTCTTGCCGAACAGCACTTTTTCAGTTTTGGATGGCTGTAGTATTTCATTCGGCAGAGATTTACCTTCTGTCTTCTCTCGGCTAGCAAGCAGACTTCAATTCCTGTTTGTCTCCTCTCGGTTGAGACTTAATTCCTTATGGCAAGTGAGTTTCCAGCCGAAGAAATCAACAAAAATATAATAGGAGTATGCAGTTCTGCTAGCAATCCATTTCTTGATTCCAATCTTTGTGGCCTGCGGAATTAACTTTTCCTTGGCGGTTCTTCTTTCTGTTGGGCTTTTGCAAAAAGAATGAAGACTTTGCTTTGACAGTAAAAGCAGTTTTTGTTGCTTCCAATCATATTCGGTTCTTTTCAGAGGAGTTGTTGCCTGTCTCTGCATCTCTGTTTTCCTCTTTCACTTTGCAGTTTGCTGTCTTTGGCAGCCATTTACACCCTGAGGTTTCAGTCTGTAGCTCCTGCATTTGTTATCTCATTCAGTTTTTTACTAGTCTGTGCTATCTCATATTCGGCAGCGATCTTGCTCCAGCATGACTGCATGAGCTTCTCCATTAGTGTTTTTCTTTTTTTTTCTTGTGCTGATCTTTGACGATTTTGCACGCGGATCAAACGGCAATATTTTCAACTGATATTTTTACTGACCACTCTCTGATTTATGCTGAATTTTTCAGTGTCCAATGCGTTCCAAATTTCAGCAAGATTAATTTTAATTTTCTGTGAGGTGCTTTATTTTGCTTCTTTTGAAAAACAGTGTACGAATTCTCGGGGGCGATTTTAAAAGAGAGCGACATTCACCCCTCCGTCGTCATTTCGGTCCTACACTTCCTCCCATACCGCCGCCAGCCGCCATCGCCGCCGCAGCCGCCGCGGCAGCTGCCGCTGCCGCCACGCGCCGGCTGCCGTGGCAGCCGCTGCCGCCGGTGCCGTGTTGCGCCGCGGTGCGTCGTCGTCTTCCTGCGTCGTGGTGCGCCGTCGCTGCCTCGACGTCGTCTCCTCCCCCGGTGCGCCGTCGTCGTCGTCCGTCGCTGCACCGCGTGGATCCGGAGGAAGGAGAGGAGGAGATCGCGGGCGTGTTCGTCGTCGTGTTCGTCGACGTGTTCTTCGTCGTGTCGTCAAGGGTAATCCCTGTTAGTCTCCTAGATGAGTTTTTAATCGAGTTAGATTCGTCGTTTTTCTGGGCTGCCGGGACAGAAATTATTAGTCGGCAGTTTTGGGGTAGATCCGTCAGGATTCAGGTCTAGACCTCTTCTAGAACATTGTAGAGGACGTGATTATCTTTCCAGGGAGTACTAGAACACGGTATTTGGATCTGTGTAGAGAAAGTTATGAATTTTCTAGTGCGGCTATTCTGCAGATCGGGGTAGTTCTGGACACTTTTGTGTAGATCGGTTTGGGCGACGGGAATTGTGGCGATTCAGGAGTCATTCAAATTGGGAAAGTTGTAGATAAGTTTCTTAGATTTCCAGAAAGGTTAAGAAGTCTGGATTCCGAGTTTCTGGGTGGAAGTTATGATCGTTTTAGTGCACTGTCCAGAGAGTCCGTCGTGATTGTTGGTGTTTTAGAAAAGGGTTTGTTTTGGGTAGAAAATGGCAGAATCTGGGAGGCTCCCCAACTAAGTTTATTTAGATAATTTAATTATATTTCTAGAAAGTCTGAGAACTCTTAATTGGAAGTTATGAATGTTTGAAGTCGGCTGTCTGTGAGCAGGCAGAGTTGGCCGAGGGGAGTTGGGGATTTAATTGAGATAAATTGTTGGGGTAATTGGGGTTGCTGATATTTTGTATCTAGAAACCCGTTACTGTTACGATAGTAATTATTAATTAATTATTCAGGAGGAGAGCGGATTCTGGGGGTTGCACCTTCTGCTCGTTCTTCGTTTTCTCGCGGTTGAGGCAAGTATAACTTTTATGTGGAAAATCTGTATGGTTTAATGTTGTTGATTGTTTGATGATGGTTGATCAATGAATGTTTTACCTGTGAACTTGAATATGTTCTGGAATGATGTTGCTATTTATGTTTATTTACATTATGGCACATATGGAATTAAATTGATGCATAGTATGTTGAATGCCTGTTTATCTTGTTGATACATTCACATATATGCATCATGTTGAGAATTGTTGAAGTCTTGGTCATGTGATGATCAAGCGCCGAGGTCCCCATACTTGTGGAGTGTGGGCACTGGTCCCTGCACTGAGGGTACATGCATGGTGTGCATTGACGGATGCACACCAGTGACACGGTAAAATGCGAAGAGATGAGAAAAGGAACTTTTGATCATATTGCATAGCATGAAATTCATATGTCATATGTTTAACTTGCCAGTTAATGATCATGCTTGCTTTAATTACAGTTATACTTGCTGAGTCATTGGACTCACACTTGTTGTTGTTTGTTTATTTTAGGTACCAATATGTGATCAGCATATATGGGATCGTGAAAGGGCTAGTCCAGTTGCACGTGCACTTTTCATTCAACCAGAAATAAAGACATTTATTACAATCATTTTTGTTGGTTAGCTTAATTGGTTCTTTTATACTTCGTCAGGTTAAATGTAATAATGGTTAGAACTACTTGTTATCGCTTCCGTTCATTAATTTGGATTTAGAACTATTTCTATTCATCTAGAGTTGCTATTTATGAATAAATTGATAAAACTCTGTCGAGTTATTATGGAATAGTTATTAGAAATTTTATTATTAGCTAGAAGATGGTAGCATTTCAGGCCATTGCTTGGCTGGGGTGTTACAGTTGGTATCAGAGCGGGCTTTAGGTCCGTGGTAATTAAATTATTAATTTGACACACTGGTGCACAGTAGGATGGGATGAGTCAAGCATTGCATTTATGCTTTTGACATGTTGTGTTGATGATTTACATTATGAGATAATCTTGTATGCTTATTGATAATCTTGTATGATTATGATTTGCTCGTATGACTGTTATGAGTGAGAATAGTCAATGATATGATGTAGATGTTGTGATGTGCTGCCTTGGCATTGCCAGATTATACCATTAGTTGTAGTATAAGGAGTAGCAATGTAGTTACCTCAGGTAGCTTAATTGTAGGTGTTGCGGGTGAGTTTCTTAGAAAAGTTATTAATATTCTTAAGTTGATTTGGGCTAATCTTTGGTTTATTGCAGTTAATGAATTTGTTTTGAGTTTGTGGTTCTTGCAGTTGAGGGTATGCAATTGGTCTCTACCTGTTCCTTGAAGCAGTTAATGTTTCTTTCCAGACTAATGAGATACTTTTGCTACCTGTGCTTATTGTGACTTATAAGGTTAGTTCCTTCGTGGGAGTTTGTCTTGTTGTGAATCATGGCTCATTGGTTCGCTTGGTGTTTTCTTTTATTAATGCAAATTTTGAGTTGCAAAACTCATTGTTATGTGAAAGCTTTGGATCTATGTATTTCTTTATCTCGAGCGTTGAAGTTTATTGTTCCTCTTCTTTTTGAAAGAGAGTGTTAAAATCCTTTTTGTTGTTTTGCTATGCTTAAGTGGAAGGTGGTAATCATATAAACTAATTCATAAGGTTTGAATTATCAAGTTGATATGTTAGCGTAGTGTATAATTATTATTTTTTACTAGTATCCTTGAAAGTGTAGTTGTTTAATTTGATATTGCCTTGTAATAGTTTTTAGAAGAACTATGATTAAGAATTTGTCTACTCATGATAGTAATTCATGGAGTTATTGAGGAGTGTGCAAAAAGAATTAGAATGATTGTTATGATTGTTTGAATTTATATCATGTTGGATAAATTGAATGATCTTGGTCTTTAGTAATTAATCTGACCATTTGGAATGATTAAGTAAGGAGGTGTTCGAATATTGCCCTGGTAATATTAACCTTTAATATGTCTTTTATTTAGATACTTTATGAGTATGCAAAGTGCTAGTTTCATCTATCTTTACAATGCTAAATTGTTGAAATACGATAAAGAAATAGATGAAGGTTGATGTATTGACTTGTAGAAACTTGTCTTACAAGCTGGTATTATTGAAGTTTAAAGTCATTCCCGTTCTAATTTTTGAATGTAAAGTAGGATACAAAATCTATGCTCATGAATGTTGATATGACCAAATAATAATCAATTATTGCCAATAGTGAATAGAGTACAATCAATTTGTGCTAAGTTAGAGTTGAGCATCAATAAAGAATGGAATATATGAAATCTAGTAAGAAATTTGTACTAGCATGATTTGTGAGATTATCTTGCTCTAGTACCATCTTGTTTAAGAGCTTTGTTCTATTGTGTGGCTTATGCACAAGGTTTCCTAGACCAAGTAGTTGCAATCCTACTTAAGTATTAGAACATGATGAAGTAATTTCTTATGTTTCTTTTGGAAAAGTTTAGGAAGGGATTTGAGGGTGTGATGATGCTTGTTTAGAATATATTATTCTGATATTAGTATGATAGTCAGCATGTGGCTGTGATGATAATGTTGAATGTTCAATTAATTAAAAAAAAGATTTGATAACTTCCATGATGCTATTTAAATCAAAAGTTTTGATAGTTGCATACGCGATCTTTTGATCTCATGACTTATGTGGTAGTTGAAATTGTTTTAAAGCAAAGTGTCGTGTTGAGAGGTTTTATTAGTTCTTAAAGAATTAATGTGTTGTGGTCTTGAATTCTTTTTGTTGGAATTGTTAAGGTGATATCGAAATCGAAGAAAGTTGTTCTCTTTGTTAAAATTAAGATTGCGGAAAGATTGTTTGAAATTGGAGTCAAAGTTGTGTAAGTTTTAGATGTGTGTTTGACTTCTTATTTTCACCGCATAAGAGTTTCTTGAGTTTAAAATAGCAATGTTGTGTTTTATCGGTTGATATTGGGTATTTCTCTCCTTGAAGGGCATGAGCCTTCAATTGTGATTTTATATTGTGATTTCCAAGATTATCGCTATTGCCCTTGGTCCGGTGTTTATTGTGGATGATAACACTTTCCCATGTGCTGAAATTTTTTTTTATGTCTCTTCTAAGAAAGGGGTAACCGATTTGGGTTGCAAGCCCTTTTAGGATATGTATGGCAACTGGTTGGTGTGGTTTTGTGATTGGTTTGGGTGAGATTGTGGGTATCAAGATGCTTGAGATTCTTGGAGTGATAAATTGATTCTGTCGAATAATTCTTGGTGAGGATTTGATTTAAAGAAGATGTTGTCCTTGGGGCTAACTAGTTATATTGTTGCAATTAGAAGAACCTAGTTGTGGTTCATGAGTGTTACGCTCATTTTGTCGAACGTTAGAATCATTGAAAGTGTGGGAATCTTGATCAATTTTATTGGAGCATCATGATTGCGTACTTTGCAAGGATTAGTAGGATGATTATGATGGTGTAGTTAATGAGTTTATAATTGTGAAGAAGCCCAACCGCTATGGAATTATTGGGATAGTAAGGATTGTTGAATATGTTTCATATGGTTGTTAATGATTGAGCATGGTTGATTGTGGAGATGTTAGTCACCGAATTTAAGAGTCTTTGTATTAATTATATGGAAGTACATATATAGGAGTCCTGGAGACGGAACTTTTGGGTTTGGTGTTCCATACTAGGACCTTGGAGGCTAATGATGTTGCGTGAGAATAGTGAAAGGAGTGGATTCTGAATATTATGATGTTCCTTGATAGTATCCTTTGGATGTAGTAAATGAGTGTGTGAGCCGAGAATTTCATGTTGATTATCCTTAAGATATGTGGTGAAGTGATTGTGGGAGAAAATAACGATGAGGTGCATTGAAAATTATTTATTAAAGTAACCTTGTTGGTAGAAGAGTTGGCTAGAGTATGTTATTGTGAGGGCAGTAGAGTCTCTCTACAAAAGTGTGGTAGATGCACTCGGTTTGAGCATAGAGTTGATGTTGCCAATTTAAGAGAAATGAGTCAGTGTGGTGTGTGCTGATTTGGAATCTTGTGGATCAAAAGGAAGTTTATTCCTAGCAAATATATATACAAATTCTCGGGTAGTAAAATGCTCATTGATTCTTGTTTGAGCTATGTGTGGTTTGAAAAAAAAATAATAATATGGATGGGTTTGACACTTGAGTGATTCTCCTTTGACTTATATGTGTTGCTTATGTGCAAACTACCTACTTAAAAGTGGGGAGGTTTTCGTGCTGAATTCTCATTTTCTCTTCTTTTGATTTGACCCTTTTTATGGGGAGTTGGTGTTGTGTGGTTGCGATGAAAATTCTTTATGTTCAGTTGAATTCTATCTGTGAAAGAGTGGGTTTACTTTGAGCCCTGTGGTGCGCCCGTGTTTAAAGGGGGTGCTCCTTGTTAAGGTAAGAGATCGATTTAGAGTTGGAGTAAGAGTTACTTGTGTTGTGCAGATTGTATGGGTTGGTACTAAAGGGAATGATGACCCGATGTGTATTTAATCGCTTTCGTTAATTGCGAAGTTTTAGGGGTTTGTGTATCACTAGGACTACCTTGGGTTCTAGTGTGGGATACACAGCGCTTTGTACGACCTGGTATCGAGGGAGAACTTGAAAGATCTGGAGCGTGGGTTTCATTAAAACCGTTGACCAATGAGTAAGACCAGCCACCATTCAAGAATTAAAGTTGCACCATTCGAAGTGTTTTTGGTGCGTAAGTTGAACGAGTGGCCTTGGTGAGGCAGAATCTGTTGGCTGCCCAGAGCGGGCTGAAAAGTTATACAGATGTGAGGAGCAAGGATCGGGAAGTTGGCAAACCATGTGGATCTTCTAGAACCTATGCGCGAGGTGCAAGCATTTAGAAATTTTTTTAGTACGTCAAGGTGCTTTGGTCGCAGCAAACAGAGAGAGAGCCAACTTGGGAATTGGAGTCTCGTATATGTGAGAATTACTCACAACTTGTGCGCGTTAGTATGATCAAGTAAGCACGGAAAGAATTCGGGGTCGAATTCTGTTTAAGGGGGGTAGAATGGAATACTCCGGATTAGTAAATTATTTAAATATTTGATTAAAGCAAGGGACGTGGGGAGAAAGATTAAATTTAATAGTGTTTTGAGGGGTTTTCAAAAGTAAGCAAACTGGGCTAGGCTTTGGCCCAAGAGGGAGTTCTTGGCCCAGAGGGGGAGGCCACCTCTTAACCTAGCCCGACCCTCCCCATGCAGCCGCCGCCCCAATTCCCTTGCCGCAGCTGCCGCCATCGCCTTGCTTGCCGGGCCGCCGCCGCCTGCCGCAGCCGCCACGGCAGCTTGCCGCCGCTGCCGCCGCCGCCGTGGCAGCCGCCGCCGTGCCGTGTTGCGCGCGGCGCGCGTCGTCGTCTTCTGCGTCGTGGTGCGCCGTCGATGCCTCGACGTTGTCTCCTCCCCCGGTGCGCCGTCGTCGTCGTCCGTCGCTGCACCGCGTGGATCCGGAGGATGGAGAGGAGGAGATCGCGGGCGTGTTCGTTGTGTTCATCGTCGTGTTCGTCGACGTGTTCTTCATCGTGTCGTCAAGGGTAATCCCTGTTAGTCTCCTAGATGAGTTTTTAATCGAGTTAGATTCGTCGGTTTTCTAGGCTGTAGGGACAGAAATTGTTAGTCGGCAGTTTTGGGGTAGATCCGTCGGGATTCAGGTCTAGACCCCTTCTAGAAAATTGTAGAGGACATGATTATCTTTCCAGGGAGTACTAGAACGCGTTATTGGATCTGTGTAGTGAAAGTTATGAATTTTCTAGTGCGGCTGTTCTACAGATCGGGGTAGTTCTGGACACTTTTGTGTAGATCGGTTTGGGCGACAGGAATTGTGGCGATTCAGGAGTCCTTCCAATTGGAAAAGTTGTAGATAAGTTCCTTAACTTTCCAGAAAGGTCAAGAAGTCCGGATTCCGAGTTTCTGGGTGGAAGTTATGATCGTTTTAGTGCGCTGTCCAGAGAGTCCGTCGTGATTGTTGGTGTTTTAGAAAAGGGTTTGTTTCGGGTAGAAAATCGTAGAATCTGGGAGGCTCCCCAACTAAGTTTATTTATATAATTTAATTATATTTCCAGAAAGTCTGAGAACGCTTAATTTGGATTTACATACTGGAAGTTATGAATTTTTGAAGTCGGCTGTCTCTGGGCGGGCAGAGTTGGCCGAGGGGAGTTGGGGATTTAATTGAGATAAATTGTTGGGGTAATTGGGGTTGCTGATATTTTGTATCTAGAAACCCGTTACTGTTATGATAGTAATTATTAATTAATTATTCAGGAGGAGAGCGGATTCCGGGGGTTGCACCTTCTGCTCGTTCTTCGTTTTCTCGCGGTTGAGGCAAGTATAACTTTGATGTGGAAAATCTGTATGGTTTAATGTTGTTGATTGTTTGATGATGGTTGATCAATGAATGTTTTACATGTGAACTTGAATATGTTCTGGAATGATGTTGCTATTTATGTTTATTTACATTATGGCACATATGGAATTAAATTGATGCATAGTATGTTGAATGCCTGTTTATCTTGTTGATACATTCACATATATGCATCATGTTGAGAATTGTTGAAGTCTTAGTCATGTGATGATCAAGAGTCGAGGTCCCCATACTTGTGGAGTGTGGGCAATTGGTCCCTGTACCTGAGGGTACAGGCATGGGTATGCATTGACGGATGCACACTCCGCATTACCGGTAAAATGCGAAGAGATGAGAAAATGAACTTTTGATCATATTGCATAGTATGAAATTCATATGTCCTATGTTTAACTTGCCAGTTAATGATCATGCTTGCTTTAATTACAGTTATACTTGCTGAGTCGTTAGACTCACACTTGTTGTTGTTTGTTTATTTTAGGTACCAATATGTGATCAGCATACATGGGATCGTGAAAGGGCTAGTCCAGTTGCACGTGCACTTTTCATTCAACCAGAAATAAAGACATTTATTATAATCATTTTTGTTGGCTAGCTTAATTGGTTCTTTTATCCTTCGTCAGGTTAAATGTAATAATGGTTAGAACTACTTGTTATCGCTTCCTTTCATTAATTTGGATTTAGAACTATTTCTGTTCATCTAGAGTTGCTATTTATGAATAAATTGATAAAACTCTGTCGAGTTATTATGGAATAGTTATTAGAAATTTTATTATTAGCTAGAAGATGGTAGCATTTCAGGCCATTGCTTGGCTGGGGTGTTACAACAACTCCCTAGTTTTGAGTGGTAGATCAGGGCATAGGGGATCGAGGTCTAAGGGACCATAGATACTCGTGTCTTCGAGGTAAGGATTATGGCCTTGAAACCCAGCTTGTGCCCACCATCCCCTCACATGCCTTAAGTTTCCAGCCCTGTTTGTTATGCTTCTATTGGCGTAGTGCGATTCCCTGCAATATAGAAAAGGATGTTTGAGCATCCATAGTATCAGTGTCCATACAAAATTCACATTACAAGTTACAGAAAAGAACATGGAAGCATTAGGACTGAACTTAATTTGAAATGCACATAATTTGCATTGCTGAATATTAATTCATCACGAGTTACATTGTAGGAAATGCCGGCCTTATAAAGAATAAATGAGTACATAGGTGTAGGTGCTATATATCGACAGGTCTACTGGGTGACCGTGGAAGTGGGCCTATTTGGGTAGTTCCTCATGGAGTGGCTCGCTGTCTTGCATAGCCTGCACTTCCGTGGCCTCACCCATTAACAATTATGACTGCCATCCATGCCATTGCAGATGTAGTAGGACTGACATCTTCCATGCTCAGGCTGCTTTAGTGCGCTATTCGGCATCCACTTCACTTCCCCCAGTCGAAGGTCCCTACAGTGCATGTCCACCCCGTAGGAGTTAAACACAACACTCACATCCTACATATGATGGATGTCATAGTACTCTAAAATGTAATGTGTGGGGGACTACCACCATGTGGCACACATGGCATAGATGTAGGAAAAAGGGTTGTGAATGAGCATCAACTTATTAGACTGGTGACGAGTAACGAAATCACATTGCGGTGTGTGTGCAGTGGCTCCGCAAGTTTACCAGTATGGTCCTTCACCACCATTATTCGGAAGTCCGATGCACCACCTCTAAATCTATGCACACGGATCTTCTCAAGACAAGAGCCATCCACACACTTCACCACATACGTATCGGGGTTCGATTTATTCACCCAATATGTGCAGCTTATGTGGAGGACATATCTTGTAATGGCTTACTATGCAGAACCCTTGTTGGGGGAAGTGTTGCCCTTCGAGGAGAGTGTTTTTGTTGAAGGATCATCCTGACCCGCAAAACTAGGGAGGCCAACGCAACAGCATTCAATCTTAAGGAGACGTACTCAACATTCGTCACACAATGCTGCTGGATGCACCGCCCCCACCAGCACCTACACTAGCCCATCTATACTATTGGCTATGTTGGCATCCTCCTCCTCGCCGGAATGGCTTCCATCCGATAGGATATCCAAATATTCGTGATAGCCAATACACGCTACACATCATCTCCTTGCACCTTCTGTTAGCTCAAAGTTATAAGACAACCTCGACAGCCGTCCATCATCCTGACTGGCACCATTTTTTACCGTACTGACACCATGGCCAACACCAGCAGGTTCCACTTCGCTGCCATCATCCCCACTAGCTTTACTCTCCACACCACCACTATCAACCAACTGTAGCAATTCCAACAGCCACTCGTGCCACCCTCACCCCTGCTCAACACCTCTGCCCTCTCCACAAACTGCACATACACCATTAGCCTACCATATATCACCACAACAAGATTGCATGCGATCTTTATGTACTGCCGTCAGGCAACATTGCCAACCACCTTCTTCAGCCCCCAAGAAACACTCCCCCGAGTCTCCAACCACCGTGGTTGTCATTGCCTCGATGATGAGCTTCTTCCGACCAACCTCGATGTCAAATGCACTCTGCACGCACTTCCTGAACCTGAATTACAGTCCTTTCATAATTTTAAAGGTCCACCCTGTGTGGTCCGTTCCGTACGACTCCCTCTCCGAAGAACACGAACAAGTGTTCCATATCCGACAGTAAGTACCTACCACCAATGCAAACAAAATGCACTTATTTCAGACTATGATAAACACAACTAAACATAATAGAAGATAATCATCAATATGTACATAGCCGAGCTATGAATTATACCTATAGCCATGTGCTAAAAATATAGGTACACATACATTTTTTACATTATTGGCAATGGCATCAGAGCACATACATACATACATACATACATACATACATACATACATACATACATACATACATACATACATACATACATACACCTAATTTGCAAATGGCTGCGATAAGTATACAAATAGCAGTGTGAGCTTTTCATCATTATTATCAAAAAAGTTACGAATAATAATGGTACACAAATAATACATCACTAACATTACAAATAAAGTATAAAAATGGTACAAATAATAACAGAGTACAAATAACAGTACAAAAAAGGTTAGCTATTAACAAAGAATCGTTATTATTCGCACTAATACATCACTAACATGGGTAATTGCAAAATATCATCTGCACGAACTAAATACATACATCATCTAAACAACTTACAGAGTGCATTCTATACAACTAAACCACGGTCAACGTTGCCAACCACCTTCTTCAGCTCCTTAGAAACACTCCCCCGAGTCTCCCACCACCGTGGTTGTCATTGCCATGATGACGAGCTTCTTCCGACCAACCTCGATGTCAAATGCTCTCTGCACGCACTTTCTAAGCCTAAATTATGGTCCTTTCATAATTTTAAAGGTCCACCCCGTATGGTCCGTCCCATACGACTCCCTCTCCAAAGAACACGAACAAGTGTTCCATATCCGACAGCAAGTACATACCACCAATACAGACAAAATGCACTTATTTTAGACTATGATAAATACAACTAAACATAATAGAAAATAATCATCCATATGTACAAAGCTAAGCTACCAATTATACCTATAGTCATATGCTAAAAATATAGGTACACATACATTTTCTATATTATTGACAATGGCATCTGAGCAATACATACATACATACATACATACATACATACATACATACATACATACATACATACATACATACATACATACATACATACATACATACATACATACATACATATACCTAATTTGCATATGGTGGCGATAAGTGTACAAATAGCAGTGCGAGCTTTTTATCGTTATTATCAAAAAAGTTACAAATAATAATAGTACACAAATAATATATCACTAACATTACAAATGAAGTACAAAAATGGTACAAATAATAATAGAGTACAAATAACAGTACAAAAAAGGTTAGCTATTAACAAAGAATTGTTATTATTCGCATTAATACATCACTAATATGGGTAATTATGTACATCATCTAAATAGGTTACAGAGCGCATTCTACACAAACCAAATCACTATTAAGCTAACAAAACATAGATGATATATTACACGCATTTCTTGCAGGCGAATGAAACATACCTCTTCGTGAAAGTTTTCATCGAAACCACACTAATTCCAATTACAAAATCCCCTAAATCATAGTGAAATCACCTCCAAAAACTAATTCAAACTCTCATTTACCCTCTTTCTTTCCACTCCCTCGTCTCTCTCTCGCTTGGCAGAGAAGATACTCAACTGTGTAGCTTCGGACAAGATAACGGAGAGGGATGCGAGCCGTTTTATACATGCGAGGAGGTGTTGCCAACCGACATGCCCACACAAGCGCGTGGGGCAGAGCCAAGCCTAGCCGAAAACCACAGGAATAACTGTCGAGCGTGTCACGTTGCATCGCGTCGGGTCTGCCTGGTCGGCCACCCACCCACCTGTCGAGGCAGGGCAGCTTGGCAAGGCTGCTACCGAGCTAGGGGAGACAGCCTACCACACCGTGCCAGATGTCCTACCGTGTGCAGGTTCCCCACTGCAAGCGCGCCAGCCTACCGAGCTACAGTGCTGCAAAATCAAATGTCCGAGGGCCAATTTTGAAAAAAAAAATACATCTGTGAACAGTTTCAGAAGCCCTTCACAATAACCCCAAACTAAGGAGAGTGTGAATTACTTCACGTTGTAGTGGACACTAATATATATCAAGTTATCAACCAGAACAAAAAGCAACTAAAGCACCACCAAGTAATACGGCATGCCATGACCGCTTTATTTGTTGGGAAAATATACAGCATATCTTGTTGTATCTCAAAAAATAAAACCAAATATGAGCACAATCCAAGATGGTGGGGTGTTAAACAAAGCAGAGCCCACTAAGTGTGATTAGTTAATTGATTTTGCCGTAAACAAAGAAGGCAGCAGCTGTATAAACTAAAGAGTCCAGCTGGGGGACACCAGGGTTTGTCCATGGCTTGTCCCCCTCTTCCTAGCTAGCAAGAAGACAATGGACAGGGGCAAAGCTGTACTGATTCTGAGTAACTCAGAACCTATGCATGATTGATAGAATACCCCGCACATTCGCCGAGGCGAAAACCGTGCCCCGCTACGAGAGAGCTCTACGGACGAAGCGTCGCTCGCACGTGCAGAGGGCAGAAAATGGAGCGACGAACAAAGCGGCAGCTGGAACACGCACACACGCGTCGAAGCAAGAACAGGCACTGCAGACGTGGCATGCGCGGGCGCTCGGAGAGCCCCCGGGTGTAATAAGGAGATTATGTTGTTGTCAAATGCATGGATCATATCACCTGATAATTAAGAGAAATCGAACTAATTGTAACAATCAAACCATTAATGAGTGTAAAACAGTATTATAAGGAAATTTAACTCTATATATTTTGTATAATGATCAAGCCTTTAAGTTAGTACAGTTGAGTTCAAGCATACGAAGTTTTGTATACTATGGGCAACTCATAGATAGGTTTGATCGATAAATAGTGGGGCTGAAATAGGACTATTTGCTTCTGTAACTTTTAATGTTGATAAAAAAAATTTTGTTTTAGAAGTTCTGTAGTTGTATATTTAACAATATCTAGAAAATCGACCAAAAGGGGCCGTGGCCTGGTCCTAGCGACGTATATGCATGAATGATAGTGTAGTTCAATAACCAAATAAATATAGCACAAAGATGATATGCAAAATGACGTTCGCAGGCCACCATCCGATACCTATCAATCGATTCAATCCATGCAACCCCTCCCTCTCCCCGTCTTTGTCGTGAACATCAATTTAGCATTGATTTCCGAAGAGACAGGTGTTAGATGCAGGCATGCTACACTAGTAAATTATAAAATTTCTATTCCGTAAACCAAAAAGCCATATGAATAAGAGATAAAAATTGTTACCACTGGACGCATAATGTAGCGAAAATAGAGTTGAAATGGCCAGTTCAACGAAGTGCGTCTCGGTGTAGTGAAAGTAGTCGATTGTCCTTTGGCCAACCGTCTCATCCTCGCGATTGCCTTGATCAGCGCCATAGTCGCAGTAGCACCTCTACTGAAATATACTTGTCCAGGGATGGAATGCTATGCGTTGATGTTCTAGCACCAGCTAGCGCACATGATAAGGGGTTTAAAAGGTGGCGGCTTAGGTTTCGATGGATGTGTCTCAAGATGCCCCTTCAGTCCCACACCTCTCTTAATATATAGTCTCCAATCGGATCCTTATCCGATACAATTAGATATTGTATCTAACTCGGAGAGTCTCCAACTGGATCTTTATCCAGTATGAGTAGAGATTGCATCCCACTTGGAGAGTCTCCGACCGAATCCAATACAAGTAGAGATCGTATCCCACAAGGAGTCTATCATCTATACCCTCATTGATCAAACCCGTTAAGCGTGTGACACTGTAGGTTCATGTATATTCATCAATGGTCTGAAAACTCCTTTCCGGTCTATAAGTCGATAGCAGTTCTTAGCAGGACATAGTGACTCCAAAATATGTATAAAAATTATATCAGATGAACCTATATAGTGTTTATGTATTGATCCTTTTGTCTCACTATATCAGATCAAACTTAAGGCGAGAAGTGTGCCATCATATAATAACTGGATTCTTCACTCAAACTTGTAGTGGATTACTCAGTTGTGATCCACTCAACCACATTCGTTATGGCTATGTATTTTCTTAATTCAACCACATCGAGGAGTACGGAGATATCTCTCCCATTATATAGGAGAGGCAAATTTCATCTTGATCGCTCATATTCGTCCACATATTTTATAGTAAATCCAAAAGCTATCTTTGTGACCACCTAGTTACAGAGTGGTGTTTAGCAACCTCTAAGTAAACTATTACACATATATCAAACTATGAGATCTCAGGTTTAAGACTCCTATATACACTATGTATGAGACCAACTGATGACACTTAAAAATATAAAATTCCCGTAGTGTCTCATGGTAGGTCAATCCAACACCATATTCTCTAATATGTGTCCACATTATTAATTTGATATCTCCATATCTATGATCCGTGAAACATGATCATCAATTAATACATGTATTGTTCTATAAATCATAATTGTCTCACATAATGATATAAGATTATGAGTAATTTGAAATAACATCAAATATGAATAAAGAGTTCTACGAACAAGTCACATACTTATTGATCAATATGAAAAACGTTTATTCAAAAAACAAAAGAACATATTATTTAAATAATCATAAACATAAAAGTGATATAATCATCTTTATGATTGTCTCTAGATCATATCACTAACAACAACAGTAACTCTCGAACGAACAGAGAGATGCAGGGCTCCACTCTGATACATAATGTGATCCCGTAATTAAGGGGGTTTACTCTACTAAATGAAAGCTACCAATTTCTCCTCCAACCATACAACCCGGCCGATCGATCGACGCGTGACTAGCTATCCGTTGAATAGCTAGCTGATCGATCAGTTCGGATCATATGCATGCGTTGTCTCCTTGTTCATGGATGCTAGTGTGCCACATGTTAAATTACAGTGTTCATGCATGCTTTTTGAGCTAAAAGGGTAGATTAGTACTCATGGCTAGTGCTTTAGGGCAGGCAAAGACCACAGCACTGTAGGGTTAACACACAACACAAGGGGAGCCCTTTCAGTTGCGTGTCCCTTGCACTGGCCTTTTGTTTGGGACACCTAAAAAGAGGCTTCTTTTCTTACCACCCTCCCTTTGTAACTTTTCTCTCCCCTGCCCTTGTTTAGGGATCATCTTCTACCTATGGATGGTTAACAATTAGTTGCAAGATGCAAGTTAACAAATGTTGAAGTCTACCATATATATGAGAAACGACATGTGTACGAAGAAACATATTGGAAGCAGCACTCCTCCATGAGTTACTGACGTCTTCCCTCCTGAAGCTCCCCATTCGATGTTTTCGAAGCCATTTCATACACATTATGTTAGCCCACGTAGCATCCCCGCTTAATAAGCTGAAAAGTTTCCATATTTCATAATTTCTATGAAATTTGACTGTTTTGTGTGAAGTGAAATTCCAGCAAAATTCCAAATATGCGCTAAGGCAAGTAAGATAATTAAAGGACAAGTGCCCTACGTTCTCAAGGGTGACAAATTGACAAACCAGGGGCTGCATGCATACCATGGGAAGACATGGTCTATGTTTAGATGATGTAGCAGGTGGCACTTGGCAATAACCAACGGGCGCGTCTTAGTTATTTAAAGATTAGGTCTGGATCATCAGTGTCCGATGGTGACCGGAGCAAGCTACCAGCTCAGCCATTTATATTTTTGCTTTCTTGGCCGTCTTTATTGCATGCTGTGAGTCATATGTAGGTTATTCCATAGTGTATGATAAATATTTGATATGGAAATTCGAGTTTGTTTTTTAAAAATTGTATTTTTTGAGTCGCTGTCTGTCTCAGCTAGTTAGATTGGCTTGTAGGCTACGGTCAGACCAGATTGGATAAAGTGGTCTTACCAGCTTCTGGACGACGATCTAGTGTGATCGATTTCTAGCTGGCAGCTTCATTTTTCCAGAGAGAGCATGTTTTGGAGTTGGGTTTTTGTGGTCCAACCGAACGGTGTGAGTGGCCGGTGTGACCGACAATGAAAATGCGGTCACACCGGTTAGCTAGTTAGACCAGTTAGTGGCTGGCGGTCCAACTGGGGCGGTTTGATTGGCCTGAGGAGAGTGGTCAAACTAGTGGCTGCGGTCAGAGAACAGGGTGAGTAGAGCTGAGTTGCACTAGTATAAAAATATTGATACTAGGCGCCTCGTCATAGACGGTAAATCAAAACCATCAATATTAAATACAATCAGCGATGATTTTGATTTAGAGAAAATTTGTGTTGTTGCCAGTGCTAAAAACCGTTTGTGAAAAGGTAATATCACAAACAGTTCATCTGTGATACTTCATAGATGGTTCTTAACAAGAATAGTTTGTGAAATTTGGTTCTTAATATTACCAAATATCACAAACAATTTTTCTTTAAATTGTCTATGATACTTCACAGACGGTTTGTATTAAAAACCGTCTGTGATAATTTCACTTATTAATTGTAGGCTTGTCGACCCTCACAGATCTGTCTTAAATTCTAGATCTATTCTCACAGGCTGTTTCATTGAGGAGGTGGAGCTTTGAGGCCATTTGGTGAAAGGAGATCGTAGATTTGGCAAGAGTGATTGTAGATCTATTTGTTCTTGACTATCTATGGTTAGTAATTTATTTCTAATTGTATTATATTTTAGATCTATCTTCTGGTAAAGGGAGAATTGAAGATGGTTTAGATCTAGCTTGATATAGAGAGAAGATTATTTACATTTAGCATGGTTTAGGGTTTAGCCAATTCATAGCATATTTCTACTTAATTCAATTTAATTAATTATTGTTTCTACATATAGCTAATTTAGATCATATATAGCTAGTACACTAATTAAATAATTTAATATTTAATACTAAATTGTTATATGCGTAACGTAAGACCGAAGTTGGATGTACGCTAAGAACCGTGTGAGTGAAGAGTACATTAATTATGTGTCTGCTTTTACAAGAGTTACCAAGGAGGATATGTTGAATAAGGGGGTGGAATATATGTATGTCCATGCCTTGACTGCGAGAATCTGAAGTTCTTTAATAATCAAGCGCAGATCGAAGTACACTTGATTCAAAGGGGTTTCAAAAAGGGATATGCATGTTGGACCAGTCATGGTGAAAAGCAGATTATACAAAAAGATAGTAATAATGACATCGCTGACGAAGTCCATCATATACAGCCGAATGATGTCGATTGTGGTTTCGAATCGGATAGGCTGCATGTTGACAATCTGGATCAGATGCTTCCTGATGCAAGAGGGAATTTTGATGAGAGAGAGTATGTTAAATTCCCGGGCTTGATGGAGGACTCGGAGAAACCTTTGTTCATGTGCTACAAGTCAAAGTGTACGAGGATGTCAGCTGTGCTTGAACTGTTGAAATTGAAGGGAAGCAATGGTTGGTCCAACAAGAGTTTCACAACGTTGTTAGGTCTAGTGGACATGCTTTCGGAGATAAAAGAGTTGCCCAAAATCACCTACAAAGCCAAAAAGGTTCTTTGTCCATTAGGAATAGAACTAGAAAGAATATATGCATGTCCGAACGACTGTATCCTCTACCGTAAAGAGTATGCAAACGTGCATGTATGTCCGGTGTGCAATGCATCCTGATATAAGCGTAAGAATCAATCAGATGACGGCGAGGGAATAGAGGTGAAGAAAGAATCTCCTACTAAGTTGGCATGATATCTTTCTGTAATTCCCCATTTGAAGCGGTTTTTGCGAACCCAAAGGAGGTAAAACTGCTGCGTTGCACTCAAATGAGCGTAAGAAGGATGAAATACTAAGACACCTTACTGATTTTGCCTAGTGGAGAAACATCGATAGGAGGTTTGTAGACTTCGATGAACAACATAGAAATATATGGTTTGGATTGAGTACAGATGGAATGAATCCTTTTGGTAACATAAGCAGCCGACTTAGCACTTGGCCTATAACTCTTTGTATCTATAATTTTCCTCCTTGGTTGTGTATAAAGTGGAAGTATATTTTGTTGTTGATACTTATCCAAGGCTGAAGCAACCTAGGAATGTTATTGGTGTGTACCTGCATCGTTGGTGGAAGACCTAAAAATACTGTGGATCGAAGGGGCACTGGTATAGGATGCGTACAAACGAGAGAACTTCACTTTACACTCCTTGTTGTTCTACACCATAAATGATTATCCTATCCTTACTAGCCTATCGGGCCAGAGTACAAAAGGGGTCAAAGCTTGTACTTACTACTTAGATAATACAAAGTGTGTGTGGCTGAAGCACTCACATAAAATCGTGTACATGCGTCACCGTAGGTTCCTTCGGAGGGCTCACCCATACTGTAGGATGAATAAACAATTTGATAAAGAGAAGGAGGACAGTTCAGTTCCAAGGTATTTAAGCAGAAAAAAGGTCTATGATATGGTTAAGGATTTAGATGTTGTGCTTGAAAAGGAACGTAAATCGAGGACACGTGAGAAGAACATCTGGAAGAAGAGATCGATATTTTGGGACTTATCTTATTAGAAGCACCTAGAAGTTCACCACTGCATTGACATGGTGCACATAGAGAAGAATATATGTGACAGCTTGATTGGCCTCTTACTGAACATTCGTAATAAAACATAGGATGGTGGCAATGCATGACTTGACTTGGTTGATATGGACATCAGACCTGAGTTAGCACTGATAAAGACCAATAAAGGATGAACATACCTTTTCCCTACTTGTTACCCTCTGTCCAAGGCTGAGAGAACTGAATATACCGGTGCTTGCATGGTGTGAAAGTTCCATCTGGTTACTCCACCAACATGACGAAACTTATTTCGATAGAAGATTTAAAGTTAATTGTCATGAAGTGTCATGATTGTCATATGCTGATGACACAAATGCTCCCTATTGTAATTAGAAGTATTTTAAAGATCAAGGTCTGAAAGACAATCATGAGACTATGTTATTTCTTTAACACAATTACTCAGAAGGTCATCAATCCCGAAGGACTAGATGCTCTAAAGGACAAGGTGGTGACGACTCTATGTCATCTTGAGATGTATTTTCCTCCGTCGTTTTCCGATATCATGGTCCATCTCATTGTTCACATTGTGTGAGAGATAAAGATGTGTGGGCCAGTGATCTTACGTAGCATGTACCCGTTCGAGAGGTTTATGAGAATTATCAAGTCCTATGTACGGAATCGATCTTGGCCGAAGGGCAGCATCGTCAAAGGTTATGCAACAGAAGAGGTCATTGAGTTCTATGTCGATTATATGGCTCAGGTCAAATTGATAGGTGTGCCTTGATCTTGCCATGAGAGAAGGCTCGAGGGTATCGGGACCATTGGAAGGAAGCAATCACTCCAGAAGTGGATGCATATGCTTAAGCCCATTACAGTGTCTTGTAACACATGACTGAAGTGTCTCCATATATCGACCAGCACAAAGACATGCTTTGGCAACAGAATTCGGAGCTGTCGAATGTTTGGATCATGAGACAACACAGCAGTCAGTTCAACTAATGGTTGAAGGAGCAACTCACTAGGAGCTCATCAAGTGATATATTAACATGGTTGTCAAAAGGGCCAATATTTACTATTGTGACATGGATGGATACGACATAAATGAGTACACATTCTATATGCAGGCTTAAGATATAAAGAGCAATAACCAGAACAGTAGTGTTTGTATAGATGAGTTTAATACCAATGGGTTGAGGATCTCCTACTATGAGTTCATTGAGGAGATTTGGGAGCTCGACTATGAGTTTTTCAAGATCCCCCTATCTCGGTGCCGTTGGGTCCATCTCCTACAGGTGAAGGTCGACAAGTACGGTGTCACTACCATGGACCTTAAATGTGTCGGATACGAAGATGAACCATTTGTACTTGTTAACCAAGTTGTTTAAATTTTCTATGTAACCGACTAGGCAAATAAGAAGCGCCACGTAGTTCTTCATGGAAAAAGGAGAATTGTCGGAGTTGAGAATGTAGTAAACGAGGAAGAATATAATTAATTTGATGAGTTGCCTCTTTTTAGAAATGACATAAGCGTCGAGGAAGAACAACGTGATGCAACTAGCTATATACACGTCAATCATTGTAAGGGTCTAATTTTTAAAGGAAATAAGCAAGTGGAATGATGAATAAAATGTTTATGTGTCATATGTTTTATATTTGCATTTATGTATATGAGAATGTGTGATATATATGTGAATTTGTATTTATGTATATGAGAAGGTGTGATATATATAAGTGAATTTGCATTTGTGTATATGATAATGAGTCATATATTTGTGAATTTACATTTATGTATATATATGACTAAAAAGTGATTCACAGACGGTTCTACTTTAGAACCTTCTATAATGGGTGCTTATCATAGATTGTTCTAAAGTATAACCCTCTGTGAATATTATCATAGACAGTCCTAAGGTAGAACCATCTGTGATATGAATTGTGTATTATCATAGACGGTTATAATTTAGAACCATCTATGGTGTCCAACCTATTTATATTCAGACTCTAGGCTTTGGCAGCACTCCCATGTACTCAGACTCTCGCGAGCATGAGCCGCCACCTCCTCCCCTAAGCTCACCGCCTTCTTCCTGAGCATGAGCCACCTCCTCCTCCCCCGAGCATGCCGCCGCCTCCTCCCCAGTGCGCCTCCTCCCAGAGCACACCTCCCCCATGAGCACACCGCCTCATCCCCTGAGTCACCTCTTCCTTCCTAGCATGCCTCCTCCCCAAGCATGATGCCTCCTGCCCCGAGCCCGCTGCTTCCTCCTTGAGCATGAGCCGCTACCTCCTCCCCCGAGCACGAGTCACCGCCTTCTTCCCCAAGCCCGCTACCTCCTTCTTGAGCACGCCTCCTCTGCGAGCATGTACGCCCCCTCCTTCCTGAGCACACCGCTCTCCTCCTTGGCACGCCTCCTCCTCAAGCAAGGTAGTTACCCTGGTCATGACCTTAGTGCTCTACTCTGTCCTCTTGGCTCATGGCCTCATGGGGTACATCGTTCTTGCGACGAGCCTTGCCCCTACTTCCTTCTCATTGGCTTGGATTGCCACTGCCCATTAAGCTTTTACTTTCTGAAATTTCTATCCCGCATAAAGTTTGCCATGCTAGTAGTTCAGTTCATTATCTTTGAAAATCTGTGGATAGTACTAGCACTAGGAGGACTTTTGCAAAATAGATTGTGGGCATTTTGAGATTGCTCGATGATGAAACTTGTCATATTAGAGATCATTGTGACTATCAATTTAAGTATTCTGCTAGCTTTTGATTTTGTTGATTGCTAAGTTTAGTGATGTCCTGATTATTGCTGAATTCAGTTGATACCGTGGTAGCATATATCTATTATATACTTCTGGTTATAGCCAAAACTCTGTTGGCACTACAATAGCAGTTCTCTATTTCTATTTGTGCTTATAGCATGCAATTGACTTTGTCTCTTATCTGAGGTAATTTATACATTGTTAGACTAGCAGAATAGCAAAGAGATAGTCACTTTGATTATTGATACATTGACAAGAGTGGAAGAACGCCAAGAATTAATCTTGTGCAACTCCTCAACTGAGAGCAAATTAACAACTTTAATTTGTGTATATGCAGTTCATAAATGCCCACTTTCCTGTACAATTCAGCATATTATCATGTGTTAATGATCTGAATGTTTTATCTATTTTGTCAAATAATAGGTTTATCTTCATGTCATTTACAAACTGTTGGATATATGCTTTACTGTTAATATTGTATTTTTAATTAACCTAAAATTATTGCTAAAACCGCCTAATTTCAAACAATCCTAGTCACCGAGAAGGTAGTAGAGGCAAGGCTCGAATTGATTCTTATTGTCATTTGTTACTAGCAACTAGTTCACTAGTACTGTCTATTTCTTCATCACTTCTATTATCTCATGAAGATATCATCCGCTCATTCTTTATCATCGTCACCTTATGTGTGTGATTTACTGTCGTCTGGAAAATCTAAGTGCCATCGAAGAGGGCTATCGAAAAGGCTCGAGGGCCAATTTACCATCATAAATGTTGATGCGTCTAGGACCCCTCTCAATCCTCATTAGGCAATGTCCGTATTCCAGAGAATGGTCGAAATAGTTGCACGGGAATAGGTTGAGATCACCTACGATTCATGGAAGAACTTAACCAAAGATAAGAAAGATGAGCTAGTGATAGAAATTTTTTGATTGTTTGAGATCCTAGAAGAACACTAGGTCTTCATGCGATGACACGCGTTGCTAGCGACATGCAATGCATGGAAGAACTTCAAGAGCATGCTTATCAAGCAATACGTGGAGAAGGGTCTAACACCCCTCCAGAAGTATCTATTTCTGGAACTGTGCTGGCAAAACTTTGTGGTGAAGAAGATGACAGATCATTTTAGGAGTGAAAGTACGGCGCACCAGGCCCTCCAGGCAAAAAACACTCACCCACATAGAGTCAGCACCACTAGGTATGTGGGTAAAATCCCACAATAGATGAGGGAGGACGAGTAGGCAATACTACAGGAGGCCTCTCCGTCATTTGCCGAGAACCTTGACGAGCATGCCCGAAACTAGATAAGAGCGAGTTCATCTACCTAGTCGTCGGGAGCCATCTCCTTTTGAAACCCCGCAGATGAGGAAGTGTCTCACCGCCTAGCAAGATATTGAACTACCTAGTTTGTAGTTACTCCATCACTTCATAGGAAGTCATGAAATGACATATTGGTCTCTTGTAGAAAGCGCTAAGTGTAGAATCTTCCCAAAGCTCATTCCAGGCAGTCAGGGAGAGAGATATAATCTCCGCAGCCTTGGGAAACAAAGAACACTGATGTCGCACGAGAGGCCTAAGTCTTTATATTCCATGAAAACTGAGATTCTCAAAGGACTCCGAAGTATACCAGAGTAGGAAGAGAGCCACAATCGAACGCAAGGCACAGCTACGAGAGGAGATTCATGCATCCCTCAAAGAGTAGATCACTGATGGCATCAGAGATGAGATGCAACGGCAGATGGAGAGTATGTAAGAAAGGTTTAGGGCAAGTTAGTTGGAAGCCCCCACTGCTCTTGTTCTAGCCAACACCCCAACCATTAGAGTAGCTGTGCGTCCAACCCTACCTTGAAAAGCGACCATAGTTTCCTATCAATGATATCTTGTAATAACTATTATCTCTAGAATACTTGATCCATTGATAGGCCTGTTGGAGTGGAGTAGCTAATTTTATATCATTATGTAGGTAGCTACAAAGTGCAAACTCCAAGTGAGATATGTCTTTGTTGCCCTATACGCTGCTTAGGGCTAGGCGTATCCATCCTGTGTTGAGGCCTTGGTACACGGTGTAACTCTAGCACCAGGTTTCACAAACGTGAATATGGACAATGTTCATGCCAATTTTGAGGTCATCCCACTGTAGATGCCCCCAAATGACGAGATCGTGACTCTAGACAAAGCCATTGAAATATTCATCTAGTGGCCCAAGAGAGACATCTACCTGGAGGCTCCTGCACTGGTGTCACCTTCACGGGAAAGTCCTGCACTGGTGCTAGGTCCACGAGAGCTATCTACACCGGAGCTACAAACACTATAGTTATCTACATCGATGCAGCAAGGGCATGGTGAATCACATGCATCTATATCTTGTGCTTGGTCGACTACTGTGAAGTCCACCTCTAAACAGCAAGGTAGCAAGGGCAAATCAAAGAAGACCAATGATATCCCTTACTTACTATTGGCCCAAAAATTCGTGCTAGGCGAGCCGTTGTTCATCCTGATAGATCGCCTCAAAACCTAAGATTGGCTTACCAGAGATTGCATGCATGGTACATAGAACAGGCCACCAAGCTAGATGGACAACAACACTTGGGTGTCAACATTAAGTTTGGGATGCATCATCTTCAGCACAAGATTGATGACTGTCTTCACGGTGACCTTTGAGGACTTGTTCTTTCTCTTCAACCTCAACGCCCTCGATGCCTCACTCATTCGATGTTGGACACTATAAGTGTATACAATCACAGTCTATATTCATGTAATACTGATAAATGTCATATATAACTCATTGCTTTTGTGTGTGTGTCTATATATATATTCATGCACTACAACAAAATAAGCTATACTGGACGCCTCATCACAGATGGTTCATGGGGAACCATCTGTACTGTAATTATCACAAACAGTTTTTCAAGCGTGACCGTGAACTGCTCGTGATGTCAGAACACCCCCCAAACAATGGCCCGAAATGCTACCAAACTAACAACATAATAAAACTATGCTAAGGCATTCTATAAAATTTCGTGAGCCTCCTTTGTTTATTGATAAAATGAAGTTCTAACAATATTATCAAAAGGTATGAATAACCGCAAGCAAAGTAATTTGGCTACTAAGCAGAAACATCTATAAAACTTAAGTAAAGCACGTACAATATAAAGAAGTTCTAATCCATTATTACATCTTAATCAAGGTCATAATCAAATACCACTTGAACTAATCAACAAATAATAATTAGAGTTCTCTATCTTCTCCATGGTGAATATTTCGCAAGTGCAACAATACTAATCCTCTTAATTCCCATGCATGCTTGACCTCGTGAAGGTACCTAAAATAAACAAACAACAACAACAAACAACGAAGAGTGAGTCCAATGACTCGACAAGTATAATCAGTAACAAATGCAAGCATGAACATTAACTCTCAAGTTAAACATATTACATATGAATTTCATGCTATGCATTATGATCAAAAAGCTCCTCTTTCTCATCTCTTTCGCATTTTACCGTGACGCGGAGTGTGCATCCGTCAATGCACACCATGCCTGCACCCTCGGTGCAGGGATCAATTGCCCACACCGCAAGTGTGGGGACCTCGATGCTTGATCACCGCATGATCAAGACTTCAACAATTCTCAATATGATGCATATATGTGAATGTATCAAAAGATAACGAGCATTCACCATACTACGCATCAACCAATCTCATAAATGCCATAATGTAAACAGAACATAAATAGCATTCTCAATTCATCACTTACTCATACTCACAATTTAAACAGTCATGATTCAACCATCATCCAAATAATTCAACAAATCCATAAACACACAGATTTTTCACATCACAAATATACTTGCCTCAACCGCGAGAAAATGAAGAACACGTAGAAGGCACAACCCCCGGAATCCGCTCTCCTCCTGAATATTTAATTAATAATTACCAACATGACAGTAGCGGGTTTCTAGATATAAAATAACAGCAACCCCAATTAACCCAACAATTTATCTCAATTAAATCCCCAACTCCCCTCGGCCAAATCTGCCCAACCACAGACAGCCGACTTCCAAAAATCATAAATTTTAGTACGTAACTCTAAATTAAGCGTTCTTGGACTCTCTGGAAAGATAATTAAATTATCTACAAAAACTTAGTTGGGGAGACTTTCTGATTCGGCCATTAACTAGCCGATCCAAACCCTTTTCTAAAGCATCAATATTCACGTCGGACTCTCTGGACAGCGCACTAAAACAGTCATAACTTTCACCCAGAAACTCGGAATCTGGACTTCTTTACCTCTCTGGAAAGCTAAGAAACTTATCTACAACTTTCCCAATTTGAAGGACTCCTGAATCACCACTATTTCCGTCGCACAAACCGATCTACTAAACTCTGTCCAGAACTATCTCGATCTGCAGAACAGTAGCACTAGAAAATTCATAACTTTCGCTACACAAATCCGAATCACGTGTTCTTGTACTCCCTGGAAAGATAATCACGTCATCTACAATTTTCTAGAAGGGGTCCAGACCTGAATCCCGACAAATCTACCCCAAAACTGCCGACTAACAACTTCTATCCCGGCAGCCCAGAAAACCGACGAATCTAACTCGATTAAAAACTCATCTAGAGATCAACAGGGGTTACCCTTGACGACACGATGACGAACACGTCGACGAACACGACGACGAACATGACGACGAAGAACACGCCCGTGATCCCTTCCGCGAACTCCTCCGCTCCTTCCTCCGGATCCAAGCGGTGCCGCACGGAGAGACGACGACGGCGCACCGGAAGAAGACGCCGGGCAGCACGGGGCGGCGGCTGCTGGGTGGAGGCGCGGGGTGGAGGCGCAGGGGTGGGGCTGCCTAGGGTTTTAAGAGGTGGCCTCCCTCCCTCTTGGGCCAAGAAAACCCACCGGCCAAGGCCTAGGCCCAGTTGTCTTAAATTTTCAGAAAACCCCTCAAAACTCTTATAAATTTAATTATTTCACAAAAGTCCCTCTCTCTATTAATTATACAATTAATTATACAATTTCTGGGGTATTACATTCTACCCCCCTTAAACAGAATTCGACCCCGAATTCTAACTGCAACCACAACAGGAAACAAACAATCAACTAGCAAAACACGCACCTGACGTGAACAACGCCGGGTACAGCCCGCGCATGCGAGACTCCAACTCCCAAGTTGTCTCTCTCTCGGTCTACTACGACCAGAGCACCTTGACATACTGCAAAGTCTTATTCCTCAACACCTTTTCTGCTCTTTCCAGAATTCGCACTGGCTTGGACTCAAAGGGCATATCTTGCTCAATAATTAATAGCTCCAGAATGATATGAAGTTCGGATCTCGCAGTGCTTCCTCAACATGGACACGTGAAACACGTTATGCACCCCGCGTATAGACTCAGGAAGATCCAAACGGTAAGCCAACTTTCCGATTCGCGCTAGTATGGTGAAGGGTCCAACGTACTTCGGGCTAAACTTCCCTATGGTACCGAACTTCACCACACCCTAGGTGGGAGATACTCTCAAAAGCACCTGATCCCCCACTTCAAATTCCCGATCCCTTCTTCTCACATTCACATAGCTTTTCTGCCTGCCCTGGTAGCCAACAGATTCTATCTCACCAAGTCCACTCGTTCAACTATCTTTTGGACCCAAAGCGGTCAACCTCCGAATCCTTGCAACTAACCGAAGCAATTAAATACACAGCGGGTTAACATTTCCTTTGGTATCAACCCACACAATCTGCACAACGCATAAATCTCGTGCTTTCCACTCTCCATCGTTCTCTTTCCTTAGCAATGAGTACTTCCTTTAACTATGGATGCACAAAAGTGCTCAAGGTAAACAAACTCTTTTACACACAGAATACAGCTGAAAATAAAGGATTCTTATTGCAATCACGCATCACCCACTCCCCACCAAAGGGTCAAATCAAAAGAAGAGAAAATGAGGATTCAGCACGAAAAACCTCCCCACTTTCCAGTAGGTAGTTTGCACATAAGCAACCCAAACATAAAGGGGAATCACTCAAATATCAAACCTGTCCATTTTTTTTCTTTTAGGAATAAACTTCCTCTTGAATCACGAGGTTCTAAATCATCCCATACCATACTAGCTCAATTCTCTTAAATTGGCAACATCATCTCTATGTTCAAACCGAGTGCATCCAACACACTTTTGTAGAGGGACTCTACTATTCTCACAATAACATACTCTAGTCAACTCCTCTTCCCACATGTTACTTTAACGAATAATTTCCAATGCACCTCATCGTTATTTTTCACCCACCAACACTTCACCACAAATCTTAAGGACAATCAACATGAATTTCTCGGCTCACACACCCATTTACTACATCCAAAGGATACTATTAAGGAATATCATAATATTCAGAATCCACTCCTTTCACTATTTTTACCCACATCATTAGCCTCCAAGGTCCTAATATGGAACACCAAACCCAAAAGTTTCGTCTCGGGACTCCTATATATGTACTTTCATATATTCAATACAAAGACTCTTAAATCCAAAGGACTAAAATTTCCACAATCAACCATATTCAATCCTTCACAACCACATGAAAGCATAATCTCAACCAGATTATCTGTAGGAAGATTCTAACTCCTGGAGGGTTACTTTCAGAAGCCAAGTCATACATGACAATAATTTTCAACAATCCTCACTATCCCAAAAATTATCATAACAGTCCGACTTCTTCACAATTAAAATCTCATTACTATACCATCATAATCCTCCTCCCTACAAGTACCCAATCACGATACTCCAATAAAATTGATCAAGATTCTCATACTTTCAATAATTCTAATGTTCCTTCCAAATAATCGTAACACTCTTGAACAACAATTTACTATAGGTTCTTCTAGTTGCAACAGTATAACTAGTTAGCTCCAAAGGCAACATCTTCTTTAAATCAAATCTTCTCCGAGAATTATTCGACAGAATCAAATTGTCATTCCAAGAATCTCAAACAACTTGACACCCACACTCTCACCCAAACCAATCACATAATCACCGCCATTACAAACATATCCTAAAAGGGCTTGCAACCCAAATCGGTTACCCCTTTCTTAGGAGAGATAAAAGAAGTGCTACCAATCGCAATATACACCAGATCAAGAGAAATAGATCGGATCTTAGAAAACAAAACATAAGATCACAGTTGAAGCCACATTCCCCTCAAGATGAGAAATATCGAATATCAACCAATAAGAATACAACCTTATCATTTTAAACTCAAGAAACTCTTATGTAGTGAAAATAAGAAATCAAGCACACCTATAGAAGTTACACAAACTGACTCCATCCTCAAATACTTTTACCACAATCTTTTTTTTTACCAAAGAGAACAATTTTTCTTCGATTACAATATTACTTTATCAATTCCAACGAAAGAGATTTGAAGACCACGAATCATAGATCTTTTAAGAACTAATAAAACTTCTCAACGCGTTAGTTTGCTCAAAACAATTTTCAGCTTCCACCTAAGTCATGAGGTCTAGAAGGTCGCGTACGCAAATCTCAAAACTTTTGATTTAAATACTATCATGGAAGTTATCAAATTCTTTTATTTATTGAACATTCGGCATTTTCATCAAACCACATACTGATAATCATACTAACATCAAAGTAGTACACTCCTAACAAGAATCATCATATTCTCATATCCCTTTATAACTTTTCCAAAAGGAACATATTAATTCACTTCATCATGTTTCTATTATCTAAACAAGACTGCAACTACTTGATCTAGGAAAAGCTTAGTACGCAAGCCACCATATTAGAACAAAGCTCTTGAACAAGATGATACTAGAACAGGCATGATTGCGAACATGCTAGTATAAATCTCTCATTAAGTTTCATATATTCAATCCTTTTGATGCTCGACTCTAATTTAGCTAAAAATTGATTGTACTCTAGTCATTACTTAGCAATAATTGATTATTATTCTATTATAGCAACAATCATGATCCTAGCTCCGGTTTACAATCATAAAACAATCATGAGCATAGATTCAGCATTTCATCTTATGTTCAGTAATTAGAACGAAATAACTTTAAACTTCAATAAAATCAGCTTTGTAAGACAAGATTCTACAAGTCAATACATCAACCTTCATCTATTTCTTTATACATATTTCAACAACTCAAAGATGATGAAAGATTTATGAAACTAGCAATGAACATGCTCATACAAGATCTAAATAAATGATGATTAAAGGTTAATATTTCCAAGACAATATCCCAACACCTCCTTACTAATCATTCCAAATGGTCAGATTAATTACTAAAGACAGACATAATTCAATTCGTCCAACATGATAGAAATTCAATAATCATAATAATCATTCTAATTCTTTTTGCACACTCCTCAATAACTCCATGAGTTACTGTCATGAATAGACAACTTCTTAATCGTAGTTCTTCTCAAAACTATTACAAGGCAATATCAAATTAAACCACTACACTTCCAAGGATACTAGTAAAAGAAATTAATTATACACTACGCTATCATATCCACTTGATAATTCATACTTTATGAATTAGTTTATATGATTACCACCTTTCACTTAAGCATAGCAAAACACCATAAATGTTTTAACACTCTCTTTCGTAAAGAAGAGGAAAAACTTCAACACACACGAAATAATCCCAAGAAATTCCTTGATCCCAAAGCTTTCCTATGTCGCACAAGTTCACAACATAAAACCTTCATTGATAAAAATACCAAGCGAACAAATAAGACATGTTTCACAACATGACACAACTCCCACGAAGAGACCAACCTTGCAAATCAACAATGTCCCCAAATAGCCAAAAGCGTCTCAATTGCTTCAAAGAACATGTAGAGACCAAGTAAAAACCCTCAACTGAAATGAATCACAACCCCAAGATAAATTCATCCTCCACAACAGATGAGAATTGATGAATTCAACTCGAGGAATAGAGAAACTTTTCTAAAGAACTTATTCCTAACCTTTGAAATTAGTTTACCCAAGGAAAGATCCCTCACCAATTGAATACCACAGAGAGTGCTATAACTTGGCCATACCTACGGCCGCACCGCGATCTCTATCTCTCAACTTAACTATCCACACACATAACAGTCATATAGTCCAAATCATAAGCACCCAAAAGATCATCTCATAGCAAGTACAAAGTCAAACATTAGGCACATATTCAATTATGATAATCGACGGAAATGTAGATGCAATGCAAACCCCATTCCCACCTATAGTGCTTAGTGTGTCAAGTTTAATATTTCATCAACCACGGACCTACAGCCCGCTCTGATACCAACTGTAACACCCCAGCCAAACAATGGCCTGAAATGCTACCAAACTAACAACATAATAAAACTATGCTAAGGCATTCTATAAAATTTCGTGAGAGCTCCTTTGTTTATTGATAAAATGAAGTTCTAACAATATTATCAAAAGGTATGAATAACCGCAAGCAAAGTAATTTGGCTACTAAGCAGAAACATCTATAAAACTTAAGTAAAGCACGTACAATATAAAGAAGTTCTAATCCATTATTACATCTTAATCTGAAGGTCATAATCAAATACCACTTGAACTAATCAACAAATAATAATTAGAGTTCTCTATCTTCTCCATGGTGAATATTTCGTGCAAGTGCAACAATACTAATCCCTCTTAATTCCTATGCATGCTGACCTCGTGAAGGTACCTAAAATAAACAAACAACAACAACAAACAACAGCAAGAGTGAGTCCAATGACACGCAAGTATAATCGTAACAAATGCAAGCATGAACATTAACTCTCAAGTTAAACATATTACATATGAATTTCATGCTATGCATTATGATCAAAAGCTCCTCTTTCTCATCTCTTTCGCATTTTACCGTACGCGGAGTGTGCATCCGTCAATGCACACCCATGCCTGTACCCTCGGCACAGGATCAATTGCCCACACCGCAAGTGTGGGGACCTCGATGCTTGATCACCGCATGATCAAGACTTCAACAATTCTCAATATGATGCATATATGTGAATGTATCAAAAGATAACGAGCATTCACCATACTACGCATCAACCAATCTCATAAATGCCATAATGTAAATGAAACATAAATAGCATTCTCAATTCATCACTTACTCATACTCACAATTTAAACAGTCATGATTCAACCATCATCCAAATAATTCAACAAATCCATAAACACACAGATTTTTCACATCACAAATATACTTGCCTCAACCGCGAAAAAATGAAGAACACGTAGAAGGCACAACCCCCGGAATCCGCTCTCCTCCTGAATATTTAATTAATAATTACCAACATGACAGTAGCGGGTTTCTAGATATAAAATAACAGCAACCCCAATTAACCCAACAATTTATCTCAATTAAATCCCCAACTCCCCTCGGCCAAATCTGCCCAACCACAGACAGCCGACTTCCAAAAATCATAAATTTTAGTACGTAACTCCAAATTAAGCGTTCTTGGACTCTCTGGAAAGATAATTAAATTATCTACAAAAACTTAGTTGGGAGACTTTCTGATTCGGCCATTAACTAGCCGATCCAAACCCTTTTCTAAAGCATCAATATTCACGTCGGACTCTCTGGACAGCGCACTAAAACAGTCATAACTTTCACCCAGAAACTCGGAATCTGGACTTCTTTACCTCTCTGGAAAGCTAAGAAACTTATCTACAACTTTCCCAGTTTGAAGGACTCCTGAATCACCACTATTTCCGTCGCACAAACCGATCTACTAAACTCTGTCCAGAACTATCTCGATCTGCAGAACAGTAGCACTAGAAAATTCATAACTTTCGCTACACAAATCCGAATCACCTGTTCTTGTACTCCCTGGAAAGATAATCACGTCATCTACAATTTTCTAGAAGGGGTCCAGACCTGAATCCCGACGAATCTACCCCAAAACTGCCGACTAACAACTTCTATCCCGGCAGCCCAGAAAACCGACGAATCTAACTCGATTAAAAACTCATCTAGAGATCAACAGGGGTTACCCTTGACGACACGATGACGAACACGTCGACGAACACGACGACGAACATGACGACGAAGAACACGCCTGTGATCCTTCCGCGAACTCCTCCGCTCCTTCCTCCGGATCCAAGCGGTGCCGCACGGAGAGACGACGACGGCGCACCGGAAGAAGACGTCGGGCAGCACGGGGCGGCGGCTGCTGGGTGGAGGCGCAGGGGTGGAGGCGCAGGGGTGGGGCTGCCTAGGGTTTTAAGAGGTGGCCTCCCTCCCTCTTGGGCCAAGAAAACCCACAGGCCAAGGCCTAGGCCCAGTTGTCTTAAATTTTCAGAAAACCCCTCAAAACTCTTATAAATTTAATTATTTCACAAAAGTCCCTCTCTCTATTAATTATACAATTAATTATACAATTTCTGGGGTATTACAGATGCTGAACTATCACAGACGGTTTTTGTTAATAACCGTCTATGATATTTCATAGACAGTTATTAATATGAACCATTTGTGATAATTACATATATCATAAACGATTATCAATTGGAACTGTATGTGATAGTTTATAGACGGTTATTAATATGAACCGTCTATGATATTTCAGCATCACAGACAGCTTGTGGTTGGAACCGTCACTGATGTGCTCTTCGTATCCCCGATGTGCACCTTTTGATCATTTTGGCTCCCTGATGCGTCTCTTTGTCGCATGCACCGAATGTATTCCTTATTGTATAAATATGATCATCTGCCACTGGAGATTAATCCCTACATTGCTGATATATCTTGTATGAGCACCTCTCCAGTCGGCTTTCTTCCTTGTTTTCCTTGTCTCTCAGGCACAAGTAAATGGCTCTCTACTCTTCCTTGTTGTTGACATTAATGGCCAACCTGTCCATCCTGCATGAGCACCTTGCTAGCTATACGCTGGTGGATGCTACGGAAGGACACTGTGCCAATAATGTCCTCCCTCCTATGTCCAAGGATTTGCCAAAGCAATTGAAGGCCACCTTCCTCCGTCTTGACATCCTCCTCTGCTGCGTCTTCCGGTTGGTCTGCCACTTCTGACAAGCTAACCTCGCCATCATTGTGGTCCTCCACAATGAAATTGCATGTATCTAGGAGGCTTGTCATCACTTGGAGTGTTTAGTCGAGGCGGCGGGCGGCCGAGTCAACTTTGCCGAGACCCCTAAAGAAAGGGAGGAGAGCCTATGGGCTCAATTCGACTTGATTATTCAGTCGAAGGGTGTTTGGGAGACACTCAAATGAGCGCATCAGCAGGTGGACACATTTCGGGCTTTGTTCACTGCTGATCCCAAACTGTCAGATGTTGACCATGTCACCTACGAAGTTTTGAAGACAGAGATTGCATGCTACCTCCACTAGTAGAAAAAATTTCGAAGTAGTTGGGTTTCTACTTTTTTGTTATATTTTGTAACAAGCGACTGGCCACACTATTTGGTCATATGTAAAATATAGTAGTTGAATTTGTATTTATGTCTTCTATATATCTAAACAGTCTCGGTATAACGACATGATGACATTACTGACCGGTGAAAAACAACTAAGTAATACATATTACTCCAGAGTCATTATTGAATTTGTATTTATGTATATGAGAATGAATTTATAACAATATTTATCACAG
Organism: Bonia amplexicaulis; assembly: GCA_036346245.1. NCBI lineage: Eukaryota > Viridiplantae > Streptophyta > Magnoliopsida > Poales > Poaceae > Bonia > Bonia amplexicaulis. Next base: position 13,187,371 of record CM070764.1, read on the forward strand.
ACAATTCTATTTTAGAACCGTCTATATTGTTAAGTGATAGACAGTTATTAATACGAACTGTCTGTGATAAGCAATTATCACAGACGGTTCGTAATAATAACCATCTATGATAATTGATTATCATAGACAACTCATAATAATAACCGTCTGTGAAATCCCATTTTCACAGATGGTTAACATTAATAACTGTCTGTGATAATTATATATCATAGATGGTTCACGGTTGGACATGTCTGAAATATGCCACGTTATTAAATGCGTAGCTATCAGGGTCTTGACAGATATGTCTTCATTACGCTACATTGAAGGAGCCGGCCGGATTTAGGGTGTTTGGTGAAAGCATACCGCTTGTAGATCTAGCTTGTAGATATATGTATTCTTGGTGATTAAAGGTTAGTATTTGCTTATAATTATATGCCTTGTAATAAAGAGAGATGATAGCTAGGATTATATCTAGCTTAATTGATAGTTTGCTCTAATTTCAGAATGGGTCACTACTCCTAGTTTGCTTCAACATATTAATTCTTGCTTGATATATATTGTTTCATGAATAGTACGTAGCTGGCTAGCTATAGTAGCATTAATAATACAATTTGCACTAATTTGTTACATGTGTAGCGTAGATGGACTGAAGCTCTATTTACGTTGAGAACCATTTGAGTGAAGAATATATTAATGGCATGTCTACTTTTAGAAGAGTGGTCGAGCAGGATATGTTGAAGAAGGGGATGGAATATGATGGGAACGGGGTCCCGATCTTCCAACAGGTTCTGGGTATGTTCGATTTGGTGGAGGCGCGACACAAATCGATCCGGCTTCCGAACGACACGTTCCGAACCCCGCAATCGCAGCACCACGTCTCCTCAGGTTATCAACCGTGCGTTGCCCGGTTGACCTTGCCAAGAAGGCTAATCCTCGCCTGCGAATCGAAGAACACAAGCAAGAACAAGGAAGAACACAACCAAATTGCAGATATATTGATGAAGCACTCGAAAATTGGGGTTTCACAAACCGATGACGGCGAAACTGTTCAAAGACAGAATTAATCTAAGCAAAACCCAACCCTAATGGTGGGGGTGGTGGCTGTATATAAAGGAGTAAGGGGCATGCAAAACCCCTGGACGCGTCCTTAATGGACTCCAACACGATACAAAGCCAAACGGCCCAAAAGACGGTGTCGCAGCACCCTGACAGATTCTGGACGTCCACTTATTTCGACGATTCCCGTTGACTCAGAAGGAATTTTGATATGAGACCAGATCCATTAGAAAGGTTATCTTCTCAGCTTTCCATACATATGTGGAACGTCCAAAACGGAGTCCGGATGCGATCTGGGCGTCCGTTTTAGTGCGGCCTGGTCCTGGACTCCGAATTGGATTCGAAGTCGGCTTGAGTTGGACATCCAACATGATTCGACCACCCTTGCTGGACTCGTGCGCCTCGTAGCCTTTCTCCAAGTACTTCTTGATCCTCTCCATGGTTCCTAATCATAATTAAATCATTAGGTAGTAATCGATTCTCAAATGAACAAAAAGAAGTACTTAGGAACGAGCTCACATGTAAATTCAATTGTCGGTATGAGCTCTAGTGATTGGTCCTTGAATATCAAGTGGAGGAGTGTTGTGTATATCCGAAGAAGTGATGTCCTCATCAGAATATATGTACTGTCTATTCATTGATTGCGACAATCTGAAGATGTTTACCAACTCAGAGCAGATCGAAACTCACTTGATTAGAAGGGGTTTCAAAAAGGGGTATACATATTGGACCAGTCACGGTGAAGAGAAGATTATACAGGAAGGAGTTGAGGGAGACAATGATATGCTGGTTGTGGACTGTGGTTTCGATGAGGATTGGTCGCATGATGACAATCTAGATAAGATGCTACACAATGCAGAAGGGAACTATAGTGAGAGAGAGTTTTGTAAATTTGAGGGTTTGATGGAGGACTCGGAGAAACCTTTGTTCCCGGGTTACAAGCCACAATACACATAGTTGTCATCTATTCTTGAACTGTTGAAATTGAAGGCAGGCAATGGTTGGTCCAACAAGAGTTTCATGGTGTTGTTAGGCCTCCTAGAGAACATCCTTCTAGATAAATTCTTCGTCCATTGGGAACAGAAGTAGAAAGAATACATGCATGTCTGAATAATTATTCATCTACCATAAAGAGTATGCAAAATTACATGTTTGTCCGTGTGCAAAGCATCCCGATACAAATGTAAAAATGACTCCGATGACGGCAAGGACATCGAGGCAAAGCATTCTACTAAGATGTTATGGTATCTACTTGTAATTCCTCATTCGAAGCATTTATTTGTGAACCGAAAGGATGCAAGACTATTGTGTTGGCACTCGAAGGAGTGTAAGAAAGATGGAGTGAAAAGGCACATTGCTGATTCGGCCGGAGGGCAGCATCATCGAAGGTTATGCAACCGAAGAGGTCATTGAGTTCTACATCGATTACATGGCTAAGGTTGAACCGATAGGTGTGTCTCTATCTCGTCATAAGGGGAGGCTAGAGGGTATCAGGACAAACAGAAGGAAAGCAATAACTCCTGATCTGGATACATACACTCAAGCCCATTTTACGATCTTGAAACACAAGACTGAAGTGTCCCCATATATTAAAGAGCACAAGGACATGCTATGCCAAGATAATTCAGGCCAGCCAGAGGTTTGAATCACCAGACATCACAACCGTTAGTTTAAGAATGGTTGAGAGCGCGACTCACTTCGAGGTTGTCAAATGAAACACTGCATTTGTTTGCAAAAGGAGCAAAGTTTACAATTGTGATGGCAAGGATATGACATTGATGGGTACATATTTTATATAACAGATCAGGATAGAAAGAGTACAGTCTAGAACTCAGGTGTTCGCATAGATGCATTTTGTGAGCAGTTCAGTACCGCTACCCCAAGCTCGTACTAAGGGCTTGTAGAGGAGATTTGGGAGCTCGACTATATAATTTTCAAGATCCATCTCTTTCGGTGCTGTTGGGTCCAACTCCTACAAGTTGTAGAGATCGATAAATACGGCGTCACTATTGTGGACCTCAAATATGTAGGATACAAAGATGAACCATTCATACTCGTGTGGTGCGTTGTTCAAGTTTTTTATGTAACTGACCTGGCAAGTAAGAAGCGCTATGTAGTTCTTCATGGAAAAAGAAGGATTGTTGGAGTTGAGAATGTCGTGGATGAGGATGACTACAATCAATTTGATGAGTTGCTCCATTCGGGGATGGAATCAGGCTTGAGGAAGAACCACGGGATGAAGCAAGATATATTCATGTCGATCATTGTGAATGCTTTATTTAAAAGGAAAATAGCCAAGTGGAATGATCCCACACGGTGAACACCTATTTGGAAATTATTCCAATGTAATTAACAAACTTGGAATGTAATTAAGGAATTATTTCATTGTAATTGATTCAGTAATATAGAAATAATTACATATGTGATTGTATCTGCGTGCTTGTTCTCAAAGGGCATGGCTAGTATTTCCTGAGGCTAGCCGAATAACCAGATATGTAGTTTATAGAAGGAAATATCAGATGCAGTTTAATGGCATAAACTATCTGTGATATATATATATCATAGACGGTTCCATAATAGAACCGTCTGTGATAAGTACAACATCACAAACAGTTCCATAATAGAACCATCTGTGGTAATGTAAAATATTACTGACGGTTCCATGATAGAACCGTCTGTGATAATATGCAACATCACAGATAGTTCCATAATAGAACTATTTGTGATATACTACACATCACAGACGGTTACATTATAGAACCATCTGTGATATCAATATCACAGACGGTTATTAAATAGGACCGTCTGTGATAGCTCTTCTATAAGTAAGGCCCCTACTACCCCTCGTGCACCCCCTCTGTCTCCTCATCCCTCGACCACCACTGACACCGCCGAAGAACCCGAAGTCTCTCCTCCCGATGCCACCTCTCCTCCCAGCGCCGCCTCTCCTTCCCATTGCCTCCCATCCCGATGCGATCTCTCCTCCTAGTGTCGCCTCTCCTTCCTATCACCTCTCGTCCACCTCTCCTCCCTAAGGTATGGATCGCAAATCCCACTTTTTTATCTCATATGTGATAGATCCGTCCATATCTATTAATGTGTGTTCGTGAGTTCTCTCCTCCCCGTCGCCTCTCCTCCCGATAGTATGGATCCCAAATCCCACTTTTTTACCTCATATGTGATAGATATGTTCATATATGTTAATGTGTGTTCATGAGTTCTCTCCTCCTGAAGGTATAGATCCCAAATACCACTTTTTACCTCATGTGTGATAGATCTATCCATATCTGTCAGTGTCTTTTTTATGTGGAACCCAAAACGTTATGGGGGAAATGGATGTGGGAGGGAAGGTAGGCCTACTAGTGTCAGGCAGGAAGTAGTAAGGTTGTTGGGGGTGGTCTCGATGTGGTCCTCACACTGATGAAGACGTAGATGGTGGTCCTTCATCGTTGCCGAAAATATCGCCTTCATGTCGTCCTTACGGTCAGACTTTTGGGTGTCCTATGGTCGACGCTTTCCTTCACCTTCCATTACATTCTTATCTCCCGTCCTCCAACTCTTCTCCTCTTCTATTGGTGGGCTGCTGGTTCAAGTAAAAAGCGCATGAAATACTATTAGTCAGAGTAGTAGTTGTACAAGAGGAACATTACAGCACTGTACACTTGGGTTTCAAAGAGCATGAAGCAAATTAATTTGCTTCATGCCTTTTTAAGCCCAATGTACAGTGCTTCAATGTTCATCTTGTAGTTGTTAAGAAATACATGTCTCCTCCTCCGACTTTCCTCTCCATACTTCTATGGTTGGACTGCTGGTTCAAGTAAAAATAGCTAGGGAATGATTTTAGAGATAAATTCTTGGAGCTATTGTTTCTAAGTGAGTTGGAGTTCTTACAGACAACCTTAAGGGAGGGTCGTGTTATTGCTACAAGATCTATTTAGAATGGCATGTTAGTGTTCTAAAGAGATGTTGTAGCAAAAATATATGCCAAAGAGACCTTCAAAGGGTATGAAGCAAATCACATAGACTAGTGTCCTCCATGATTCACTTTGTTATTGCTGCGAGATCATTTGGAATGACAAATCACACATTTCAATGTGTCAAGTTCTATAGAGTAAGTTATGGCGATTGTCTCTTCTTCCTCATCATGTTGAGTGCTAGACTTGGTTGCTGTCTTAGGCGTAAAAGAACCTTTGGGCTGCCATGCCATTCATTTGTAAATAAAGGGTGCGGCAGCCCGAAGGTCTTTTTACGCCTAAAACAACAACCAAGCCCAACATGCAGCATGATGAGGAAGAAGAGACTCCAGCTATAACTTACTTTGTAGAACATGAGACATTGGACTGTGTGATTTGGGATGTTAGTATTGCAAAGAGACCTTGTAGCAACTATATACATCGTCGAATGTTCTTATTTCTTGTAAGATCAACCATGTGCCAATGTTTATGCTCACAACTCACTGCAATTAGTTTTTTCTTGTAAGAGAGATGACATCATCATCAACAACATCACAAAATGGGTATGACACTCTAAAGACCGGGGTAATTAGGCATGGCAGAGAAGTATCAAAACGGGTAGAGGGCCGAAAGACAATCATGACGGTCTCTTTGGATGGGTGTAACCTAAAATTTTGAGTTTTAAAAATTTTAAATTCAAATTAATTATTTTAAAGCAATTGGCTTTTATTTGGATTTTTCTGTGTTTTTCTAGATTTTATTTCAAAATCTAAAACAAAACAATGTATTTTAAATATTTTATTAAAGCCAAAAAGAGTTCATTTTATTTTTCTCAACCTTCCCAGAATTTTTAATTAATTTTTGAAAATATTCTGAATTAAAAATCAATTTTAAAAGATAAAATGAGTTTTATAAATTTATTAAAAACAAATCCGAAATTAAAAATATTTTTATTAAGTCTAAAATATCTCGAGGAATATTCTATGAATGTTCTGGAATTTGTAGATATTATTTATTATTTTTCTAAGCAATTATAATTTTTTTAGTATTTTCTGAAAATTTAATTCAAAAATTAAATCCGAATTAACCTCGGGCCGCCACGTGTCGCGCCCGGATTGAATCCATCTCTCTCCTCGATTTAATATCGGCCCTCCATCACAACTTACCCCTTCATTTAAATCCAACGGCCGCGATATATTCACTTGCCACGTGTCGCGCATCCGACGGCCCGTACCCCTTCACCCTCCCTCTCTCTCTTTCTCTCACCGACGGGTGGGCCCCACCTGTCATATCCTTCTTCTACCTCTCCTTCTTCCTCCTCTCACTCCCTCTCTCTCCTCCATTAGAGCCGAAAATTAAAGCTTTGATTGCGGCCGTTTCTTTCGCGTAAACTCTCCAATAATTGCGCAATGAGAGCCCCAAATCACTCCTCCACTAATTGTCGGCCGTTTTCCCCCTTGAATTCCCCCATTCACGGCCGAAAATCTCGTCGTTTTCTCTCCGGCCGCCGGCCCCTCCCCTCCTCTCCTCGCCTATAAAAGCCCCTCCCGACCAACCATAGGCATCCCCTCACCCTCCTCCACATTTCCCCATCCCGCCGAGTCCCGTGCTCTCCTCGCCGCCTGCGCGCCACCGCCACCCCCCTCCGCCACCTCCCGAGCCGCCGATAAAATCAACTCCTCCGCCTTTTTCCTTCGCGCCCTCGGCGCCGCGGCGAGCGCCCATGCGACGGCGAGCTCGCCGCCCATCATACGCCGCCGCCCGCCGGCCACCTAAGCCGGCCACAGGCCGCGTGGCGCCGGCGCGGCGCCATGTCACCGCGCGTCCCACCTCGGCCACGGCCGCGTTGCGTGGACTCAGTCCACGGTGGACCGGGCCCACATGTTCGAAAATTCAAAATTCAAAATTTTGCTAACGTCAGCATTGCGTCATAAATCCATTTTTCTTTAGAAAAATATTTCACCCAAAATTAAATTACTTGCTGACGTCATAATTATGAATTTTTAATACAAAAATAAATCAAAAAAAACTTTGTTTCTTTTTCTTTCAATTAAAACTTCCCGAGGCAATAACTTCCTCATTTTAACTCCGATTTGATCCGTTCAAATTTCTAAATTTTTGTAAAATCATGAACTACCCAAATATACACTATTTTTCAATTTTTGAGTTTTATTTGAATTTATGTGTATTTATTTGCTTTGTTGCTTTGTCTTTTTCGTGCGTAGAATCCGACGTCGCCGAAGAATTTGTCGACCCGCAGCAAGAAAGTCAAGACATCGCACACGAAGGCAAGTCTCCTTTGAACATTTTGAACCTAAGTTTGTGAAATGTTTTTGATTATTTTAAAATTTAATGCATTGCTACGTTATATAAAATGATAATTTATGTTGTAAGGATAATAGTTAAACCGATAATTGTTTTGCCCTCATTTGACATTGACAACCATGTACCTTTGACACCCTAGGATTATTTTGACTCAGTATTGAGATTATTAATTCTTTGTTAAACATTAGAACGGTAGTAAAATGCTTAGTCGTGCTAAATAACTTTTGTAAACTTGGAATGGAAAATTATATTTCATTGATCTAGACTTTTGTTTAGAAATTAGTGGCGATTGGTGTTGCCACTGTACCTTCAAAAATAAATAAAATGTGAAAATTGTTTTAGACCAGGGCAGATGGTTGGATTGGATTGGTGCAGTTAGCACGAGAACTTGTAAAGTGTATGTTCCGCCCTAGTCAATTAAGGACCGACGCTTGTGTTTATCCAAACTGAGCACTACCGTACAACCACATGTCTATATGGGTACGACCTAGCTGAATAAATTACAATATTCTAGTTTAGGTACCACCAGTGGAAAGTGAGTGCTAGAGATTTAATGGTTATTCACAGAGGACAGAGATTTACTGTACTCATATGGCGCAAGAGGGGGCTTCTGTCTGGGTAGATTTAACCCTTCAGTGGTGAAACCTCAGCGGGTGGTGACTAGCTAGACTAGAGTAAGGTAAAGGCTTTGTGATGAATTATCTGGGTCTCATGCTGATCGTGCAAAATTGCACACCCGCAAGTGAACGGGTTGTCGCTAAGATAGCAACGAGATGTCGTGTTCTCCACAGGGACTAGACTTAGGCTACCGAGCTCAGCTAAATCTAGGTCAATCAAAACGGGGAGAAAACTAAACTCAAAAAAAACGACTACCAAAGCAGTCGAACGAAAGAACTGTAACCCGCACGATCAAAACAACGAACGAACTAAACGATCGAAGAACGACGAAACGAACGACACTAACGAACACGACTACCGGCCGATGACCTAACTAACTACCGACCGCAAGAAAGAAGAAGGGAGTCGAGGAGCACTGGAAAGTGTAGAAGCACAGAGGGAGTCGAGAGAGAATGAGGGAGAAAACGGTCGACGGCTAACTAGATGACGGCGATAGAACAACACTACAAACAACTACGACGAACACTCGCACAATCTAACTATCGACAAACCGTAGAAAGGAGAAAAGAGGGAATCTAGAAGCAAGGAGAAAGTCGAGACAGCAATGGGGAAGGGTACGGTCGCCGGCTAGCTAAATCGCGCAACATAAACGTAACAGAAACTAACACAGACATCTAACACATAAAACAACTAACAGAGCTAAACATAGACCATAAATGACAAGTACTAACGCAAATTACTAACATCAAATTTAACTAAGGCAAAGATCACTAATACCAACACAGACAACAATTAGCACTGCTAAAAATACTACTAAACAACTAACAAAACACAACTAGCAGAACAGGGCACAATGCATAATTCACCATCACACGTATCACAGATCATAATCCACAGAATAATAAGCATATTTCATAAAGCATCAGTTAACAGGGACTTAACAGCAATCTATTTTAGTGTTAATTGAGAACAACAGAGAGAGGGAGAGGAAATGAAATTGAACCGAGTAGAGCAGAGTAGAGGAAGCAGAGCAGAAGATGAGGCCGTCGGTGAAGTGGAGGCAGCAGGGGAGTAGCGTCGGCGCCGTGGAGGAGCAGGAGTCGCCGACGTGGATGAAGTGGTGGCGGCGGCGCTGATGGGGAAGCGGTGAAGAGGTAGGTGTCGGTGGCGGCGCTGATGGAGGTCGTGGATCTGGAGGGGTCGCCGGACTCGGTGGAGAGGTGATGCGCCGGCAGATGAGTAGCGTCGGCGGCGCCGTGGAGTAGCAGCAATGGGCGGTGAAGAATGTGCGAGGTGGAAGTACATGGAGCGGCGCACGGGTTGGACGGCGGTGAAGAGAGGCGGAGAATGGCAACGCCGAGCGGTCTGGGGAAGAGAAGAAGGAGGTGGCACGCGAGTAGAGGAAGAGCAATGGTGGAGAAAGGACGGCGGTGAGTGCAGCAGAGACGGCGTGGTGGGTTGGCGCTGCCAAGTGGCGGCGCACCGGTGGAGATGGGGGAGCAGTGAGTGGAGCCGAGAGGATACGGTGAAGGAAGTGGTGGAGAGGAGCGAGAAGATGGCCGGAGATGACGAGATGGCGGCGCACGGGAGTAGGAGGCGCGGATGGAGGAGCGGCGGTGATGTGATGGCGCGGTGGCGGCCGGCCAGCCTCGCCACGGCCGCGGGAAGTGGTGGAGAACCGGAGAAGAGAGCAAATGGGGGAAAAAAAGAGAAAAGCAATGCCAGGCCCGAAGAAAATCGCAGGCGGCGGCGCTGAGGTTTTGATGGAATTTGGAATTTTGCGATTTAGCCCCCAAAACATCTAGGGTTTACGAATAGGTCCTTCCCCATCTGATTTCTTCTGTTCTGGCCCTTTGGAAGTCCGATTTCATCGCGGTTTGATCCTGCGCATCCGTGACGACGCGTACATCTGTACGGAGCAGTCCAGAAAGTCCAGATTTGACGTTTATGCGCCTCGATCGCGCCGGCCTGCAGAAAAATATAGAAAAATGTAAAATAGTCCATTTCGAGCAATTAATTATAGAAAAACGTGTAAATGATGATAAATGGTTCCAAAATATGAAAAATATGAGGGTAAAATGATGGCTAAATATATGTAAAAATGACGCATGTCATACCCCCAGGCTTAAAACTTTTACTTGTCCTCAAGTAAATGGCATGATATTATCGAACCCGGACAACAAGTCATTATGGTAAAAGACTAGTTTCATGCATGTAATAAATCAAAAGGCATACAACAATGTAAAATAAGATTATCTAACTCGAGTTTTGAGAATCATCCAAGATGAGAATGAATATTCAAGCAAAGATCTCTAGTGATAACTACAACATTCGACTAAAGCAAGTTACACACAAAAGTGTCAAAATACACTAAATGATCACATGAATCCAACCAAAATTGTAAGACATCAGCACTAGGTATAACATCAAGAATGAGCATATCAAAAAGTCAAGCTAAGGCATTTGCTATTTGAGACAAAGAGACTAATACTTGCATGATATTTATGAAAAAGCCCACACTTGAGCCATGATACCTATTTTTTGTTGATTTTTAGGAAATTTAAAAGCACATTGGGCACTTGTGCCACTTATTCACACTTGGGCAAACTTTGCCGCTTATTCACACATTTTCAAACCAATGTGACATAGTCACTTATTTCACACACACACATTGCATCCAATTTTTTTTCTTTTGCTTTTTATTTTTTTTAGTTTTGATTAAGCATCTTTAACCGGTTTTCATTAATGCTAAGTAACACATGTCCTTAGGCATGAATACTTAGATAAGTCAACCAAGTTATAGGCTCAAGATAGGACTACCTTTTCACAAATTTTCATTCAAGCAAAGTATCAATATCTAAAATAACATATGCCAAAGCATGAAGCTAAGATATGATCATTCAAGAGGCGATGACTAGAACCAATTCAATTCGCAAATGGTTAAAACACATGTGTAACTCGCAATGAATCAAATGCTATAGGATCACAAGATTTCTAAGCACATCAAGGATAATAAACAATACTCAAGTTTTAATACGATGCCAAGTGACTTAAAACATACAAGGAACTAGTGACAATATGGCTCAATTAAGAAAATTTCGACATGACCTTTCTTGATTAATCATGGCGTGGGCTCACATGGCAAAGATATACAATCAAGCATAACATGAGAGCAATAGTAATGGTCATATATCATCAATCACAAGCATAATAATGACCATATATCATCAATTACACGACAATAAGCTCAAATGCTCACAAATATGTACAAACATGCTAGAACGTCATCCATACACATACAAGTCTTCCCCCAAGCTTAAATTGAGCAATGGGTTAGAATGTGCTTAAAGGGGTAAGAAACAGCTCACCGGGCAAATATGATGTAGTGGAAGTAGAAAATCATCCCATAGCTTCTCGCACATACAAAGATGAAAATCTAGCACGGGACCTGAAATAAAAAGAAAGAAAAGAGGAGAAACCAACAAAAACTAACAAAAGGTATGGAAATATAAAGGTAAAGAGATGTGCTCATTTGGGTGTAGCGAGAGGAGGGCCAAGGACGGGACATGGAGAAGGCACATGTCCGCCCTCCTCATGAAGCATCATGCCTCGAAATCCACCTGGATCCCAAGGGATATCGACTCGAGCCATGTCCGCTCGTAGTCGATGGTACAAAAGTGTAAGCCTGCAAACAACCTCAAAGATATGGCAAGTATGTGTAATAGGGTTGACACCCTCTAAGTTATCAATAGAATATCCAATCATGTAGGTATATCGATAAAGCACATCATGAGGACTATAAGTGAGATGAGCACAATCAATAATAGAGTATGTCTCGTCTGAGCGAAGGAAATCAAACCTGAGCTGGTCGGGGAAAAGTTTCCAAACTACCTGAAGTGTAGGTGAAGTAGAATGTACGGTAGTAGAAACCTCCAGAGGGGCGATGTCGACGAAGGAAGTAGCTGGTGGTGGATCAATAGAAATGTGTTCCTCCTCAACATCGGAAGCAGCCCCCTCATCAAGATGTGGAACCTCAGAACTCAAAAGCATATCCATAATGAACTCGTCGTCATCTGGCACAAAGCTCTCATCATCTAAGTCTGGCTCATCACAACTCAAGAGTGGATCTACCGCAGACTCGTCCTCATAGTCAGGAGTGAAACAAGCATCATCAGGAAGTAGACCCTCAACATCTAGCTCATTGTCAACATAAGGATCATCAGAGGGAAGCACTAAGTCTGATAAAACAGTGTCTATGCAACTAACCATATGCTCAACAGGAATTGTATCCTCATCATCGAAGATAGTCCGCTTGATTTCATCCTGGTCACTCGTCGAATATGGCTCAAAGATGTGTGTCTCGACGGCACACGGAGATGTCTCTAGCACAAGCTCATCAATCTCATCTATCTTGTAGCCCTGACAAGGAGACTGAGTAGATGGCTTCTTATGGTGATGACGTGGAGGATGTCTAGAAGCTGTAGGTTGACTCTGCTGAAGCACTGGTGGAGTAGGTGGAGTAGGCTCAACCAAAGTCGTGCCGCTCTCCATCGTGACAAACTGGTAGTGAGCTAGAGAGCTCGGGTAAGACTGTGAGGATGACAAACTGTCACAATGGGAGGTCAAAGTGCGCATAGCCTCTCTAAGATCATGCAATTGGGTCATCAAAGTCTTCACACCACATAACTGTGACTCCAAATGAGATGTATGCAAAACAAACAGCTCGGGGCTATAAATCTGATCATAATGAAGAGTAGGTAACTGCTGCTGAGGTGTAGGAGTGGAATGAAAACTATGCTGGTGTGATGATAGAGAAGGCTGTGGCTGACTAGAGCTCAAACTATACTGATCCATCTGAGGAAAAGGTGCATCAACTCTAGCTACCAAAGAATCTGAACCAGGCTTTTCATTGTACCACTGGGATTCATGGAAAGCCATGTTCTCAATAAGAGTGAATGCATCATCAAGTGTCTTGTTTGTGATTGCTCCACCAATTTCTTGCATCAACTAAAGATCGTGTGGCACATGTCAAGCCTCAAGAAGATCTGCAGAACAAGCCATCTCTAGACCATGATGGGGACATCTCTGAGCAAAGCCACAGATCGCTCCCAAGAATCATACAAACTCTCTCCATCAAGTCGAGCAAATCAAGATCGATCTCGGATCTCAAACTGTCTCGATAGCGGAAAGTATCTCTCAAGAAAGCATATGACACCGATCCCAAGTGAATAACCTCGATGGCAAAGAATAAAACCAGGAACGAGCACCATCTCGAAGAGAGAATATGAATAATCTACATCTGATAGTGTCCTCAGAAACCCCATGGTATTTGATTGTATCACAATACTCCAAGAATATGCGGATGTGCTCATAAGGGTCCTCAGTGGGTAAACCTCCAAAACGAGTCTCCTGAACCAAGGCAATCAGACCAGGTCTTAACTCAAAGTCATCGACCTCAACTCATCGCAAACTGGCCCTAACATAGCACTCGCCTACTCGGAGCCCAAAGATCATGAACTAGTGCCATATCCACAATATCAACCTATAATGATCACCACAGGGGACAAGATGAGAAAATCCACAAAAAGAAATAGAAATAGCTAGAATAGGGTTAGGGGTTAGCAATATATCACAAATATGAACAATGATGAAAACAAAGACAGGTCAGCGCAAACACAAGCAAAAGAAAACAAACAACGACCTAGTCTATAGCCTAACACTGTCGCTCAAAGCTAATCCCCGGCAACGGCGCCAATTTCTTGATCTTGCAAAACTGCACACCCGCAAGTGAACGGGTTGTCGCTAAGATAGCAACGAGATGTCGTGTTCTCCACAGGGACTAGACTTAGGCTACCGAGCTCAGCTAAATCTAGGTCAATCAAAACGGGGGGATAAAACTAAACTCAAAAAAAACGACTACCAAAGCAATGAGCGAAAGAATCAGAACCCGCACGATCAAAACAACGAATCGAACTAAACGATCAAGAACGGCGAAACGAACGACACTAACGAACACGACTACCGGCCGATGACCTAACTAACTACCGACCGCAAGAAAGAAGAAGGGAGTCGAGGAGCACTGGAAAGTGTAGAAGCACAGAGGGAGTCGAGAGAGAATGAGGGAGAAAACGGTCGACGGCTAACTAGATGACGGCGATAGAACAACACTACAAACAACTACGACGAACACTCGCACAATCTAACTATCGACAAACCGTAGAAAGGAGAAAAGAGGGAATCTAGAAGCAAGGAGGAAGTCGAGACAGCAATGGGGAAGGGTACGGTCGCCGGCTAGCTAAATCGCGCAACATAAACGTAACAGAAACTAACACAGACATCTAACACATAAAACAACTAACAGAGCTAAACATAGACCATAAATGACAAGTACTAACGCAAATTACTAACATCAAATTTAACTAAGGCAAAGATCACTAATACCAACACAGACAACAATTAGCACTGCTAAAAATACTACTAAACAACTAACAAAACACAACTAGCAGAACAGGGCACAATGACATACTCACTGATCTCATACATCACAATGCATAATTCACCATCACACGTATCACAGATCATAATCCACAGAATAATAAGCATATTTCATAAAGCATCAGTTAACAGGGACTTAACAGCAATCTATTTTAGTGTTAATTGAGAACAACAGAGAGAGGGAGAGGAAATGAAATTGAACCGAGTAGAGCAGAGTAGAGGAAGCAGAGCAGAAGATGAGGCCGTCGGTGAAGTGGAGGCAGCAGGGGAGTAGCGTCGGCGCCGTGGAGGAGCAGGAGTCGGCGACGTGGATGAAGTGGTGGCGGCGGCGCTGATGGGGAAGCGGTGAAGAGGTAGGTGTCGGTGGCGGCGCTGATGGAGGTCGTGGATCTGGAGGGGTCGCCGGACTCGGTGGAGAGGTGATGCGCCGGCAGATGAGTAGCGTCGGCGGCGCCGTGGAGTAGCAGCAGTCGGCGGCAGGTGAAGAATGTGCAGAGGTGGAAGTACATGGAGCGGTGGCGCACGGGTTGGACGGCGGTGAAGAGAGGCGGAGAATGGCAACGGCCGAGAGCGGTGCTGGGGGAAGAGAAGAAGGGAGGTGGCACGCGAGTAGAGGAAGAGCAGCGGGTGGAGAAAGGACGGCGGTGAGTGCGGCGTGAGCAGGCGTGGTGGGTTGGCGCTGGCGCCAAGTGGCGGCGCACCGGTGGAGATGGGGAGCAAAGTGAGTGGAGCCGAGAGGATACGGTGAAGGAAGTGGTGGAGAGGAGCGAGAAGATGGCCGGAGATGACGAGATGGCGGCGCACGGGAGTAGGAGGCACGGATGGAGGAGCGGCGGTGATGTGATGGCGCGGTGGCGAGCCGGCCTGGCCTCGCCGCCGGCCGGAAGTGGTGGAGAACCGGAGAAGAGAGCAAATGGGGGAAAAAAAGAGAAAAGCAATGCCAGGCCCGAAGAAAATCGCAGGCGGCGGCGCTGAGGTTTTGATGGAATTGGGAATTTGGAATTTTGCGATTTAGCCCCCAAAACATCTAGGGTTTACGAATAGGTCCTTCCCCATCTGATTTCTTCTTCATTACTCGCCCTTTGAAGTCCGATTTCATCGCGGTTTGATCCTCGCGATCCGTGACGACGCTGCACATCCGCACGGAGCGCCCGTAAAGTCCAGATTTGACGCTTATGCGCCTCGATCGCGTCGGCCTGCAGAAAAATATAGAAAAATGTAAAATAGTCCATTTCGAGCAATTAATTATAGAAAAACGTGTAAATGATGATAAATGGTTCCAAAATATGAAAAATATGAGGGTAAAATGACGGCTAAATATATGTAAAAATGACGCATGTCACATGCCTAAGAAAATATGTTGGCTATTAAGATGACTTATCTCTTGTGGGTAAAGTTGTACAACCTCTGCAGAGTGTTAAAACTATTCGAATAGTCGTGCCCATGGTCAAGGGCGGGCAAGCAATGCATTCACATGGTAGACCTTTGGTTTTGGTTTTAAAGTAAAAGATTTGAAAACTAGAGAGTGGATGGAACTCTCGGATTTGTGTCCAAGCGGATAGAGCCGGTGTGGGTGGATGTAACCTGTGGTTTTGAACCTTGGTGGTTGGAGCCAGTTAACTAGTGTTGACGGTTGGAACCTTCACTAGAAAATCATTGATAGTTTCTGTTAAAACAGTTACCTTATTTAAACTGATGCCTTCGAAAATATTTAGTTGTATTTGAAATAAAATATTGCTTGGTGCAAAAGAACCATATAACCCACATTTGTTAAACCTTACATCTAATGCATTTTTCCAAGACTTGCGGAGTACTTTATGTACTTACATTTTACACTCAATAATAATACCCACAGGATTATGAAGCTCAAGAAGGAAACTTCGACTACGACGCGTATGGTTTCGACGAAGGCTTTCCAGAGTACTAGGTTACGTTTCTCCAGTCAATTGCCTGTGGCGTATTGATGGGTCTTCGTCAGAGTTTATTTTGCTTCCGCTGTGTTTCGTGTGTTGCGGGTCTTGAAACCTCAGTTGTAATAAAGAGGCATTTTTGGTCTGTACTCTCTATTATTGTAATAAAGCGTTGTTGGTTATGTATTCATCACTGTTTGACTGTGTGCACTAGCTTTGATTTGGGACTAGTGCTGTAATACACAGAGGGTCCAGATTCAGAAATCCAGGGTCCCGACAGAGATGGTATCAGAGCCAATTTGACTGTAGGATGTGACCTAGTTTAGAATAGCAAAAATATTAAGGATCTATATTTATTAAAAATATTTAAGAAAATTTTCTATATCTCTTTACTCCTGTTCCATTCTTAACTTTATATTCATTTGTTAAAATCGTCTTTACTAATATTTTCTATTATTTCAGCTTGTAGATGGCCGGTTCATCCTCTGTTGACTCATGGGATTACTTTTCTCATGGCGAGAATGTTGGAGCATTTGTTGGCCTTCTTCGTCAGCTTCTGTAGTACCTAAAGTATCGCCAACCGCCGATTTTTAGAGGGCGGAAAGTCAGGATCATGGACCGAGATTCTTGGTCGATGGAGGTATTCCTGTATGCACGGGAAAAGAAATTCGACTCCCACAGATACCCTATCGATCATCCTCAGACTGACCGCTCTGACGCTATCCAGGATGCAGCTCGCTTGGCTATAGCTGACTTGTGCCAGATTCATAAGCATGGACGAACTTTAAGATCATGCTTGTCACATAGTATGTCACCAAGGATCATACGCCCTTCACGAGGTATCCTTTCATGCACTGGAAACA
This sequence comes from Bonia amplexicaulis, assembly GCA_036346245.1. Taxonomy (NCBI): domain Eukaryota; kingdom Viridiplantae; phylum Streptophyta; class Magnoliopsida; order Poales; family Poaceae; genus Bonia; species Bonia amplexicaulis. Next base: position 13,204,573 of record CM070764.1, read on the forward strand.
TGGGAGGACTTTGTGCGGGTGAAGACAACAGTCGAATTTCAATAGGAAAGTGTGGCACATAATGCTCTCCAGGCATAAAACACTCACCTCCACAGACTTAGCACCGCTGGGTATGTTGGTAAATCATGCAATGGAGAATAGAGGATGAGGTCACAATCTGATCAGAGGCCTTCCCACCATTTGCTAGGGTAACAAATAAGCGCGCCCGAAACTAGTTAAAAGCGAGGTCATCAACCACGTCTTTGGGTGTCACCTCTTCCAAAAACCCCGTAGATGAGGAAGTGTCCTAATGCCTGGTAAGATATATTAAACTACCTAGTTGTTAATAGGTCCATAAATTCATAGGGTCTAAAATAACATGATTTCTTCTTTTAGCAAACATTGACTACCGAATCTTCTGAAGGCTTCTTCGAAGCAATCAAGAAGAGGGATATACTGTCCACGGCCCTAGGAAATAAGGAACACACAGGTCGTACGTGAAGCCTAGGGGTTTACGTACCTTGGATGCATGGATTCCCAAACGACACCGAGGCATATAGAAGTAGGAAGATATCCAATGCCGAGCGCGAGGAATGTATGAAAAGGACTTTGATGCAAAACTTGAGGAGATAACTACCTCACTTCGAGGAGAGGTAGATTCATTGAGGAAAGAACTGAGAGAAGTTTGTAACCACTAGCAAGACACCCCCGTTATTGCAGTACCCAGTCCCCCTCAACATCAGAGTAGCTGCGCATCCGTGCCACTTTCTAAAAATAGTGATGCCCAGTTACCTATCGATGACATCTAGATAATGTACATCTCTAGAATGCTACATGGATAGACCTAGTGGTCACTTTATCTCATCATATATCGTTGTGTAGGACCCACGCCGTGCATCCTCGGAGGCAGGTTTGTTGGCTCCATTCCCGTTGACGCTGGGTGGGGGATGGCGTATCCATGCCTGCCAAGGAAGTTGGTGCATGGTGCCCAGCTAGGAACAATTTTTGCGAAGGTCTAGGTGGACATGATTAATGATATTTTCAGGGCCATCCCACTGGAGAGGTCCCCAAACAGAGAAATCATGATACTAGGAGATGCCATCCACACATTCGTCCAGTGGCCCAAGAGGGACATCACCCTAGAACCTTCTATGATGTGATATCTACATGAGCATGCCTATCAAATGGAACCCTCTATAGCTCCACCTCAAGCTCTGCTTCAGAAGGCCACCGCATCAGCTCCTGCGGAGACGAAGCCGAAGATGTATCGTAAGCGAGATGCTAAGGCCCAACCAAAGAAGAGTAAGGAGCATCCCGGGAACTAGAAGTACAACCTTAGAGTGTTGTTAGTCCCCGAGTCACAATTACCAAAGAAGAGTAAGGAGCATCTTCTTGGCATTTGGATTTTTAAGGGTTTTTCCTTGGATCTTGGTTGAGGTTCCAGTAAATAAGAAATAATGGAAAACTAATACAAAAAGAAAGGTATAATTAATAGAAGTGAATTTTTAATTTAAAAATGAATCTGAAAAGATGATTCAGTAATTAGGGTAGGAGAACTCACGTAGAATCAGTAGCAAAAGTGCGGTCGTAAGATAAACCACGACAAATAAGGAATTGGTTATACCAGTACCGAGCGTCTATGCTGTCGTAGCTCTGCTCCCGTGTCACCATAGGGACACCGTCACGTCCTAACCCTCCATTTTTGACCTTCCATTGGGCCAAAGGACGACGACACACCACTCGGACTGCCTCACCATATCACTCAAGTCAGCCAGAGCGCGCGCTCACACAGTCATGACCCGAAGACACGTCTACCCCTGTCAAAGGTTGTACGCTCATCTGCCCGCCATGCTATGGCGCGCGTCACCATGCGCCACCCTGACCGCCCCTATTAGATTTAGTCTTGATGAAGCTATGGAGGAGGCCACACTCGAAGCCGCAGCCGGAGCAGCAGTCAAAACTATGGAAGTTGAAGGCTCCAAATATTGTAGCTCCGAGTACGAGGTAGTAGGAAGTTCAAGAAACCGTTCGTGCTCGGACAAGGTCGTAAAATATCTATGGTCGTAAAGCAGCCATGGTCGTAAAATAGTCGTGATCATAAAATAGCCGTTTTCATAAAATAGCTGTGGTTGTAAAATAGCCGTGGTCGTACGGCAGTCGTGGTTGTAAAGTAGTCATGGTCACAAAGCAGCCGTGGTCTTAAGACAACTTGGTCGTAAGTCGTAGGAGCTGCCGTGGTCATAGAAGATGCAGTGGTCATGGTCATACTGTAGCAGTCAATGCATCCGGGTACGAGAGAAGTCGAAAGACATGGAGGTTGTGTGCGTGTGTGCATGAGCCTATTTAAGCCATGCAATTCATAGGAAGCAATGGAGCCGGAGAGGAAGATTGAGTGATTCAGTCCAAACAGCCTCACACCGCTAGGCGGTGCCTCCTCAGGCCATCCTCTCTCTTCTACATTGTCCGGACTACCACATATGCCCCGACTTAAGTGTGATAGACTCCGCCGTACCCTGCAGCATGTCGCCATCATAACAACACGCTTGACTTACCAGGCTCTATAGCCATTCCGATGCCACGCCGTCTGCCATGACCAACCAACTGCCCCTCACGTTGCCAGCCCTTCTTACCTGCTATAAAGCCCCGCTCATGCACCCAACAACATCGCACCACCACACTCCCCCTCCCATCGCAAAGAATCACCCTTTAACAATATGTAGGAGCACCAGCGGCTCCATCTTCTCTAGCTCTGGCCGGCCAGAGGACCATCGATTAGAGCTGCCACAAGTTGATTCCTCTGAGTCGGAGCTTCATTGGAGTACCGCGACACCATTTCCACCCTCGGCCGAACCCATCACCGCCTGCATCTCGTCGGCACCGTGCGCCTCCTCTGTTCCTCACCGCCTCAAGCCGCTAGATCACCACCGCAACTTCCAGGCCGTGTAGACTGCGGAGGTAATCTCCTGCCCACCACAGGATGCTCCTAGACCGAGGAATCGTTTTAATTCAATTTGAGTTGCCGTAGCCACCCCTCCCCTATTTCGTCGCCGCCCATGGTCGCCGCCGGCTGCCGCTTTGGCCAAATTGGCCGGCGAGGTTTCGTCTAGGGGTGGGCATGGGCGTAAGCAATCCATTTTACGGATGCTCACCTTCGGCCACCACCCATGTCATCAGCGGTGAGCCTCTCTATTGCCGGCGAGGGGAGGGCGGGCGCACTATTCACAAGTGATTAAGTATTAATCTGATGATTAATTAGGACTAAATTTGACTAGGCATAACTCATTCACCTTAACTCCAAATCGAGTGAAACAAATTTCTAAATTTATCTAAATTCAATATATATCTAATGGAACTGAAACCATGAATTTTGGAGCTCATTTGCATTTTTGTGAGAATTTATTTGGTTTTCCTAATTTTTATCCAATTCTTGTGCAACGTAGAATAGCGTACAAGGCACAAGAAGAAGAGGCAGAAGCCGAAGCAAGTCACGATTAGCAGGACCAAGCCAATTGCAACCTAGGCAAGTCAATACTTTGATCATGTTGAATCTACATTTTCTGCAAATTATTTTTATTTTAAATTATCAAATTACATACTTTTATTTCATATGCAAATCTATGTTTGTTTTAATATTGTAGTTACATGCTCATTATTTAACTTGTTAGTATTACACCCTTTTGGAACATTTGAGCATTCGAGCCTTGTCACCCTAGAGAAATTTATAATGGTAATGCTTTGAAAATAAGTCTATAATTATGCGCCATGCTTAGTACTACTTAGATACTCGGGGGCACCAAAATGCCTCAAGCATCACTTTTAATCCTGACAGACTGATTTGGAAAGTTATGGGTGAAAATGGTTGGTACATTTTGATATGATTATTTTTATATCCCAAAAACCCCCAACTTGCTTAAATATCTGTGCAGATGGCTCAGGGGTGTGGTGTAGTGGATGCACGAGAGTGTGGATTATGGTAGAACCACCCAGATAACTCTAAGGACAGAATCTTGTCATGGCCTCCTATGTAAAATTGTACAACCACAAGTTTGCAAATTGCAACTGAGCTAAGTAAATCTATCAAAACCTCGGACTCATCTCATAGGTAGGGGAAAGGAGTGAGGTAGTACAAGCGCAATGTGTGGCTAAAGGGGCACCGAGTGGAGGGTGAAGTTTGCCTGTCATGCTAGTGTTGTGGAGAGCGAAGTCTGAATGCGCTAGTATCAATGGCAAACATCCCGTGTAACATATGGAACCCACCACAAGTGGGAGCAACGCATAGGGTGAGATGACAAAAGGGGTCAGATATTTTGAAAAGTTACTATGATGATCTACTCAACCGCATATCTGAGGAATCATGTGGAGCAATGGACGGATTATCTCTTATGGTGAAAGTGTGCAATTAATCTCTGCAGAGTCAAAACTATTCGAATAGCCGTGCCCACGGTCAAGGGCGGACATGGGAACTTAACCAGATATAGTTTTATTTCAAAAACTTTGTGGGTAGGATTGGAAAATTGGTGGGCAGTGAAAAGCTGTAACATCCCAAAATTTGCAAATCTTGAAAATTTAAATTCAAATTAATTATTTTAAAATATTTGGATCTTATTTGAATTCTCCTGAGTTTTCCAGTTTTTAAATCAATTTTTAGAATTAAAAAGAAATTTTATTATGAAAATATATCATCAAAACATCTTGGAAATATTTTATTTAAGCTAAAAAGGTATCTAAAAACTTATATAAATTTTTCTAGAATTTTTGAAAGTAATTTCATATTTTTCTGAGGCTTATTAAGTTTTCTAGTATTTTCAGAATCAAAATTAAAATAAAATTTAAAACCCTCCTCCTCCGGCTGCCACGTGGATGGCCGGATTGCTGTCCACGCCGCCCCTCCATCCCGCCTTCCCCTCCCCCCGCCACGTGACGGGCGATTGTCGCCACGCCTCCCCCCGCCGATCCTCCGCCTGTCCCCTCTCTCACCGCCGCCCGGGCCCACCTGCCGGCGCTCCCTCTCACCCCGCTAACCGCCCGGCCCGCCTGTCATCCCTCTCTCGCCCGCCTCCTCTCTCCCCTTGCCTCACCAGAATCGCCGCCCGGTCAACGCGCCCTCTCTCTCTCGCGCCGCCGCCCACTCTTCCCCTAACCGCCCCACACCGCCCGCGCCCACCCCTCTCCCGCCCCCTCCTCCTCCTCTCCTCTCAAGAACCGCCGCCTCCTCCACGACGGCGAAAAATCGCCACCTCCCCTCCATTCTCCTATTTAAACCCCTCCCGGCACCTCCATTCCTCCTCCTCTTTTCCCCACTCTCCTCTCACTCCCGGCCGCCCACCGCCCGGCACCGTGCTCCTTGCCGCCGCCGCCGTCGCGATCTCCGGCGAGGAATCACCGCCACCAGCCGCCCCGCCACACCGCGACCACCCCGAGCTTCACCGCGTCGCCACGAACCTCCTCCGCCCCTCGGCCGCCTCTCCCCGTCGCCGGAGCGCCGCCGCACCGGAGTCCCCGAGCCGCCGCCGCCTCCTCCTCGTCGCCGACGCGTCTCCGGCCACCTCCGGTAAAGCCCGAGCCATCTCCGAGTTCCCCTCGGCCTCCTCTCTCTTTTTCCGCCCTCGCCGCCGGCAACCGCGCCGCCGATCGCCGGCGAGCTCGCCACCACCGTGCGCCCCGACCGGCCACCCGTGCCGACGTGGCCGCCACATGGCGCCACGCCCGCCCACCAGGCGCCATGGCCGCCGCGTCGGCCACCACGCCTTTGTGCCACCTCGGCCTCCCGAAGGTCCGTGGACCCGGTCCATAGACCCGCCCACCGTCGGTCGGTCCTCCCTAGGGCTGACGTCGGTGACGCAATTATTCGATTTTCTTTAGAAAAATAATTCCAAAATCCAGTTTATTCATTTTAGTTGTTTTCAAACTTCCCAATGCCATAACTTTTTCATCCTAACTCCGATTGAGTCCATTCAAATTTTAAATTCATCAAAATTTCAATCTTTACATTTCTGCCATCTTTTCAAATTTTTGAAATTTATTTGATATTTTGAAATTTAAAATTTAAACTTCAAATACCCTTTCTCCCTCGTTTGAACTCCGAATCCATTCAAACTTCCTCCTAAATTCATCTAAAATTATAAACTTCATTCCAGTAATATTATTATAATATCTGTACTTTTATTTGTATTTATTTGTCCTTTGTGTTCTCGTTTTGCCAGAGAATCCGATCGGTCAAGAGTTCGCAGAATCGCAACAAGAGAATCGTGAATTCACCCACGAAGGCAAGTCTCCTTTGACCATCTTGAACCTATGATTGTGAAATGTTTTGAATATTTTAAATTTATTGCATTTGCTATGTTACATAAAATGTTAATTTCATCTTAAGGTATTAGATATCCCAATTATTGTTATGCCCTCGATTGAACTTTGAATACCATGTACCCTTGTAACCCTAGGATCACCTTTGTCTCAATAATGAGATTATTATAAAACTATAGTAAATGTTGTAGCGGTAGTAAAATTCTTAGACATGCTTTATAACCTTTGGTAACCTTGGAATGAGAAATGTTACTTCAATGATCTAGACTTCTGGTTATTCAGAATCGAATGGCAAATGGTGTTGCCTCTGCTCATGTGAAATGAATTAAATTGTGAAAATTGTTTTAGACCGTATGGATGGTTGGTTTGGATTGGTGCGGTTAGCACGAGATCTTGAAAAGTGTATGTTCCGCCCTAGTCAATTAAGGACCGACGCTTGTGTTTGTCCAGTCTGAGCACTACCGTACAACCACATGTCTATATGGGTACGACCTAGCTGATTAACTTATAATAGACTTGAGAGACCATGTGGAGGTCATCCCATTGTGAGTGATGAGTAATTGACATCTGTTTACAAAAGTCGAGTTTAAGTCAGTTTGTTCGGACCCAGACGTTGCTTGGTGCAACGGGCTCGGTCGAACTTTGGTCAAGCGAAGTCGTATGGGTTAGGATGTATATTCTATTTTTGCGACTTGTTTGATCTTGTTTATGCTATTTACACGTTCATGTATCGAGCGGTGCTATGTGACGTGTTTTCTTGTCTGTGTGTCTGCAGGACAGCGAGGCGGAGTCGTGGCGAGACACGGTGGACCGGACTAGGCGCAGGTGGCGCTGAGGTCAGAACGGTCATGAGGTGTCGAAGACGACGTGGACTCGACGTGTTGTGGAGCGTGCGAGGCAAGGAGCGCGGAAGCTTCCCGGAAGGTGCAGGAGGGGCGAAACGGGAATTTCGTAAGGCTGCACAAGCGGAAGACGGTTCCGTTAGGGTTTAGCCGGCGTAACGGGTTGGTGACCCGTTAGCCAAGGGCTATAAATAGAGGTGAGGGGCTGCATACCCCTTAGGACACTTGAGAGCTTATTCATATCTTTGTGTGTGTTGTGTTCCTCCCAAGAAGCATGTGAGGCTCTTGGTGTTCTTGAGGATTAAGAGGGAGAGGATGGATTGAGAGTCTCGTAATCTTTCTTGTTCTAATGTTCATGCGTATCGGGACTCCTTTGTATTTTTCGTTGGAATGAAATCTGATGTTTTTGTTCTCAGTCTTCTCCTTTTTATTGTGACTTGAATCCTCTGTTTGGGAATCTGGAAGACATGCTCATGCTAACTGATTCTTGATTCCAGATCTCGGTTATATGACATTTGAATAATTTCTTTTGGTTTTCCTTTGCTGTTTTCATTTTCGGTAGTCAGTTCGTGTTAGCAGTTCTCTCTGGTCCTGCATTCAGTTTCTTGGTTTTAGCCGAGGTGCTCTTTTGGGTTTGAGTCATTTCTTCCTGAGATCTTCCAGAAGTTTACGTTTAAATCCTATTTAAGTGATCTGTGAAGCTCAGCGTCTGTGGTATCTTTTCTCTGTGGTTGATCTCCTCTTGTTTTCACCTTTTCTGGTTGTCGGCGGCTGCTTTTATTTCCTGTGTTCTTCTCAACTGAATAATCTTGGTTGCAGTAGTCTGATTTCTGAGGCAAATGAATACTTGATTTAAGGTCCTATTTTCTCAACCAGAGAAAATACTATTCAATCGACTTCTAGCTCAGTTTTTCTTGTCTACTTGATACTTTCTGTACAAACATTTTTATCTGCTCTGTCAAGATTTTCTAAAGAAATCAGTATTCTTTCTTTGCCTCTCGGCCAGGACAGTAAAATCTCTTGAATCCATCTTCAGGCTTTGGTCACTTTTTGTTTTGCTTGTGAGGATTGTTTTCGGTTGAGCACAAGAATTATTTTGCCGACAGCCACTGCAGCCAGCAGACAGTTTCTCTATTTTCAGTGCTGCAGTTTTGTCTTCAAACTGCAGCAAGTATTAGCATTTTCAGCTGCTCTTTTAAATGCTTTTGGTCTGCACTTTTGCCGTGTTTACTTTGGTTGCAGCCGAGATTGATCAGTTGTTCACCTGCTCTGAAATTTCTTTCTCAATCGGCAGTAAGCAGTTAGCAGCTCTTTACTTTTCCTTTTTATTTGGCATCAAGGATTCTTTACTTTTCCTTTTTTCTTTTAGCGTTTCCTTTATGCTTTGAGGCAGCTTGGATCTTTTGGGCAGGTTCAATTCAGTTTCAGATCTCGGTACCTGCAGTCCGTAATACATCTCCATTTAAGCACTTTTCTTTTATTTTAGCAGCTCTTTGACCCTTTTGCATGCAGATCAAACGGCATTATTTTCGGCTGAAATTTTTACTGATTACTCTCTGATTTACGCTGAATTTTTTAGTATTGCATGCGTTGCAGTTTTTAGCAGAATTAATTTTCCGAATTTGCGGGGGCGATTTTAAAGAGAACGACATTCACCCCCCCTCTGTCGCCATTTCGGTCCTACAATTGGTATCAGAGCCGGTTAGCTCTTCTTGATAGATCTTTAACCGGTCTCAAGAGCCATGGCGACGGACAAGTACTCGACCAAGCCCCCGATCTTTGATGGGATGGATTTTCCATTCTGGAAGAGCCGGATGGAGACCTACATCCAGGCTCAGGGCTACGCCATCTGGCGAAAGGTCAAGGTCCAGTTTGTTGTTCCCGCCGATGAGAACATCAATGCCGGGAATATGGCTGATGTTGAGGCAAACGCAAAGGCGAGGAACATAATCATTCAGGGATTGAGCAGAAGCGAATTTGATCGCATCTCTCACCTGACGTCGGCCTTCGATATTTGGGTGACCCTCAATGCTTACCATGAGGGCACCACCCAAATAAAGACGGTGCGACAAGACCAATTCAAGCGCGATTACAGCAAATTCGAGATGCTTGCTGGTGAGTCCCTTGACGAGTGCTTTTCTCGCTTTCACAAAATTTTGAGCAACCTCCGAGCCGTCGGTCTCACATACTCCGACTCGGATAACGCTCGACAAATTCTTTCTGCACTCGATCTTCGGGTTTGGGAGATGAAGGTGACTACCATCAAGGACACCACGGACCTCTCGACCTTGACTCTTGACGCGCTTTACTCGCGCCTCAAGACTCACGAGATTGACATAGTCTCTCGTCGGTCGAAGTCTCAGTCGATGGCACTAGTCACCGATCCCACTGCTGCTTCTGGTTCTTCTGCTGATTCTCTTTGCGGGTTCTCCCTATCTGCTCTCTGTGATGTAACTGATGATCAGTTAGAGCAGCTAGAGGATGAACAGCTGGCCCTCCTAGCTCGGAAGTTCTCCCATGCTTACAAGAGGAGGAGGGATGGAAAGAGAAGAGGACCATTGATTTGCTTTGAGTGTGGTGGCCCCAACCACATTCGAGCAAACTGCCCCAAGCTGGAGAAGGGCAAGAACGACTACGGCGGTTCGGTCAAGAACGACTACACCGACAAGAACAGCAACAAGAAGCCTCCAGCTCAGACGCAAGGCAAGAAGAAGTTCCGCGACTTTGGGAAGGCCAAGAAGCTTTTCCACCGCGTCCTCTCCGCGTTCGACGACCTCGACCTCAGCGAGGTGGAGGGATGGAGCGACGACGACGGGACGGGTGATCAAGACCCCAAGAGCGGCGAAGACTTCTCCGGCATGTGCTTCATGGCCCTCGAGGGCTTAACGAGCGACAATGAGTACTCTCGACTCGGACGAGGTATGCCCCACCTATGACCAGCTCAATCATGCTTTTCTTAAGCTAGGTGGATTTCATGCTAGAGCTAAGACTAGGTGTACTGAGTTAGAGAAGGAAGTAGCTAGATTGTCACGAGAGCTTACTTCACTTACATCTACTTCCTTTCGTGACGAATGTGATACATGCCCTGCCTTGATTGGTGATATGGAGAAGCTAAGGACTTCATATGATAGTGTGACCTCGAGCTAGATATTCTTAAGGTGGAGAATGTTAGTCCGTCACGAACTAGAGATGTCTAGGATTGTTTTTCCTTCATCTACCGTTGAGACTACTTCTTGCACCTCATGTGAGGATAAGGATAATGCTTTTAGAGGTCTTTATACATTGCTTCTCGATCTGCCCGAGACTTGTGAAAGTTGTAACAATTTGAAGATGAACCTAAAGCAGGCGAGATCATAAAATTGTGAATTACAAGCTTTTCTACTTGAGCCTATTGCTTCATGTGTGAATTGTCCTAAATCGATCACGAGCTTGAATCTGCTTTCCAAACAGTTTCAAGAAATGATTGATCATGATAAGAAGTTGGCTCGCTTTGCTTCTAAGGACCTGTTAGCTCACCATGCATTAGTTGTAACAAACTAAAATCTAACTTGATTGCATTGGATGAGAAATGTGAAGCTAACTAAGGACCTACTAGAGAAGCCACCTTGTGCTTGTAATGTGGTTGTGGAGAAGGGGAGAAGCCCCTGTAAGGTAGAGACGCCTAGCGATGCGAACCAACCTCGCTAGCGAGAGGGATCGTCCCTTCTCGTCGGTACCGTGCACAAGCCGCCTTCCTCTCTCTGCTGGTGTTCTCCTGCTCCCTTACCTTCTGTTGTTTCTCCTCCTCCTTGCTCTTCTTGCACCTCTCTCTTTCGGGAGTGTCGGTACTTTATGAACACTCTCGAGAAATTTGTAGGAGGCAAGAAGGATCTCAATCTTATTCTAGACCAATCAAAGATTTGCAAGTTCAAACAGGGTCTAGGATATGATTTCCGTGAGGATGTGAGGAAACATCCACCTGCCGTGCTCAGACCCATAGCCGCAGGTGTGATCGAGGTCAAGCCCAAGAACAAGAAAGTTCAATTTAGATCAGCGGGCTTTGTTCAAGGGATTTCGGCGACAAGGTGATTTCACCGCAGCTTGACCTCTCGTATATGCGAAGCCATCTCATGCTACTTCACTCCTCGGAGGCGGTATCATTGCACCTTCGCCGAAGGATGGGCATTTGTTTGACCATTGCTTCAAGCGCGCCAAGATCGCGCGAAGAGACCGTGTTGAGTCTCTTAGGCGTATTCAGGGTCAGCCCCAGACCTTGAGTGCACCTAAGACCAACACGAGGTCTAGGCTTGCTACTGTTGGTAGTTTTGGGCAGCACCGAGGACTTGGTTTTTCTGAGTTTTCTGTTTTTCGTCCTCGTGCTCCCTCTAGTCGTGACTTCCGCCATCCTGAGGGTAGATCTCGTTTCCATCGAGATAGCTACCCGCGGCGTGATCAGCGTGCTGCCGGTGCTCCGACTCGCTCTCCCGTAGCAGTCGGACCCGGAATGCCTTCAGTCGCACATAGACCTTCCGCTTCTGAGCGACGGAGGCGTGGGGTAGTTAGAGGTCATCGTGCGTGACTACTTCTTCGCTCGACGTGTGACTCAAGATTGGGTGCCAAAATCTATGTTGATTTATCCCAGTACTGAGACTTTGCTCTCTTGTTGACTCAGGTTCGCCGGGCAGGGAAGGGAAAGGTTTGGCTTGTAGACTCCGGGTGTTCACGACACATGACCGGAGATTCCCGTTGGTTTTCTTCCCTTGCCCGTGCTCCAGGTGATGAGACGATCACCTTCGGAGACGCCTCTTCTGGGCGAGTCATCGCCAAAGGTACAGTGCGCATTAATGATTCATTTGTTTTAAAAGATGTTGCCTTGGTTAGTAAGCTGCAATACAATTTGCTTTCGCCTCTCACCACCGATGACGATTTCGAGGTGAGTTTTAAGAAAACAACCGCAAAATTCTTGATTCTTGGTAGTCCGGTTTATGGATTTCTCGCTTTGGGAGGATCTTCGTGCTGATTTTTCCGAGTCTTCCGGTGATCCTCTCCGTTGTTTGCTTGCTTCGAGTCCCGCGATCTTTCCTTCGGCATAGGAGACTTGGTCATATTGATTTGACCATTTGACCCGAGTTAGCGGCCACGATCTCATTCGTGGTCCGCCAAACTCAAGATGGTCAAAGATCTTGTTTGCGCTCCATGCCGGCACGGCAAGATGGTTGCCGCTTCTCATCCTCCGGTCACAGTTACTATGACCGATGCACCGGGACAGCTGCTCCATATGGATACGGTTGGACCAGCTCGAGTGCAGTCAGCAGGAGGGAAGTGGTACGTTCTTGTTGTGGTCGATGACTATTCGAGGTACTCTTGGGTGTTTTTCTTAGCCTCGAAGGATGAGACGTTTTCACATTTCCGAGGTCTTTTCAGTAGGCTTTCTGTTGAGCTTCCAGGTGCCTTACGAGCGATCCGCAGTGACAATGGCACGGAGTTCAAGAATTCCTACTTTGAGAGTTTCTGTGGTGAGACAGGTGTAGAGCACCGCCTCTTCTCCATACGTCCCTCGGCAGAATGGCGTTGTGGAGAGAAAGAACCGCACCTTGGTCGAGATGGCCGGGCGATGCTTGATGAGTACTCTACACCGCGGAAGTTTTGGGCTGAGGCTATAGCCACCGCGTGCCATGTTTCGAACAGAGTTTTTCTTCGGGCACACTTGCACCGCACTTCTTATGAGTTGAGATACGGGCGAAAGCCCAGTGTTTCTCATTTTCGTGTGTTTGGTTGCAAGTGTTTTATTCTGAAGTCCAGGAACCTAGATAAGTTCGAGTCACGTTCTTGTGATGGACTTTTTCTGGGCTACTCGACTTCTTTGCGGGCCTATAGGGTGCAGAACTGCGAGTCTAGTAAAATGGTAGAAACCCGTGAGGTAACTTTCGATGAGGCCATCCGGGACTAGGCCCGATATCTCGTGTTCACTAGAGCGATCCGAGACCATCTTTGTGGATGATGAGGATGATGGAGATGAGGGTTGTCTACCCGATCCAGTCCCTTCTCCACCCCTTGAGGTACCTTCTTCCACCGCACCTCGAGGCGATCGCCTTACCTTCGCTCCTTCGGAGCTAGTGGCTCTGCTCCTACCCGTCGGTAACGAGGTAGAGGCCACTTCTTCATCTCATCCAGACCTCCAAGACATATCCAAAAATCTCATCCTTCGAGCGATGATTGGAGATCTATTTGAGCGAGTCACACGTTCCAAGTCTGGCGTGTCACTTTTACTCTCCACTCGCCTTCGTAGCTTCCTTTGAGCCCAAGGACGTTTGTCATGCTTTATCTGACGAGTCTTGGGTCAACGCCATGCATGAGGAGCTAGAGAGTTTCGAGAGAAACAAGGTCTGGACGCTTGTTGAGCCCCCTCGAGATCAAAATATCATTGGAACCAAATGGGTGTTCAAGAACAAGCAAAGTGAGGATGGGGTAGTCATTCAAACAAGGCTAGGTCTGGTTGCAGGGGTACTCCTGTGTTGAGGGTCCGGATTTCGAGGAGACCTTTGCCCTCGTAGCTCGCCTTGAGGCCATTAGAATTTCGCTTGCCTTTGCAGCTTCTAAAGGTTTCAAGCTTTACCAGATGGACGTCAAGAGTGCCTTTCTCAATGGCTTCATTGAGGAAGAAGTCTATGTCAGACAGCCTCCAGGTTTCGAGAACCCTAAATACCCTAGTCATGTCTTCAAGCTTTCCAAAGCATTGTATGGACTTAAGCAAGCCCCTAGAGCTTGGTATGAGAGGCTTAAGTCCTATCTATTGAGACATGATTTTGAGATGGGTAAAGTTGACAAGACCTTGTTCATTCGCCGGCTTGGCAATGACCTTCTGCTCGCCCAAATTTATGTCGATGACATTATCTTTGGCGGCTCTTCTCATGCTCTAGTTTCACGCCTCTCGGATGTCATGAGCACCGAGTTTGAGATGAGCATGATGGGTGAGTTGATTTTCTTCCTTGGCTTCCAAATCAAGCGCACTGGAGGGTACCTTCTTGCATCAAGGCAAGTACACCGTGATCTCCCGAGACGTTTCGACATGAGTGATGGAAAGCCGGTGTCGACTCGATGGCTTCTACTACCACACTTGACCCGTATGAGGACGGCGAGCCGCTTGATCAAAAGAGTTCGGTATGATTGGCTCTCTCTTGTACCTCACGCCTCGAGACCGGACATACACTTTTCTCGTGTGTCTATGTGCTCGGTTTGAGCTTCTCCTCGCGTATCTCATCGCCAAAGCGGTGAAACGCATCTTCGGTACCTTCGAGCTACCATTGACTATGGTATCGGTACTCTTCCTCCTCCCGCTATCTCTTAGAGCCTTCTGATGCGCACTTTGCCTACAGTAGGATAGATAGGAAGAGCACTTCGGCACCTACCGGTTCATTGGCACTTCTCTTGTTTCTTGGTCCTCGAGGAAGCGATCCGGTGTTGCACACCCACCGCAGAGGCCGAGTGCGTTCTGCAGCCCGATTCTTTGCTGCAGTGCTTTGGATGGTCTCGACTCTGCGGGATTTTGGGTTAGCTATCGACCGTGTTCCGCTCTTTTGCGATAACACGTCTGCAATTAGCATTGCTAAGAACCCGGTCAGCACTCTCGGACCAAGCACATCGATATCGATATCATTTTCTTGAGACCATGTAGAGAAGGGTGACATCGTGCTTCGGTTTGTGGAGAGTGACCACCACCGGCCGATATCTTCACCAAGCCTTTGGATAGCACGAGGTTTTCACTCTGGGAGAGCTTGGGGTGGTTTGTCCTTATGGACTGTTGTGAGGGAGCTTTGGGCTTTCTTCGCTTTACTATATTGATTATGCTTCTGTCTCATTTCTGTTGCATCGCATTTTCGGGTGCATTGGGTTTTAGTCATTCTAGCATAGGTTAGAGTGTGTCTCTTGCTGAGTGCTTAGACTTCTTGCTCTTATCTTATGCTTTCAGGATGCTCTATTAGCTGTTTCTTATCTCACTAGATTGAGCTCACTCACTTCTTGCGATCTAGCGAGGGTCGGGCCACCTTCTGGGTAGGCAGTGCGTGTTTGCTCTCTAGTGTGTGTTTTACTGATCGACTACTAGTCCTGGAGTCATATGGGGTAGATGAGAGTCAGTCTGAGCCATAGTATCCTCTATATCTTATCTATGCTTTAAGGATCTGCTTTTTCGTGCCGACTTCTCGTTTTTATTGCTTTGGTTCAGGGGGAGTTCATTTGGGAGCTTCTGGAATGTAATATTGACTTAACTCAACTTGAACTAAAAGCTGCATCACTTGTTGAGGGGGAGCTGGATTTTCTGCATGTCATTCTGCATTATAATATAAATACATTGAGCCTTGATTATTATCCGGTTATGACATGCTTATGATGATTTACATCTTGCCATGATTTATGCTCATTTGCTAGATTTATCATGACTCCATATGTGTAGACTAGCTTTTGCCATGATGAGTTAATTAAAATTTGCTCTATTTGAACTAAAAACTTGTCATGATTAGCAATTAAGATTAGTCTTTCTTGAGCTATCCGTTTATGATTCATGCCATGTCAAATAGGCTAGGTTGAACGTTGAATCTCTTTTGAGCCTTAGTTTGAGCTGTCTTAAACTCTTGATGTAACATGAGTTAGTACAACTTGTTAAAAAAAATAGAGACAAAAAGATCTCTTCTGTGCGAAAAAACTGATCTCACCAATTCTTTCTCACGAGACGGCTTGCCATTGCACTAGGCATGAACTTGGAGAGAGTTTTGGATGACCTAGACTATCTTCTTAAGCTTTTTGCTTGGAGTAGTCGCAGCATGGCTTGAGATCTAGCACATGATAAAAATAGTGGTTGAAAACAACCATAAGTTTCAAAAGAAAAATATCATTTGTGCTCAATTTGCTTGAGTTATCAAAAGAATCAAGTACTTGAACCATTGTTTCACTCTTGAGTATATAACACTCTATTTTGGCTCAATATTAGATTCTTGGTTCCGCTTAGCTTGATTGATATGGCTTGCATCATCCTTGGATGTCTCTAGTTAGACTTTGATTATTGATGACTTGACATGTTCACAAAATGCACAAAATTTCAGACTGTCATCTATTTGCTTCTAGCTGGCTTACACATATCATGTCATGATCTAGATAGCTTTTCTTTGAATTATGGCTTGGTGTAATACATTATGGTCATTTTGGATAATTCTCATGGCTCTTCATACTTAAAATGATCAAATCAGCCATTTCATCCATTTTCATGACTTTTTCTCCTTCCTGCATTCTTGATGGGTTTATTGCCAAAAGGGGGAGAATAGTGGTAGAAAAAGCCACCTCGGGAGCTTTTGAAGAAAAATTGCTCTTTCTTTTTGCTCCTTCTGTCAACATGGTCATTAGCTTCATTCTTGCTCTTATGGACCATGTTAGACTTTGCAAACTCAACTTTGTGCTTTTTCCGTGTTTGTCATTATACTCATCAAGGGGGAGATTGAGAGACCATGTGGAGGTCATCCCATTGTGAGTGATGAGTAATTGACATCTGTTTACAAAAGTCGAGTTTAAGTCAGTTTGTTCGGACCCAGACGTTGCTTGGTGCAACGGGCTCGGTCGAACTTTGGTCAAGCGAAGTCGTATGGGTTAGGATGTATATTCTATTTTTGCGACTTGTTTGATCTTGTTTATGCTATTTACACGTTCATGTATCGAGCGGTGCTATGTGACGTGTTTTCTTGTCTCGTGTGTCGGGACAATGAGGCGGAGTCGTGGCGAGACACGGTGGACCGGACTAGGCGCAGGTGGCGCTGAGGTCAGAACGGTCATGAGGTGTCGAAGACGACGTGGACTCGACGTGTTGTGGAGCGTGCGAGGCAAGGAGCGCGGAAGCTTCCCGGAAGGTGCAGGAGGGGCGGCAGAATTTCGTAAGGCTGCACAAGCGGAAGACGGCTCCGTTAGGGTTTAGCCGGCGTAACGGGTTGGTGACCCGTTAGCCAAGGGCTATAAATAGAGGTGAGGGGCTGCATACCCCTTAGGACACTTGAGAGCTTATTCATATCTTTGTGTGTGTTGTGTTCCTCCCAAGAAGCATGTGAGGCTCTTGGTGTTCTTGAGGATTAAGAGGGAGAGGATGGATTGAGAGTCTCGTAATCTTTCTTGTTCTAATGTTCATGCGTATCGGGACTCCTTTGTATTTTTCGTTGGAATGAAATCTGATGTTTTTGTTCTCAGTCTTCTCCTTTTTATTGTGACTTGAATCCTCTGTTTGGGAATCTGGAAGACATGCTCATGCTAACTGATTCTTGATTCCAGATCTCGGTTATATGACATTTGAAGAATTTCTTTTGGTTTTCCTTTGCTGTTTTCATTTTCGGTAGTCAGTTCGTGTTAGCAGTTCTCTCTGGTCCTGCATTCAGTTTCTTGGTTTTAGCCGAGGTGCTCTTTTGGGTTTGAGTCATTTCTTCCTGAGATCTTCCAGAAGTTTACGTTTAAATCCTATTTAAGTGATCTGTGAAGCTCAGCGTCTGTGGTATCTTTTCTCTGTGGTTGATCTCCTCTCTTGTTTTCACCTTTTCTGGTTGTCGGCGGCTGCTTTTTATTTCCTGTGTTCTTCTCAACTGAATAATCTTGGTTGCAGTAGTCTGATTTCTGAGGCAAATGAATACTTGATTTAAGGTCCTATTTTCTCAACCAGAGAAAATACTATTCAATCGACTTCTAGCTCAGTTTTTCTTGTCTACTTGATACTTTCTGTACAAACATTTTTTATCTGCTCTGTCAAGATTTTCTAAAGAAATCAGTATTCTTTCTTTGCCTCTCGGCCAGGACAGTAAAATCTCTTGAATCCATCTTCAGGCTTTGGTCACTTTTTGTTTTGCTTGTGAGGATTGTTTTCGGTTGAGCACAAGAATTATTTTGCCGACAGCCACTGCAGCCAGCAGACAGTTTCTCTATTTTCAGTGCTGCAGTTTTTGTCTTCAAACTGCAGCAAGTATTAGCATTTTTCAGCTGCTCTTTTAAATGCTTTTGGTCTGCACTTTGCCGTGTTTACTTTGGTTGCAGCCGAGATTGATCAGTTGTTCACCTGCTCTGAAATTTCTTTCTCAATCGGCAGTAAGCAGTTAGCAGCTCTTTACTTTTCCTTTTATTTGGCATCAAGGATTCTTTACTTTTCCTTTTTTCTTTTAGCGTTTCCTTTATGCTTTGAGGCAGCTTGGATCTTTTGGGCAGGTTCAATTCAGTTTCAGATCTCGGTACCTGCAGTCCGTAATACATCTCCATTTAAGCACTTTTCTTTTATTTTAGCAGCTCTTTGACCCTTTTGCATGCAGATCAAACGGCATTATTTTCGGCTGAAATTTTTACTGATTACTCTCTGATTTACGCTGAATTTTTTAGTATTGCATGCGTTGCAGTTTTTAGCAGAATTAATTTTCCGAATTTGCGGGGGCGATTTTAAAGAGAACGACATTCACCCCCCCTCTGTCGCCATTTCGGTCCTACAAGACTAGTTTAGGTACCACCAGTGGAAAGTGGATACCAGGGTTACTGGTTATTCACATTGAGGGACAGGGTTACTGTACTCATACGGCGAAGAGGGGCTTCGTCATGGTGGTTAACCCTTCACGGTGAAACCTCGTGGTGGTGTCTAGCTAGACTAGAGTAAGGTAAAGGCTTTGTGATGAATTATCTGGGTCTCATGCCTAAGGAAGCATGCTGACTATTAAGATAACTTGTCTCTTGTGGGTAAAGTGTACAACCTCTGCAGAGTGTAAAACTATTCGAATAGCCGTGCCCACGGTCAAGGGCGGGCAAGGAATGCTTTCACATGGTAGATCTTTATTTTTGGTTTAAAACAAAGTTTTGGGAACCCGAGAGTGGATGGAACTCTCGGGGATTTTTGTCCTGGTGGCTGGAACCAGTGTGGGTGGTTGGAACTCGTAGTATCAAACTTGGTGGTAGAATCTTTATGATTAAAAATATTTAATGATACTTCAGATAAACTGTCGCCTTCAAAAATAGTTATTGGTATTGGAAATAAAATGTCGCTTTGTGCAAAAGAGCCATATAGCCCTCTTTGTTAAACCTTGCATCTAATGCATTTTCCCAAGACTTGCGGAGTACTTTATGTACTCACGTGCTACACTTAAAACAAAATCTCAAAGGATTATGAAGCTCAAGAAGGAGACTACAACTACTTCGCGGGTGGATTTGAAGAAGGATGTCCAGACGTTTAGGTCGCGCTCCCCAGTCAATTGCCTGTGGCGTATTGATGGGATTTTATCAATGTTTAATTTGCTTCCGCTGTGTTTGTGTTTATTTGTGAGGTCTAGAAACCTCGTTTGTGTTGTAAGACCTTTGGTCAGTACTCTTTATAATATTGTAATATTCGTCTTTGGCAATGTAATCATCATCGTTTAACTGTGCACTAGCTTTGATCCGGGACTAGTGTTTGTAATACGTAGGGTCCGGATTTGGTAATCCGGGGTCCCGACAGAGATGGTATCAGAGCCAATGTTGACTGTAGGACGTGACCTAGTTTAGAATGGCAAAAGCCTTAAGGACCTATACTTATTAAAAATATATGTTCTAGAAAATTTTTCTATACTTCTTTATCTCTGTTCTATTTATAATCACTACTCAAAATTCTTTACTAAACTTCTCTATCTTTTCAAATTTGTAGATGGCCGGCTCTATCTCCGCAGATTCGTGGGACTACATCTCCCATGCCGAGACTGAGGGTGCATTTGTTGAGCTTCTTCGCCAACTTATGCAGTACCTGAAGTTCCGTCTACCGCCTATCTTCAGAGGGCGGAAAGTCCGGATATTGGATCGAGATTCTTGGACAATGGAGGTATTCCTGTATGCACGGGAAGGGGAATTCGAATCCCATAGATACACCATTGATCATCCTCGGACTGATCGTTCGGACGCCACTCAGATGCGCTCGTCAGCCATAACCGGTCTCATGTCGGGTTTACCAGAGATTCTCGCAGCCGCCCCATCGCTTTCTTTTCATCCACTTGTGCGGGACAGAGTCATCCACAGCCCTTCGAGATCGCCGTGGGCGATCCCCGCCTTTCACATCGTGTTCACTCACTCAGCGATGGCGCCACCTCGCCACGCTTTGGAGGAGATTGACGACTTGGATGCTTCTCACTTCCAGCTACCAGCATTTCGACACTCTCCGTGCTCAGCTCATCCAGAGCCAGGCAGCAGAGTTTGAGCCGGGGCGACCCCGAGCGCATGGCAGCCTCCACCCGACTACACACCATCTTCACGGTACCGGTAGTCGTCCCCAACAACCAGCTCCGACTCGTCGCACAAGACCCGTACCTTACTCACGGCGCGCAAGAGTGTGCGGCGCCTAGTCCTTGCCCGACATCGACATCGGAGACTCCGGCAAGAGAAGAGACTCAGCTCGCTCACGTTCTGCTCTCGGTCCATTGCCTCCAAGAAGAGAGACCATCTCCACTCCCGTGCTTCTTGCAACCGCCCCGAGTGTGGTTGTAGGCTGCGCCACGTGGGTACCCTAGAGGAGGATCCAGAGGAGGATCCAGAGGAGGATTCGGAGGAGCTTGTCTTCGAGGAAGACAAGTAGTTGCAGAGACAGTAGCACCCAAGTTAATGTTTAATTCCTTAGAACGATTTGTATTTTATTCTAGTGTGTGGGATGGACTGTACCAAGCACTTGTGCACCTGTGGTACAGCCATTTCCTTTAAAAATTTAATTTGAATTCAAGACAAATTTCCTTTCATTTTGTTGTCCATGTTTTTCTTGTGTTTGTTTGGGATGTAGTTTAGTCTCCCTAATCTCTTACCTATGCTACTTCCTCTTTCCTTTGCTAACCCCGCTTACCACGAAGATGGTGAACACAAGGAACAGTCTTTCAGCAATGCCGAATGTCAATGCTCAGCCAGAAGGCAATAATCCAATTCCACCCCCGCCAGTTCAAGCTCCTAATCTGAATGATGATGGCCATGCGATTCTGATTACTCCAAGCCTTAGCCCAAAACCAAGTCCAACAAATTCCACAGGCACCCAATCAAGTACCACAATCCAAGCTGGGGGAGTTTATGAGAACTCATCCCCCAACTTTCAGTGGGTCAGTAGACCCAATGGAAGCTGACGACTGGATCAAGGACGTCGAAAGGAAGCTGAATTTGGCACAATGCAATGGAAATGAAAAAGTGTTGTATGCTGCTCACCAGCTGAAAGGAATCACAGCTAATTGGTGGGAGAACTATTGTGCTGCTCACCAGAATGCACAAGATATCACTTGGGCTGAGTTTGAAGAAGCATTCCGTACTGTACATATTCCTACTGGAATCATGGAAATGAAGAAGAACATGCCCAACATCTGAGGATAGTATTGGAAAAACTCAGAGAACACCAGCTGTATGCCAAGTTCAGCAAGTGTGAGTTCTGGTTAAAGAAAGTAGATTTCTTGGGTCATGTTATTTCAGCAGGAGGAGTGTCTGTAGATCCCGAGAAGGTGACAGATGTACTTAACTGGACACAACCCAAGTCAGTAACTGAGATCAGAAGTTTTCTGGGATTAGCTGGTTATTACCGTCGCTTCATAGAAGGATTCTCCAAGCTAGCCAGACCTCTCACCCAATTATTAAAGAAAGAAAAGAAGTTTGAATGGAGTAAATCATGTGAAGACAGTTTCCAAGAGCTGAAGAAGAGGTTAACTTCTGCACCAGGATTGACTCTTCCGATATCGTGAAGGATTTTGAAGTATTCATGATGCATCCGGACAAGGTCTAGGTGTGTTCGATGCAAGAAGGAAGGGTGGTAGCTTATGCTTCAAGGCAATTGCGGTCGCATGAGCAGAACTACCCAACCCATGATTTAGAGCTAGTCACAGTTGCATGCTCTAAAAATCTGGAGGCATTATTTAATCAAGAACCGCTTGTGAAATTTATACGGATCACAAGAGTTTGAAGTATATTTTCACTCAACCTGACCTCAATCTGAGACAGAGAAGATGGTTGGAGTTAATAAAGGATTATGATGTGGGAATTTATTACCATCCAGGAAAGGCTAATGTAGTAGCTGACGCCTTGAGCAGAAAAAGCTATTGCAATAATCTGATGATCAAAGACAGTCAGCCTGCACTTCATGAAGAATTTCAGCGACTCAATCTAAAAGTAGTGGAGGAAGGATTCCTAGCTACTTTGGAGATTCAACCAATTTTGGAGAACCAGATAAAGGAAGCCCAAAGAGAAGATAGTTATGTAAAAGAAATCAAAGAGAATATGAAAAAGGGTAAAGCACCAAATTTTTCAGAAGATGAAGAAGGTATTCTTTGGTTTGGAAAAAGAATTCTCGTACCCGAAAAGAAAGAAATAAAAGAGCTAATCCTGAAGGAAGCTCATGAGTCTGGATACTCAATTCACCCCGGAAGCACAAAAATGTATCAAGATCTCAAAGAAAGATACTGGTGGTCAAGTATGAAAAGAGAAATTGCTGAATATGTAGCCTTGTGTGATGTGTGCCAGCGAGTCAAAGCTGAACATCAGAGACCTGCTGGACTGTTGCAACCTTTGCAGATACCTGAATGGAAATGGGAAGAGATTGGCATGGACTTCATAACAGGATTACCAAGAACCAAGTCAGGTTATGACTCAATTTGGGTTATTGTGGACCGACTAACAAAAGTTGCACACTTTGTACATGTGAAGACCACATACTCTGGAGATAAACTCGCAGAGTTATACATGTCAAGAATAGTTTGTTTACATGGAGTCCCAAAGAAAATCGTGTCCGATAGAGGATCACAATTCACATCAAGATTCTGGCAGAGGCTGCATGAACTCTTGGGGACAAACTTGAATTTCAGTACAGCATATCATCCACAGACCGATGGACAAACGGAAAGAGTAAATCAAATATTGGAAGACATGCTGAGAGCTTGTGCTTTGGCAAATAAAGCTAATCGGGATCAAAATTTGCCATATGAAATTCTCTTATAACAACGACTATCAATCTAGTTTGCAAATGTCTCCGCTTGAACTCTCATCGCGTAAAATGCGAACACCATTGTATTGGAAAGAAACAGGAGAAGGACAAGTATTTGGACCTGATGTGTTGAAGCAAGCAGAAGAGCAAGTACGTCTTGTTCAAGATGAGTTAAAGACAAAGACAAACAAGATGTAAAGCTACGCAGACAATCGTCAAGAGCTTTAGAATTTATACCGAGATCATGTGTATTTGAAAATTTCACCTTTCAAGGGTTTGCGTCGTTTCGAGTGTTACCGAAACTTGCTCCGAGATTTATTGGACCATTCCCTGTTCTAGCCAAAAGGGGAGAAATTGCTTACCAGTTAAAGCTTCCACCTCAGTTGTCGAATGTGCACGACGTCTTTCATGTGTCTCAGTTAAGAAAGTGTCTCAGAGTTCCAGAAGAACAAATGCCTTTAGAAGAAGTGACTTTGAAAGAGGACCTAACATATCCAGAGTATCCAGTCAAAATTTTGGATGAAGCAGAACGTCGAACCAGAAGCAAGAGCATCAAATTCTGTAAAGTTCAATGGAGTAATCATTCTGAGTCTGAAGCAACTTGGGAGTGTGAAGAAGATTTGAGATCAGAGTTTCCCGATCTTTTTCCCAGTCCATCTGAATCTCGGGGCCGAGATTCATCCTAAGGGGGGTAGGTTTGTAACATCCCAAAATTTGCAAATCTTGAAAATTTAAATTTAAATTAATTATTTTAAAATATTTGGATCTTATTTGAATTCTCCTGAGTTTTCCAGTTTTTAAATCAATTTTTAGAATTAAAAAGAAATTTTATTATGAAAATATATCATCAAAACATCTTGGAAATATTTTATTTAAGCTAAAAGGTATCTAAAACTTATATAAATTTTTCTAGAATTTTTGAAAGTAATTTCATATTCTTCTGAGGCTTATTAAGTTTTCTAGTATTTTCTGTAAATCAAAATTAAAATAAAATTTAAAACCCTCCCTCCCTCCGGCCGCCACGTGACGGCCGGATTGCTATCCACGCCGCCCCTCCATCCCGCCTTCCCCTCCCCGCCGCCACGTGGGCGGCGATTGCCGCCACGCCTCCCTCCCGTGGATCCTCCGCCTGTCCCCTCTCTCACTGCCGCTCGGGCCCACTGCCGGCGCCTCCCTCTCACCCGCTAACCGCCCGGCCCGCCTGTCATCCTCTCCTCGCCCGCCTCCTCTCTCCCAGCGTCGCCCCGCCCAGAATCCGCCCGGTCAACGCGCCTCTCTCTCTCGACGATGCCCACTCTTCCCCTAACCGCCCCACACCGCCCGCGCCCACCCCTCTCCCGCCCCCACCCTCCTCCCTCTCCCTCTCGGCAACCGCCCCCTCCTCCACGACGGCGAAAAATCGCCGCCAGCCTCCCCCTCCATTCTCCTATTTAAACCCCTCCCCGGCACCTCCATTCCCTCCTCCCTCTTTTCCCCCACTCTCCTCTCACTCCCGGCCGCTCCACCGCCCCGGCACCGTGCTCCCTTGCCGCCGCCGTCGCGATCTCCGGCGAGGAATCACCGCCACCTCAGGCCGTCCCGCGCCACACCGCGACCACCCCGAGCTTCACCGCTGCCACGAACCTCCTCCGCCCCTCGGCCGCCTCTCCCGTCGCCGGAGCCGCCGTCTGGAGTCCCCGAGCCGCCGCCTCCTCGCCGTCGACGCCTCTCGGCACCTCCCAGAAGCCCGAGCCATCTCCGAGTTCCCTCGGCCTCCTCTCTCTTTTCCGCCCTCGCCGCAAGAATCAAGGCCGCCGATCGCCGACGAGCTCGCCACCACCGTGCGCCCGACCGCCACCCGTGCCGACGTGGCCACCACATGGCGCCACGCTTGCGCCACCTCGGCGCCATGGCCGCCGCGTCGCCATTGACCGCGTGCCACCTCGGCCTCCCGAGCGGTCCGTGGACCCGGTCCATAGACCCGGGCCCACCGTCAGTCGGTCCTCCCTAGGGCTGACGTCAGCGTGACGCAATTATTCGATTTTCTTTAGAAAAATAATTCCAAAAATCCAGTTTATTCATTTTAGTTGTTTTCAAACTTCCCAATGCCATAACTTTTTCATCCTAACTCCGATTGAGTCCATTCAAATTTCTAAATTCATCAAAAATTTCAATCTTTATATTTCTGCCATCTTTTAAAATTTTTTAAATTTATTTGATATTTTGAAATTTAAAATTTAAACTTCAAATACCCTTTCTCCCTCGTTTGAACTCCGAATCCATTGAAACTTCCTCCTAAATTCATCTAAAATTATAAACTTCATTCCAGTAATATTATTATAATATCTGTACTTTTATTTGTATTTATTTGTCCTTTGTGTTCTCGCTTTTTGCGTAGAATCGATCCGTCAAGAGTTCGCAGAATCCGCAACAAGAGAATCAGGAATTCACCCACGAAGGCAAGTCTCCTTTGACCATCTTGAACCTATGATTGTGAAATGTTTTTGAATATTTTAAATTTATTGCATTTGCTATGTTACATAAAATGTTAATTTCTGTCTTAAGGTATTAGATATCCCAATTATTGTTATGCCCTCGATTGAACTTTGAATACCATGTACCCTTGTAACCCTAGGATCACCTTTGTCTCAATAATGAGATTATTATAAAACTATAGTAAATGTTGTAGCGGTAGTAAAATGCTTAGACATGCTTTATAACCTTTGGTAACCTTGGAATGAGAAATGTTACTTCAATGATCTAGACTTACGGTTATTCGTAATCGAATGGCAAATGGTGTTGCCTCTGTTCATGTGAAATGAATTAAATTGTGAAAATTGTTTTAGACCGTATGGATGGTTGGTTTGGATTGGTGCGGTTAGCACGAGATCTTGAAAAGTGTATGTTCCGCCCTAGTCAATTAAGGACCGACGCTTGTGTTTGTCCAGTCTGAGCACTACCGTACAACCATATGTCTATATGGGTACGACCTAGTTGATTAACTTATAATAAACTGGTTTAGGTACCACCAGTGGAAAGTGGATACCAGGGTTACTGGTTATTCAAAGTGAGGGACAGGGTTACTGTACTCATACGCGTAAGAGGGGCTTCGTGCGGGTGGTTAACCCTTCACGGTGAAACCTCGTGGTGGTGTCTAGCTAGACTAGAGTAAGGTAAAGGCTTTGTGATGAATTATCTGGGTCTCATGCCTAAGGAAGCATGCTGACTATTAAGATAACTTGTCTCTTGTGGGTAAAGTGTACAACCTCTGCAGAGTGTAAAACTATTCGAATAGCCGTGCCCACGGTCAAGGGCGGGCAAGGAATGCTTTCACATGGTAGATCTTTATTTTTGGTTTAAAACAAAGTTTTGGGAACCCGAGAGTGGATGGAACTCTCGGGGATTTTTGTCCTGGTGGCTGGAACAAGTGTGGGTGGTTGGAACCCATAGTATCAAACTTGGTGGTAGAATCTTTATGATTAAAAATATTTAATGATACTTCAGATAAACTGTCGCCTTCAAAAATAGTTATTGGTATTGGAAATAAAATGTCGCTTTGTGCAAAAGAGCCATATAGCCCTCTTTGTTAAACCTTGCATCTAATGTATTTTCCCAAGACTTGCGGAGTACTTTATGTACTCACGTGCTACACTTAAAATAAAATCTCAGAGGATTATGAAGCTCAAGAAGGAGACTACAACTACTTCGCGGGTGGATTTGAAGAAGGATGTCCAGACGTTTAGGTCGCGCTCCCCAGTCAATTGCCTGTGGCGTATTGATGGGATTTTATCAATGTTTAATTTGCTTCCGTTGTGTTTGTGTTTATTTGTGAGGTCTAGAAACCTCGTTTGTGTTGTAAGACCTTTGGTCAGTACTGTTTATAATATTGTAATATTCGTCTTTGGCAATGTAATCATCACTGTTTAACTGTGTGCACTAGCTTTGATCTGGGACTAGTGCTGTAATACATAGAGGGTCCGGATTTGGTAATCCGGGGTCCCGACAAAAGCCGTAAGATGTGTTGCCCTAGGTGTCGCTCTAGTGATAAGGTAGGCAGTTATAACATTGAAAGGTTAGCATATGGTGCAAGAGCCATGTAATGGTGGATGGAATCTGTGCTACTATTATTACAGCATTCTTTTTACCTAAATGTCATGTTTAAGTTCAAACTGCTAGGTCTCAAGAAATTTCTATGTAACATAATATTTAAAGGCAATTTCTAGCAAACAAAACAACACAAGTCTTTCCTTGATAAGCCCTGCATGTTATTCACTTGCATATTGTGTATTGGCTCACACAACATGGTGGATTTGTGCTCACCCTCGCATTATCACAACCAGAAACAGGAAACCAGGACCACTACACCTATGATGCTGCACCTGCCACGGATGGAGCCGATGAAGGGAATTAGGACAACTTTCGCGAGTTCAAGTCTTAGACGAGTGGATTTGCTAGAGATTGTATGCACATATATTATCTAGACCTAGATAATACCTGTAGCACACATTTACCCCTCAGTTGCTTGCCTGTGGACATTGGTCCTACTATTGTTTATGCTTTCTACTGCTATGTTTTGTATTGTAGGTATTTGGCCTGATCGGCCCTTTTGTAAACTATCACCTGACGTGGTGTATTTCATGATCGGCCCTTTTGTAAACTGTCACCTGACGTGGTGTATTTCAACTCTGATATGTAATATATAGTTCAGTATATTTCAAGCGATGTATAAATTAATGTAGCACTGTATCTGTGAGCACTATCTATTGATCCAGGGAATAGTGCAGTAAATCACAGAGGATTCTAGATTGAAAAATATGGGTCCAACACTGTTGGTTGTGCCAATTGCTCATGGAACTACACAGTCCACTTCGTCGCGCCACCCTAGTCTATTATGATAATGTCAGTGTGGTCTGCCTCTCCACCAACCTGATTCAGCATTAGTGTAACAAGCATGTAGAGATTGACCTGCATTTCATTCAGTAGTGTGTTGCTCTTGGTGACGTGCATGTTCTTCATGTCACAACGTCATCGCAGTATGCAGAAATCTTCACCAAAGGTCTACCCATGTCCGTCCTCACCAAGTTTCGATCTAGTTTGAACATTCATTCTTCTGTCGTTCCGACTATGGGGGAGTGTTAGATATCTACATACGACCATCAACCACAACAAGTGTATAGTAAACCGGTCGTAGCTGTAGTGAACTGGTTGTGGGGTCGACCTGTCGTGGTCGACCTACCGTGATCGATCTGCCATAGTCGATCTGCCATGGTCGTTACATGCCACGGATCACGTGTATCCTTTCAGGTCTCTTCCTTCCTTATCTCCCGGGTATAGTTTTTATAAACTATTGTTCTATAACCCTTGATTCATTAATCAATTCATTATGTGATTTCTCTAAAACACCACACGCTTTCATGTGATCAACCATCCTCAGGTTTGTCAATCTTGCAATAATTATTTCATACTTATCAATTTATATATATGCACGACATTAATCATCCTACCGATAGGTTGCGATCATCGCTACAACTGCGGTAGAACAGGTCGACCTCTAAAAAAATCGAGAACAATGTACGTACTTCTTGATGTCTCATGTTATAAAAAAAGATGGGTGGTTCCACAATGTAGAATGAACTTGATTGGGATAAGATTGAACTTAATTTTACATGAGTGTATTTATTTATGAATATGGTTAATTTATTTTATTTGAGTTAATTAATTTGTGAAATGGATATTCTTGTTTCTGAAATTAATGTGAATTGGATGTATATATGTACTTGTTGTGTTTCTGCTTGTTTCATAGGGCATTGCTAGTATTTCCTAAGTCTAGCCAACAAACAGAAATTAATTTATTAACTAATACTAATAACCATCTATGACAGTTCTCTATCACAGACGGTTTGTAGTAGAAACCTCTGTGATAGCTGATGTATCACAGACGGTTTCAAGAACAAACCATCTGTGATAGTATCTATCACATACGGTTTGTAGTTGAAATAGTCTGTGATACATCAGCTATCACAGACGGTTTCTACTACAAACCATCTGTTATAGGCAACTATCATAGAAAGTTATGAGTTAATAATTGTCTGTGATATTATGTATCACAGGTGGTTCAAAAACCGTCGGTGATGACCTCATGTCATTACTAACCCATAAACTCAGACAGCTCATGAAACCATCTATGATGATGTTTTTGAACTGTCTATGATGAATTTTTCTGCAATAGTTTTGATTTAAGGTTGAATCATGGTTGGGAGCTATGAGGGCTTTGTGTTGCATGCATGATGCATGTTTTTGAATAACGTGAGTTAAGTGTATGGAACTTATAGTTGATATGGTTACTTGATCTTTGGATACACAAGTGGCTTGGAGAATATAGTTGTCAATTACAATGGACCTAGACTAGGTAAGGAAGCTAAGGTCCAGAGCAGCCATTTAATTAAGTCTAGGCGAGGCTACGTGGCTCAAACAGGAAGCACAAAGAAGACAAGGATCATAAAAAGATGAGTTGGTGCATGTGGTGCACCGAGTGATGATGTTGATGCACGTAGAGACGGTTCAAGGGAGTTTGAATATGTGAAGATGTGATGGGTAATCATGGGCACTACAGGCTATGTGTCAAAGCATGCGGATATACTTTGAGGAGAAGGTAAGTATTCATGGCTCATCAATTGTGTCAATTGATAATTTTGTGTATTGTGAAGTGTTACATGATGTTTTGCTTGTTATTATTGGTTGTAAGACTCCGGAGCTAGGTCATGGTGAGGTGGACGGGACTGAGACTAAGCTAGGAGAGGTTAGGTTCAGAGCAGTCAATGGATCGAGACTAGGCTAGGAGAGCTAAGGTCCAAAACAATCAAGATACCGCTGAAAGATGATTGAGACTAGCTGGGTGGTTACAAGCTAGAAGACAAGAAACCAGAGCGGGAACTACCGGTGGTGGACATGACGAGCAATGGTAAAGTTAATTGGGGCTAAGCTCAGGGAGGAGTTAAGGCACAGAATGGTCAAGGAAGCTGGGTGTCGTCATGGTGCACGGACAGGCATATGCGTCGTGCCAAGTGACATAGGCCCATTTGCAAGCGAGGATAGTTTGGTAGGATCCAAACATATGAGAGGCTTGGCGGTAAGTCGTTGGGGCCATATGGAGTTAAAGATGAAGGACAGGGCTGCTTCAAGGCGAAAGACACGCGAAGCTTCATGGAAGATGGTTTGGGGGGCAAAATGATCTTTTTGCCCCAAACCAAAAAGTTGGGACTTATCAGAAGAGAGGTGGTTTAGGTCAAAGATGTGCTAAAAATATTAAGTGGATCAAGTGTTGGTTCACTAACAGGTTAATAGTTACATGCGCTTTGAGAAGTGTGCATATATAAGTGATAGAGATATCCATCTAGGCACCTTCCATAGCAAGTTTTTGTGGTTGCACAGTTTTAATTTAAGAAATAGTGATTTTGGGGGTTTTGACCTTGAAGGCTTTTGGCTTGCGTTCTTACTATTGTTGGGCTTGCTAGGATATATGGGAGTAGATAAAAGATCATCTTGACCATTCTTTACTCACAAGTAAGTCTTTATTCATGTTCTTGTGCTTTGTCTGGTTTTGATCTAACCTTCCTTTTTTTAGATAAAAGTCAAAACTTTGGCATTGACTCCTTAATCTTTACTTGGAATAGGTTCCTGATATTCTTTTGAAGGTTTGTTCCAAGTTTCACAAGATTTGGAGCAGCGGTTCTTATATTGTCCATTTTGGAGACTTGAACCCGAGCTATTCTTAACTTTGACCGAGCTTCGGTTAGACTGGCCCAGTGACCCTCGGTCATACGGGCCGAGCGGTCAAACCACTAGAGGAGTGTTTGGGCTTGATTTTTGTAGGGTTGGTTTGTATACTTTGTGTGTTTGATCTTTCGCTATGTGTTTCAAAGCCGTGGACAACTGGGTGTGTTCAATTTTATATCGAAAAATGAGTGAGATCCTATTCACCCCTCTTTAGTCCTCGTTCTTGGTTTGACACATGCATATTCATCCAACTATTTTGTAAGCAGGCATGGAGCTCACAAGATGATATATATATGACGCTGAAATGAGGCACCATGATGTCTGGGCACCAAGCATATCTGTCTTTGGATTGCTTTTAGATGTGTGCAAGTGCAATGATATATAATATATCAAGCAAACGCGTTAACATTCATTAATTCGAAAAAGCATCAATTTGGAAAGGAAGTCATTTATTTAGCATGCTGAATCAATCATGGATGGAAAGTCTCAATTATGGAACCTGGACACTATGGTGCCGTTGTTATTTATACTATATGTATGCATATACACACATATATATATACATATATATATGTATGTATATGTATATATGTAGATATATATGTATATATGTATATATGTATATATGTATATGTATATATATGTATATATGTATGTATATGTATATATGTATGTATATATGTATGTATATATATATGTATGTATATATATATATATATAGGTAAAATAACGAGTGCTCCTTGGTGCCCGGGCACCATAGTCTAAAATAGGTATGTATCCTGTGCGAAAAATTTTAAAATTTCTTGGATGTCAAGTTTAACTAGTCTACTAACTAGTTTAAACAAGTTTGAACTAAATTTTGAATTGTAGTTGCCTTTTTTATGATAGTTTGATTGTAGGTATGTGCTGATTATATATATAAATCAGCAAAGTATGTGATCTAAATTCGTTCAAAACTTTGAATTTGAGTATATTTTTCAAACTTATACGTTTCATTTGAATTGTTATAGATGAGTATATACCCTAAAACTGATATCTTCAAAAAATATACCCGAATTTAGATGAAATTGATGCATTTGAAATCATGGTGCCCAGGCACCTTGGTGTCCCATTTCAGCGTCCTATATATATATATATGTATGTATGTATATATATATATATATATATATATATATATATATATATATATATATATATATGTATATATATATATATATGGAGATTAAAAATTGTAATCTTGGATGGATGCCGCTTGATCAGCTTAGGTAGAAATGGATCTATGAAGATTTTGTATGTCACTAGAAAATGTTTTTTAGAACTGTCAATGGAAAATAGATGCATATGTGGAGAGGTTTTTTTCTAAGTAGTAGTGGGAGAACTGCACGCTAATTCACTAGTGAGAAGAAATAATTTATGTTGAGTTTTCTAAAATGTTAGTACAGGTTTTAGTGGTTGATCTGAACCGGTTAGAGCCTCTTTGGATGGAAGGAGAAATAAAAGAATTTTGGAGGAATCCATTCCTATAGAAAAAAAAATCTTACGTGGGGTGTGTTTGGCTCAAATTAAAGGCCATGAGAGTTCTTTTGAAATTTCCATGGAATGATAAATGTTCATTCAAACCTCTTGAAAATTTTCCTTTTGAGTCTATGACAATCATATATTCCAACCACCAAAATTCCTGTATTTTTCTTGTAGTCCAATCAAACAGCATCAATTACACATTTCTGTGTTTCTAATTCATGTAGGATTTAGCAAGGAATGACATCAAATTTCTATGTTTTTCCTCTTCCTACGTTTCTCAAGTCATCCAAAGAGGCCATTAGATTTTATTCCAACCAATTACGAAGATTGATATTTCTCATTTTAAATAGCTCCGTTTTAGAAACTTGTTTCCTCCCCCAAACAATCAGGTACCTTTTCATCGTCCAGACCGCATCTAGATTCATGCAACATCAAACCTAATACCCCCCTCCTCCCACTCTCTTACTTGCACCTCCGCCCACCACCTCTTCCAGCCCTCGCGCCTCCTCAACGGCGTGCCATGCTGGCCATTTCCTCAGCTCATCACCGCCTCTCCCCATCTTCCTAGCCTCTGACAGCTCACTGCTGCTCTGACCGCTCCCGCTGTCCCGCACCAACCCTAACTCTCAACTCACATCGTCGTCAGTCCACGGACCTTACCACCACCGGCCACCATGCTCGCAGCCAATGATGCCTCCGCTACCTCGCCGGATTGAACCCTAACCACAAACTTTGCCGGACGATTGATGCCGAAGTCGTGCACCTGCTGTGGCACATATCTCGGGGAGCATCGACGGTCCCAAAACAAGGAGAAATAGCAGATAATCCCATCGGTATATGTGGCACCGATCAAGCCTCCTAATATCCAACGTTTGTATAAGTGAACGTTTACACTCTGATCTCTCCTAGTAGCCGCCATTCTTGCTTTTCCCACCACCACCTCTGCTCTCTCCTGTCTCATGGCCAACAACCCTGCACCGTAAATTCGAGCACCCTGGAACCCACCACTGCTAGCCAGAGCTACCATACACCCACCTCATTCGTGTCATGACCCTTACCAGGACCAGTATCGTAGACACTTCACATCTCACCACCTCGCTGACCTCCATGTTCTCTCTGCTCTCACTCTCTCACAGCCAACCTGACATTTCCCTTACCTTTTGACTGCCGCAATGTTGTACTCGAGAAAGCGCCAAATATCTGCACCGCCAGCTATGCCACCCCCTCCCAAGCCTTCCCGACCCCTGCCACACACCGCCACCGCCATGACCTGTGTCTTGTGCCAAATAGCCTTTCTCATGATATTTAAACCCCCCAACCCCTCCATTCGAAAGCACCGGTACCCGAGGTGAGCCACCCACCCTCAATTTCTCCGACGACCAAAGCTCCGTTGGTGATCACCGGGAAACCCGAAGTAAGCTCAAATTTCCATTCCTTCTATTCAGTCAATCCTTTTTCAATTGCTTTGGTCTACAGCTTCCTCATGCCCATAGAAACCTTGCTGAAGCTTTGCCCTAACCTCCCGAGCTCCTGCTGTGCCGGCACCTTTGTCCGCTGCTCGGCCAAAGGATGTCACTGTGGACAGCTCGGCTCAGCCATCCCCAACCCAAACCACCACACCCCTAATCTCCCCTACTCCTAGAGATGCTCAATTGCAAATGTTATTGTCCTTTTAACCCACCATTAACACATGTGCCATTCAAAAGTTCCAAGAAGAGATGATCTCACTACCTACGCTCACCTGAATTTCAACCGCTCCCAAGCACAAAAATGGAATCCTCGTGGCCCCAGGAACTCACCTGTGGTCACCAATTATTGTTTCGACCACAAAATCTCTGGTCGCTCCTCCATTTGAATTCTCCGATCGCTCCACCGCTTGAACTCTCCAACTGCTTGAACTCTCTAACCGGTCCACCACTTGAACTCTCCGACCACCTTGTAATCGAGACGAGCTTCGATCGCACCACTTCGAGTCCTAAGACACACCGCTCGTACGCTGTCCAATGCTCTTAAACCACTCTACGTCATCCGATGCTCTTAAGCCACTCGTACGTCGTCTGATCCTCTAAGCCACTCGAACACTATCCAATCTCTACAGCTACTCGGACGTCCTTCGATCATCATAGCAACCCGTGCACCGTCCGATCTCCGCTGATTCACGCTCAAAGTCGAACCTCAACTATCCACCCCGACTTCGTAGTCATACTCAAGACCACCCGAGTACTTGTAACTCTGTTCTCCAAGTATGTAGCGACAACCCGTAAGGACTAAACCTGCTATGAACAGTAAAATCCTCAATGAACAATACTAGACCTGTTACTATTCACAAAACCCTAAAATATGCATATACATCCATTTCGATCATTTCAAGTCCGTTTACCCATTTCTTAGCTCCTTTTTCCCATGTCAGACATCGATAAAACCTAAAACTACCAAAACACTGCTTCAAACCTTAAACCAACACGATCCAAACTTTTATTGTTCATCCAAGCCTATATGCCCATCTTAGCCATTTTAAGCAATGAAGTCCATTCTCAATTCTGTTTGGCCCGAATATGCTTCGATGAAACCCTAGCAACCCAAATACTATTTTGAACCAAGCCCAACCCTGTCCATGTTAGTCCTCCAGCCCATTTCTCTCACCAAAGGACCATCTAATCCAAATATACCCTATCGATAACTTCAACCCATCTCCGCCATCTCAATTCCATTTCACCAAAAATAAACTCAAATAAAACCAAAACCAAGCCAAGGCTATTATATTAACGAAATCCTATGCACAACTTGAGTCAACATTATTTCAATCCGAAACTAGTATTATTCTAGACCTATCACTATTCACAAAAACCCATCTATAATCACTCCTCGCATCTCAAGCCCATTTAATCTATCTCCAACCTAACCCAGCCAAACTAAGTATCACCTAAACACTGACCGCCCAAACCTATTTTTCTAGTGCCATTTGGTTATTTATTTGTGTTTTGTTTCCAGCTTGCATTCTGCAAAGTAGGAATTCATTTGTATTTGTCTTCTGCGCTAGTATTCACACCTAATGAGCCGGTCGTCAAAAGAGCTGCAAGAGTAATTAAAGAAGTCAGTGCCCTATGGACAAAGAGTCAAGTCACAAGTTTTTTATCATGTTGAATCTACATTCCTTTATTTATTTATTTATCAGTATTTTCATTATGTTATTTACACACTGTTATTTCTTCGAGAAATCAAGGGGCTAATCCTTTGAGAAACCCATGATTCACCACTCTCTGTTCACCTGGGAAGTACAAAAATGTACCAGGACCTCCGAGAACGACTATGGTGGCTCGGTATGAATAAGGACAACACCACACATGTCACTATTTGCGATGTGTGCTAAAGAATCAAAGCAAAGCACCAGCGACCAGTGGGATTGCTCCCTTTGAAGGTTCTCGAGTAGAAATGGGATGACATCGGCATGGATTTCATTACTGATTTGCCAAAAACCCGAAACGAGCATGATTTGATTTGGGTTATTGTCAACCACCTAACCAAGTGGCACATTTCATCCCAGTGAGCACCACTTATCATGGAGCTAAGCTCGCTGAGATCTACACAGATCATATCGTCCGATTGCGCAGAGTGCCAAAGACAATAACTTTCAATCAAGGTCCTCAATTTACCTCATGATTTTGGGAAAGCTTACATGAGCTTATGGGGACTGAGCTATTCTTTAGCATGGCATTCCACCCACAAACGAGAGGTCAAACTGAAAGGACAAATAAAATTTTGGAGGATATGTTAAGAGCTTGCGTGCTATCCTATAGCATGAATTGGGAGAAATGCTTGGAGTTCACCGAGTTCTCTTACAACAAAAGTTTCCAATCAAGCCTCTAAATATCTTCGTTCGAAGAATTTTATGAGAGAAAGTGTAGGACCCCTCTTTTCTAGTCCAAGGTTAGTGAGAAATAATTCTTTGTACCTACTGTTATTCAAGGGGCTCAAGAACATGTTGATGCGATAAGAAGCTGACTGAAGGAAGCTCCGTCTCACCAAAAGAGTTATGTCGACCATCGTTGTCATGAGCCGAACTTTGAGATAGGTGATTATGTCCATTCAAGGTCTCACCACTCTGTGGCATCCACTATTTCCATGTCCATTAGAAGTTAGCACCCCGGTACATTAGGCCGTACAAAATCTTTGCAAAGAAAGGTGATGTAGCATACCAATAGGAACTACCACCTCAACTTTCGGATATGCATGACGTCTTCCATGTCTCCCAGCTCAAGAAGTGCCTCTGTGCTCTGAGTGAGCTTACCCAATTGGATAACATCGATTTGTAACTCGATCTTTCTTATCAGGAGCATCCAATCCGCATTCTAGACCAAGCTGAGTGACAAACTCACAACCACACTATCAAGATGCTAAAAGTCCAATGGAGTAACCACACTGAGGATGAAGTAACCTGGGAACAAGAAGATCGACTTAGAACTAACTTTTTGAATTTCTTTATCGAACTC
Source organism: Bonia amplexicaulis (assembly GCA_036346245.1). NCBI lineage: Eukaryota > Viridiplantae > Streptophyta > Magnoliopsida > Poales > Poaceae > Bonia > Bonia amplexicaulis. The sequence continues at coordinate 13,241,403 of CM070764.1, forward strand.
GTCGAATCTTGGGGATGAGATTCTTTATAAGAGGGTAGACCCATAACATCCTGAAATCCTAAAGAATGTAAAAATGAGGGTAATTTTAAAATTTTTGCATGCATTTGTTCTCCCTTGGCTTTTATTGTAATTTCTTCAGAAAAATTATTTTCAGCAATCAAAAGTGCATATAATATAAATCAGGTTGAACCCAAATCAAATAAGTGAATTTAAATTCATCTAGAAGTATTCTCAAATAATTTTAGAAAAATCAAGAGAAGGCAAAACTTTGAAAAATTTACACAGTCATTTGTACCATGTCAGGAGCTCTGGCATGACACCGGTGGCATAAGGGATTAGGGTTTAGGTTCACCAAAGCTCAAGTTTGGCATTCACCGGGCACAACCATGGTTGACGGGGAGGTGAGGCCTAGTGGTGGTTGGTAGGATGGCATAGTGGTGGAAGGTGCCATATAGATAGAGTTGGCGAGAGGGGGTTGGCATAGGAAAGTATAGAAGTTAGGGAGTAGAGCGGTAAAAAGTGTTGAGACCCGAATATGCAAATCTCAACTCTTTGTGTATTCTGCACCAATCTAAGATCATGCTAGTACACATAGTGAAACACATAGATGGAATATCAACCATGATCATGATTAACTAAGGAAGGCACAAATACTATCATTTGTCAAAGTAGCGACCTTATGGCCAAGTTTGCAAATAATAGCTTGAATGGCCTAACAAAAACTAGCAGCAGAAAACAACGATAAGCATAGTAGCTATTCTACATGCCACAGACAATCGATTGGGAAGCGAAGTCCTAATCCGAGAAATCGTTGAAGAATCCTCCTTCAACTACCTCTAGCTGACACAGTTCTTCTTCAGCAACTAAGCAATAATGGATATAGCCATGAGTACATAGAGTACTCAGCAAGTCATTTGTAACAAGATGTAATATAACTATGTAAGGCTTCTCAAGTGATGACTGAATGGTTGTTTTGCAAAAAAACAATAATTTAGAGTAAATACAATAAATAGATTGAAAGCGTAATTTTTTGAAAAAAGTAATAAGTAAGTCAAAGGAATTGAATAAACCATAAGTGAACTGACCATTAGCATCCCAACTAAGTCCAACCAAAGTTTTATGAAATTCTACCCTTTATGCTAAAGCACCGAGCATTGTCTATAACTAGGGATACGGCTATTCGAAAAGTTTTACACTCTATAGAGGTTGCACAAATTTACCAATAAGACATGTTCATCTTATATTGCCACACGATTAACACACTTCCTTTTGTGTGCGCCAAAGAGTTTATAACAAGGTCTTTACAATTATTAATCTCAAACTAATCTCGCCCGCTAAGGTTTCGCTACCGAGTAGGCTAACCACCTAGTCAAAAAAGCCCCCTCTTGCGCCATGTGAAAAATTACTTAAAAATGAATTAACCATCCACATCATCTCAATGACAAAATCAAGGTTGAAACATCACAAATTAATTAGCTAGGTCCATCCCATACTAGACATGTGGTTGTATGATAAGGCTCAAATCAACGGGGTACAAAGTTAAGACCTTTAACATTACCTAGGTGAGGCATCCACATCCCAAAGTGTTGACCACACTTCCCCCTTTACTGCACGATCACCCACCTAAGTGAAAACTATTTTGTTTAACTAACACCTATGGCTGACCACCACGATTCAATAGCTCATTAAGTCAAAATTAATTAATTGATCAACATGTAATGATGAGCCCAACGTAATAATAAGCATGGCTAAGTATACTAGACCTACAACCCAAGTGGATACTAATATTGCATCACTTGATAATTACCCATCCTATGGTGATAATTACTGGAATCATGACATTCAAATTATCAAAGGAGAGAATTAATCACAATTGGTTGATAACTACCAGTACAAATGTTTGTAATAAATTAGCAATGAAGAATAGTTTAAACAAAATAATAATACTTAGATTCAGAACAATAGGTTCAACATAATCAAAAGTTATGACTTGCCTTGGCTTTGCTCATTTACCACTTCTTGGTGGTCAAATCCTTCTTTTGCTCTTTCGAAAATGTTATCTAACAAGGGAAAAAGCGAACAAAACACATATAAATTCAAATAAAACCTAAATAAAATCTAAAATAACAAAACTAGAACTAAAAGATAGAGCTCAATTTTATATGAATTTAGGCAGAAGAAGAATCAGGTCAATCGAGTTCGGACAGAGGAGAACAAGCTCTCAGAAGGTTCAAATCTAAGAAAAAGGAAAGGAGACACTATTATGGCTTTTTCTAGATTTTTTAGATTTATTTTCCTAAAGAACATTTGATTTATGATGTCAATAAGGATTTTTGGATTATTTGACTAAATTATTTTTTAAAGGAAATATGTTTGGTCACTGACATGTAGGGTCATAGTCTATGAACCAAGTCCATAGATAGGGTTCACAGGTCTATGGTGGATTAGATCTATGAAACAGTGCATGGTGCGTAGGGACCACATGGTATTGAAACGGTCTATCGTGGATCAAGTCCACATAGTTCGGTGAAGGGTTCCACCGGGTAGGCAGCCACATGGGACGAGGGCACTAAGGTGGAGGCAAGGTGGCATGCACGTGGTTGCTGGTCAGCACCAGCGATGATGGCTCGGGAACCAAGTGTCCCCGGTGATGGCGAGGTGCAGTAGAGCTCGTGGAGGGGCGCAATGCGGAGAGGGTAGCATAGGGAACTCAGCCGTGGAGACACTGAGGTCACCAGCAAGCATACACAGCCGACGACGAGCAAAGAGGAGTGGCAGCTTTCGGTCCACGATGGAAAATGGCTCTACGCCAAGCTTCAAGCTTCGGCAAGATGTGGAAGGAGAAGGACGGAGTATGGCGAACCTCGCGGAGTAGATGGCGTTGGCTGAGGGGCTTTGGAACGACGGTGAATTCAAATGTGTGCAACCACGGAAAATTAGTGATGGCTAGCAAGGCGAAGAGATCAATAGCTTGGGGTGACGCTCTGTGGCTTGGGCATGCGCTTTTATAGAGTGGGGACACGTGAGGGAGGTGGATGCCATTGAAGGCATGGAGGAACAGACTCAGAAATAGAGTTTAGGTTGAAGACGGCCAAGCTGACAAGCGGACTCGGGGTGTCAGTGACTACGCACGAGGGAAGGGACATGGAGACAACGCGTCGTTGATGTAACAGCCCAGCTATTTATTTCAATTTTTTGGAGTAAAAAAATATTAAATATTAAAATTAAATTAATTTGGTTTAAAAATAAAAATAATAGTTTTGTTTGTGTGAAATTTGAATTTTGTTTTGCCCTGATTTTTTGCTTTTAGAAAGCTCGATTTGAAAAGTAATTTAAAGTAAAAACTTAAAAATATTATTAAATAAAATGATATTTTGATTTTCTATAAAAATCCTATGTCAAATTAATTATTTAGATTTATTTGGCTTTTATTTGATTTTTCTAAGCTTCCTGGAGTTTTAAAATCTATTTTGAAATTAAAAAAGTATTTTTAGTATAAAAATATAATACTAAAATAAGTTGGAAATATTTTATTAAAGTCCAAAACATCTCCAGGAAGTTCTTTGAATTTTTCTGGAATTTTCGGAAGTAATTTCATATTTTTCAGAGCTTTATTAAATTTCTTCGGGTTTTCTGAAAATTAAATTCAAAAATAAATTCCTCTTCCCCCTCCGGCCGCCACGTGGACGGCCGGGATCCACCCACGTCGCCGCCCGGGATCCCACCTTCCCCCTCCCACGGGCAGACAAGTGGGGGGGCAGGATTGCGCCACGTCACCCCATCTCCGCCATCCGCCCACCCGCCTACCTGTAATGCCCCAGAATGTTTATTAAATTACTTAATTAAATTAAAGCGGAGGACGTGGGAGAAAGTTTAATTTAATGCTTGTCTTGAGGGTTTTCAAAATGCGAGACAACTGGCCTAGGCCTTGGCCCAAGAGGAGTCCTTGGCCCAAGAGGGGAGGCCACCTCTTAACCTAGCCTCACCCTCCCCATGCAGCCGCCGCCCCTAGTGCCCCGCCGCGCCTGCAGTAGCTAGTCGCCGGCGCCTTTGCTGCCCTGCCGCCAGCCTGCCGGAGCCCTGCCGCGCCCGCTGCGAGCTGCCGCGCCAGCCGCCCTGCCCGCCTCCTGCCGGGCCGCCGCTGCCGCCGGCCGTGGCAAGCTGCCGCGCTAGGCGGTGCCGTGGCCGCCCTGCTATGCCGTGCCACGCTGCGCCGTCGTCCGCTTGCATTGCGTCGTCGTCGAGTACCGTGCCGCCGCCGCGACGTCGTCTCTCCCCCGTCTTGCCGTCGTCGTCCGTCCGCCGCACCGCGTGGATCCGGAGGAAGGAGAGGAGGAGATCGCGGCGTGTTCGTCATGTTCATCGACGTGTTCTTCATCGTGTCGTCAAGGGTAATCCTGTTAGTCCCTAGATGAGTTTTTAATCGAGTTAGATTCGTCGGTTTTACGGACCGGGACGTAAATTGTTAGTCGGTAGTTTTGGGGTAGATCCGTCGGGATTCAGATCTGGACCCCTTATATAATATTGTAGAGGACGTGATTATATTTCCAGGGAGTACTAGAACACGTTAATTGGATCTGTGTAGCGAAAGTTATGAATTTTCTAGTGCGGCTGTTCGCAGATCGGGTAGTTCGGACACTTTTGTGTAGATCGGTTTGGGCGACGGGAATGGTGGCGATTCAGGAGTCTTTCAAATTGGGAAAGTTGTAGATAAGTTTCTTAGCTTTCCAGAGAGGTAAAGAAGTCCGGATTCTGAGTTTCTGGGTGGAAGTTATGATCGTTTTAATGCGCTGTCTAGAGAGTCCGTCGTGATTATTGATGTTTTAGAAAAGGGTTTGGATCGGGTAGAAAACGGCAGAATATGGAAGGCTCCCCAACTAAGTTTATGTAGACAATTTAATTATATTTCTAGAAATTCTGAGAACGCTTAATTTGGATTACGTACTGGAAGTTATAAATTTTTGAAGTCGGCTGTCTGTGGATGGGCAGAGTTGGCCGAGGGGAGTTGGGGATTTAATTGAGATAAATTGTTGGGGTAATTGGGGTTGCTGATATTTTGTATCTAAAAACCCGTTACTATTATGTTAGTAATTATTAATTCATTATTCAGGAGGAGAACGGATTCCGGGGGTTGTGCCTTCTGCTCGTTCTTCGTTTTCTCGCGGTTGAGGCAAGTATAACCATGATGTGATTTATTGTTATGGATTGTTTTGGTGATGCTTGAATTGTGAATGTATTATGTGATTTTTCATTATGTGTGAGATGATGATATTATTTATGTTTAATTTCAATTATGGCATAATTGAGATATATGGATGCGTAGTATGATGAATGCACATGTTCCGTATTGTTACATTCACATATATGCATCATGCTGATAATTGTTGAAGTCTTGATCATGCGGTGATCAAGCGTCGAGGTCCCCACACTTGTAAAGTGTGGGCAATTGGTCCCTGTACCAGAGGGTACAGGCATGGGTGTGCATTGACGGATGCACACTCCGTATTACCGGTAAAATGCGAAGAGATGAGATAAAGTATTTTGATCATAATGCATGGCATGGAATTCATATGTTTATTGTATCTTTTACCAGTTAATGTACATGTTTGTTTGATGTTGATTATACTTACTAAGTCGTTGGACTCACTCTTGCTGTTTGGTTTATTTGTTTTTAGGTACCAATGTGAGATTGGCATGCATGGGATCAGAAAGGGATTAGTTTCGTTGCACGTGCACTGATCATTCATTACAAAATAAAGACAGTCAATAAATCCTATTGGCTAGCTAGCTTGATAGTTTTTGGGTTATTATTCATCAAGTTAAATGTAATAAAGGCTTGGAACCATTTGGTATTATTTCCGTACATTATTTTGGAATTATTGCTATTTATGCTTATTGGAACTGCTATCTAGTTAATAAACAAAGGAGGTCATGCTGAAATTTTTATGTAATTTATGTTAGATGTTATTATTATGTTGTTAGTTAGTAGCATTTCAGGCCTATGTTAGGCTGGGGTGTTACACTACCCCTCTCCTGCGCTCGCCACGTGGCTAGCCCGATTCGCGCCACGCCGCCGCCCGACTGATCTCACCCGTCCGCCGCCACTTAACGCCCTCGGCCGTTCGATCCGCCCTACGCCACGCGTCGTAATCTCCACCGCCCATGCTTTCTCTCTCTCCCGCTGACATCCCGGGCCTGCATGTCAGGCCGCCTGCAGCCGCCGCCCCGCCATTCCCGGCCCTACCCCTCTTTTCCCGAGCGCGCCGGCCACTCTCCTTTGTGCGCCGCACGCACCGCGCCCCACTTCCCCGCCCTTCTCGCGCCTGTCGCCACCTCCCCTCCTCTCTCTCCCGTAACCGCCGCCGCCTATAAATACCACCCCGGCTCCGCCTCTCCGCACTCCTCCCTCCACTCTCCATCCCTCCCGGCCGCTCCATCGCCGCCGCAAACCACCCGAGCCTCCGCCGCTTCTTCCTCGTCGACGGCCGCCTCCGTTCGTCGCCGAGCTCCGCGCCAAGGTGAAATGAGTTCCGTCCTTCCCTCTTCCCGTTCCGCCCGCCGCCGGCGGCCATGCTGCCGTTGTCCGGCGAGCCCGCCGTCCCGTGCGCTCTACTTGGTCGGCCTCCCACGCCGCCTTCCCGCGCCTCGTGGCGGTGACATGGCGCCACGCCGCCACCACCCACGCGCCATCCGCCCGGTCGGCCGACCCGCCTCCCCACGCCACTCGGTGACACCTCCTCCCGTGAACCCGGTCCATAGACCCAGGGCCCACTAGAAGTCGGTCCACCCCGGTGGCGACGCCATGTGATTTAATAAATCCATTTTCCAATAGAAAAACAATTCGGCCGAAAAGAAATTCATTGCTGACGTCATAATTCTCAATTTCCTTTAGAAAAATAATTTCAAAAATTCAGTTTATTCATTTTCTCTGATTTTAAACTTCCAAGAGCCCGTTCTTCTTCATCCTAACTTCGATTGAGCCCATTCAAATTTCTAAATTCATCAAAAATTCCACAATATCCATTTCTTCTATCCTTTTAAATATTTGAAATTTATTTGGAATTTCCAAATTTAAATTACAAATTTCAATACCTAGTTCATTTTCAAAGCCTCAGTTCGATTCCAAATTTTCTGTGCACCTACAAAATTCAAATTCAAACCTTGTAAATTATTTATAAAATCTATTCTATTTTTTTGAGCCCAAATATGTTTCCAATAAATTCTTTTTCAATTAATCTTCCTGATATTCGTTCTCCCTCGTTTGAACTCCGAATCCGTTGAAACTTTCTCCTAAATTCATATAAAATTATAAACTTCCTTCCAGTAAATATATTATAATTTTTGAAAATTTATTTGTATTTATTTGTTTGTTTGTGTTTTCGTCTTGCGCGTAGAACCCGACATTGTCGAAGAATTTTCAGACCCACAGTAAGAAAGTCAAGATATCGCACACGAAGGCAAGTCTCCTTTGAACATCTTGTACCTATGTTTACTAAAATCATTTTATTATTTTATATTTAATGCATTTGCTATGTTCCATAAAATGATAATTTTTGTTGTAAGGATAACAGTTAAACCGATAATTGTTATGCCCTCATTTGATATTGACAACCATGTACCTTTGTCACCATAGGTTTCTTTTCTCTCAGTATTGGGATTATTATGTAATTGTAAATTTTAGAACGGTAGTAATTGCTTAGACAAGCTAATCGGTCAGTATAACCCTTCGGGTGGAAAATTGATATGAATGATTTCATCATTTTATTTAGTGGCAATAAGTATTGCTGTTGTTTTTAAACTAAAATAAAATGGTGAAAGATGTTTTAGACTTGGGCGGATGGTAAATTTGGATTGGTGCGGACTTAGCACGAGAACTTGTAAAGTGTATGTTCCGCCCTAGTCAATTAAGGACCGACGCTTGTGTTTGTCCAAACTGAGCACTACCTACAACCACATGTCTATATGGGTACGACTTAGCTGACTAACTTACGATAGTTTAGTTTAGCTACCACCAATGGAAAGTGGGTGCCAGAGATTTACTGGTTATTCACAGTGATGGATAGGGATTTATTGTACTCGTATGGCACAAGAGGGGGCTTCTGTCTGGGTAGATTTAACCCTTCAGCGGTGAAATCTCAGCGGGTGGTAACTAGCTAGACTAGAGTATGGTAAAGGCTTTGTGATGAATTATCTGGGTCTCATGCCTAAGGAAGCATGTGACTATTAAGATGACTTATCTCTTGTGGGTAAACTTGTACAACCTCTGCAGAGTGTTAAAACTATTCGAATAGCCGTGCCCACGGTCAAGGGCGGACAAGGAATGCATTCACATGGTAGATCTTTTATTTTGGTTTTAAAGTAAAGTTTTGGGAATCCGAGAGTGGATGAAACTCTCGGGGTTGTCCTGGCGGATGAAGCCAGTGTGGGTGGATAGAACCCGTAGACTTGAACTTTGGCGGATGGAGCCAGTTATCTAGTGATGGTGGATAAAACCTTCACTATAAAAATGATTAATAGTTTCAGTCAAGATAATTACGTTGTTTAAATTGTTGCCTTCGAAAATATTTAGCGGTATTGGAAATAAAATATTGCTTTGTGCAAAAGAACCATATAACCCCATTTTTGTTAAGCCTTACATCTATTGTATTTTCCCAAGACTTGCGGAGTACTTTATGTACTCACATGCAACACTTAAAAATAAAATCTCAAAGGAATACGAAGCTCAGGAAGGAGACTACGAATACTTTGCGTGTGGATTCGACGAAGGATTTCCAGAGTACTAGGTTACGCTTCACCAGTCAATTACCTATGGCATATTGATGGATCTTTATCAAAGTTTATTTTGCTTCCACTGTGTTTTGTTTATTTGCGAGGTCTTGAAACCTCAGATGTAATGAAGAGACCTTTCGGTCTGTACTCTTTATTATTGTAATATTTGTTGTTGCTTATGAAATCATTACCGTTTGACTATGTGCACTAGCTTTGATCTGGGACTAGTGCTGTAATACACAGAGGATCCGGATTCAGAAATCCGGGGTCCCGACAGTTGACATGTGGTAGGGGGATCTGGCCAGCTGGGCCGTGTGGGTGAGATGGGTTGAGCGGCATGCAGAGCATATTGTATACAAGGAATGGACCGGGCTAGAGGAAATCGGCCAGGCCAAAAAAGGAAAACGGGACAAAGGGAATTTTTGGATTTTCTAAGGTTTTCTGATTTTTAGATATTGGTTTAATTCAAATTGAGCTCAAATAAATAACAAATAAACTACAAAAAAATCCAAGAAAATATAGAAAAATTTCTTGTAACATAAGGAACTCAAATAAAGCAAATTTTTATTTAGTTGAAGTTTATTTTATTCACATTAAATCTTTTTAATTTCCAAAACTTCATATTAAGTTTCAATTAATTCAAGAAAAATCTAAATGGTTATTTTTATTTTAAAATTGAAAAGACTCTAAAAGCTAGGATATTACAAACCTCTTCTCTTAAATGGATTCTTGACCCCGAGATTCGGGCTTACTAAAGGAATAGATACAGAAACTTTTCTCTAAGATCCTCCTCGTGCTCCCAAGTAGCTTCCTCCTCAGTATGGTTGCTCCCCCGAACCTTGGAAAAATGAATGACTTTACTCCTAGTCACATGTTCAGATACTTCCAAAACTCTGATAGGGTGCTCCTTGTAGGTGAGATCCTCTTGAAGATCTATTGCTTCCACCGACACTATCTTCTCTAGCACACAGACATTTCTTCAACTAAGACACATGGAAGACATTATATATCCTATTGAGAGATGAAGGCGGCCCTAACTAATAAGCAACCTCCCCTTTATGCTTTAAAATGTTGCATGGTCCAACATATCTTGATGCAAGTTTTCCTTTCATCTGAAACTTTTGGCTCCTTTAAATGGTGTAATTCTGAGATACACATAATCATCTGGCTCAAAACTCAAATCTCAATGATGATTATCTGCATAAATTTTATGTCTAGTCTGAGCCGTTCTTAATCGTTCCTGAATTAAGTGAACTTTTTTCTTAGCTTCTTTCCAATAGTCTGGCCCAAAAACCTAACCTTCCCTAGTCACTTTTCAATTGAGAGAGGTTCTGCACTTTTTTCCATACAAAGTTTCAAATGGCAATATTTGCAAACTAAACTGATAGTTACTGTTGTAGGAAAACTCTGCAAAAGGCAAACATCTATCCCACTTAATTCCATAGTCTAGCACACAAGCTCTCAACATGTTCTCAAGAATATGATTCACATGCTCGGTCTATCCATCTGTCTAAGGATGATATGCTATGCTGAAAGTCAAATGAGTACACATTACTTCATGCAAACATTCCTCTAAGGCTAACTACTGACATTGATAGGGCACGGTCCTAAAATATTCTGATGTGGCACTGGTGCTAGAGTCCTAAATCCTGACTGCTGATACACACGGGTTGTCCGATATGCACTGAATCAAGCTCTATGCAACGATGCAACTAGGCTCCTTGCTGCATCAGCCTTCTCTTACAAGATTCTTCCAACTTACGGTAAGACTCCTCAATAAGTATGGCCTTGTCCACTATATTATGGAAACTAGCAATTATTGCCAATAGCTTGGACTTTCATTCCAGGATTAAGTCATTTCTTGAAGCGCTTCTAATGTGCATCATTTGTGGCAACATCCACTGGAACATAGCGAGCTAAATAAGTGAACTTATGGAGATATTCACTCACTGACATGTTCTTCTACTGAAGCTCACATAACTCTTATTTCTTCATCTCAGCTTCCCCATCTAGGATATAGGCATAACGAAAAGCTACAGTGAACTCGGCCCAAGTGATACTCTGGTGATCTTCATGAGCGGCACAATAGTTCTTCCACCATTCTGATGCAATAACCTCAAGTTAGTCAACGGCGTAGAGAACATTCTCTTGATCTGTGCACTAAGCAAGATTTAGCTTCTTCACTATAGAATGAAGCCAATCATCTACCTCTAAAGGCTCAAATGAACAGGAATAAGTAGACGGACTAGTTCTCATGAACTCTGCAAATCAGGATGATGGATGAGCTTGCTGAGGTGCAGCGGCTTCCTAATTCTGCTGATTCACCATGTTGTTCATGTTTTGTATCATTGTGTTCATGGGTTACTTCAAGGCTACCATGAACTGACCTAGAGCTAGATCTAAATTAGTTGGAGTTGTCTGCTAAGCCTGAGCTGAAAGATTTATAGTGCTACTATTGGGATCTACATGCATCTGACTACGACCAGTTGAATTTCGAGTATCAACCATCTGCTAAGTTGACACCAAGGTTACAAACGAAAGAGAAAAAAGCAAAGATAAGTGGTAAACTCATCTAAGGTGGATAAACTAAGAACAATCCTAAACTAAAAGCACTCACTTACCCGAAAAAGGCTAGCAAAAATGCATTAAATTCCACACAAACAAACTTCAATATGACTACAACATAAATGCATGAAGCAAAACTATAGCTCACATCACATTCAACTGCAAAGAAAAAGCAAAAGCAAAACACTCTACATGATGCTAACAACTATACAAGATTCTAATATAATGGCTCCTACTATGGTTTTGCTCAATAAGGCTCATTTGACTCTGATTCTGAATCACTGTAGAACACCCATGAGTTGCGAACTTGTGGCGATGATTCTCTTGCTTCGACTGGAATTGAATGACGAAGGTAATCCTGACGATTCTCAGTTATGCACCATCTTTCTTTCAGATTGGGAGGAGTAGGTGAAGATAATGGAACTGGTGACTGTGGTGGCAGCGGTTTCTCCATAACTTCCTCTTGCTCCAAGGTGCTGGACACTGTTGCATATTGCTCTTTAAACTTCCAGATTAGCTTGGATAAACTAATTGTATACAGCTTGCGAAGACATCAAACAACTTTACATGTGGCTTTGTGCACAGATATGACTTCATGAGTGTTGTAGTATTTCAAACTATGATGAAGAGTTTGCCTCCCAATCTAGATAGTAAAGTACAGTCTTGTCCTGAATCTAATAGATTAGCCCATCGCTACTCATCTTTAGTGAAATACATCGGTTGCCTCTTTGATCTAAAACTTCGCAACAAAGCTCGAAGAACTCCAGGACAACCTCCACTTTGCTTATGGAAACTTGAGACATCTATGGCATTATAAGGATAAGAGGTCAATTTAAAAACTCAAAACCAAATTCTAGAAAAGGCAAAGAGCAAGAACCTTAAGAATGAAGAAAGAGAGAAATACTAGATATTCATTTTGTTGATTTGATTTAGAAAACAAATTTTGAAAATTTTCACTAAATCAACCACTCTAACTAATGCTTCGTCCTAGAGTAGATATGGCTTTGATACAAACTCTGTCGAGATCTAAATATGTAAATCTGAACTCTTTGTGTATTCTGCACCAGTTCATGATCACACTAGTGCACACATTATAAACATAGTGGAATTGAATAAACCATAAGTTAACTAACCATTCACTTCCCAATAAGTCCAACGAAAGTTTGGTGAAATTCTACCCCTCGTGTGCAACCACCGAGCATTGTAACTGGGGATATGACTATTCGAATAGTTTTACACTCTGCAAAGGCTGCATAACTTTACCCACAAGATATGATTATCTTATATTACCACGTGATTAACACACTTCCTTTGGTGTGTGGCAGAGAATTTATAACAAGGCCTTTACAAAGCTCAATCTCAAATTGATCTTGCCCGCTAAGATTTTGCTGCCGAGTAGGCTAACCATCTAGTCAAAAAAGGTCCCTCTTACACCTTATGGAAAATTACATAAAAATGAATTAACCACCCGCATCATCTCAATAACCTATTCATTTCGGCTGAAACTTATGGCTTTTGGCTACGGCTTGTCGCTTTTGGTCTGTTCGTGTGAAATATTACAGAGTAACAGAAACTCACGTGCGGTTTTTGCCGATATAAATGAAGTCGGTACAGTATGTACTACAATTAACTAGTAGACCCTATCTTAAAAAGATACTCCGTTTAAAAGCTAGTTACTGTAGAAAAGCCAAAAATCAGCTTTTAGAAGTTGAAAAGAACAGGCCCAAAATCAAGGTTGAAACATCACAAATTAATTAGCCAGGTCTATCCCATACAAGACATGTGGTTGTACGATAAGGCTCAGATCAATGACGCACAAAGTTAAGTCCTTAGACATTACCCTGGTGAAGCATCCACATCCCAAAGTGATGACTACACTTCCACCCTTACTGTATGATTAATCGCTCAAGTGAAAACCATTTTGTTTAACCAACACCAACGACACTATCTTGTCATGGTACACAAATTTTATTATCGTGGCTGACCATCATGATTCAATATCTCATTAAGTCCAAATAAATTAGTTGATCAACATGTGATGATGAGTCCAACATAACAATAAGCATGGCTAAGCATACTAGACGTATAACTCAAGTGGATACTAATATTACATCACTAGATAATTATCCATCCTATGATGACAATGGTATCATGACATTCAAATTATCAAATGAGGGAATTAATCATAATTGGTTGATAACTACTAGTACAAGGGTTTGTAATAAATTAGAAATCCAGAATACTTTAAAACAAAATAATAATACTTAGATTTAGAACAATAGGTTTAACATGATCAAAGGTCATGACTTGTCTTGGTTTTGCTCAGTTACCATTTCTTGGTCTCCAAATTCTGCTTCTGCTCCTTCGAAGATGTTATCTAATAAGAGAAACAACAAGCGAAACATAAATAAATTCAAATAAAATCCAAAAACAACAAAACCAGAACCAAATGATATTTCTCAATTTTAGATGAATTTAGGAAGAAGAATCGAGTTAATCGAAGTGCGGACGGAGGAGAACAAACTCTCAAAAGTATTAAATCTAAGAAAAAGGGAAACAAACACTATTCTGGCTTTTTCTAGATTTTCTATATTTATTTTCTAAAGGATTCTTGGCCGAATTATTTTTCTAAATGAAATGGGTTTGGTCACTGATATGTGGGGTCATGGTCTATGGATCAAGTCCACGGATAAGGTTCACAGATCTACAGTGGACCGGATCTATGAAACAATGCACGGCATGTGGGGACCACATGGCATTAAAATGGTCTACCGTGGACCAAGTCCACCTAGCTCAAAGAGGGGGTGCACCACATAGGCAGCCACGTGGCTTGGCACGTGGGACGAGGGAACTGAGTTGGAGGAGAGGTGGTATGCACGTGGTTGCTGATGTTAGCACCGATGACGATGGCTCAGGAGCCAATTGCCCCCGGCAATAACGAGGCATGACATAGCTCATAGAGGAGCGTAACGCGAAGAGGGCAGCACGGGGAACTTGGTAGTGGGGGTGTAGAGGTCACCTATGAGCATAAATAGCCAATAGTGAGTAAAGAGTAGCGGCAGTTTCAGGTCCATGACGGAAACGGTGCTCCGACGAGCTTCGGCAAGATGCAGAAGGGGACAGTGGAGTATGGTGAACCTTGCGGAGTAGTTGACATCGGCTTAGGGGCTTTGGGATGACGACGATTTCTCATCGGAGGCGAGCAGCGGTAAATCCAAATGCGGTGCAACCATGGCAAATCAGCGATGACTAACGGGGTGAACAGATCGACGGTAAATGTGAGTCTCTATGGCTCAGGTGTGTGCTTTTATAGCGTGGGGATACATCATGGAGATAGACTCCCATGGCGGTGTGGCGCGGTGGCAGTTCAAAAACAGAGTTCGGGTTGAAGATGACCAAGCTAGCTAACAGGCGGGCCTGGGTTGTCGGCGATTGTGCACAAGGAAGGGATGTGGATATGACGCGGCGTTGACACGTGGCACGAGGCGACCAGGCTGGCTGGACCGTGTGAGCGAGATAGGCTGAGCGGCATGTGGAGCGGGCTATGCGCGAGAGTGGACCAGGCCGAAGGAAATGGGCTAAGCCAGAAAGGAAAATTACACCCAAGGGAAATTTTGGAATTTCTAAGATTTTCTGATTTTCAGATGTTGGTTTTATTTAAATTGAGATCAAACAAATAGCAAATAAGCTCCAACAAATCCAATAAAATACATAAAAATTCCTTGTAACACAAGGAACTCAAACAAATCAACATTTTTAATTAATTGAATTTTATTTTATTCATATTAAATCTTTTTAATATCTAAAAATTGATATTAAGCATTAATTAATTTAAGAAAAATCTAAATAGTTATTTTATTTTAAAAACTTCAAAAAGAATCTGAAACCAGGACATTGCAAAGAGTCAGCCAACCAAATATCTATTGCAAAACACCAGTGCCGTGCCGTGAAATTTGAAGGCCCTGTACAAAGCTCTAAGTAACGGCACGGCCCTGGATGAATGGACATTGGACGAGTCGGCTGGCCGGCGCTCGGCGGAGACGAGACGAACACGAACTGACGAAGTCACGAATACAAGAGAGAATACGAAACGCCGTAGGGGCCTCGGGACTCAGAGCCGAGAATACGAAGCGCCACGCACGCGAAGTCGTCGCGCGGAGACGCGCACACGGACTCGAGCTAGGCTCTGGGGCTAGGGGTGAAAACGGATCGGATAGTTTCCGTCGGATCCGGACGGATACGGATACGGGTTGTGTCGGGTCGGATTTTTTTCGGATAGTTCTTGGATCGGATATGGATATGGATTTTTTTATCGGATACGGATACGAATACAGTAAACCTAGTATCCGTCGAATACGGATACGGATAATCCGGATAATACGAAACCGGATATCCAGGATTTTAGCCCAGTATACGAAACCGGATACGGATACGGATACGGGTACAGTAAGCCTTGTATTCTTATGCTTATTTAAATTGCTATCATGGAGGACTTGGTGGATGAAATGGAGGAATGAAATGTTCTTATGCTTGTTCAAATTGCTATTATGTCATCATGTGTATTCCATGAATTGCACGTTGTTGCTACTTATGTAGTTATGTTATGATCGACTATTGGGCATATTTATTATGGATAAAAAGACTATGCTTGTTTAGATTTCATGAATATTTTGACAAAATGAACAATTTATGTATTTTCGTTAATTTTGGATGTATAGTTTAAGGGGTTTTCATGTTCCGATAAATATTCAGAATCAGTATTCGTTTCGATTCGTATTCGATCCGTATCTGTATTCGATATTATTCGTATTTGTATTCGTATTCGAGTTATCCGTATTCGTATCCGTATTCGAAAAAAAATATGAAAATAAATATGGTAGAGATATTATCCGTCCGTATCCGATCTGTTTTCACCCCTATTTGGCGCTCTGGCCTCACATGAATACATGGGCCTTCTCCTGCTAGGCTGATTTTTTTAGGCCTTGGAAATTGGGGGGCCCTGTACGGTCGCACGGCCTGCACTCCCATGGGCACGGCCCTGCAAAACACCTTCATGCCCGCATGATATATCAATAAATCGCAAGATACAAAAAAAATTCTCAGAAAATTTTTGAACCATACATCTTTGGTATTATTTTGTTTCAGTTCGACCGGAACAAAGCCACATAACACATGCCTGAATGCAGAACATAAAAAAAAAGCACATGCATGCCTTCCTACACGTATATATCACTGATCGAAGTCCAACACTCGTGTAGGTAGGCACATACGTAACGTAGCAAGCTATGCCTAAGAGAATACGTACATATGTGGAGGCTAATGTGATGGTTGATCGCCTACAGGTGAGATTACTTAAATGAAAAAATTGATCATATACCCTCCATTTAGATGAAAATTGAGGATTTACCCTCCTGGTCCACGAGTCAGTGACTTATGATGGTCCTACATGTCATTGAGATGTGGAGGGTAAATCCTCAATTTCCCAACTAAAGGGAGGGTATATGATCCAATCTCCCTACTTAAATTTAATCAATTAGAGGTGAGAGCTCTAGATGTCATCGAGTCCCAAACCGGGCGAATTTTTCTTGCATTAGCCGCTAGCGCGCGTAACGTTGTGGCACGTGTAGAGTCCTTTAATTGGAGTTTTTGGCCAGCCTTAAAGTAGTAATCAAAGTTTCATCGAGCAACCTGGAATTAACGCCTAAAGATGTTTAATTTACATTATAATTTTTTAAGGCATCTCTAATAATGCCATGTCAGTCGTCGGTTAGCTACTCCACATCAGCAAAATCCTAAGTAGATGTGAGAAAACGAGGAGAGAGAAAAGAGGTCGTCGTTTCTGGACGCGACGAGCGCTTCACGTGACCCAAGACTGAAGTGACAATGCGTTTTGTTGTTGGAGCGGTGTCATTGTTTCGGATGCGTTTTATGGACCATGCCATTGAGTTGGTGGCGAGGAATGAGGTAGAGCATCATCAATGGCCACGCCTTTGCATCGGCAAGCCAAATCCGGCAGCCACCGGGCGTTGGCGAGCTAGATTGACCTGTGTCGGTGGCAAGAAAGGAGGCAGAGTGTCATCAACGACCACGCCTTTGCATCGGCGGGCCGGATCCGGTGGCCACAGTAGAGGGCGACGACCGCGAGAGCTCTGTCGATGGCGAGGAAGGAGACAGAGGAGCATCCACAGCCATGGTTTTGCGTTAGTGGGCTAGATCCAATGGCCATTGAGCATTAGCGGGCTAGATTCGACCGCTCCAGTGGCGAGGAAGAAAGCGGAGTGTCGTCAATGGCCACGCCTTTGCGTTGGCGGGCCAGATTCGGTAGCCATGGCGGAGGACGATGGTTGCGTGAGCTCCGTCAATGGTGAGGAAGGACACGGAGGAGCATCAATGGCCATGGCTTTGCGTTGGCAGGTTGGATTCGGTCGACGTTGGTGGCAAGGAAGTTTGCTCTCTCTTCATCGGTGGTAAGGAATGCTCTCTCTCTGTCGGTGGCTGATTGGAAAATGGAGATTTGAATGGGGTTTGGAAAATTTATAAAATGGTGTTGAGTTATGTGCCTATAGACAAGTTGTTGGAGTTATTGTCTTTTGTATTGTTGATAGTGTTGGCAATTTGCCTAGGATCGCACACCAGCATGGAAGAATAACAATGAGACTAAGAGAGCTCAAGAACAAAGAACTTGGGGCAAATTTCTGGTTCTATTCTTTGAAGCAAAACTATTACTTGCCTTCTACAATGTTTCTAGCTAGTGCTATTTATAGAACACATGGAAGCTTAAAGATCATGCCATCTCATGATCTTTTACACTCTTATGCAGAAACTCACGTATTCACATAGTTGGAACGCTTCGTTGCTTGCATTCACATAGTTGGAACGCTTCGTTGCTTGCATTCACATAGTTGGAACGCTTCGGGACTAGCATTCACATAGTTGGAACGCTTCGGGACTAGCATTCACATAGTTGGAACACTTCGGGACCACTGCCATGAATAGCATTCAACATTCTCCCCCATAGTCTTCGCGTGGTCCAAGTTCACGAACACCAAGCAGGTGCCGCATGGTTGCCAGCCTTGCTGCCGGCAATGCCTTCGTCAGTGCATCGGCCCGCTGTTCATCTGTGCAGACGAACACAACGCAGATCTGACCACCTTCGACACACTCACAAATGAAATGATACCTTGTGTCGATGTGCTTACTCCGGCCATGAAAGACAGGATTCTTCATGAGAGCAATCGCGGACTTGTTGTCGACGAACAACTTCACCGTCCTCGGTTCTGTCCCAACTAGTTCGGCCATTAACGCCCTGAGCCAGAGTGCCTGGCATGCTGCCACAGTCGCCGCCATGAACTCAGCTTCGCAGGATGAAAGAGCCATTGTCTTCTGCTTCTGTGAGTTCCACGTAACCAAGCAGTCGTTGACGTAGAATGCCATGCCGCCTGTGCTCTTCCGGTCATCAATATCACCGGCCGGATCAGCATGCGTGAAGCGGTGATCTCCTCTTCTCCGCCACCTCTCCCATACACCAGTCCGAACTTAATTGTACCTTTGAGATATCGGAGGATCTGCTTCACAGCCTTGTGATGCATCACCATGGGCTTCTCCATGAATCTACTCGACATGCCAACTGCATAGGAGAGATCCGGCCAGTGTGAAGAAGATAGCGTGACATCCGATGACGCCACGGTACTCGGTGGCGTCAATCAGGTGCCATTCTGGATCCTTGTGCAGCTGGGTTCTTGACTCCATAGGAATCTTGGTGGAATTACAATCAAACATGCCAAATTGAATCAATACCTTCTTGGCATATGCGATGCGCTTGATAGAGATGCCACCATCTCCTTGTGCCACCTCAATGCCGAGGTAGTACGTGAGTAAGCCGAGGTCGCTCATCTCGAACTCACCCATCATCTGCTTGAAGTCTTCAATTGCTTCGGATCCTCCCGATCCGATCGGATCATCCACATAAATACCGACAATGATGCGGCTTTGGCCTTGCCCCTTGTGTACACGGCTTGCTCCTGTGCACACCTTTTGAAGCCAAGCTGCTTCAGACTTTTATCGAGCCGCGTGTTCCATGCGCGCGGTGCCTGCTGAAGTCCATAGAGCGCTTTGCTCAATTTGAGCACTAAGTGATCCTTGTCTTTCACTGTGAACCCCTCCGGCTGGGTCACATAAACCTCTTCTTCGAGTTCACCATTCAAGAACGCTAACTTAACGTCGGTGATGTACTTGCCACCGCGGTTGGCATAATAGCAAGAATGACACGTATAGTATCGAGGCGAGCAACGGTGCAAAACTTCTTCAAAATCAATGCCTTGCACGCACATAACCTTTGCAACCAAACTGGCCTTATGCTTGATGACCTCACCATCCGAGTTCTTCTTGAGTTTGTACACCCACTTAAGCCCGATCGCCTTATGTCCGACTGGCAACGTGGTGAGCGTCCACGTCGTGTTCTTCTCGATGGCCTCAATCTCCTTGGACATGGCTTCCTCCCATGCCGGCTAAACAGCAGCCTCACGATAAGAGGATGGCTCTTCCATCACCACAAGCATTGCTTCCTCATCAGCTTCTTCATACTCCAACTCCACACGCGGTGCATCGCGCATGATCTCCTCCATGTGCCTGTACCGAACAGGTCCATCATCACTGCCGACGTGTCCGCCCGACCACGGTGTGGGCGGGTTCTTGCCCTGGTCGGCACCCTCTGCCGTCACTGGTGCACTAGTCGCCACGACTTGTGGAATGGTCGGGACGAGTGCTGTCATGGGCACCGGCTCGCTTGCCGAGCTGCCCATGAGCGGGGCCGTGTTGACTCCTGTCTGCTCGGGGTTGGCCTCCTCTTCGAGCACGAAGTCGGGAGACCGATCATCTCCTACATCTTCCGACCACTTCCACTCCACATTCTCTTCAAATATAACATCACGACTTACATGGATCTTGCCGCGATGTGGGTCCAATAGACGGTGAGCTTTGCAACCCTCCTCGACGCCCAAGTACACGAGCGTCTGACTGCGGTCGTCGAGCTTCTTGAGGTGTGGCGTGGTCACCTTGGCGTGCGCCGTGCAGCCGAACACACGGACGTGTGCCAGGTGCGGCTTCCTTCCTGACCAAGCCTCGAAAGGAGTGCGATCACCCATCATTTTGGTTGGGAGCCGGTTGAGGAGATAGACGGCATGACGCACCGCCTCCCCCCAAAATCTGCCGGGCATGCTCATGCTCTTGAGAAGTGAGCGCGCCATAGCCATCACCGTCCTGTTGCGCCTTTCCACCACACCATTCTGCTGCGGTGAATATGGTGCGGTGAAGTGACGTTCAATTCCTGCTTGCTCGCACACCTTTGCGAGCTCAACCGACAGGAACTCACCACCTCGATCGGATCGAAGAACCTTCACGCGGTGACCACTCGCGTTCTCAGCCAGCATTTTTGACTTCATGAATGCCGAGCACGCTTGATCCTTAGTCCTGATCTGAGAGACCATGTGGAGGTCATCCCATTATGAGTGATGAGTAATTGACATCTGTTCTCAAAAGTCGAGTTTGAGTCGGTGTGTTCGGATCCAGACGTTGCATGGCGTAACGGGCTCGGTCGGACTTTGGTCAAACTTAGTCGTATGGGTTAGGATGTATATTCTGATATTGCGACAGGTTTGATTTTGTTTATGCTATTTACGCGTTCATGTATCGAGCGGTGCTATGTGACGTGTTTTCTTGTCTCGTGTGTCGCAGGACGCGAGGCGGAGTCGTGGCGAGACACGGTGGACCGGACTAGGCGCAGGTGGCGCTGAGGTCAGAACGGTCATGAGGTGTCGAAGACGACGTGGACTCGACGTGTTGCGGAGCGTGCGAGGCAAGGAGCGCGGAAGCTTCCCGGAAGGTGCAGGAGGGGCGAAACGGGAATTTCGCAAGGCTGCATAAGCGGGAGACGGCTCCGTTAGGGTTTAGCCGGCGTAACGGGTTGGAGACCCGTTAGCCAAGGGCTATAAATAGAGGTGAGGGGCTGCATACCCCTTAGGACACTTGAGAGCTTATTCATATCTTTGTGTGTGTTGTGTTCCTCCCAAGAAGCTTGTGAGGCTCTTGGTGTTCTTGAGGATTGAGAGAGTGGGTTTTGATTGAGTGACTTGTAATCATTCTTCTTGTTCTAATGTTCATGCGTATGGGGACTTATCTGTAGTCGTACCTTTCTATTTTACGAATGATTTTGCTTCAGTTCCTCTCTCCTTTTGTGATGATCTTGCGTTGATTTTCTCAGTGAAATGTTGGAGAAGGCTTGCAGTTCTTTGTCCTAAGTTTCTCTTCCATATTTTTCCTAGGCTTTCTGTTTAAAAGATCTTAAGAATCACGTGAAGAGGATTGAGTTTTTCTCTGGCTGTTTGTATTTGCTCTGGCCGCTTTCTGTGTTCTTATGTTTTTGATCTGATTCTTTGCTCAACATGCAAAATGGGTTGCTATTAATTGGGAGAATCCTCAAAGCCCTTTGGCTACTCATTCCTAAGAGCAATCATTCTTCTTCTGCTGATTTCTCCCAAGAACCGAAAGGAAGAGATTTCTCTGTTCCAGACTGCATTTCTTTTAGAGTTGGTTTCCTTCCTTTGTTATCTCATTCTGCAGTCTAATCTTTTTCTTTTCTTTCTCAGTCTGTTTCCTCTGACTAGTACTCTCTGTTAATGTCTATTTTCTCTTGATCTTCAAACTTGCTCTCGGCAAGATTCCCTTCTTTTTGCTGCATGCTGTGATCGGCAGAAAAATTTGCTCTTGACTGCAGTGGGTTCAGTTCAGCTGTGCTGAATTTAAAGCATTTCGGCAGTTGGTTGTTCGCAGCTTTTGCTTTCTGCAGAGGGACTTAGTTTGTGTTCTGTGATAAGACTAATTTCTCAGCTTCCTTTCGGTCAGAGTAAAGATACACTGTTGTGTCTGTTTCTCATGTGTTGTGCCATCTACTCTCTCCTTTCCGATTGATATTTTCAGTGAACAGATTTTGTCTACTCTTTCTATTTCTGGTTTTGTCTTCTCTTTAGCAACAGCCGGCAAGTATTGGCTCAAGTCACTTTTCTTTTATTTCTTTAGCAGTTCTTTGACCATTTTGCATGCAGATCAAACGACATCTTTTTCAGCTGAAATTTTTACTGACTACTCTCTGATTTATGCTGAATTTTTTAGTATCGCATGCGTTCCAGTTTTCAGCAGAATTAATTTTCTGTGAGTTGCCTCGTACTGCATTTGTCTGAAATATCAGTGTACGATTTTTCGGGGGCGATTTTAAAAGAGAACGACATTCACCCCCCCTCTGTCGCCATTTCGGTCCTACATGATCACATGCAGCCACATCCACCGGGAGTAGTCATCAACAATTAGCATAAAGTAACGATTACCAGCTGGTGTTGATGGCGTGATCGGTCCACATAAATCAATATGCAGGAGTTCGAGTGGCTCCTTCGCTCGGTAGTTGGCTGCCGCCGAGAATGGCGCCTTGTGCCTTTGCCACCAGACACGTCCGACACAGCTGGTCAGGATGTGTAATCGGCGGCACACCTGCCGCCATTCCCTTGTTGGCGAGCATCTTCAAGGCTTGGAAGTTGACATGGCCGAGGCGAGCATGCCACAACCATGCTGGGTCATCGAGGCTTGTCAACAGACAAACTGGCCTCGCCAACTGCAGCTCGATGCGATAGAGACGATTCTGAGTTCGTCTCACCTTCATGATCAAACGCAGAGGATCCTTGATGGACACCTCGAGTACGTCCACATCCATGAGAACTCGGTGTCCAGTCTCAGTGAGCTGACCAAGACTCACCATGTTGCTGCGAAGTCTGGGGATGTAGTACACCTCCTGGAGTAGCCATTGATCACCATTTTTGCACGCAAAGAGAATTGAGCCCTTACCCTTGATCTGCACCGATGAGCCGTCGCCGAATCTCAACCTTCCGGTGACTCCTTCATCTAGCTCGCGGAATTTCTCCTTGTCACCAGTCATGTGGTTGCTGGTGCCATTATCAAGGAACCAGACATCGGTCGGTGTTTTAACGTACTCAACAGTGTGTAGTTCTGGCCACACTTTCTCTTCAGTCAGCATGACGACATCTTGTTGGTCTTGCTTGACCAACGATATCTCTTCTGAGACCGCCAGTAGTAGCGCTGGTTCAACGTCGTCGGCACGCACGAGGTGTGCTACCTCCTTCTTCTTCGGAGCTCGACATCGTGTCGGTAGTGCCCCATCTCGTCGCAATTATAGCAACGAATGTGACTCTTATCACGGCCACCACCGCCAGAACCACTTGCTCCATCTTTGCGTGGTCCGCCCCGACCACCTTTGCAGGAGCCATCTGCAGGAGCCTTGTTCTTCTTGCTTGACGACGAGTCTCCGTCGTCCTTTCTGTACTGCGCCTCCCACTCAGCCTGAGTGAGGAGCACTTGCCCGTCGGCATTCCCGCCAGCGTTAGTGCCCTTCTTGCGCGTGCGCTCCTCAAATGTCTTGAGGCGTCCCACGGCCTCCTCGAATGCCAAAGTGTTGAGATCAAAGAACCGCCGATGCCGCTATGACACCGATAAACCGCTCGCATCGTGTCGAACAGCTTCTTCACGAGCATGGCATCGCCGTCCCGCCGAGACTTGAGTACCGGCGACATGGTGGTGAGCCGACCGCATCTTGGTCGAGGACTCACCGACGTTCATGTGCATGACGTCGAACTCATTTTCAACGTCTGCGACGCGCAGATCCTTCACTCGATCCGCGCCGACGAACCTCGTTTTGAGGCAGTCCCACACCTGCTTAGCCGTCGTCTTCTTCGCCACTTGCATGAGGAGGTCTTCAGGAAGCGCTTGAAGGAGGTGCGACCGCCTTCTTGTCAAGCCGTGGTCGACTTACGATCGCCCGTCGGCTCGACAGCCTTCCAAACGCCTTGATCCTCCATCATGGCCTGAACACGAATCACCCAACTGGTGTAATTCGTGTGTGTCAGTTGTGGGTACTAGAACGTACCACCGACTTATTGTGCTCGCGACGTCTCTCCTGTAGCAACGATCGACATTGGATTCAATCGTAGAATCTTGGGCATGAACCTGGGGAGCTCTAATACCAAATGTTGGCAATTTGCCTAGGATCGCACACCAGCATGGAAGAATAACAATGAGACTAAGAGAGCTCAAGAACAAAGAACTTGGGGCAAATTTCTGGTTCTATTCTTTGAAGCAAAACTATTACTTGTCTTCTACAATGTTTCTAGCTAGTGCTATTTATAGAACACATGGAAGCTTAAAGATCATGCCATCTCATGACCTTTTACACTCTCATGCAGAAACTCACGCATTCACATAGTTGGAACGCTTCATTGCTTGCATTCACATAGTTGGAACGTTTCGGGACTAGTATTCACATAGTTGGAACGCTTCGGGACTAGCATTCACATAGTTGGAACACTTCGAGACCACTGCCATGAATAGCATTCAACAGATAGATGATATGGATCTAGTTAGATTCGATCTAAGAGACAAATTATTGAAGATGCTCTTATTGAACTGTTAATGCCCTCTAGTAGCTAGGTAGCGTATAGCTGCATAGGCTACCTGAAAATAGACAGACCATGCGCATCCTTACGGTACTGTACGTGCAGTATGGTTGTCAAATGACGAAATTACCCACACAGCCTTCGGCTAGACTGATTTGTTGCCGCGCTAATGGCACTCGTAATGCTCCTATATCCCGTACGAAGGATGGAAATGTAGGGGAATTAAAGAGGAGAGAGAAGGAAACTATCTCTTATATAAGATGCAGCTCGAGCGTATAGACCAACAACCAAAAAACATCAAAAACTTGTATTAGAGTGTGAGACCATATGAAGATCATCCTATGGTTGTGATGAGTAAATAACCTTTTGATTAGAGTTTGTGTAAAGATTGAGTTTAGTTTTTGAGGTTTTAGTAGAGGTTTGCTTTCTGGTTATCGTTCTCGTGGTCTATGACTTGGTGGTTGTAGGTGCTCTTTCGACTAGGTAGTCGGCAGTCGATCTTTTAACTTGGTAGTCGGCTGAAGCCTTACTACTTGGTGGTCAACAGAGGTAGTCGGCAGAGGCCTTACGACTTGGTGGTCGTAGACGCTTTTACGACTTAATGGTCGGCTGGCTCTATAACTTCTGGCTTTACGACTTGATGGTCGCAGAAGCATTTACGACTTTGTGGTCGACATGTGCTCTTACGATTTGGTAGTTGTAGCCTCCAGTCGATGGTCGTAGCCTTGTCTGCGCGTGATCGATAGTCGTAGCCTGCGGTCAATGGTCGTAGCTTTGGCTGGACGAGATTGTAAGTCATAGCAACAAATTGTTGGTAGTCGTAGCTTCTGCTGAATGTGAACGATAGTCGTAGCATTCTGTTTGCCTGTGCATTTGATGGTCGTAGCGTATGCTACATGGTCTAGCAGATTGCAGTGTGGTCGTAGGCTGCTGGAAGGACCTCATGGGCTACAAGTACCTCATGTCTTGTGCTTCAGAGTACTCGTAAGTCATGGTTAGACCAGTCTTTGTGCTGAGATGGTTCACTGGTATTTACTGGTGTTTTGGTCAGAGTTGACCAGGGTGTTTGTTGTTTTGTGTATATGAGGATTTTGCTTGGTTCTAGGATTAGAATTAGTATTTTGGGTGCATACATTTTGGTTGTGCAAATTGGTGATCTTTATGTATGGTGCGGTGCTATGTGATGGTTTGCTTGTTGGTGTTGGTTGCAGGACTTCAAAGCTAAGTCATGGTGAGGTGTAGGAGGACCCGGACTAGGCACAGGGAGGTGTTGAGGTCCAGAACAGTCAGTGAGACACCGAAGATGATCGAGGCTGGTAAGGTGGTTGCAAGCCGGGATGACGAGGAACCGGAGCAGGAGCTATCGAAGATGGACATAATGGGCAACGGTGAGGTGGACCGGGACTAGGCTCAGGGAGTAGTCAAGGTCCAGACGGTCAAGGATGTCGGGTGTCGTCATCCACAAGGAAAAGGATGTGGTGCGCCAAGTAACTTGGGTCGTTTGCAAGCGAGGACGGTTCGGTGGGATCCGGACGCGTGAGAGGCTTGACGATAAATCATTGGGGCCACATGTAAGCCACTTTGAAAAGCGTGCGTGTGTAAAATCCGGTGTTAGGTGGGGTTAACTGGTTATCCCCTGTTTAGACTAATGGTAGGATCCATTAGGTCTAGGATTCGTTTGTGAGACTATAAAAAGGGGAGGGGAGGCAAGAGTTAGGGTTGAGCAGGTTGGCTAAGCCTTGATGGCTGACACCTCTCCCTCCCATGGGAGTGATTGATGTGAACTACATTCACACTGAGAAAAATCTGGCAGACCCTTTTATAAAGGGGTTAGCACGGAAAGCGATTTTCGTTGCATCTATGGACATGGGAATGAGGCTCATTTAAGTTACATCACAATGGTAACCCATACCTTCTTGATCGGAGATCCCGTGACTTAGGCAATGGGAAAAACAAATTGATGTTGTAACAAGAGAGTACATATTTATTGTACCCATGTCCTAATAAACAATGTACTTTCGACTGTTTGCAAGGTTGGCATAAAGCCTTAATGTATTCTGTTATCCAATGAGAAAAAGTTATTAGTCTGTAGGATACCTAGAAAGAATACACCTACTTGAGCTTAACTATGTGGTCGCAGTTCACGAGAACGGGGCATTCACTAGAAAGCACATGAGCAGATAAGGGAGCATGACCATATAACGCTTCGTTTAGGCGTGGTTCATTGGCAGCCTAGTACTAGTTGAGATTTCAAGTGAAATCTGATCACAAAAAGCTGTGAATTCAAGGCATAGTCCATTCATCAGCTGTGAGAAGATGAATCTTATCATTCTTGGTGCAAGTTCAACCCGTACGGGACTTACACTAAAAGACTAGTATATTAACAGTACTTCAGCACAATACCTTTGTCATATATTTATTTCTTGCTTTGGAATTGGTGGGGATTGTTAGAAATTGGCCCATTTAATTATGGTTTATTTCCTTAATTCCAAAGCATGCATGGTTTAGTACCATATTGCTAAGGAAAGGTGAGAAAGACCAATTTATAAGGTGAAGTCCTCACCACTCCTTAAATATGGATAGAGATGGTATGTGGAGGGTTCTGTCTAGTCACACACACGCGCACACACGCGCGCGTATACGTGTATTTTCGCGTGAAAATCGCGTGACTTGTGACTTGGTCCCGTGACGTGGCGCGCCACTTGGCAGACCAAGTCCATCTCTATTTTTGCTGAACTTTGCACCACTCTCTTTGTGTTTGAATGAGATTTAAACGTTTGAATTTGAGGCTTTATTGGGGTTTTGATGACAGGCAGTTACCAGTGGATAAATGGCTGGTTGAATATGTCAGTTACCAGTGGGTAAATGGCTGCTTTAATCATGTCAGTTATCACTCTGTCTATTTATATGCCTGGAGATGTCCAGAGTATGTGCGATAAACTCACTACCTCTATTTCCTTCTTCTCGGTGATTCTGTGCTCGAGACTGTGCTGTCTGAACCTCGTCGACCTTTCTTCCCGGCGTGCACCTGGAAGGAGGGAGAGCGGCTATCTCCGAACCGTTGCCATAGAGAGTACCTACACGGGGCGGCAATAAAGTTTCTGGGCAGCGCATTTGCACGACCGCTTACTGCACTGCGTCATCTACGTTATGTACTACGTCAAGCCTGCGCGGCTTCCTGTTCTTCATCAGGTTAATAAGTAAGTCGTTCGCGAGCACGTACGACTTTGTTACTATATTTTTCTTGAGTATAATCTGAAGTATGATGAGTAGCCTGTTGTTAGTAGTAAGATTTGCATCACTAGTTTATTGTATTTGTCTCCTACTAAAATTTAGAATTAAATTATTGCCCACATCTCCAACAGTTGTAATTATTAATCTCCTAGTTTCATCCTCCGCTTCTTCCAGGAAAACAAATTTTCAATTCTGAAAAAAGTTGGAAGACAAAAATCACATATAGATAATTATATAGATATTCATTCATCGATTTGATGAATCCTGATTCATTATGATTTTTCCTCAATTCTTACAGTAAATATCGGAGTGCTTTCCATTTTGTCAAATATATTGACCACATATATCACCTGCTACTCCACTGATGAGCAAAGTCAATGAGTTTTGGAAGTCTCTGTTTTCTAGAGAAGTTTAGTTGGTGCATGTATGCCTCTCTCTCTCTCTCTCTCTCTCTCTCCCTCCATATATTTGGGTCAGGGACAATAATACACTATGTATTCTTTTCTAGTACTCCTATAATCAGGTGTTGTCCAAAGTTCTAGACATGAATATCCATTGAAGAATCCCCATGTTCTTTGAGATAAGGAACATCCAGTGTACAAGAGTTATATATATATTGGTATACAATTGTATAATATATATATATATATATATATATATATATATATATATATATATATATATATATATATATATACACATATACACTCCTTGCTCCATGTCCTTCCTTTGACCAAAACAAGGAATTGTGCATATAAAGCTTTAATCTGCTTAAATAATTAATACTTCATGATCTGGTGGTATTTCATATCTTACACACGCTTACATATAGTACTTTTTTTAGTGTCGGGTCGGAAGAATTCGTTAATGGGTTAGTAGTTTATTACGTAGACCCCCGCACCCACACTTCAATACAAATATTTTCTAATAGCTTGGCCACGCGATAAGATTTCAACGATACAAACAACGTACCTAGGTAGGAACACATGAATAAGTGTCAGCGAGGAGAGAAGAGGGGCCGGCGGTGAAGTAGGAAGGGGAGCTATGTGGAGAAGAGTTTTTAGGGGAGCGGAGAACGAGAGGTGGACTACAATTAAGTAGATCAATTTCCAATGGGGTTAAAGAAACATCTTAATTGCCTCATTGAGCTGTTTGTATTCAAGAGATCAGCTTAAGTATTACTACCATAGAGAGTGAATTGACCACCACGTGTGTCATGTAATTATAGATATAGTGCGTATTAGCTGTTGCGTAGTTGATATATGTATCTGCTTACTATTTGGTCAAAACTAACGAATAATCAGGGGACACATTGTGCTTTCATCCTGGCCGGTCCATCAGTCGGCAACAACCCATCCACACTACAGCCCATAGGCTAGCTAGCTAGCTAGCAAGATGATACTGGTCTGTTCTTTTAACTTGTAGACCTCGTCTTGAGAAAATTCTCTGTTTAAAAATTAGGTATTATAACAAAAGCTAAAAACCGACCGACTTTTAACTTGCCAAATAGGCCCAAAATACCATGCAAGTGCATTACTAACACACAGACATGGAGAGCCAGCGCACGGCCTTAATTGCTTAGCAATCCTCCTCCTGGCAAAACAGATGCATGCATGCACCCGTGCCATGTATATATGTATATAGAGATCTAAACAGATCGAATACAGATGGATAATATCTCTATCATATGTATTTTCATATTTTTCTTTGATACGGATATGAATCCGTATTTGTTTTCGATTCGAGAATTATCAGAAGAAAATCCAATCCGATACAATTCGTATTCGTTTTCATCCGGATCGATCGGAAACTATTCGATCCGTTTTCACACCTGTATGCATATATGAGATTTATTTCTTTTTATATGAGCCAAAAGAAAATGGAACAGTAGGAGCTTACACGGATCACCAAACTGTCTGTATAAATAAATAAAGGTGATTGGTTGCACGGGGAGATTGAGAGAGGATGTCCTCGGTTTTATTTAAGAAGCTCCAAAGCACACCACCATCCATTCATTCACACACTCGTACTACATAGGAGCAAACCACCTCTCTCTCTCTCTCCTCTCTCTCTCTCTCTCTCAAGAGCCAAGAACAAGAAGTATCGATCTAGGTCGGGATGATGCTCCGGCTCGTCGGTGAAGCTAGGTAAGTACTTAGCTTAATTTCTTCGCACTTTTTTATTGGCTAGCTGCAGCTATCATCTGCGATGTGATGCATGTTCCTAATTATTGTCATGTCACATCCCATGTTAATTTCATGGCCTCAGTTCGTCATCTCTTCATCTTTCCCTAACAATTGTGTTTAACACTGCACTATGCTCTTCCCTCTTGAAAAAAAAGAAATTATTTATAGACTAGCAGAAGTGTATGCTCTTAAATCGATCTCTTTGTGACGTATATGCATATTTGTGCCTCTTTTGTTTGATTTATCTTGCTGAATCAGGCGTTGTATATGTCACGCGCAAAACAATTCTAGCTACGTGGTTGCTTTGACTTGCGCTTCTTGCCTTGACTTATTGGTAGGAGGAGGGCGGCCGCGGAGGTGGCCGCCGGCGGGCGGTGGCTGTCGTCGGCGGCGGCGGCGAAGGGAAGGTAAGAGAGGAAAGCTACTACTAGCTTGTTAGTTGGTTAATTAAGCCATTAGCTTTGCTAGCATTAATTTTGTTGAGTAGCTAGTTAATACTAGCACAAGAAATCAAGCACAAACTTTGTATTATCTTGATTAAGAGATCTCTCCAGGGTGTGAGATTCCAGGTACTAACACAGCTGGTAGTGTCGTTGGTCAAGTGATTGTGTTTAGAGAGAGAGCGAGAGAGAGAGAGAGATGGGGTTGTGTGGGGCCATGTGTACCTTTGCTTGTGAGTTGGAAGCTCGGCAGCTTCCAAGAACAGTGCACTGCTGTTCCCAAAGAACAAGCCAGCCACGGTGGTTGTCAGAGCCGGCCTTTGCAAGTAGCGACAATCTTTCCGTTAACTATGCACGCGTGTGCTGGATTTGTGATCTAACCCAACACTTATCAGGTTTTGCAATTTTCTATCAACATGCAACATGTATGTCGAGACAGATCACTGTTTTTTTTTTGTGCAAATTTTCCTTATTTTCTTGTCTTTTTCCACCTCACATATATGTTTCAAATTTCGTTTAAATTCTTGTAACAAAGGATGCAAGTTTTTCCTATTTTTTTTCTCAATGTACATGTGTGTATTTCTTTATCAGGACATTTGGAATTCTTGTGTTTGTAGGTAACGAGAGGACCACTGATTTTTGTTGTTGCAGATTTTACTTATTTTTCTTGGCTGTTTTTACCTCACACATTTTTATTTTCTTCTCAATTCTTAGCAGATACAAGTATCTCCTCTTTTCTACCTTTTTTTTTTTTTGAACTACAAGTTTCGGGCGCTCTCCAAGCTTTGCAATCAATCCCCCAAAATTGTTTGCATATTTCACTCATGACCGTTTCTAACAGCAGATGACAAATTTTATGCAGGATTGAGGGGAAGATTGCACTAATAACCGGGGGAGCAAGCGGGCTCGGGAAGGCCACGGCCGACGAGTTCATCCAGGAGGGCGCATCTGTCGTCCTCGCCGACGTCAACTCCGAGCTCGGCCGTCAGGCGGCCCAGGATCTCGGTCCACAGGCCCACTTCGTCCACTGCGACGTCGCCGTAGAGGACAGCGTCGCCGGAGCCGTGGACGCCGTCGTCGCGCGGCACGGCCGGCTCGACATCATGTTCAACAACGCCGGCGTGGTCGGCTCGCTGGCCGGCACGTCGGAGATGGCCACCCTGGACCTGGCCCAGTTCGACGCCGTCATGCGCGTGAACGTGCGCGGCGCGCTGTCCGGGATCAAGCACGCGACGCGCGTCATGGCCCCGTCGGGCTCCGGCTCGATCCTCTGCATGTCGAGCATCAGCGGCCTCATGGGTGGCCTCGGCACGTACCCCTACTCTGTGTCCAAGTCCGCCATCGCCGGCGTCGTCAGGGCCGCTGCCGCCGAGCTCTCCCGCCACGGCGTCCGCATCAACTGCATATCGCCGTACGCGATACCGACGCCGATGGTGGTGGAGCAGTTCTCGCAGATGTTCCGTGGCGCCGACAAGGAGCGGGTGGCGGCGATCATCAGGGGCCTCGGCGAGCTCAGGGGCGCGACGTGCGAGGCCCTCGACGTCGCCAGGGCGGCCGTGTACCTCGCTTCCGACGACGCCAAGTACGTGTCCGGGCACAACCTGGTGGTGGACGGTGGGTTCACGAGCTACAAGCACCTGAACCTGCCGTTCCCGAAACCACAGGAGTGATTGCCCACAGCTGATCCCGGGTGCATGAGCTTGCTTTCTGTTCATGTTTATATTGTACAAAACTGCACCTAACCAAGAACAAGGAGGAGGAAGAGCAAAGATGTGTGCTTTGGTGTGGAGGGGTAGTGAATCCTGGAAAGGTAGTGGGTTCAGTCGAAAGAGGTGTGGATTTGCGGTTCTTGTCTGGTCAGTGTGGAGAAGTTGTGAATCCTGAAAGATTCTGCTGTTCTGCATGCCTGGATGCAGTCAAAAAGATTATGGAACTTTTGATTTAACTACGTTCATGCAAAAAAGTTTATTTAACTTTGTGTTCATGCTGCTTTTGTACAGAACTTGCACCTAACCATGGCTCCATGAGGAGAATTAAAGTTGTCTGTGCTTGGTGTAAAGAAGCTGTCAGTCCTAGAAAGAAACTGGGTTCAGTCAGAAATCTGGGGAGGATACACATGATTGATAGGTCCATCCATCTGCTAACTGAACAACTCCATCCAAAACTCAGTCCAAATTACTTAAAATGTGTTAGTATTGTAGTGGTTTCAAACTACATATCTGTTTTGACACATGCCACTTGCTAGTTGCTACAAGATGAATTATTCATCAAGCACAACGAATTCCTTTTAAGTAGTTCCACACAAAAGGTTAACTTCTGTTTAAAATTCAGAATCTAGGGTTCTAGAGCTCTGGAGAGCTTGCCCTGTTTTAAGCTAAACTAAGTTATCCATTTCTCTAGCCAAGATCCTTTTGATTGGTCAGGTACTTACAATCACATTGTTGTATTACTGGAGTTAACTTTGAGCTATTATGTTATTACAGGCTCAAACATACGATGAGTCACACCCATGAGTCCATGACAAACACATCTACTAATGAGAGTGAAGGAATAATCTGGATTCAAGTAACTAGAGGAGGGTTTGGGCAAATTGAAAGGAGAAAGGAGATTGGGGATCGAGAGAACTGGGAATTGGGGAAAGTTTAGAGCCAGTGATGTGTTTATAACTTTGATGCACAACTCTCTCACACTACTACTAACTTAGTGCCTTCATATGGGTATGACAGGTATTGATAGTACAGGAAATAATAATTTTTTACACCTATTTGTTACAGTAAAAAATAATTTTCGTTGGCTGCTACAGTATATACATACCACGTGTCAACGGGCGGTGGGCTCGTGGCACAAACCACTTTGTGCCACCGTGGTACCATAAAATTTCTCATGAAGATGATGATCCAATATCTTGATGGGCACCCGCTTGTCTTCCAACTCGGACAGGTTAGGTTGCACAACCTCTCTCGACGCCAATGCTTGTTTAAGCTGAGACACATGGATGACTAGGTGTATCCAGTTTAAAAATAAAAATAACTATTTGGATTTTTCTTGAATTAATTAAAATTTAATATGAATTTTTTAAAATTAAAAGGATTTAATATGAATAAAATAAATATCAATTAATTGAAAACATGTTTTATTTGAGTTATTTGTGTTGTAAGGAATTTTTTGTATTTTTTATTTTTTGGAGTTTATTTGAGCTAAATTTAAATGCTAAAAAAAATACTCCAACTATCCGAAGGTCATCCTATGGCTGCTCCAAGGGAAAGTTCGCTTAACTTACCAGCAAACCCCCTACCGGATTTCCCTTCCTTTTTCTTCCTTTTTTCCATCCTCTTTTTATCTCTTCTCCCATGGGGTTACTATTCATCTACGTTTCCAGCCGAACAGATAGCAGACAACAGCACACAGAGCTTTACGCTATGCTCTCCGAAGTCAGCTCTCCGTACAAACCTTATCTCCACATCTTACCAAAATAAAAGATGTCCTAAATTACGCAAGCAACCCATCCCTTATGGACACTTTATGATTTAAATCATCCGTTTTCCTTTTATATCCGAAAATCCTAAACCGAGTCAAAAAGAACTCAAACGAATTTGTACCAGTTTTCAAAATTGCCGAGCCTTTAAATACGACCCCTATGACCCCTCTCAATCCCTCAAAGCCTCGGTAAATCTCCCAAAGCCCCAGCGAGCCTGTCGCTCCTGAAACCGATCGTCATCCTGACTCGTGTTTCAACCCCTCCGGTGAAAATCTTTGCAATCCTTTCTCCTCATATCATGTTTCCATGTATCCTCCACTTCGTTGTCAAATTAATTTAGTTTTGGTGCAATATATCACCTGAAATCAGGTTTTTTCTAAAGTTGGCTGAAATTACTTCCCGTCATCGATTCATCGCCTCCAATGAGTTTTGGCTTGTGCCACCACTACTGAAAAATTCATGTCGTTGCGTTCTACACGGTGTTTCCCTCACTTTTCCAGAAACCCACCACAAATTTATCTCCTACGATACCTAGTCATAGCTACCTAGAACACTTCATGTTTCCATCTATCCAGTGAGATTTTCATCAATTCTTCCGTGTCAAAATGTATTCTACCGTCCCATGTAGTTACTCTCTAAATAAAATTAGTTTTCCTTCACCGAGCACAAAGATCCAAAGTTTGTTCTTTTTCCTCACTATTATTATTTAATCTTTGATTATGTCGTCTTCAGTGAGTTCCCAGGTTAGCCGGTCACTTTCTTAACTTCTCCACGCCGCATTCTAGCTCGTACTCACGCTATTTCCCAGCGTTCCCTCACCGGCGACGCTATGCACCATGGCCATGCATGCGTGAGATCTCTGTTCTCTATTGGTTCATGCGTTTGATTGTCTTGTGTCAATGACAAGTGGGCCACACGCGTCATACACACAAATTAGTCAAAATCCTAGCAAAAATAAGATTCCTTTTCTTAGTTTTCTAGAATTTCCTTTCCAACCGATTTTCCGAGAGCCCGTTCTCCTTCGTCCGAACTCCGATTGACCCGATTCTTCTTCCTAAATTCACCTAAAATTAAGCTCTATCTTTTGGTTCTAATGTAGTTATTTTTAAATTTTATTTAAATTTATTTATGTTTTGTTATCTTTTTCTCCAGTGAGATAATATTTTTAAAGGAGCAAAAGCAGGACCAGAAGTTCAAGAAGTGGTAACCGAGCAAGGCTAGGACAAGTCATGATTTTTTATCATGTTGAACCTAGTTTTTAAATCTATTTATTTATTATTTTGTTTTAAATTATGATACATTGCTATTTTAATACAAATCTTTATATCTGCTAGTTATTGTCCAACTTGATTAATTTCACCTTGATAATTCGAATGCCATAATTCCATTATCACCATAGGATGGGTGTTTATCTAGTGATGCAATACTAGTTATCACATGGGTTATATGTTTACTATACTTAGCCATGCTTGTAGTACGTTGGATTCATCATCACATATGGATTAACTAATTAATTTTGACTTAATGAGATATTGAATAATGGTGATCAGCCACAGTTATAAAATTTAAGTACCATGACATGTGTAGTATCATTGTTTTCACTGTGTGCACTAGCATGATCCTAGACTAGTGCAAAATACATATAGAGTTCAAATTTGTATATTCGGGTCTCTACATCCAGCATGTCGGAGGGAGCTTGAGCTTGTATTCCACGGCTCCTATCTTCTTCTCCACCTAAAACGGACCAAAGTTTCGAAAAGCAAGTTTCTGATTAGCTCGAGTCGCAACAGAAGATTAGACATACATTTGAAGCTTCAGGTACACCTAATCGCCAACCGCAAACACCCATTCAGACCGCTTAGCATCCGCCCGAGCTTTCATGCATTGGCTGTCTCAGTTCAAATGTTGCTGCGATAGGTTTGTCATGAATTCGTGTTCTGTTCCATGTTGCTAAGTCCAGTACAGCATAGACTGAAGTGTCCACAACGCCAAAGTGATGGGGACCATGTCTATGGAGTACTTCAAAAGGTAATTTGCCGAGACTAGAATGAGAAGAGGTATTATTTCAAAACTCTACCAAGGACAACTATTCAAACTACTTTCTAGGATAGGCATGTACAAAACAATGAAGGTATTCCTCCAAACATTGATTGACTTTGCTCATCTATCTATGGATGGTAGGATGAGCTCATCCTCAACTGAGTCTACCCCATAAGGAATAGCTCTCCAAAGCGCACTTTTAAAAATCCAACCTTGGTTAGACACAATAGAGTGAGGCAACCCATGCAGTTCGAAAACATTATGGAGATAAGCTTGAGCAACTTGGAAGGTGGTGAAAGGATGTGACCACGATATGACCAATCCTTAAATTATCATAATCTGTAAATGACACGATTACGTCATTATACTCCTTGAATACAACCCTTATTTATAAAGGAGAGATTTCACAGGGTAGTCGTAAGCTCTTCTACGGCCACTCTTGGGTTGTAAGTTCTTCTACGACCGATCCTTAGTCGTAAGCTATTCTATGATTGCCTCATAGTCGTAAGTTTCTCTACGACCACCTTATAGTCATAAGTTCTTCTATGACCACAGCGTGATCATAAGTTATCCTGTGACCATGGTATAGTCGTAAGGTATCATGTGATCACCTTGTGGTCGCAGATCCTCCTACTATTAAGCCATACTCCGACTAACCTATCTACGACAACCCACAGTATTGTGAGCCCATCTGACAGGGCAGTTAGTATAAGTGTGTATTCTCTGGAATAAGTACCCATAACTTCACCCTGGCAGAAATTGCCGCACGATGAGTGAGTTATTACGTCTCTAATAACTCCCACTAGACAGTTATCACTCGAAGCGTTAAGGTTTCCCTTAGCGAGAAGAAATTGTCACCGCCATATGAGCTATTTAAAGGCGGGCGTCAGGGAGGAGAAGGGGAGAAGGAGGATCTGGGCCCATCGTGCATCGTGTCGCTTCGTGTCGTGCCGGCTTGGTCTAGTCATCTCACCATGCCGTGCCGTCCCGGCCCGCGTCGCCTCCGGCTAGGCCCAAGCACAGCCCAAAGCCCGCCGTGCCAGCCCAAGCCTAGCCCGAAGTAACCATATGCGAAGGCGGCGGTGACGATCGTCATCTTCCTTTCTCTCGTACCCGCCTCATTAAAAACTAGTTGAAATTGAATTAATTGCATAAAAACATGGGCATGCAATGATGTAAATATTTCGGGAAAAACTGGAATTTCTTTGATATTTTAAAAATACAATGTTACTGACTCGTTAGAAATCTTACGCCCCAGAGTGGGGTTTCCCGAGTAAGGAAAAGAGTACAGTAACAATATATGTATATACTAACTATAACAACATGCGTATATAATACCTACTCGTCAATGTCTAGGTCATTCATGCGTTCGAGGTCAGCATACGCCTGTACGATTTCGGGATCCTCAAGTTGATGCTATTGCCGCTCTTTGGCAAATTCTCAGTCTTTGGCACATGTGATTGCCTCCACCATCCTGGGCTTGAGGGATAATCTTCTCTCTTCGATTATTCTCCCTACCGTATTGAACGTCGCTTCTGAAGAGACGGTGGACACTGGCACCAAGAGAACATTCCGTGCGAAATGTGATAGCACAGGAAATATCCGCTTGTTATTCTTCCACCACTCGAAAGAGTCTATCTTGCCTCCACCAGTAAGATCAAGATCAATATTTGCAAAATCATGCTCCAAATAGTGGTTTAGTTCCGAAATAGAATTCCACTTGGAGGCCGCCTGAGACTAAGAGGACGAAGAAGTAGACTTGCTCTTTAGCTTCTTCCATAAGTGTGATGTCAAGCTTGTCTTTCCATATTGCGTCTGCTGTGAGGCCTCCGATCTTCTGTTGCTGCCAAACTTATCATGATACATACGAAAACACGAAAAAGCTTTTCTTTGACATGTGCGAAAACTTCTGAATAATCAAGGCCAAAACATTCACCTATTCCCTCGAAAATAATAGCAAAGCAATACAAATGTGAAATAGAACCAAAATATTTAATAAATTTTTCTTTCATTGCTACGACGTCATGGCCTAAAAGAGGATCGTCCCTAGATTTGGCAATTTTGACTGCAATTAACCAAATGAACTCTATAACTAAGCAAGAGGTAGGATAATAAACACCAGATAAAACCTTTGTTTCTTTATAAAAAGGTCTTAAAAACTCTCGAAAACGACTAGCAATCTGTCAATCTGAATTAGTAACTATCAATTCATTATTTTGATAGTTGGCATTGATAAAAACGGATATGACATGTTCATACCCTTGTATCTTCTTTAACATGATATACCTTGAGTTCCATCTCACATTCATGTCAAGACCAAATTTTCTTGGCTCTTTCCCATTAGTTGCACAGTACTCCGCGAACCTGGCTACCACTTGTGGAGAACTTGTGAGGTAACGAATAGCATCACGGATACTGTTCAGATATAGACCAATTACTTGCATACTATCTTGAACAACAAGATTCAAGATGTGGTATACACATCTCTGGTGGAGGACATAACTACCAATATATGTTTGCAATCTTGGGGTGAGGATGTTCATAGCTGTTGTGTTTACCGATGCATTATCAAGAGTTATAGAAGCAATTTTATTATCTATCTTAAAATCATCAAGTACATGTAGTATACGCTCGGCAATGGCCTCTCATGTGTGCGATTCACTTATTACTTTAAATCCTATGACTCTCTTGTTTAGTTTATAATTATCATCTAAATAATGGGCTACAATACTAAGGTAGGCACTTCTTTAGTGTGATGATGTCCAAATATCTGAGGTTATGGCAAAAGAAAATTGAACTTGTTGGAATAGTTCTTTAAGCTCTATCAGTTCCTTTTGATACATCCATAAAATATCGGATGTAATAGTTCTCCTACTAACATGTTGATATTGTGGATAAAAGCCGCGTTGGATCATTCTTTTGAACGCGTGACTTTCACTCATTCTAATCGGGTGATCTTCTGAAACAATATATCTAGCAATTTCCTCATGAGCAGAAAGCAGATTATATACCCAAGTACTTACAGAGCCATCGGCCTTGAAGTTTAGCTGTGTTTGTACTCCTCCTCCCCCTCGACCCTGTCCCGCCATCTTGTGTAAGCATGCTTTGTAGTACCGGTTCAAGTGCCCTGTCTCTACAGCTATACGAGCACTTAATTTAGCATTGCAATAATTACAAGTTGAGATATCTACCATTTCACTGTCTCTGATTTCCTGGATCCATGTCATGTGATTCCAACAATTCGCCCTTCGTCCAGACCCGCCAATGTTGGCGTCCGTCGATGGGGGAGAGAATTATGTTGTCCTGTTGGCTCTGGACCACCCTGGTACTCCTCGTAGCCCTCTGTACCGTCCATATGACAGTCATCCATGTTGTAGTCTCCCATGCACGGCGAGAGCTGACGAGCATCAATGGGAGTCAGAGCTGGAGGAGGACTAGGGGAGCGACGGCGGGAGCTCACACTAAGTTGCCCTGCTGTCCTTTTCGAGCTTCGACTCTCCTGCATACTGCTTGAGGGCTTCTTGGTACTACGACTTCTTGGTAACATGGTGGATGGATGGTGATTAGTTAATAAATAAGATGTACAAATGCAGTAAATGTGCTTGTCAAATGAGAAGTAAGAAATGAATAAATAAAGAGTACAAATGTAGGAAATGTGCTTGTGAAATGGGAAGTAAGAAATGAATAAATGAGTAGCACAAATGCAGGAAATGAGCTTGTGAAATGAGAAGAAATGAGAAGGCTTTGTGAAGAAATGGTAGTGCAGAGTGGATTTACATAGATCAGAATCCGAACATTGTCTCTACATTCTATACGTTATGTGACCGTTTTAAGTGACCGTTGTCAATCAGCTCTCAATACAAAAGAATCAGCAAGCTTTTCCAGCTCCCAACGCCTCTTATTGACATACTTACCTTTTTCCCATCCAGCCATCCTATCCTACTTTCTCCCCCGTCCGGCCATCCTCCTCCTCCTTTTTCCCCCGTCCCACCACTCCCACGCCGCCACGTGGCCATGCTGGCCCAGCCGCCCACTCCCACCCGTGACGCATCAAATCCCCCACCCCGAGCCGAGCGCCTCCTCCCACGCCCCACGATCCGACTCCCACGCGACGACGCCCACCGCCGCCTCCTCCCATGCCCCTCCCACGCCTGCCGCCTCCTCCTCCCCCCGCCGCCTCATCCTCCCCGACCTCCTCGCCGTCCCAGTTCCTGAGCCCTCCTCCTTTCCCCACCCCCACCGCCTCCTCCTCCCCACCTCCCCTCCACCGCCTCCTCCCCACCTCGCCTGCACTGCCTCCTCCTCCTCCCGGCATCCCCTACCGCCTTCCTCCTCACCCGGCGCCTCCCCCAAGCGACGGCGATGGCTACCTCGACTACTCCGGCAGCGAGCCACCAGAGGCGGATGGCCGGGCGGTGACTGGGCGCCGACGATGGCTCGCTCTTTGAGCCGCCATCACCAGGTGTCTTCGCGCGGGATGTTGCCCTCGGCTCTAGCTACACCACTCCTCCTCTTACGGCGGTACGACCATCATCCACTCGTCCGAGCTCTGATGACCTCCTTCCCCTCTACTCCCTCTCTCTGGTCTCTGCTTTGTGATGTTGATGGGTTGTGGTTGTGGGGAATCTAGGGATGGCCGTGAGAGATGTCGATGGGAGGGGGGACTGGGGGAGCCAGGGAGGTGAGGTAGAGGCCAAGGCAGCCCAGCCGCTAGCGTCGGCGTGCCCGCTGTGCCACCCATGCTCGCCGTGCTCCTCATGACGTGCCGGCCTGAGCAAGGCACGATTCACCGTGCCGTGCCGTGCCACCCAATGGGCCGGTTTTCCAGGCCCGGTCCGGCCCACCGTTTGTGCCGTGCCTAGGATGGCCCACCATGTGGCGGGTCGGGCCGTACTTGGGCCGTGCCGGGTCAACCGTGCTTCGGGCTGGCCTAAAAAAGCACGGCCCAACTCCCACCTTTATACGTGGCATCCATGTCTTTCTTCTCCACTTTCTCTCCATACATCAAACTGGCTATAAACACGGATGTTAGGTTACGATGCCTCACCAAAACACTACTGAGAATGCAAGAGTGGGGCTCCACCTTTGACACAATACAGTGAGTCTCATACTTGGGTCTACGTGCATGCACCCTCCAGGGACAACCGACCTTCTCGCACTTCACGATGTACTACTCCTGACTAGATTTCACAACCCGAAAAGTCTGCTGCATTGAAAGGGCCCACAGCTTAATGGCATCCTGCAGCGCTGCCTTGTCAGCAAACATTGAATGCAACTAAACCTTTGTCTCATGATACTCCCACGCTGATTTGTGCTCATCATGTGCGGAAACACCCTCAACATTAAATCGGTTCCATTCCTACGGGACGGGAGCTTCGTCCTCATCTGAACTATTCTCGTCGTCCTCCTGTACAGCTTCCTCTTCGGCCCATGCCGTCTGGTCATCGCACTCCATCTGCTGCACTATGTACTCAACATGCACCCCTTCATCGGCTAGTTCTGTTCCCTCTCCATGGCTTGACCATTGTACCTCTCCTCCATGTACCACATCGGCTTCATCACGAGCAACTTGCTCCTCTTCGCCAACATGCGGGCCGCCCAAGCTGCTAGCACCTCCCGGAGCAAGGTCGTACGCACGACCTTGCATAGTTTCTAATGCGCATGGTTGCACAAGCAGCACACACTCATATCCACGGCGCCGGCACCCTTGCACAAACCACTTCCACATAACAGTGCGCAACAATGTTCTCAACTCTCATCTGATGTCCGCGGGAGACCGGCTCCAAAGCTCTTGTACGACGACGCTGCACACCTCGGGGTCCAACGAAAAACTCCGGGTCAGCCAATGCATCACATCTGATATTCGAGCAATCTTGCCATCTGGATGTACTAGAGTGGCTTGCGGAAAACCGCTCAATTCCACACCATTCGGACCTTCACGAACGGTTCCAGCACCGTAATGCACTCTCAATGCAGTTAGTATTGGTATTCCCGATGTCTGCTTGCATATATGTTTTAATTTTGCAATATGTCAAATCGCATCACACAATACCAAAGTACCGACGTTCTGCAATTCACATTTCACCGATCGTTCGCATGTCGTAATCCACTAAAATAACCTCGTATTAAGAACTTCCTATCGGTTTTTCCAACGATTCTCCAACGTACTACCCATATTACATTCATTCGTATTTAACCGTAAATATTACGTATTATTATTTTTACATGCCAAATTATTAAATTCTAACATAAATATTTACTGAATTTTGTAATACGTACAAAGTTTTATGAACGATTCATTTGTACGTTACGGTGACTGAATTTGCTAATGATGTTAATTTTGTAAAACTATGTTCGCTAATTTATACACAACTACACGCTTATACAGTGGCTAATTTTCTAAAACTACATTAACTAAATTTTGTATACCAAAAATTAAACTATTTCTATCTACATCTATAATTTTCTACAAACACTAACAGTCATATACAACATTGTAGATACAAAAAAAATAGCTATTGTTGCTTCTTCCTCTCCTCTCCGCTTCTATGCTTGCTAATTTCATATAACTATGTTAACTAAATTTTCTATACCAAAAATTGAACTATTTATATCTATATCTATAATTTTTACTAACACTAACAGCAAAAAAAAACATACTGCAAACACAACATTGCAAATAAAAAAATTACCTGGATTTGGTTCTTCCTTTTCTCTTCTCACCTCCTCCTTCCTCTCCTTTCCTCTCCCTCCTCCTTCCTCTTCTCTCCCCCTTCTCCTCCTCTCCCTCTCCTCTTCTCCTCTCCTCTTCTCCTCTTCCTCTTCTTTTCTCTTCTCTCTTTTCTTCTTCTCCTCTACTTGGCCGATCGATTTCTTCTTCTATCACGTGGTGAGCGGTGGCATCCGAGCGCTCGTGCTTTTAACCCCCCCAGTCGCCCAATGGCCAACGGATTGCTCGCGTGTCGCCTGGCCGTTGGGCGATTGGCTCCAGTCCCCCTGCATATTTGTGTGAAAAATATTGCCCGCGGGGTATATTTCTGTAATCTCGAATAAAAAATAAATTATTCGTAAAATAATTCGACGGTCTCCTACCTTGACGAAAAGGTAGGGGGACGACGCTCAAACACAACTACTCTTACAATGCGCACGCGCCCTCCTCATGCGCTACTTTCAAAGGTAGGGCGACAGCGCTCAAACACGCCACCTCTTA
This sequence comes from Bonia amplexicaulis, assembly GCA_036346245.1. Taxonomy (NCBI): domain Eukaryota; kingdom Viridiplantae; phylum Streptophyta; class Magnoliopsida; order Poales; family Poaceae; genus Bonia; species Bonia amplexicaulis. Next base: position 13,284,836 of record CM070764.1, read on the forward strand.
CAATGTGCACGCATCATCCCCGTGTGCTGCTTTCAAAGGTAGAGGACAGCGCTGAAACACATCTCCTCTTACAATGCACACAAGCCCTCTCCATGTGCTGCTTTCGAAAGTAGGGGGGCATCGCTCAAACATGCCTTCTCTTATAATGTGCAAGCGCCCTTTCTGTGCGCTACTTTGAAAGATAGGGGGACGGTGCTCGGCTTCGCCTTCCCACTCGCACAGAGGCGCTACAAAAACTAGGTTGAGGGACGGTGCTCGATCGGCTTTGCCCCCATCTTGCAAATGTCAAGCGCTCATATGACTTCAGCCCGCGAGATTAAAACACATAAATGCACAACACATTCATTTAGATGCCACGGTGGCAAAATACACAGCGATATCACAACACATGCCAAAGATGGCCTCCACATATTCAACCTCCGTGCCAACCTAGGGCATGTTCTTTACGATTTTTAAATATAATTTTTAGTTTTTGCTATAATATCTAATTTTTAAATAGAGTATTTTATCAAGATGGGATCTACAAGTTAATTGTAGTACACGTTAAAGTCTATGCAAACATCTATACATGGCTGAAGGGGAGACGGTACCAGGCCTCTAAAGAGGAGAAACCTATATGATCACAACAAAACAATGACTACATACAATATAGTCACACCTAGGGAAAAAATTTATTGGCGAAAACCGGCAGTTAGTGGACTTACCGGTGAGTCCCAGTAAAATTTTGAATCGGCTAAAAAAATTTGTTTTAGTTTGAATTTTGGTGGCCTGAAAGATGTAGAAAGCCACAACGAACAGCCCAGCGGAAACGCTCATGGTTTACGTGGCGCAGATCTTGGGAACAAACACTACTACAGAAAGCCTAATAGTAATGGTAAATCACATACGGTTTGACAAAACCGTCTGTGACCGACACTAACACAGACGGTTTTAATTTGGACACCGTCTCTGTTGATGGCGTCGGAGAAAATTAGTATCACAGACGGTTCTTACCGATGAACCGTCTGTGATATTTTACTATCACAGACGGTTTTATTAAAACCATCGTGATATCTGGAATATCACGCACGGTTTTTATTAAAAACCGTCAGTGATAAGCTCATTATCATAGATGGTTTGTATTAAAAACCGTCTGCGATGATCTTAGAATTATCACAGACGGTTTTTAATAAGAAACTGTCTATGATAATGGCACTAGACATTTATTGCGCCGCTCAGAAACGCACATGTCTTCATTTCGATCCAGATCTGGCCGGCGCTGCACTCTTTCGCTCAGGTGGCAAGCTAGGCGATTTCAGGCCAATTAATTGGTGGGAGGAGGCAGAGATTGAGCTTTGAAGATTCATATTTTCCTGCTCTAGATATGATTAGTAATAAAATTTATTGTTTCTTTGCATTACAATTTAGATCGATCTAAGTAGTAATTGTGAGTGTTTATTGAAGATAGTTTGCAAAATTGTTGGTTATATAATAACTATTGTGTATAATATGAATTAAGCTAGCAAAGCCTGAATGCATGTGGTATATATGTAGTAATAATTAATTAATTTAATTTTTAATACTAAGTTGTTATATATACATATACATAACGTAGGACCGAAGCTGGATGTATGCCGCGAACCGTGTGAGTGAAGAATACATTAATGGCGTGTCTGCTTTTACAAGAGCTGCCGAGGAGGATATGCTGAATAAGGGGGTGGAATATATGTACTGTCCATGCACTGACTGTGAGAATTTAAAGATGTTTAAGAACCGAGGACAAATTGAAACGCACTTGATTCGGAGGGATTTCAAAAAGGGTTATACGTGTTGGACCAGTCATGGCGAAGTCAATGATCATATGTCGCCAGATGACATCGCGGTGAAGTGAATGATATGTCACGGATGACATCGCGGTGAAGTGAATGACATGTCGCGGATGATGTCGATTGTGATTCGCATTCGGATAGGTTGCACGATGACAATCTGGTAAGATGCTTCGCGATGTAGAAGAGAACTATGATGAGAGAGAATATGTTAAATTCCGAGGCTTGATGGAGGACTCGGAAAAACCTTTATTCACGTGCTGCAGGTCAAAGTACACGAAGTTGTCGGCCGTGCTTGAACTGTTGAAATTGAAGGCAAGTAACGGTTGGTCCGACAAAAGTTTCACGGTGCTGCTAGGTCTTTTAGCGGACATGCTTCCAGAGGGAAATGAGTTGCCTATAACCACGTATAAAGCCAAGAAGGTTCTTTGTCCGTTGGGAATGGAAGTAGAAAGAATACATGCATATCTGAACGACCGTATCCTGTACCGTAAAGAGTATGCAAACATGCATGTATGTCCGGTGTGCAATGCATCCCGATGCAAACGTAACAATCAATCAGATGACGGTGAGGGAACAGAGGTGAAGAAAGGACCTCCTGCTAAGGTGGCATGGTATTTTCCTATAATTCCCCGTTTGAAAAGGTTTTTTTGCAAATCCAAAGGAGGCAAAACTGCTGCGTTGGCACTCGGAGAAGCGCAAGAAGGATGGAATGCTAAGACACCTTGCTAATTCCGCCCAATGGAGAAACATCGATAGGAATTTTGCAGACTAGTACATTGCATCAGCACTGGTGGCTTACCACGATAAGGAATACATACTTATGCCCTATAATCAGGAGTATCATTGGATTTTAATAGTAATTACACCAAAATAGAACAAGGTAATATACTTTGATTCCCTAAGTAAGAATAAAAAGGACTACACAGTTGTCAGCCAAGTACTCGATAGGTAAGTACATTTTCTCCATACATACCTATATTGTACTCTTTCTTTCCTTTCGAATCACTAAGGTCAATTTTTCGAATCACGTAGAGCATTAACGATATACGTTGCAAAGACAGGTGTCTCCACGCAAGGGGCCAAAGTCCTGACACATGATCAAAACTTTAAGGTATTCACTATTACACATTAATTAATCCTATGCAACAGTTGGTAGTAATGCCTCTTGAAATAACACATTCTATTTTTTGCAGTGCCACCAGCAGCCGCCGAGCAACATGTGTGGATTCTACGTGTGCTACCATATGAACCTACTCCTTGATAACTCGAGGATTACCAATTCTAAGGTTTGTCAATCTTCCCATAATTAATTCATACTTATCAGGTTATATATATACGCACATTGATAGTCCTATCGACAGGCTGCATCCATCTTGTCAACTGCACTGAAACAGTCCGACCTTTCACAAATTCGAGGAGAGTTGGCGTACTTTTTGGTGGCTAACGTCACAAACTCAGATGGAGAGTTCCACAACACACAATGATTTTTTATTGCTCTTATCACTCCGGATATTTCACAAATGCAACGTACATCTTTTGTAATTGTATATTTGTTAATGGATAATTTATTTCATTTCAATTAATTGATTTGCGAAATGGATATTTCATGTTTGTGAAATGAAGTGCGATGTGAACTGGATGTTTTATGTTTGTGAAATGAATTGAGATGTGAATTGGATGTTTTATGTTTGTGAAATGTATTGAGATGTTAATCGTATATATACATGTTTTCTGTTCATCTGCTTGTTTCAGAGGGCATGGTTAGCATTTCCTGAGGCTAGCCAATAAACAGAAATAGGTTTAGGGGTAGGAAAAAATATTATAAACGGTTTTTAAACCGTCTGTGATATTTGGTTTGTAAGTAACAACCGTCTGGGATATATAAATATCACAGACGGTTTTTAACTAAAAACCGTCTATGATATTTACATATCACAGACGGTTCGAAAACCGTCTGTGATAACCTTCTATATAACTGACCCATAAATTCAGACGGTTCAGAAAACCGTCTGTGATGACGTTTCTAAACCGTCTGTAATACTGATTTCTGTAGTAGTGAAATCCCAGCGTTGCATTTCTAATTTTGCTCTGACATGCGGGTCCCAGGCACGCAGATCTTCGGACCATTTCGCAGCGTTGCATTTCTGATTTTCCTCTGATATGCACGTCCAAATAGTAAACAGCAATTGCAAGAATCGAACCCATTAACCACCCATACATGTACGTGCGCCTTAGGGCATATTCTCTTTGACTGCAGCTTGTGGTTTTTGGCTGTGACTTGTGGCTTTTAGGCTGTTCGTGCGAAAGATTATAGAGTAACAGAAACTCATGTGTGGTTTTTGCCGATATAAATGAAGTCGGTACAGTATGTATTATAATTAACTAGTAGACCCTATCTTAAAAAAATGCTCTGTTTAAAAGCTAGTTACTGTAGAAAAGCTGAAAAGCAGCTTTTAGAAGCCAAAAAGAATAGGGCCCAACATCGACCACCCCGTCTCCACGGTGTCCACTTCACCTCCGATTTCGCTTTGGTACGCTGTCTGTCTCGAAGGCTATGCTTCGATAGGATAGTCCAAAGTGTACGACTTCGCCTCCATGCCTCCGTTCTGACACACCGCTTGTCTAGAGGGATATGCCTTGGCAGAGCGGCACCACCTCAACGACTTGGCTCCCGCAACCTCCAATGCGCCACCCTTGGACTCCATTGTGCTCCCACCTCCATGTTTGCCGACAGGCTCGCCTTCCATTCTGCAGTTTCTTCTCCATGGACGCAATGCAGATTTGCTGAATCGCAGCAACATCCTTAGTTGTCGTCTCTCCCTCGACTGTTGTAGGACCCCAGATTTTACTATCCGGAATCCTCTGTGATTTATTGCACTATTCCCTGGATCAGTAGATAGTGCTCACAGATACAGAAAATGAATATCAAATACATACCATGCGGAAGCATAAATAAAATAGTAAACTTACACATGAGCCGATTAGGCCGAAATCGATAAGTGCGATGGCGGAAGAACGAAGCACACAGGTGGGACCTTCAGGACATACCCACAGGCAGCCAACTGGAAGTTCGCGACCTAGCCCTTGACGTCTTCATCTTCTTTGCCATCAAGACCAAAATATTACTGATGCGTAGTGATCCGATTCCTGATTCTGGATTTGTTATGAGAGCGAGTGTCAGCACACTAACCACCATGCTCCGCGAGCCAATACACAGAATGCAATTAAATAGTATGCATGGCTAATCAAAGGAGAGGCTCGGGTTGTTTTATTTGCCAGAAAATGCTCTTATCATTATTCTTATTATTTAATCATGGTGTTATTATGACTGTCTAAAACTCCGAACAGCGAGTGTCATCATTTATTTAATCTACCGATTATACACTTTCCATTTCGCAACCCACCATTTCATTAATGTAGCCATGGGTGTCTGAATCTCACATAATCCTAGCTTTCCCATAAATTTATTCCTCCAATCTCAAGTTTCACCAGAACCGTATAATCTCAATCTCAGATCCACCAATTGCCAACTCGTTAACTACACGATTTATTTATAATCCAATACCTTTACTAGTGACCCACCGATCAAATGATCTCTTATTGCATTATCCAAAATATTCAGTAATCGAATTGAGATTACCAATTCCGTACAAGAGTCTGAATACCCACCACCAATTCATAAATCCAATCGCTCAATATTCAACAATTTATTTAGCTCCTCATGCTACTGAAAATCTGGTATCCTTTATTTTGTACCACCGACATCTGTTGTGTCATAAATTCCTAATATTCCAATCTTGTGATTCCTATTCATCAATTCATCACCTCGTAATTTCTAATAATCTCCTAACATAAATACTTTTTATTCCACCAAAATCGTTTGTATTAGGACTTCCTAACACTACAACCGTTTCGGTCATTGATCCCCAAAACCATAAATTGGCTCTGCCAACAATGCACCTTATTTTATATTATCTATCTCTAAGTACACCTCCACCAAGAATATCAATGATCAATTTTATACCTCAATTGTCATATCTTCAAGTTTCCAAAAATTCAATTCATCCATCTAGTATTTGATCAAATCCTATTAATCTCATTATCACCAGCATCTCCCAAGAATTTATGTTAGTTAACAGTGTCGTAATCCAACAATTACCTTTGCACTCCCTAATTATCCAAGAATCATTGAAATCATCTACATAGCCTGTATATTCATTTAGACTCCACCAATTTACTCCCATATTCCACATTATCGTTTTCCTTTTATGATTGATATGAATCCACCATCATCTTTTATATTTTTACCATAACAACTATCTCCTTCTCTACATCTCTATTTATTCTTCCTGACCTTTTATTTGGTGATAAGTATTTACCATCCTTTAAAAATATAATACATGGAAAATTTTCCTGAGACTTAGCAGTTTGAACAAAAATATAATGTGTAAGAGAATGCAATAACAATAGCGATTCAGATTTCATCCACCGTTACATGACATCTGCACCATATGCTTAATCCTTCAGCGTTATAGCCGCTTAACTTATCACTGGGGCGACACCCAGGGCAACTCAAATCAGGGTCTTGCACTGCCCTCCACTTTTCCATTCCCACCCACAAAGTTTTTGAAATAGAACTATATCTGGTTAAGTCACCATGTCCGCCCATGACCGTGGGCACGGCTATTCGAATAGTTTAGACTCTACAGAGTTTGTACACTTTCACCACAAGAGGCAATCAACTCGTTGCCCCACAAGATTCCTTAGTCATGTGGTTGAGCAGACCATCACAGTGACTTTTCAAAATATCTAGTCCTTGTTGTCATCTCACCTTATGGGAAACTGCCCACTTGCGGTGGGTCCTATCTATGCACAGGATGTTCCCCACAGCTACTAGAGTTATTCGGGCTCCACTCCCCTCAACGCTAGCACGACTGGGAAACTTTACCCTCCACTCGGTGTCCCTTTAGGCCTTCTCTTGCCCTTGCTTGTCCACTTCTATCCACTACCAGTGAGATGAGTCTGGGGGTGTCGATAAATATACTTAGCCAAGTTGTATTTTACAGACTTGTGGTTGCACTGTTTTACGTGGGAGGTCATGACAAGATTCAGTCCTTAGTGGTATCTGGGCGGTTCTACCACACTTCATAATTTGTGCTTCCACTGCACCACACCAGCCCCCAAACCATCCGCCCATATAGTCAAGCAAGCTTTTGGGAGTATAAAATAACCATAACGAACATATACCAGTCATTATCACCATGACTGCCCAAACAAATGTTCTCATGATTAAAAGTGGTGCTTGGGGCATTTTGGTGCCCCTGAATATCTATGCAGTACTAAGCATGGCATATAATTACGGACTTATTTTCGAAAGGTTAATATCGTAATTTTTGCTAGGGCGACAAAGTTCACATAATCAACTATTCAAAAGGGGGCGTAATATTAATCAAGGTAAGCATTGGGCATATAACTAAATTCTTGAATTAAACATGCATTTGCATATAAAATAACAACATGCACTTTGATAATTTAAAACAAAAGTAATTTGCAGAAAATGTAGGTTCAACATGATCAGAGTATTGACTTGCCTAGCGCGGTTTTCCGCGGACTTGAGCTCACACGATGCTTTCTCTTCAGCTTCTATTCTTTATCTTCTCTTGCTCTAACCACGCTTGATCTGTGGAATCTTCAGAACTCCAGTTTCTAATTAAGCGTCAAACGACTGAATTCAATTAAAAGCAAATAACTCAAAAGATCCAAATAACTCCGAATAAACTCAATTTAAATTTATTATAAATTAATGACTGATTCGAGTGATTTGAGGCAAGATCTGCGGTAGAGTACGATGACTTGATCCTTTTATTAACAATTTCTTTTTATTATTTTTGTAGTCATCAAGGAAGTTTCACGAGTTAGGTCATACCTATGATCTAGTGTGCAAGATTAGTGGAGCATTATTTTGTCGAGCGCTCATTTTCAGGGCACATGCTATATAAAAGTGATATATACGATTTTTAGCTTACCGAATTAATGTTAGAATCCAGGCTGACAGCATTTTGTGGTGCGACATTTTATGTACCCTTAGTTATTACTAAGCATAACTTATTTTGAATTAGGACCCATTGGTTCGGGCCCAGCTTGCTATATTTATTCATACCCAACATTATCGCTTACTAAATCTAATGTTAAGATTTAATCACTGGCACCATTCCATTTGCCTACACCTTTGTTATTGTTACGCTTAGCATTGTTATTATTATTATTTTTTTTGCCAAGTTTATTTATCACGGCTTGTCATACGAGTTCATATATTAATATAGTTACTTAATTAAACCTACTATGGATTTTTGTTACGCTTAGCATTGTTATTATTATTATTTTCAAATCTACTATGATGCCTCAAAACAAGGACTAGGTTGTGTGTTAATGCAAGATGGAAGAGTAGTAGACTATACTTCGAGATAGCTATGACCTCATAAAGTGAATTACCCAACCCATTACTTGGAATTAGCAGCCGTAGTGCATGCACTGAAAATCTGGAGACACTATTTGTTAGGAAATCATTGCGAAATATTCTCCGACCATAAGAGTTTGAAATATATATTCACTCAACCGGACCTAAATCTCTGACAACAAAGATAGTTGGAATTGATTAAAGACTATGATTTAGATATCCAGTATCACCCTGAAAAAGCAAATGTGGTAGCAGATGCACTGAGCCGAAAGACCTATCATGGCATATCTTCTATCTTGGAATGTTCAACCTAATTACAGGAGGAAATCTAATGATTAAATTTACAAATCATTGAACAAGGTTGTGTAGCAATCTTAGAAATCCAGCAGACTTTGACAGATCAAATTAGGACGGCTCAAGAAAATAATGAGGAAATACATCAACTTAAGAAGAGAAGTCAAGAAGAAAAATCGACGGAATTCGTTGAAGATGAGCAAGGGATCTTGAAATTCCGAGATCGCTTTTGTATACCTAATAATAAGGAGCTGAAGGATTTAATTCTACAAGAAGCCCACTTGTCACAATTTTCGATACACCCAGGAGGAACGAAGATGTACCAAGACTTAAAGAAAAGATATTAGTGGAGTAAGATGAAAAGAGAGATAGCAGAATACATCGCACGCTGTGATGTGTGTTAGAAGATCAAGATAGATCACCAAAAACCACCAAGGTTGTTACATCCTTTACCAGTTCCAGAATGGAAATAGGAACATATTGGAATGGACTTTATCACGGGATTTCCAAAGACTCGTGACGGTTACGATGCAATTTGGGTAATCGTAGACCGACTAACGAATGTAGCACATTTCATACCAATTAAGCAAACTTATGGCAAAAACAAGTTGGCAGAGCTGTACTTGACCAAGATTGTGGTATTACACAGAGTTTCAAAAAGGATAGTTTTAGATAGAGGAGTACAATTTACATCAACATTCTAGAAAAAGCACATGATGCAATGGGAACAGATCTTTCCTTTAGCACAGCTTATCATCCACAGACCGGAGGACAAACTGAGCGAGTAAATCAAATATTAGAAGACATGTTAAGAGTGTGTGCACTAGTTTATGGAGCAACATGGGATATGTGTTTACCTTTTGCAGAATTTTCTTATAATAATAGCTAGCAAGCGAGTATTAAGATGGCATCATTTGAGGCTTTGTATGGAAGAGAATGTAGGACACCGTTGAATTGGAGTGACAATATCTAGGTCCACAAATCGTTCAGGATGCCGAAGCACATGTTAGAATCATTCGAGACAAAATGAAGATAGCTCAAAACCGACAAAAGAGCTATGCAGACGACCGTCAAAAGGACTTAAGTTTTGAAGTTGGAGATTACATATACCTTAAGGTCACACCATTCAAATCCATAAAGAGATTTCAAGTAAAAAGGAAACTAGCCCTAAGGTATATTGGTCCGTACGAGATCATTGAAAGAGTAGGAGAAGTGGCTTATAAATTGTAACTAACACCAAACTTAGCCAGAGTACATAATGTATTTCATGTATCACAACTACAGAAATATCTTCACCAGCCTACAGAACAAGTGACAGTTGAAGATATAGACCTACAAGATGATTTGACTTACTGTGAAGAACCGATACAAGTTTTGGAAACCACAGAGAGACAGTTAAGAAGTAGAAGTGTTAGATTTCATAATGTCCAGTGGCAGAACCACACAGAGGATGAGGCAACATGGGAGAAAGAGTCAGATTTGCAGCGAGAATTTCCTAACCTACTCCTTGAGTCAAGTTAATCTCGAGGACGAGATTCTTTTAAGGAGGATAGATTGAAACAAAACCGAATTTTCAAAAGAAATTTGAATTTCGTTTGGGTTTGATTTCCTTTGAACCCTAGCCTAATTCATCTCAAATCTCAGCCACCCAAGCCACAAATTCTCACTGGCATTGACTCAACGGAGGATTTTTACACTGGCACTATTCACCGTTTAAAAAGATCTCACCGTCACCCCTGTTTTGTCGCCACCCAACCTCTCCCACTAGCTCTCGCGCCTTCCCGCACCATCTCACCTTAGCTTCCCGAGCCTCCCTCTTCTCTACCACCGAGGTCTGCCACACGGCCAAAGCACCTCACTGTGGGCAGTCCAACTCCGACCACCCTGCCCAAATTACCACTTCCCCAAGCTCCCTCTAACCCCTAGAATGCTCAAATACTAGCGCTACTACCCTAGAGAATCCCAGTACTCCCTTGCCATTCAAATATCCCGCGGAAGGAAAGCCTCGTCGTCGGTGAACGTCGACTCCCCTACCCCGCCAACCCCAAAAATGGAATCCCATTAATGCCAGGAACCTAGCCATGGTCTCCTTTTCCATCGCAAACCACCCTAGCCTCACCAATCGTCGTCGTCGTTCTCCCCTATTTCTCTGTCGCGCACGCGTCCAGCCTAAGAAGATGAACAGTAACTGTATGTTACTGTTCACCCAACCCGTTAACTCCGAACCCAACCTGCAATGAACAGTAGTGGATTCGGTGCGACTGAGCCCGCGATGAACAGTAGACCTGTAGTGAATAGTGCCCAGACCTGTTACTGTTCATTCAAACCCGAAAATACATATGTATACCTATTTCGACCGTTTCGAGCCCACCGATCTATTCCCCAGCTCTGCTTCACCTATTTGGGCCCCTATAAACCTAAAACCCTTTTTATTTAGATTTCTTGGATTTTCTTTATTCATTTAATTTCTTTATTCCTAGCTCGGTCCTTCGACAATGGAACTGAGTTAGATTCTTTTGCTTTACGTTAGCTCCCAACGTTGAAGTTCAGCCAGACCAGTAGGGAGAAGCTTAAGCTCAAGATCAAGAATTAGAAGAATTCGAAATCGTTGAATACTTACCCCTGCAAGATAAGTCACATGCCTTTGATCATAGTGAACCTACATTCCTTTAATTATTTATTTATCAGCACTTTCATTATATTATTTACAAATTGTTATTTTTTATACAATAAATGTTTAGAATGATATGATATTAGCTAATGATCTACCACCTGTAAAAGCCCTATTTAATTTGATGGCCATATTCATCTTGACAAGACTTAGTAATATTAAATGTATTATTAATGTAATCATGGTAGTTTAGGAACTCAACAAATTTTTTACTACTAAGAGACTTGGCATTTTACTGATAGAATTTTGAAAGTGGTTCTAGAGTAAGGAAGTTTCACAGGAAGCCATGAGTTGGCTGGGTCTCATGACCTTATCTTAGGGTGGAGGTTTGGACCGAAAAGATGGCAGTACAGTGGGCACTAAAATATGAGTTTGTGGGTGACAGTGCAAGGGGCAAAATTAATATGACATGATATTCTCGTGTACCAACAGAAGTATTGATTTGTAGGAAGCCTTGGTCAATTAGGTCAAGCAGGAAACCGCTAGGCTTTATATATCTTTTCATGTAGCTGGTTCCGTCGTGTTGGAATAATTCGTACCACGCTTGCGTAGATTTCATGGCCAGTTCGTATTGAGAACCTAAACTACAGCCTTTTCGATCTATGGCCAGTTCTTACATCAACGAGGAATCTGTGCAGACGAATAGCAGCGACGACGTTCAGTTGGATATGAACGCGTTGCTCACTGCTCGTTTGATCCAAACCGGACTCTTTATCTGCAACCGTCGAGTATCCGTTTCCACCCCTTTCGTAACAATGCAAATTTTTGTTAGAACTAGATAGAGATCTGTGTGTTACAACGAAGTTATAAAATAGTGAGATGAAACTTACTGTCTGGTCAACTTCACACATCAAATATTAGAGAGCAAGCGACAGAGAGAAGGGTGGCCAAAATACGCGAGGAGATGAGAAAAATAGAGAGAGTGGGCGGGTGTATCCTGGGAGAGAGGAGGAGAGAGACGAATGATCCAGATCAAATTAGATGACTGTAGAGAGGGGAGAGGAGAACGCACCGACGACTATCAACTTTTCTTTATATAACTAGCTGAATGCCCGTGCATTGCTACGGATTTTAAAAAAATTTAAAATATATTTGTATATATATTCCAAAAAATTTTACCACACATTAGTTTCAGAACATATAGTATGATAAAATTTGGCGTAGGTCTTTTGGATTTGGCGCAGGTCTTTTAGGGCCACATATCAGCGCTACCTTTTGTGAGAAGTGGTGGAAGAGGTCGGACCAACCATCGACTCCTTTTATAACAGTGAAGATAGTAGAGATACTGGACGTACACGCTCATCATTACCTAATAGAGTCACTATCCATGCACCGTGGGCCTAGTGCCAAGCCAACCAATTGTGTGGGCTAAATTGCATGTCATGTATCAATTTTGTAACTACCACGAACAAGCCGAGGATGCGATCGTGTGATTTGGATGACGTGGAGATTTGCTTTATCCTTGCTGATCTCTAATCTTTGAAGACCATATCTTTTAAACCGGACATCGGATTTGTAATCTGCTTGAATTTTTGAGTTCCATATCACGAATCCAACCAAGAGTCCGATATTGCATATATTACACGTAGAAAAATATCTGACAACGCACAGGGCCCACATGTCAGTCTTGCTTCAAAAAATTTTGTGCACCGCAAGCTACTCTTAAGAGTTTTTGGCAGTAATGATACTATTGAGCACCGCATTTACAATAGTAGCACTCCGCAGATAAAAAGAGCAAAAATAGTACCTATGCCGCACGATCACAGCACGGATCAGACGAGAAGGCAACACATGGATATACTGTAATGCCACCGTGCCATTGCCACATGGCCACCGTGCGGTCCGCATGGTCCCCATGTGGTGGGGGGCTATCATACGGTGGCAGTGAGGCACTACACTGTTCAGGGCAAGTAGGTAGGGTCATTAATGTTAATTAGTGAATTTATTTAGGTGTATTGCTTGTATGAATTTTTAGATATAGCAAATGATCTTAAAAATTTACGATTTTTTTGGAGCCTCCCGATATAGCATAATTTATTGTGTAATTGTTTCATAATTTTATCTATTATGAATTTTACTTGAAAATTTATTTAAATAAACTATTTGTAGGAAATTTTTAATATAGAAAATGAGTTCCAAAAATTATAAAAAATTTTGAAGGATCCTTACACAGTAGAATTAATTTTAAAAAAATTTAGAATTTTTTGTGGAGCTTTTCCGCAGAAGGGCCAGCTAGGCGAGGGAGGATGGCAAGCGCGGGAACCACGGCTGGGTACGGGGAGTGGCGGCTTCCGTGCTACTGGGGCACAGAATCGGCTTTTCGTGCTATCGTGGCGCAGAACCAACTTTTTGTGCTACCATGGCCTAGGAACCGGATTTCCACGCTACAGAGTGCAAGAAGTACCTGGCCACCACCTGCACTCACCGACCACACAAAGTGGGTAGCCCCACCCACGCACGAAGATTCTACGCACCTCTACCACATTAACCCCCCCACAAGATTAAGTGAGAATGCCGCCTCCTAGCCACACACATCAAACGACACCTAAGCACATGAAAACACACGTTTTTGGCATGTTTTCATGCGTGTGGGTAGGGAAGCGAGATTCCCGCTTAATGCGGTCAAGGGCGTGCCAAATCTTTGTGTGTGGATGGGGCCACCCATTTCGTGTGGTCGGAGAGCACAGGTGCTGGAAAGTTCACGCGCACAGGCGTCGCGGGAAGTGGGCAGGTACTTCCTGCACCCTGGTAGTGCGAAAACCCAGTTCTTATGCCCTGGTAGCGCGGAAAGCCTGTTTTGTGCCCAGGTAGCGCAAAAGGCCGCCACCCCCTGCGCCTGGCCGTGGTTCTTGCGCTGGTTGTCCTCCCATGCCCGGCCGGCCCCTTCCACGAAAAAGCTCCACAAAAAATTCTAGAAAAATTACAATATCAAGTCTACTGTGTAAAGATCCTTCAAAAAATCTTTCATAATTTTTAGAACTCATTTTCTATATTAAAAAATTACTACAAGTAGTTTACTTAAATAAATTTCTGAGTAAAATTTACAATGGATCAAATTATGAAAAAATAACACAATAAACTAAACTGTGTCAGGACGCTCCACAAAAAATTTGTAAATTTTTGAGCTCACTTGCTACATCTAAAAATTCGTATAAGCATTATACCTAAATAAATTCGCTTATTAATATTAATGACCCTACCTAATTGACCTACACAGCGCACTGCCGCACTATCACTATGCGAACCCCCCCCCCCTCGGCTCATGGGGACCGTGCGGACCGCATAGTTGCCATGTAGGGCCACCACATGTCGCCTCCTCGTCTGATTCGCATGATGACCGTATGGCGCATGTGCAATTTTTACTCTTTCCGTCCGTGGCGTGCTACTATTACTATTAGAAATACGGTGCTCAAGAGTGTCATTACCACCAAAAACTCACTACTCTTATATCACATGTACATGTATATGAATTGACTTGCATGCACAAATTCATCAAACAGAAGGCGCTTAATCGTTTGCTTCCGATCATAACTGTTCGGAAACCTGGGCCTGGCCAGCAGCTTAGGCCTATGGTGGGCACCTCATTATAGTCTATAAAGAGGGAGCAATAACCAGCATTTTGTACTTATGCAATTCAAAGCAATAAAGAAGACCAGGAGTTCTCTCTATCTCTCTGTGTGTTCAATCTACTATTCTGTTTCTGTGATTGATTCGATTTGTTCTAAGCAGAGAAATCGATCAGACTGGTCGCCAGCGACGGTTTCTCAACACGTTATCAACACGACTTTGCTCCGGTGAATCAAAGATAATCATCGAAGCCTGAATAGATTGAATTATCTAGATCGCTACAAATTCACAATTTTTCGCGTTCTAGATTGAATTTCTACGGTGCAAATTCGCCCTAATCTACCGCGAGCAGACTTGAAGTCGTCGGCACAATATCGATCGGTAGATTGAATCATGGGGTAGATGTTGATTGCGCTGTAGATTAGAAAAGAAAAAAAGGAAAAGAAGAAAAAATTTGCATCGGTTCTGCACGGCCACTGCGCAAAAACGGATGTCGGCCGCTGGCCCGCCGCTGGTTGCTCGGCTCGAAGCCTCCAGGCCGCCGCCCCGCATGGCGCCGCCGCATGCCTCGGCTTTCCTGCACAAGCAAGCGCCCTGCATGGCGCCACCGTACGCGCGTCGTCCTGCTCGCCGTCGTGAAACCGCTAGCCTGAAGCCACCGTGGGCCGCCGGTCCTGCCGCCGGTCGCCGATCACCGCCTGCATGCGGCCGATCCCTTGCACGGTCGCCACTTGGGGTCTGCGCCCGCATGCGCCGCCATCGGCCGCCGCTTGGGGTCCGTGCCCGCACGCACGCAGTTGCCGCGCTTGAACCGCCGCGGCCGCCTCGGCCCGTCTTGCGCCGACCTCGGCCGTCTTGAACTGAAGGCGAGTCGCCGTCGGCCCGGCCGCCGACCGCGCCACCCTCGGTCTCGAAACCGCACGCCTTCCCGCATAAGGTAGCAACCGGCATCCGAACCAGCGCGCTGCTCGCCGACCTCCGCACACCGAGGCCAGGCGCCTCTCCGCCGGCCACACGGCCGCCTGGCCTCAACCGCCCCGCAGCCGCCTCTACCACGCCCGCGCGCAGCGCTTTGCCGCCGCCGGCCCCTTCCGTGTCTGCCGCGCCGCCTCCCGAATCCACCGCTGCCGCCGCTACGGGAAGTGGGGGAACGGGCCGACGCTGGTAAAATTGCAGAAAGAACCCCCGAAACATTGACAATCACCGATAAGCCCTTAAAGTTCACATTTGAGTCCCAAAATTTGCAGAGAGGTATCGGTAATTCCAAAATTTATGAATAAGTCCTCATATTTACATATGGGTCCCAAATTTTGCAAAAAAAACCCTCGGTAAATCAGAAAATTGCGCGAATTTTTCTCTGAACTGAAAATTTACGTAGAAACCCCAGAAATTGCAGAATTCGCTAAAAATTCATAAAAGGGCCTCGGGAATCCAAATTTTGAATTATTTTTAGCATTTGAAGTATATTTATTTCTGCCATTATTATTTTCTGTATTTTCTGTATTTATTAACTGTTTTTGGTTAATTGTAATTGTTTAAATTGCTTTTAATCACTGAAATTAACAGTAAAATTTATAGAAAATGCATAGAAAATACTGGAATATTACGAGAATATTTTGTACCATTTATTTACCCATAGTAAATTATTCTGTGCATGTTTACCAGCAGTAAACTTATACAAATGTAGATGACTGGCCCAGCATAGCCAAAACTATCTGACGTGGGCTTTCGATGTCGAGATAGTGCTTTGAGCTAAGAAGCTCCGCGCGGCTATTGGGATTGGCGGACTTCATGACGCCCAACCCACTCCTGAGGAGAATGATTGAGCACTTCATTTTCTCAGGCACCACCTCTGCTTCACTCTCAAGAATGAGTACATGGCGGAGAAGAGCGTGCTAGCACTCTGGAACACACTTAAGAAGCGGTTTGAGTGGCTAAAGTACACCATTCTTCCTCAAGCAGAGCAAGAGTGGATCAGACTGAGGTATGCCGACTTTAAGACGGTTTCGGAGTACAATTCTGCCTTGCACAGGATTTGTATCAATCTTCAACTCTGTGGCAAGCAGATCACAGACCAGCAGAAGATTGAGAAGACCCTATCTACATTCCACCTCAATGCAGTACAATCCACTCGCACCTATCGTTAAGATGGCTACAAGGAGTACGCCGAATTGATTGATATGACGCAGGTTGCGGAGGATCAGGGCAAAGTTCTCCGCACGAACTAAGTCACTCAGCCATCTGGGAGCTCCACTGGCCGTGAAGCCAATGTCGAGAGCTACAAGGTGCGAAATCCCTTGATGTAGAGAAGGGGAAGGAAGGGTATGGCCGCAGCGCAGAAAGGCAAATCAGGTACTCCACGTGAGAATAAGGCTAGCAAGCCAAAGCGGGATGGCAAAGGGCAGCATGAAGCCCACTTTGCATTGGTTGAGGGGGAGAGTTCTGAGTAGCTGGCTACTCTGATGGAGGTTGAAACCATCATGACAATAGCACCTCTTTTTCGACCTAGAGGCAGCCAACGCCATGATTTCTCCTGAAGAGAATGTCAATCATGAGAAAATAGCAGAAGAAGTCTGATGCACAGAATGCATTTAGACTTTAAATGTCATTTATTTTGTGTTAAAAGGACAAGTTAGAACTTGCATGGATGGTACTTTAGCATTTATTTTCTTGTGATGGTTGGATGATATTTGAAGAATTCATTCATTTATTCAGTTTATAATGGCATGATATGTTCTGATATTGAAGTATTTTATTTATGTGTTGATTGCCTTCTCATGCATATGAATAAAATACCTTATATTAGAACACGTGTGGTGCCCTATGGAGGAAGTGTGCTTAGCTGGCAGTGGCACAATGAATATCATCTTAAGAGAGACTAAGTATTTTCAGTCGATTCGTAAGAATGCTGGCAGCCTTACGACAATCGCCGGAAGCGATGCATGTATAATTGGTTCAGCAAGAGCCACAATTATACTCCCAATGGGCACAACTTTGGTCATTGAAGAAGTCTTATTGTACCAGAATCGACTAGAACTCTCCTAAGTTTTAAGGATATTCGCGCCAATGTACTGAAGAAGAGTACGATAAGGAATACCTGCTCATTACGAAGCGCGAAGAGAATGGAAAAGGGGTATTAGAAAAACTTTCTTCACTAGAAACTGGGCTATATTATACCAACATCAAGGCATCTGCAGCCTACACTGTCCTGAAGACAGTATTTAGAAGCTCTGAACTCTTCTATCTCTAGCATGGCAGATTAGGCCACCCAGGTCTTAGAATGATGAGAAATATGATTAACAATTCCCAAGGGCATAATATTAATGTAAAGAATTTCCAAAATCACAAAGATTTTGTGTACCCTGCATGTGCTACCGGGAAATTAATTACTAGACCCACCACTCTGAAAGTGAAGGATGAAGTCCCTACATTCCTGGAACGCATCCAGGGAGACATTTGCGATCCCATTCAGCCTATCTCAAGGCCATTTAAGTATTTCATGGTGCTCATTGATGCTTCCTCGAAATGGTCATACGTGGGTTTATTGTCCATAAGAAACCATGCTTTCGTAAAGCTGATCTCGTAGATCATTCGCATCAGAAATGTGTTCCCTAATCATCACATCAAGTCCATCAGAATGGACAAAGCCGGAGAAATTACTTCAAAGGCATTTGATGATTATTGCATGGCGATGCGGATTGCAGTTGAGCATTCGGTACCGCATGTCTATACCCAGAATGGTTTGGTAGAGGCGTTAATCAAGAGAATTAAATTTATTGCCCGACCCCTTTTTGCAGAATTGTAATTTGCCAGCTACATGTTGAGGACACGTAGTCCTATATGCAGCGAATCTCATCAACTTTAGACCGTCAGCCTACAACATCCATTCACCTATGCAACTAGCGCAAGGGTCATTACCGAAAATTTCCCATCTCAGGTGGTTTGGATGCAAGGTTTATGTACCTATACCCCCTCCGCAGCGTACTGCAATGGGCCCTCCCCGAAAGACTGGGATATACGTTGGTTATGAGACTACATCCATAATTAGGTATTTGGAACCCATGTCGGGAGATTTGCATACCGCCCGCTTTGCTAATTATATTTTGATGAGAATAATTTCCTAACATTAGGGGGAGAAAATCAACCCGTTGATGAAAAATGTCGGGAAATTACGTGGCAAGCCACGGGAATTCATGCAAATGACCCGCGCACTAGTGAAGCAAATAGAGAAGTCCAGAAGATAAGAAAAGTCTAGAAGACAAGAGAAGTCCAGAAGACAAAAGAAGTCCAGAAGACAATTGATTTGTAAGCATTAGCAAATCAACTGCCTGATCACTTTAGTGATTTGAAGAGCGTGACTAAGTCGCATGTGCCTGCACGCAATGCACCGAAGAGGGTTGAAATACCAAAGTAGAAGGTATCCCTAATCTCGTCCAGAGGCCTCAGAAAAAAAGAGGACGAGAACTCCGGCTCCTCGAATCCTAAGTAACCGGGGACGCCTGGTGAAGAATGATAAGAAGGACTTACCACAGCCGATCACTGAAGTTCCCTAGAACCAGAAAGGGAGCCAGTTGAGACCTGCCACAAGTATGACACCTTCAGAAAAGGGCATACCGGATCTGAATATCCCCATCGGCATGGATGTGTGCACACACATCAGAGCCGAAAAACTAAAGGGACTTGCCACCGCAATTGGAAGAAGCGATGTGCAAGAAGAAGCTCCAGAAGAAGCAATCGCTCCAGAAGAAGCAACTCATGAAGAAATAGCTATAAATTATGTACACACGGGAGAGTCCATGAACAGGACAACAGCCAATATCGATATCTACTTCGCAAAGAAAATTGCCACAATCATCGATCTTGATCCCGAGCCTGCATCGCTCACTGAATGTAAGAAAAGATCAGATTAGGAAGATTGGAAGAAGGCAATAGCAACTGAATTGCTATCTCTCAATAAAAGAGAGGTGTTTGGGCCTGTATGCCGCACACCTCCCCATGTACACCCTGTAGGGCACAAGTGGGTATTTGTTCGAAAGAGAAATGAAACAAACGAAGTGGTGAGATACAAAGCAAGGCTGGTAGCACAAGGTTTCACTCAATGTCTTGGAGTTGATTATAAAGAAACCTACTCCCCAGTCATGAGTGAAATCACCTTTAGATATTTGATCTCAATGACAGTGAACTTGAATTTAGAAATGAAATTAATGGATGTGGTAACTGCATACCTTTATGGAAACTTGGATTCGGAGATTTATATGAAAGTCCCTAAAGGAATCCATCTCTTGAACCAAGACAGAGCAGATAGAAATCTGTACAGTGTGAAACTCAGAAAGTCACTATATGGATTTAAGTAATCTGAAAGAATGTGGTACAATCGCTTAAGCGACTTTCTCTGCAAGAAAGGCTACACGAATAATGAATATTATCCTTATGTATTTATACGACGATCCCAGAATGAATTCTGTATATGTAGATGATCTGAACATCATCGGGACAGCGGAACACATAAAAGAAACAAGCTCCTACTTGGAGTCAGAATTTGAAATGAAAGATTTGGGCAAGACCAAATTCTGCTTAGGCCTGCAGTTTGAGCATGTCCTTGAAGGAATCTTGGTACATCAGTCGGCCTACACACAGAAGGTGTTAGAAAGGTTTGGCTTTGAGAAGGCATACCCATCGAAAGCACCGATGATTGGGAGGTCTTTATAGCAAAAAAAAGATCCTTTCCGACCTAGGGAAGAAGGGGAGGAAGTCCTGGGACCGGAATTCCCATACTTGAGTGCAGTAGGAGCACTCATGTACTTAGCAAACTGTACTAGACCGGACATTGCATTTGCCGTGAACCTATTAGCAAGGTACAGTGCAGAACCTACCAAAAGGCATTGGCAGGGCATAAAAGACATCTTCCGATACCTCCAAGGAACCAAGGACCTTGGATTGTTCTACATAAAGAATCAAGATCTGAACTTGATTGGATATGCAGATGCCGGGTACCTGTCAGACCCGCATACCGCAAGGTCACAAATAGGCTATGTATTCCTGTGTGGTGGAACTGTAATTTCCTGAAAATCGTCTACGCAAAGTCTTGTAACAACTTCGACGAACCACTCAAAAATTATAACATTGTATGAAGCCACACGAGAGTGCGCTTGGCTCCGCCGAATAGTTCACCACATGCAGCAGTCATGTGGGATAAACATTGTACAAACCACCACAATTATCTATGAAGATAATATCGCTTGCTTTGCACAAGTGCAAACAGACTATGTGAAGAGTCATCTCACAAAGCATATCAATCCCAAGTTCTTCTATGCTCATAAATTACAAAAGATGGACGAGATTAAAGTACTGCATACTAAATCTTGTGAAAATCTGGCAGATTTGTTCACTAAGTCACTTCCCGCATCTAGCTTTGAAAGGTGCGTGCGAGGAATTGAAATGATGAGACTTAGAGAAGTGCAGAATTCAGGGGGAGAATTCTCTCAAGCCCGTCAGTAAATCTTAATCATGAAGATTAAATACCCAAAGGAATAAAATCCTCAAGACTAAATGAATTTAGGTGAATTGTACTCTTTTTCTCTTGATGAGTTTTTCTGAAGTTTCTCGACCAAGATTTTTAATGAGGCAATTCGTGCATCGCAGCATAACATGTATCATGTACTCTTTCTCCAAATTTTTCTCACTGGGTTTTTATAGAGTTTTAACGAGGCATGAACGTGCCGGATGAGTGCCCAAGGGGGAGTGTTAGAAAACCTGGACCAGCAGCTTAGGCTCATGGTGGACACCTCATTGTAGTCTATAAATATGAAGCAATAACCAGCATTTTGTACTTATGCAATTGAAAGCAATAAAGAAGACTAGAAGTTCTCTCTATCTCTCTCTGTGTGTTCAATCTATTATTCTGTTTTTGTGATTGATTCGATTTGTTCTAAGTAAAGAAATCAATCGGACTGATCA
This sequence comes from Bonia amplexicaulis, assembly GCA_036346245.1. Taxonomy (NCBI): domain Eukaryota; kingdom Viridiplantae; phylum Streptophyta; class Magnoliopsida; order Poales; family Poaceae; genus Bonia; species Bonia amplexicaulis. Next base: position 13,306,590 of record CM070764.1, read on the forward strand.
CCAGCGACGGTTTCTCAACAATAACAACTATCAATTTATCTCATCTTAATACACCTCACAAGCTTTCTGACTACCAGTATACAGTTGGACTATGGTCCTGCAATAGCAATACATGTTGATGATGGTGTTTAACAAAATTGCAACGGTCCGTCAATACTCAATTACTCTATCATATAAAAGATATTAGCTGTGCAGCCTTGTGCCTGAAGAAAAGACCTCAATCAACAAAAAAGCCAGACAAAAAATGCAGTAGTTCTCATGTGTAACCACCCTCCACGGCTTGGCTCATCTGACGATTTACATGAGCTTCCCTAACAATGATATCCCGTCCGTGAAAATTCTGTTGCAAAAGCAAGCGTTGACGTAAGACATGGAGTTTGTAAACACGGAAGCAATATCATTCAGAGTGTGAGACAGCATAGTATAGGACTATGCAAATGATCACGGGGCTAAATATGAACTGGGGGGTGCTAAATGCTTTGGTCTTAGGGAACTACTAGTAACCAGTTAAGCATGCATACTAAGACAAAGGTGCCTCATATTCCTTATTTATGATTTTGGTAGGATTAAGTTTTTAGAACCACAATTAACATTGCCACAAAAAAGGAAAAGGAATTGCAGTTAACAGTACTAGGTAGCTAGACTAAAGCAGTCTCTGAAGCAAATCCAAATAAGAATTTATAACTGCTACTCTAATATAACCACTAGAACGACTCAAATAAGTAGAAAATGCAAAACTTGAAGCACTATACCGTATTGTCTAGCTGCAATGCAGCCTCAAGCTCTTCGGATGAATAAAACGAAAGGAATCCATAGACGCGGCTTCTCCCTCCTTTGCGATCAGTCAACAGCCTTGTACTGACAACAGTTCCGCATTGAGTAAAGTACTCTCTCAAGTCTTGCGGTTGAACAGACCATGCGATGTTGCCAACATATATCTTATATGGACTCTCAAAGATGTGGTCCTTCATAGGTGGTGTATGGGACAGACTGGCATTTCTCCTACTAGAAACGATGTCAGATGCTAGTTTTACAAACATTTCACGCCCATCCAGGTCCTACAAGAGATATACATGCCAGTAAAAGTTAGTGACTTGTAAATGGATTACTTCACAGCACGACAATTCCATTAATAGACAGTGTGTAAAGAAGATACTGCAGAGCAAGTGAAGCTGTTGTGTGACTCACAAATTCATCCAGAGCATTGATGGCTGTTCTAGCTTCTGCGAGAGACCGCATTGTAACAAAACCACATCCTCGACTAATTCCAGTATCAGCATTGCGTGAAATCTGCGAGTTGTTAACAACTTCAGGTATCAACATCAAGATGCACCTCTAAAATCTTAATCTGAAGAATGAAATACTACCCCAAAGATTTAACATCATCATTTGCGTAAGACAGGAGATGAAATCTAGTTTTTTACTCAGAACTGACCTAGGCCATCATCCAACAAACACTAGCTAAGTGGAATCAAGCTCATGTCACTCAGTCAGTCGACCAGTAGAATCTAACATGGTGCTATCAGAAACATGAAAATGGCATGCTTTGGACCTAAATTCCTCGTGTTTGTTCATTTAATAATTCTTCGCTAGAATCTCTTTGAAAAGCAAACGCAATAGCTAGCCACCGGTAGAGATTCTATATGTCAAATAAAACTCTGCAATTTGCAGCTTCGCTCATGTATTTCAAATTGTGTAATAGTTGGTTCAGATCATCCATTTCAGAACTGTCACCCTTGCTTATGTATTGTATTGGTGAGCTACCCCTATGAGCGCCCAATTTTGTGGAGCCACGCGACTGCGTACAACAGCACAAGAGGGCGGCTGCAATGCAATGCAACGCAGGCGGTGTGTAGTATACCTCGACGGAGAGGACGGTGCCGTAGGGACTGAAGAGCTCGAGCAGGTCGTCGACTCCGCACCGGCGCGGCAGGTTGCACACGAACAGCTCGCGCGGCCGCGGCCGCCGCTGCGTCCAGCCGCTCAAATCCTCGCCGGCATCCACATCACCGTCCTCGCCATCCTCCCCGCGCGCCGCGCCATTGCCGCCCGCCCACTCTTGCTCCTCCTCCTCCTCGTCGTCGTCGTTGGACCACAGAGGCCTCTCCTCCTCGTCCTCCTCCTCCTCCTCCTCCTCCTCCTCTTCCTCCTCCGTTTCGAACACTAGTGGTCTCGCGCTGGCTCTCCTCTTTGGGCCGAAACGAGCGGTGGCGACGAGGGCGGCTTTGGCGGAGGAGAGCGCGAGGCGGCGGCGGCGGCGGTGGCAGGTGGGAGAAGAGGAGAGGTGGTGGGAATGGATCGGCTTGGGCAAGTGGAGGAGGGTATAATACAAGGCGGAGGCCATGGTGGATAAGGCGGAGGAAGAGATTGGGGTGGGAGCAAGAGGAAGAAGTGGTCTGTAGTCAGTGGACTCCTCCCGAGTTGTGACGAGATGGGCGGTCCGATGCTGAGCCACGTGTGCAACTTCTCGAGTATACGGAACAACATTTCATCTAGATTGTCATTTTTTAGTCGAATTTCACTTCGTTCCATTTGCGCCAAGATTTATGCCCCTGTCTATCTCTATCTCTATCTCTATCCCTATCCCTATCCCTATCTCTATCTTCAATGAAAATCTAGCGACTCTCATTGTCTTTTCTTAGGCCGCCGACGTCTTCAACAGAGGCACTAAGTTAGGGTTAAAATTCACTGGTAGCCAACTGGCTTAGATGAATGCCAGGGTGGCGACGGACCAACAGTAGGCGTGTAACACCTCGCCCCTCCTCTGGACCGTAATGCTACCACTATTGCAAACTCTTACCATTCCTTTAATTACTAGAAGAATTTTAAACCAATACTAAAATATTTAGGTAGCAGCGAATAGATACACCATAGTTTTTTTCCTTTCAGCTCTTACTCTAGCATACTAGTAGAGACGAAAATAAACTGACAAAAGGTGGTACAAAGAGTGCTGCCGGTTTGTGAAGATTATTCATGTGCTACTCCCGCCCGTGCATGCCATCCTCAACAGTAACCTAAAAACAATAAAGCAAGTGTGAGTCCACAGACTCAGCAAGCACAAAGCAAAACTGAGAGACTATGTGGAGGTCATCCCGTGTATATGATCAGTAATTGACATCGGTTTAGGAAAGTCGAGTTTGAGTTGGTTGGTTCGGACCTTGACGTTGCGTGGTGTAACGGGCTCAGTCGGACTTGGTCAAACTTGGTCGTATAGGATTAGGATGCATATTCTTTGATTCGACAGGTTTGGACTTCATCATGGGTAAGTATGACGCTTTTATACTTTCATGTGTCGAGCGGTGCTATTTGATGTATTTCTTGTCTGTGTTGGCTGCAGGACATCGAGGCGGAGTCGTGACGAGACACGGGGTGACGGGACTAGACACGAGCGGTGTCGAGGTTAGAACGGTCGAGATGTGTCGAAGACGGCGTGAACTCGAGGTGGTTGCGAGTCGTGGACGACAATGAGCGCGGAAGCTTCCCGGAATGTGCAGGAGGGGCGAAATGGTAATTTCGCGAGGCTGTATAAGCGGGAGCGGGCGTAACGGGGTGGAGACCCGTTAGCCAAGGGCTATAAATAGAGGGAGTGGCTGCATGCCCCCTCATGGCTTTGGGAGAGAGTTAGAGTTTTAGTGAGTCAAAAGAGCCTTTAGAGAGATTTTTTGCTCTGAGGCTTTAGTAGTTGAGAGTTGGTGGAGATGGATAGAGGATTGTCTCCTTCGTAGCTCTTTCTTTCTCTGTGTTCTTGAGTGGAGTTCTTGATTTGAGAGAGGGAGGGGTTGGAGATGAGTTGAAAAACCTTGTAATCATCCCTTGTTCTAATGTCTATGCGTATTGGGACTCCTCTATATTCCTTTTGCTCTCATGAATGAAATCTGAAGTTTTTCTCCCGTGTACTTTTTTTCTCTTCAATGCTCTCAGTGTTGGATTCTTGAGATTTTCGCTTTCTTGTTGAATCTTGCTGAGGAGTGGCAAAATGGGTTGCTCAGTGATGGGAATAGGTCTCAAGATCATTTGATTGGATTCTCCCAAGAGCAAAGTGAGTGAATCAATGGTTCTTCATTTTCAGCTCCTCTGTTCTTATTTTTTTTGTTTCTAGGGTTTGATGTGAATCTTGTTTTCCTTCATGAGATGGCATGAAACTTGGCATGTTAAGTCCTAAGGCTATTCATTAGCTACTCTCAAAGTTTCATGACCAAAGAATCAAAGGTTGGATGGGAATTTGAAGTTTAGTGCTGCTCTCTGTAGTTTTTCAGATTGTGACTTAAATCTGAAATTCTAGGTCTATTGTTGATTCCTCTTGTTGTTTAAGGTCTCCGTGTTTTTTGGAATATGTTTTTGACCTTTCAGCTTAGATAGAAACGAAGAAAATCTCAATTTCCATGTTTGTGAGCAATTTTTCTGAGTTGCTGAAGATCTTCGGCTTGCTGCTGCCTCTGTTTACAAACCGCATCTCTCTGGTTCAGATTTCATCATTTCAGCCGAATCATCATTAGGTAGCAGTTTCTTGATTCTAAGGCCAAGCAGTTATTTAGATTGAAGTTCAGCTTGATTGACCTGAAAAGAACAAACATCATTCATCATTTTTCTGATTTTCGTAATCTACAGTAAGTACTGCAGTATTCTGAATGTATTCGGTTGTAGCTGCTGTTTCTGCTATTTTCAGTGTCTCCCTTGTTCGGTTTATGCTTAATTCAGTATTGCAGTCTCATTCTCAGTTAGCAGTTTGTAGATTCTGTTCGGCAGCAATATTAGCTTCATATTTTCGGTCTGGCTGTGCTGTTTTCAATTGGCAACAAAGCAGTATTCAGTTTATAGGTTTCAGTGTTCTTGCTGCTGTTTTGCTCCTGAATTTACTCTGTTTCCCTGTCCAGACTTTCAGATTGCAGCAAGTACTTTGTGCTCCATTTGATTCGATTTCACCATTGCAGAATTGAAGATTTTAACCGGTCGTTTTTCGAGACCTTTGCTAGTCGATTTGACCGTGACGACACTGTGTTTTCGCATTCGTGTCTATTTTCTCAACTGGTTTGTTTCAGTTTGCTGCAGCAAAGTTAGTCTGTTTTCAGTCCAGTTTCAGCAGCAGTTTGAACTCTTCAGTCTTCAGGTTTTCGGCTAGTGCAGTGGGCAGTTTTTAGTCAACAAAATTCAGATTTCATGCTGCCTTCTTGGTCCTTCTTCTCGGCAAAACAGATCAAACAATTTGGCTTCTCTATTTTGGTTTGGCTAAGGTCTTTACGGTTTGACATGTCTAGTTTTGAGTGAGGACTCAAATTTCTATCTTCATAGCTGCCATAGCTATCGGAGAAAAAAACTTGAGTGGATACTCAGGGAGCAATTTTTAAACGCACCATTCACCCCCCCACCCTCTGTTGCCGTTTTCGATCCCACAAAAACAGTAAATAACAGGTTTACGAATCAGTCCAGAACCATCACAGTTTCATTTACCACCCGCTTGCATCTAATCTCAAATTCTCATCAACCAATCATGATGCATGTGCACATGCACATCTTTCTTTTCTCCTTAGTATATACCGGTATAACAGAGCGAGCACCCGTCGATGCTCACCCAGGCCCGCCATGTTTCCATGCGGGGATCACGAGCCCGTCCTTTTTTATACGGGGACCACAGTAGCCCGTCATTTTCATACGGGGACCTCAATTCACACAAAGTGGACCAATGATACCACAACAATACCTCTTTTCATGACATGCATGCAATGCAAGCTCTCCATTTATGCATATCAACATGTCATGTCTCAACAATCGTCGTTCATCATTCATTATCATGCATCCAGAAATAGTTAACTTATCACAACATGGTAAGCAATGCATCATCATTCATCCAACAGCAAATATTACCCAAATTTACCGCTTTACCATACACTTGTCTGTTAACCAAGTGGAGCGAAGCGACGTGCAGACGGCGTCGACTCAGGACCTTCACCTGTACAAACGTCAACCCGACTCAACACATCATATCGAAGTCAATGCTTAAGCAAGCGATGACAACTCTACACGCATAACCCGATTTTGGCATAAAACGCCCGGGGGTTAAAGACCCATCAAGCAGGTACCAAAAACCATTTTTTTATCCTTTCTTTTGCTTTTTCTTTTTTTCCTTACCCGGTCTCTCTCTCCTCTTTTTTTTCCAGCTGGATGGCCTTATCTCTCCCTCCCAGGCTTTCTCTCTCTCTCTCATTCTAACCGGCCGAATGGGCCTCCTCCACCTCGCCGATTCCGCCTGTGGTGGCGCTTGTGTGTGTGTGCCGACTCGGCCGCCGGCAGCTCCTCTGCCGCCCCTTTCTCCTCTCCTCTCGCGTGCTCACCAAGACTGCTGGTGCTCCTCCGCGGCGACGACGCGGCGGTTCGGCTCATGCCGGCCTCGGGCTCTCCGTCGTCGGCCTCCCCCGCCGCCCCTTCTTACTCGCCTCGTATCCGCCGCCTTCCCTTGCGTGCGTGCGGCGGTGGGGCCTACGGGGTGAGCTCACGGCCACGACTTGCAGCCGGCCGGCCACCCCCTTCTGCAGGACGATTTGCCCCTACTCTCTGTGCTTCTTATTCTACCTTTTGCATGCTATTGCTGTGCTATGGAATTGTGGAGGGATGATGAACGTACTCAATGGGTTAGCTTGGCGTGGGTTCGGTGGTCGTGGTTGTCGCCGTCCCCGGATGGCGTCGGCGCCGTCCTCACGCCCAGCCTTCCGAGCTCCTTGGGGCGCCTAACTTCTTGTCTTTCTCCTCCTTGCTCTCTGGTGGCCTGGCTCTCCTCCAGTTCCCTCCTCCTCAGTGCCTCTGTACGGTGTGGATGCCTTGGGATATTTGTCTTGGGTGGTGCTTGGCAGCAGGGCAGGGGTGGCAGGCATGCAGGCTATGGCAAGCATGTAGCTTGCCACGGCTCTGGGATAGCTGGCAGATGCAAAAGGCAGGTGATGTGTCTTGCTAGCTGACCATTGCTCTCATTATGCATTGCCCTTTACGCCCTTCCCCTTTAACCTTAGATGGTTGTGGCATTATGGGCATTTTGGTCCAACGGCCCCTACACTGCACTACTACTCTTTTGCAATTCAGTGGTATTACATTCTACCCCTTAATGCATTCGACCCCGACTCGGCGCCAACAATCTGCAGAGAAAAACAAAATAAAACAAACTACACATAACATAACATTAACTCATACCCTGGAGAACAAGTCCGGGTACTTCTCGCGCATGCGAGTCTCCAACTCCCATGTCACTTCTCGCTCAGATTGATGTGTCCAAAGCACTTTAACATACTTTATCGTTTTATGTCTCAACACCTTCTCTGATTCCTCCAGAATCCGAACTGGACGGGACTCGAAGGTGAGGTCTTGCTTTAAGGACACCGGTTCTAATACAATCTCATGCTCTGGATCTCGCAAGTACTTCCTCAACATCGACACATGGAACATATTATGCACTCCTCGCATGGACTTAGGGAGGTCCAAGCGATATGCCAACTTTCCAATTCGTGCCAGAATTAGAAATGGTCCAATGTACCTCGGGCTAAGCTTCCCTTTGGTACCAAATCGTACTATGTCCTTAGTGGGAGATACTCTCAGGAGCACCTGATCACCCACTTCGAACTCTAGTTCTCGCCTTCTGACATCTGCGTAGCTCTTCTGCCTACTCTGGGCAGCCAGCAGATGTTGTCTAATTTCCGCCACTCGTTCCATTGTTTGTTGGACCCAATCTGGGCCCAGAACAGCCTTCTCACCCACTGCATCCCAACACAGTCGCGATCTACACTTTCGCCCATACAGAACCTTGAATGGCGCTGCTCGAACACTGGAGTGGTAGCTGCTTTTATAAGCAAATTCTGCAAGTGCCAAATGATCCTCCCAGCTACCCCTCCAGGACAAAACACAGGACCTCAACATGTCCTCCAGTGTCTGAATGGTGCATTCAGACTGTCCATCTGTCTGCAGGTGGAAAGCAGTACTAAACTGGAGTTTCGTGCCCAGAGTGCCATGCAAGCTCTCCCAAAACTTAGAGACAAACTTGGCGTCTCTGTCCGAAACTATAGTCTTGGGAACACCATGCAATCTCACAATTTCTTGCACATAGATGGGCGCCAACTCACTCGTCGAGTTTGTTGTGCGAATGGGGATGAAGTGCGCGGACTTACTGAATCGGTCCACCACTACCCAAATTGCATCCTTACCACGCTGGGTACGAGGTAAGCTGACCACGAAATCCATGGTGACATCATCCCATGGCTACTGAGGAACCTCCAAGGGCTGCAATAGCCCAGCGGGGTGCTTGTTCTCAGCCTTCACTTGCTGGCAAACCCCGCAAGATGCCACATACTTGGTGATATCCACTTTTATCCTCTTCCACCAGAAGCTCTTCTTAAGACCACGATACATCTTGGTCTCACTGGGATGCACCGTGTACGGGGTTCGATGAGCTTCTCTCAAAATATCATCCTTGACTTGAGCTTTCTGCGGCATGCAAAGGCGGCCCTTGAATCGCAATGCGCCTGAGTCATCAAGGCTGAAATCCCCGGTTTTTCCTTCATTAAGACGCTTCCTCACTTGCTGAAGCAACCGATCATGTCACAGCCTCCTTTACTCACTCGAATTATCGATTCCAAAGAAGAATCTCGATCTCACCAGGCCGTATCAAAGAAAACAATAGGAAATTCCCATCCGCTCAAAGTCAGCAACGAGACAACCTAGAGCAGAGGGTGTCATCTTGCGACCAAGGGCATCAGCAACCACATTGCCTTGCTCGGATGGTATTGAAGAGTGAGATCATAGTCTTTAATCAGCTCCAACCACCTCTGTTGCCTCAAATTCAGCTCCTTCTGAGTGAAAATGGATTTGAGGCTTTTGTGGTCAGTGAAGATATCACATGATTCTCCATACAAATAATGTCTCCAAATTTTTAGAGCAAAAACTACTGCGGCAAGCTCTAAATCATGGGTAGGGTAATTCTGCTCAGGTTTCTTCAACTATCGCGAGGCATATGCGATCACTTTGCTATCCTGCATGAGCACACAACCTAGACCCACATGAGACGCGTCTGAGTAGACCATGAAACGCTTCCCTGGTTCAGGAAGTGTGAAAACAGGAGCAATTACCAACCTCTCTTTCAAAGTATTAAAGCTGCGCTCACATTCATCGGTCCACTGAAATTTCACACCCTTCCGCGTGAGTTGAGATATTGGCTTGGCAATGATGGAGAAGTCTTTCACAAAGCGCCGGTAATAACTAGCTAGGCCAAGAAAACTTCTCACTTCTTTAACATTAGATGGCCTCTTCCATCATGACGGTGGAAATCTTGCTTGGATCTACCGAAATGCCTTCCTGGTTAATTACATGACCCAGGAAGCTCACTTCAGAAATCCAGAACTCGCACTTCTTCAGCTTGGAAAAGAATTGTTTCTTCCTCAGAGTCTCAAGCACAAGCCTCAGATGATGCTCATGTTCTTCGTTCGTCTTGGAATAAATCAGGATATCATCGATGAACACCACTACGAAGTCTTCCAGATACTTGTGTAGCATACTGTTCATCGTCTCCATGAAGTCAGCAGGGGCATTCGTCAGTCCAAAGGACATAACTGTAAACTCATAGTGCCCATATCTTGTGGAGAAAGCTGTATTTTCAATGTCTTGCTCCCGCACTCGGATTTGATTATACCCAGATTGTAGATCAATTTTCGAGAACACCTTGGCTCCTTTCAATTGATCAAACAAGTCCTCGATGCGAGGCAAAGGGTATTTATTCTTGATGGTCACTTGGTTGAGAGCACGGTAATCTATACACATGCACCAACTCCCATCCTTTTTCTCAATGAATAAGACGGGGGCTCCCCAAGGTGACACACTACAACGAATCAAGCCCTTGGACAATAACTCGTCTAGTTGCCTCTTTAATTCCTCTTGCAAGGGCCGTGCCAAACGGTAGGGAGACATAGAGATAGGTCTTGTACCAGGAACAAGATCAATTCTGAACTCCACATCTCGCTTGGGTGGCATTACGGGAAGCTCTTCAGGAAACACATCGGGGTACTCACGCACCACAAGAATATCCTCAATGTGCAACAGCGTACTTGGCTTCTCCGTAAGGGCTAGAAGTAACCCAGACCTCAATGTTCGTCGGCCAGGGAACAAGCTGGCCAACACCAAGAGGGAACACGTGGGTGCATTCCCCTGAAAGATTATCTTCTTTCCTAAAGGAGCCTGCAAGGTGACTGTTCTCCAGAATCAGGAAATCACAACTTGGTAGCGATGCAACCAATCCATGCCAAGGATAACATCTGAGAGACCATGTGGAGGTCATCCCGTTGTGTATGATGAGTAATTGACATCGTTACTTAAAAGTCGAGTTTGAGTCGGTTGGTTCGGACCTGACGCTTGCGTGGCGAATCGGGCTCGGTCGGACTTAGTCGAACCTAGTCGTTTGGGTTTAGGTTGCATATTCTGATGACTCGACAGGTTTGATCTCTATTTACGCGTTCATGTATCGAGCGGTGCTATTTGACGTGTTTCTTGTCCGTGTGTCGGGACGCCGAGGCGGAGTCGTGGCGAGACACGTGGGCCGGACTAAGCGCAGTGGCGCCGAGGTCGAACGGTCATGAGGTGTCGAAGACGACGTAGACTCGAGGTGGTAGCGAGGCGTGCGAGGCAAGGAGCGCAAAGCTTCCGGAAGGTGCGGGGGGCGGCAGAATTTCGCAAAACTGCAAAAACGGGAGCGGGCACCGTTGGAATTAGCGGGCGTAACGGGACGGAGACCCGTTAGCCAAGGCTATAAATAGAGGAGAGGGGATGCATGCCTCCTCATGCCTTCTAGAGAGGATTAGGGTTTCAATTGAGGCAAAAGAGGCTTTAGAAGGTTGTTTGCTTTTAAGCCTTAGTAGTTGGGAGGGAGCAGGTGTATAGTGGCTGTCCATGCTGCTCACAATATGGTTGTGAGGGTGTGTCTCCCGTAGCCTCTCCTGTTTGGGTGTTTTTGTTCTTCTTTTTCTTGAGGAGAGTTCTTGATTGAAGAGAGGAAGATGTGGGAGATGGATTGAGTCCTTTGTAATCATTCCTCCTGTGCTAATGTCCAGGCGTATGGGAACTCTTATGTAATCCTTTTGCGAATGGAATTGAAAATCTGAAATTTGTACCTCTGCTCTGGCTCTCTGTTCTTCGATAGCTCTTTTTGGTGGATTTGCGATTTTCTTGTTTTCAAGTTGGTTCTTGTTGGGAAGCCCCAAAATGGGTTGCTATGACATGGGAGATGTTCAAAAGCCATTTGGCTAGTTGATCCAAAGAGCAAACCAAGTTTAATTTCAGTTTTAAGATTTTGAGCCTTCTCTGTTCTTGTTTTGAGAATTCTAGGGTTTTCAATAGTTTTTCATTCTCTTTATGAATTGGCACGAAATTTGGGTTGTAGAGTCCTGAGACTATTGCTAACATACTCTCAAAATTTCATATCCAAAAGATCAAAGAATGAGAAGAAATTCGATTTTAGGTGGAACCTTGAAGAGTTGTCAGGATTTTTCTCAAATATTCTTATTCTACTCAAATCTCGGTTTCTTGCTCTTTTGATGAACTCTCCAGATTTCTGAGTGCTGTTATCTATTTAGTTTTTCAGTTCTTTTTAATTTGTCTTCGGTGGTTCTTTACTGCTTGAATTTAGTTGCCTTCTCAGGTTTTCGGCAGTAGCAATAGTTCTTGCTACGAATTTTTCAAAGACCTTGTTTTCTGCATTTTTTTGCTGCTTGCTGTGCATTGGTTTCTTGCTGTTTTCAGCCTTGAGTTCAAGATTTAACCAAGTATGTTTTCAGTGATTTGATTTCTGCAGAAAACTGCTGCTCTGCCGAATCATTCTTGTCTCTCTGAGTTCAGTCCCTACAGTTTTGCAATTCAGTTTTTCGGTTTTCTGGTTGAACTGGTCCTATTTCAGCCGAACTGATTTTAGTCTGCATTCTCTTTTTCCAGAGATCAATATGCTGTTTTGATTGAGTTCCTGATCTTGAACTTCAGAAAAGAACAGCATATGATCGACTGTTGTTTGCAGAATTCAACAATACTCACTGAACCGACAACCAACAAAGTTCAGTTGAACTCCAGTTTCAGATTTTCGGTTGTGCCTTCGGCTGTATTCTGTTGGTGCTCCATCCTGCCAACATACATCAATTCTCTCGGCAGCAGTATTTACTATTTAAGTTCAGTTTTCAGCAGGAGTGTATTTTCGCCTCATTCTCAATTTGTCTTTGTTCTCCTTCTTTGTTTCTTTGTCATTATTCTTGTGTTTTAGATTGAAGTTAGTGAGCGGTTTTCAATTTTGTGTGCGTCATTTCAGCAGAAATTAAGTCAATTGCAGCAGCAGGTCTTGACAGTTTTTAGCTTCTTTTCTTCACTTGCTTTTCAGTTCTTTTCTCCATCAAGCGGTCTTTTGCAGCAGGAGTATTCAGCAGAAAAGTATTCCTTGTGTATGTTATTTTCTTGAGAAGCTGAAATTAATCGACATTTTCAGTTTTGGAAAAGTTGCTTGCGTGACTAGTCATTTCGGTTTGCAAATCAATTCCAGCCGGCAGTGAGATATTATTCTTCTACTTCTTAGCTTCTATAGCTATCGGAGAAGAAGTAAGTTTGAATACTTGGGGGCAAATTTTAAAAAGGCACCATTCACCCCCCCTCTGTTGCCATATCCGATCCTACAATTGGTATCAGAGCCGGTTAGCTCTTTTCTATAGATCTTAACCGGTCTGCGAGCCATGGCGACAGACAAGTATTCCACCAAGTCGCCCATCTTGATGGCCCGGATTACCCTTCCGAAAAGCCGAATGGAAACCTACATCCGTGCTCGGGGTATGCCATCCGCGGAAGGTGAAGATTCGGTTTGTTGTTCTGCCGATGAGAACATCAATGTCGGAATATGGCGATGTTGAGGCGAATGCAAAGGCAAGGAACATCATCATTCAGGGTTTGAGCAGAAGCGAGTTCGATCGCATCTCTCACCTGTCGTCCGCCTACGACATCTGGGTGACCCTCAATGCATACCATGAGGGCACCACCCGATCAAGACAGTTCGACAGACCGCCTCAGCGTGAATACATGAAATTCGAGATGCTTGCCGGAGAGTCCCTTGACGAGTGCTTTTCGCGTTTTCACAAAATTTTGAGCAACCTCCGAGCCGTCGGTCTCACATACTCCGACTCGGATAACGCCGACAAATCCTTTCGCACTTGATCTTCGGGTTTGGGAGATGAAGGTGACTACCATCAAGGACACCACGGACCTCTCGACCCTGACTCTTGACGCGCTTTACTCGCGCCTCAAGACTCACGAGATTGACATAGTCTCTCATCGGTCGAAGTCACAGTCGATGGCGCTAGTCACCGATCCCGCTCGGATCTTCTTCTGCGAGCCTTTGTGCGGATTCTCCTCGCCGCTCTCGTGACATAGCGATGATCGCTTAGAGCGACTTGCGATGAACGACTAGCCCTCCTAGCACGGAGATTTTCTCATGCTTACAAGAGGAGGAGGATGGAAAAGAGGAGGACCCGTGATTTGTTTGAGTGTGGTGGCCCCAACCACATCCGAGCAAATTGTCCCAAGCTTGGGAAGGGTAAAGGTGACTTCATGGTTCGGGCAAGAACGACTACACCGACAAGAACCGCAACTCAAGCCCTCAAGACCGGTCCAAGGCAAGAAGAAGTTCCAACTTTGGGAAGGCGAAGAAGCTCTTCCACCGCGTCACCGCTTTCGACGACCTCGACCTCGGCGAGGTGGAGGGATGGAGCGACGACGACAGACGGGTGATCAAGAACCCAAAGGCGACGGCGACTTCTCGGCATGTGCTTCATGGCCCTTGAGGCGAATTGAGCGACAAATGAGTCGTACTCGACTCGATGAGGTATTTCCTTCCTCGACCAACAATGAAGCTTTTCTTAAACTAGGAGGATTTCATGCTAGAGCTAAAACTAGGTGTAGCGAGTTGGAGAAGGAAGTAGATAGATTGTCTTTAGAGATTATTGCTCTTACATCCGCTCCCACAAATGATGATTGTGATACTTGTCATGCTATCTTGGGTGACATGGAGAAACTAAGGATCTCGCATGATAGTGTGTCCTCCGAGCTTGATATTGTTAAGGTGGAGAATGTTAGTCCGCTTCTTTGAATTAGAATTGAGTAGGATGGTCATTACCCTACTTACTACCGATGAGACTATTTCTCCCACCTCATGTGAGGATAAGGACACTCATGCTAGAGGACCTTATGCCATGCTACTTGATCTGCCCGAATCTTGTGAAACTTGCAATAATCAAGATGAACTTAAAGCAGGCACCATAAAATTGTTGAATTGCGTGCTTCCTGTTAGAGCCTATTGTTTCTTGTACCAACCGTCCTAAATTAACCTTTGAGTTTGAATCGGTTTCTAAGCAATTTCAAGAGATGGTTGATCATAACAAGAAAATAGCTCAATTTGCTACTAAGGATCTGTTAGCTCACCATGCAATAGTTGTAATAAACTAAAATCTGAATTAATTGCATTGGATGAAAATGTGAAGCTAACTAAGGACCTTCTAGAAAAATCACATCCTTCTTGTGCTTTACGTCTTCAAGTGTTTGAAAAGGATAAGGACATGGTAGAGACGTTTAGGAAGAGTTATGAGAACCAAATGGCTAGGATTAGGCTGCCCCTGTGTCCTGCTGCGAAGCCCTCAAGGTTGAGGTGGCCGTGCATAAGGAGAAATATGCACGTGCTATTCGCTCTTCTACTAGTGGTTCTTCTCCTTCCTCTCCTCCTGCTGTCTCTTCTTCTTCTCCTTGCTCTTCTTGCACCTCTCTTTCGGGAGTGTCAAGACCTTATGAACACTCTCGAGAAATTTGTAGGAGGCAAGAAGAAACTCAATCTTATTCTAGACCAATCAAAGATTTGCAAGTTCAAGCAGGGTCTAGGATATGATCTCCGTGAGGATGTGAGGAAGCATCCACCGTCGTGCTCGCACCCGTAGCGGCGGTGTGATTGAGGTCAAGCCAAGAACAAGAATGTTCAATTTAAATCGGTGGGCTTTGTTCAAAGGATTTCTGACAGCAAGGTGACTTCACCTGTAGCTTCGGCCTCTCAGAAGGTGAATCCATCTCATGCAACTTCAGCCTCTCAGAAGGCGAAGTATCATTGCACCTTTTGTCAGAAGGATGGACATTTATTTGACCATTGCTTCAAGCGCGCCAAGATCGCGTAGAGACCGTGTTGCGACTCTTAGGCGTATTCGTGGTCGACCCGGACCTTGAGTGCACCTAAGACCAACACGAGGTCTAAACTTGCTCTTGTTGGTAGCTTTGGGCAAGATCGAGGACTTGGTTCTTCCGAAGCTCGTTTTTCGTTCTCATGCTCCCTCTAGTGGTGACTTCCGCCGTTCGAGGGTAGATCTCGCTTTTCCTATCGAGATGCCTACCGCGGCGTGATCGACTTGTTCTTGGGTGCACCGACTCGCTCTTACAGAAAGTCGGACCCGGCCAACGACAGTGTCCGCACACAGACCTTCTGCTTCTTTGAGCGACGGAGGCGTGGGGTAGATAGAGGTCGACCGTGCTTGACTACTTCATCGCCGACGTGTTACTCAAGATTGGGTGTCAAAATCATCGCTGATTTACCCCAAGATCGAGACTTTACTCTGTCGACTCGGGTTCGCGGGCGAGGAAGGAAAGGTTTGGCTCGTGACTCGGGTGTTCACGACACATGACCGGAGATTCACGTTGGTTTTCTTCCCAGCCCGAGCTTGGTGATGAGACTATCTCCTTTGGAGACTCTTAAATGCGGACGCGCCATCGCCAAAGGTACTTGTCGCGTTAATGACTCATTTGTTTTAAAAGATGTTGCCTTGGTGAGTAAACCGCATTACAATTTGCTTTAGGTTTCTCGACTTACCGATGACGGTTTCGAGGTAAGTTTTAAGAAAACGCCGCAAAATTGTTGATTCTTGAGTAGTCCGGTTTATGGATTTCTCGTTATGGGAGGATCTTTCGTGCTGATTTTATTGAGTCTTCGGTGATTCTCTCCTGTTTGGTTGCTTCGAATCCCGCGACCTTTCCTTCGGCATAGGAGACTTGGTCATATTGGATTTGACCATTTGACTCGAGTTAGCGACCACGATCTCATTCGTGGTCTGCCAAACTCAAGATGGTCAAAGATCTAGTTTGTGCTCCTTGCCGAGACGCAAGAAGATGGTTGCCGCTTCCCATCCGCCGGGTCCACAGTTACTATGACCGATGCACCGTGACACCGCTCCATATGGACACAGTTGGACCAGCTCGAGTGCAGTCTGCAGGTGGGAAGTGGTATGTCCTTGTCGTGGTCGATGACTTCTCGAGGTACTCTTGGGTGTTTTTCTTAGCCTCGAAGGATGAGACGTTTACACATTTCAGAGGTCTTTTCAAGAGGCTTTCGTTGAGCTTCCGGTGCCTTACGAGCGATCCGCATGACAATGGCACGGAGTTCAAAATTCCTACTTTGAGAGTTTCGTGGTGAGGCAGTGTAGAGCACCGCCTCTTCTCCATCGTCCCTCGGCAGAATGGCGTTGTGGAGAGGAAGAACCGTACCTTGGTCGAGATGGCCAGGACGATGCTTGATGAATACTCTATACCGCAGAAGTTTTGGGCTGAGGCTATAGCTACCGCGTGCCATGTTTCAAATCGAGTTTTTCTGAGGGCACACTTGCACCGCACTTCTTATGAGCTGAGATATGGGCGAAAGCTCAACGTCTCTCATTTTCGTGTGTTTGGTTGCAAGTGCTTTATCTTGAAGCCTGGGAATCTAGACAAGTTCGAGTCACGTTCTTGTGATGGGATCTTTCTAGGCTAGTCGACTTCTTGGCGGGCTTATAGGGTGCAGGCTGAGTCTAGCAAAATGGTAGAAACACGTGAGGTGACTTTCGGCGAGGCCGGTCAGGGGACTAGGCCCGATATCTCAGGTTCTTTAGAGCAGTCCGAGACCATCTTGTGGATGATGAGGATGATGGAGATGAGGCTTGTCTACCCGATCCAGTTCCTCACCCACCCCTTGAGATGCCGTCATCCACCGCACCTCAAGGCGATCAGCCCTTACCTTCTGCCTCTTCTGGAGCTAGTGGCTCTGTTCCTACCCCGTCGGTTCACGGTAGAGGCCACTTCTTCTTCTCATCTGGACCTCCTAGACATATACAAAATTTCATCCTTGAGCAGATTATTGGAGATCTCTTTGAGCGAGTCACTGTTCAAATCTGGTACATCACTTTTCTCTCCATTACGCCTTTGTTGCCTCCTTGAGCCCAAAGACATTTGTCATGCTCTATCGACGAGTCTTGGGTCAATGCCATGCATGAGGAGCTAGAGAGTTTCGAGAGAAACAAGGTGCGGGCGCTTGTTGAGCCCCCTCGAGATCATAATATCATTGGAACCAAATGGGTGTTCAAGAACAAGCAAAGTGAGGATGGGGTAGTCATTGAACAAGGCTAGGCTGGTTGCAGGGTACTCCTGGTTGAGGGTCCGGATTTCGAGGAGACCTTTGCCCTGTAGCTCGTCTTGAGGCCATTAGAATTACGCTTGCCTTTGCGGCTTCTAAAGGTTTCAAGCTTTACCAGATGGACGTCAAGAGTGCCTTTCTCAATGGCTTCATTGAGGAATAAGTCTATGTCAGACAGCCTCCAGGTTTCGAGAACCCTAAATACCCTAGTCATGTCTTCAAGCTTTCCAAAGCGTTGTATGGACTTAAGCAAGCCCCTAGAGCTTGGTATGAGAGGCTTAAGTCCTATCTATTGAGACATGATTTTGAGATGGGTAAAGTTGACAAGACCTTGTTCATTCACGGCTTAGCAATGACTTTCTGCTCGCCCAAATCTATGTCGATGACATCATCTTTGGCGGCTCTTCTCATGCTCTAGTTTCACGCCTCTCGGATGTCATGAGCACCGAGTTTGAGATGAGCATGATGGGTGAGTTGACTTTCTTCCTTGGCTTCCAGATCAAGCAGACTCGGGAGGGTACCTTCTTGCATCAAGGCAAGTACACCCGTGACCTCCTGAGACGTTTCGACATGAGTGATGGAAAGCCGGTGTCAATTCCGATGGCCACTACGGTCACACTTGACCTAGATAAGGACGGCGAGCCAGTTGATCAAAAAGAGTTCAGAAGTATGATTGGCTCTCTCTTGTACCTCACTGCCTCGAGACCGGACATACACTTCTCTGTGTCTTTGTGCGGTTTGAGCTTCTCCTCGCGTATCTCACCGCCAGCGTGAAGCGCATCTTCGGTACCTTGAGCTACCATTGACTATGGTATCGGTACTCTTCCTCATCCCTGTCTATCCCTTAGAGCCTATTCGGATGCGCACTTTCTTTGGTCAGGGATAGATAGGAAGAGCACCGAACCGCCGGTTCATTGGCACTTCTCTCGTTTCTTGGTCTTCGAGGAAGCAGTCCAGTGTTGCACAGTCCACCGCAGAGGCCGAGTATGTTGCTGCAGCTAGTTGCTGTAGCCAGGTCCTTTGGATGGTCTCGACTCTGCGGGACTTTGGGTTAGCTATCAACCGTATTCCGCTCTTTTGCGATAACACGTCTGCGATTAGCATTGCTAAGAACCCATGCAAAGACTCTCGGACCAAGCACATCGATATTAGATATCATTTTCTTGAGACCATGTAGAGAAGGGTGACATCGTGCTCCGGTTTGGAGAGTGACCACCGGTTGGTGATATCTTCACCAAGCCTTTGGATAGCATGAGGTTTTCAGCTCTGGGAGAGTGGGTGGTTTGTCCTTATGGACTGTTGTGAGGGGGAGCTTGTGCTTTACTGCCTTACTATATTTATTATGCTCTTACTCCTTTCTGATTGCATTGCATATGGGTGCATTGGGTTTAGTCCTTCTAGCATAGGTTAGAGTGGTTCTTTTGTCTAGTTGCTTAGACTTCTTATTCTTATCTTATGCTTTCAGGATGCTCTATTAGCTGTTTCTTATCTCACTAGATTGAACTCACTCACTTCTTGTGATCTAGCGAGGGTCGGGCCACCTTCGGGTAGACAGGGTACGTGTTTGCTCTCTAGTGTGTGTTTTTACGGTCAGCTATTAGTCCTGGAGTCATATGGGGTAGATGAGAGCCAGTCTGAGCCATTAGTATTCTCTATCTTATCTATGCTTTAAGGACTGCCTGTTTTCTGCTTTCTTTGCCAGCTTCTCATTTATATTGCTTTGGTTCAAGGGGAGTTCATTTGGGAGCTTCTGAAGCTTAAATTTGACATAACTCAACGTGAACTAAAAGTTGCATCACATGTTGAGGGGGAGCTGGATTTTCTGCATATCATTTTGCGTTGTAAGATAACTACATTGAGCCTTGATTATTATCCGGATATGACATGCTTACGATGCTTTACATCTTGCCATAATTTATGACTTATTTGCTAGATTTATCATGACTCCATATGTGTAGACTAGCTTTTGCCATGATGAGTTAATTAAAACTTGCTCTATTTGAACTAAAAACTTGTCATGATTAGCAATTAAGATTAGTCTTTCTTGAGCTATCCTTTTATGATCCATGCCATGTCAAGTAGGCTGAGTAGAATGTTGAATCTCTTTTGAGCCGTAAATTGAACTGTTCTAGCCTCTTGATGATGCATAGGTTAGCACAATCATTTCAAAAGCAAAAAGATCTCTTTTGTGCGAAAAAACCGATCTCACCAATTCTTTCTCATGAGACGGCTTGCCATTGCATTAGGCATGAACTCAGGGGGAGTTTTGGATGACCAAGATCATTTCCTTAAGCTTCTCGCTTGGAATGATCGCATAAGGCTTGAGATCTAGCACATGATAAAAATATGGGTTGAAAACGACCATGAATTTCAAAAGAAAAATGTCATTTGTGCTTATTTTGCTTAAGCTATTAAAAGAATCAATTGAACTCAATCTTAGATTCTTGACTCCGCTTAGCTTGTTTGACATGGCTTGTATCATCCTTGGATGTCTCTAGATAGACTTTACTTGTTGATGACTTGACATGATCACAAAATGCACTAAATTTCAGATTGTCATCTATTTGCTTCTAGCTGTTTTATACATATCCTGCCATGATCTAGATAGCCTTTCATTAAATTATGGCTTGGTGTAATACATTATGGTCATTTTGGATAATCTTCATGGCTCTAAATGCTTAGAATAAAACAAACTTCAGCCATTTCATCCAAATCATGACATATTCCCTCCTTTGTATTCTTGATGTGTTTATTGCCAAAAGGGGGAGAATAGATTGGAGAAAAAGTCTTGTTGGGATCTTTCTAGAGCTTGCTTTGGAGAATAATTTGCTCTTTCTTTCTTGCTCTAGTGTTCCTTCTGTCGACATGGTCATAAGTTTCATTTCTTTCTTTGGACCATGTTGGACTCTTCAAACTCAACTTCATGCTTTTTCTGGGTTTGTCAATATACTCATCAAGGGGGAGATTGAGAGACCATGTGGAGGTCATCCCGTTGTGTATGATGAGTAATTGACATCGTTTACTTAAAAGTCGAGTTTGAGTCGGTTGGTTCGGACCTAGGCGTTGCGTGGCGTAACGGGCTCGATCGGACTTGGTCGAACCTAGTCGTTTGGGTTTAGGTTGCATATTCTGATGACTCGACAGGTTTGATCTCTATTTACGCGTTCATGTATCGGCGGTGCTATTTGACGTGTTTCTTGTCCGTGTGTCGCAGGGCGGCGAGGCGAGTCGTGGCGAGACACGTGGGCCGGACTAGGCGCGGTGGCGCCGAGGTCGAACGGTCATGAGGTGTCGAAGACGACGTAGACTCGAGGTGGTAGCGAGGCGTGCGAGGCAAGGAGCGCGGAAGCTTCCGGAAGGTGCGGGGGGGCGGCAGGAATTTCGCAAAACCGCAAAAGCGGGAGCGGCACCGTTGGACTTAGCGGGCGTAACGGGACGGAAACCCGTTAGCCAAGGCTATAAATAGAGGAGAGGGGCTGCATGCCTCCTCATGCCTTCTAGAGAGGATTAGGGTTTCAATTGAGTCAAAAGAGGCTTTAGAAGGTTGTTTGCTTTTAAGCCTTAGTGGTTGGGAGAGAGCAGGTGTATAGTGGCTGTCCATGCTGCTCACAATATGGTTGTGAGGGTGTGTCTCCCGTAACCTCTCCTGTTTGGGTGTTTTTGTTCTTCTTTTTCTTGAGGAGAGTTCTTGATTGAAGAGAGGAAGATGTGGGAGATGGATTGAGTCCTTTGTAATCATTCCTCCTGTGCTAATGTCCAGGCGTATGGGAACTCTTATGTAATCCTTTTGCGAATGGAATTGAAAATCAAATCTGTACCTCTGCTCGCTCTCTCTGTTCTTGATAGCTCTTTTGGTGGATTTGGGATTTTCTTGTTTTCAAGTTGGTTCTTGTCGGGAAGCCCCAAAATGGGTTGCTATGACATGGGAGATGTTCAAAAGCCATTTGGCTAGTTGATCCAAAGAGCAAACCAAGTTTAATTTCAGTTTTAAGATTTTGAGCCTTCTCTGTTCTTGTTTTGAGAATTCTAAGGTTTTCAATAGTTTTTTATTCTCTTTATGAATTGGCACGAAATTTGGGTTGTAGAGTCCTGAGACTATTGCTAACATACTCTCAAAATTTCATATCCAAAAGATCAAAGAATGAGAAGAAATTCGATTTTAGGTGGAACCTTGAAGAGTTGTCGATTTTCTCAAATATTCTTATTCTACTCAAATCTCGGTTTCTTGCTCTTTTGATGAACTCTCCAGTTTCGAGGGCTGTTATCTATTTAGTTTTCAGTTCTTTTTCGGTTGTCTTGCAGTGGTTCTTTACTGCTTGAATTTAGTTGCCTTCTCGGGTTTTCGGCGAGCAATAGTTATTGCTCAATTTTTCAAGACCTTGTTTTCGCATTTTTTGTCGCTTGTTTGTGCATTGGTTTCTTCTTTGTTTCACCTTGAGTTCAAGATTTAACCAAGTATGTTTTCGGTGATTTGATTTACTGACTTCTTTTCTGCCGAATCATTCTTGTCTCTCGAGTTCAGTCCCTCAGCTTTGCAATTCGCTTTTCGGTTTTCTCGTTGAACTGGTCCTATTTCAGCCGAACTGATTTTAGTCTGCATTCTCTTTTTCCAGAGATCAATATGCTGTTTTGATTGAGTTCACGATCTTGAACTTGAAAAAGAACGAAGATATGATCGACTGTTGTTTGCAGAATTCAACAATACTCACTGAACCGACAACCAACAAAGTTGATTGAACTCGGCCAGATTTTCGGTTGTGCCTTCGGCTGTATTCTGTTGGTGCTCCATCCTGCCAACATACATCAATTCTCTCGGCAGCAGTATTTACTATTTAAGTTCGTTTTCAGCGAGTGTATTTTCGCTCATTCTCAATTTGTTCTTTGTTCTCACTTTCTTTGTTTCTTCTTGTATTGTTGCTGTTTTTAGATTGAAGTTAGTGAGCAGTTTTCAGTTTTGTGTGCAGTTTTCTGCTTGCAGTTTTCAGCAGAAATTAAGTCAATTGCAGCAGCAGTCTTCAGCAGTTTTTTAGCTTCTTTTCTTCACTGTTTTTCAGTTCTTTTCTCCACTATTTTTCAGTCTTTTGCAGCAGGAGTATTCAGCAGCAAAAGTATTCCTTGTGTATGTTATTTTCTTGAGAAGCGCTGAAATTAATCGACATTTTCAGTTTTGGAATAGTTGCTTGCAGCAGCTAGTCATTTCGGTTTGCAAATCAATGTCAGCCGGCAGTGAGATATTATTCTTCTACTTCTTAGCTTCTATAGCTATCGGAGAAGAAGTAAGTTTGAATACTTGGGGGCAAATTTTAAAAAGGCACCATTCACCCCCCCTCTGTTGCCATATCCGGTCCTACAACATCAAAAGGCTCTAACTGTATAACCATGAGGTTGGCAACAAACTCCTCACCATCTATTCCAACCACACAGCCAGGGCATATTGTGGAACTAGCAATGATACCACTTGGGATACTAACCACAACCGATTGGGAAATCTGTTGGACACTCAACTTGGCCTTCCTAACAAACTCCCGGGACACAAAAGAATAGGTAGCACCGGAGTCAAAAAGTACAAGAGCTTCACAAGAGTCCACTAACAAGGTACCTGTCACCACGTCAGGTCGACCCGCGGACTCAGCAACAGGCAGTGAGTAGACTCCGAGGGGTGTCGGGGTGGCAAGAGCCCCGACGCTCTGCTGTGGCGGCAACGGGATTGGAGGCGGAGTAGCATGCTGGAGGAGTCGGTGCAGGATGCCGGAATATCCGTGGTGGAGCCTGGATAGAGGAGGCTGCGACACGAGGCGCCGTCATCATCTGGACTGATCCCCGAGGTGTAGTATTTGATGAAGATGAAGATACTGGCTCCCACTTGATGATGCTAGTGGGATTCTGACGACAAACCAACATTTGGTGGCCCGCTTGACCACAATGCTGACAGTCCCCCGTCCAGGAACACTCAGCAGCGCGGTGTCCATCACCGCACTTGAAACAAATCATGCCTTGCCCTGGGACAGGACGCAAGGCTGAGGTTGCCGATGAAGAACGAGGCACTGAAGAAAACGGCCTCGAAGTCTTGGACTTGGATGATTGTGGGGGACGCTGGCCCCACTTGGACTTCTTAGGAGCGGGCCGCTGAGATGACCCACCCCCTTCAGTGAAGCTCCTCTTCTGGTCACCACCAGAAGCGCTCGGACCACCAGAGGGTTGCATCCCTTTAGTGAGCTGCATCTCCGTCTCCATCCCTCTGGCCTGCTCCACCACGGACCTAAAGTCGCGCATTGCAGTAGCTCCCATGACATGCCGGAACTCAGAGTTGAGCCCTCTGCGGAACCTTTTGGCCTTCTCCAGGTCGTTGCTTGCGACCGATGGCACGAAGTGGATCAGGTTGTTGAATCCTGCCTCGTACTCAGCTACGGTCATCTTTCCCTGCACAAAAGTCGATAGGGAGACCTCCATACTCTCCACAAAAGAATCTGGGTAATACTTGAAAGCATCTAGGCCCCTAAAAATGATTTTGGTAATTAATGAGTTTATATGAATATGGGACTAACTATTTAATGAGTGTTTAAAGGTTAAGTCCAGATAATGGTTGACAAATGCAAGCCAAAGGACAAGGTTGAAGATCAAACATGGCTCAAGATAAAGGTATATGTAGAATAGGATCCCTTTTTCCATTTTACCGGTCTTAGGAGAATGGTGGAAGACCGGATTATAGGTTAAATAATCGTACCATAAAGAGGGATCATGGCAAGTAGCTTGATAGCAATTCTTAAGTGTCCATGGATCAACTAGGATCATGCATTCTTGAAAAATCTGTTTTAAAAGCCAAAGCGTACTCGTGCGACGAGCGGTAGTTCCATGATTTTCAACGTCGGTACTACCGTCGAGCGGTAGTACCGCTGAAAAAATCGGAACTACCGGCGATCGGAAGTACCGAACCTCAAGCGGACCCATTTTTCCAGAGAGCACCCTCCGGACGCATTTCCAAAATCTGAGGAAGCGGTAGTTCCGCTATCAGAGCGGTACTACCGGCCACAGGTAGTTCCGGAGGGGGATCGGACCCTTTTCTCCAGAGAACACCCTCCGGATGCCCTTTGAGTTTTTAAGAGGCGGTAGTTCATTGTCATAGCGGTACTACCGGCTACGTGTAGTTCGGAGGGGAACCGAGCCTTTTTCCAGAGACTTTTGGAGCTCGGCTCAGCGGTAGTACTGCGCCGACTTTGCCGTACTACCGGTGAGCGGTAGTACCGGACTTTACAACGGTAGTAGTACCGCCGACGGTCCAACGGTCCATCGCAGAGGCTCGACATAGCCGCTCTGCTGCGTCGATATGGGGAGCGGTACTACAGGCCTCGCACCCGTGATAGTTCCGCCGCCGATTTTTCCGGAATTTGTTCCAAGCGGCTAGTTTTGGTAGGTGGAAGGTATAAATACTGCACCACTTGCTCATAGACAGTTGTGAGAGACTCTATTGATCATCCTTGAGCATTGGGCATTCACTCCACACCTACTTTCACTCTTGAGCATTCATTTGAGGTGTTTGAGCAAAAAGTGCATAGCATTTACTAGTTTGATCCTTGGCACTAGTTTGCAATCAAGCGAAGCTCGTGATTTGTTACTCTTGGTGCTTGCCACACCGGACGATTGGGAGAAGCTTGATCGGTGATCTTCTCAAAGGAGATTATGAGAAGACCGGTTTTCTTGTGAAGGTTGGAGCTCACCTACCGGGCGGGGAAGAGCTACCTCTAGTGACCGAGGTGCTTGACTTAATTTGTGGAGCCGGTTCGATTCGTTCGAGCTTACCTCAACGTGGACTAGTGGGAACCGGCAAGTTTCCGATACCACGGTAAAAACATCGAAGTGTGCACATCTCTCTTTTTGCTTCCTAATAGCCCTAAGTTTACTTGCTTAGTATTGTGTTTTGCCCTTGCTAGGACTAGTATTGTTATTTGCTTGACTAGTATTGTGTAGGCTTAAATTGTCTTTCATTATTGTTCTTAGAATTAAAGAAATTTAATCTAGTTGAAAAGAAAATTTTAAAAACCGCCTATTCACCCCCCTCTAGTCGGTATCCTTGATCCTACAAGTGGTATCGAGCTTGGTCTCTCATTTTAGACTTAACCGTCTAGAGAGAAAGGATGGCTAGCGAGGATTTGCTATAGGCAAGGCACCGTTCTTTGATGGATCAAATTATGCTTATTGAAAAATTAGAATGTCAATTTATTTAAAGGACATGAGTCCAAGTGTTTGGAAAATTGTAAATGAGGGTTACGTCATGGCGCTTGATCCATTGAATCCAACGGATCAAGACGGGCGCAATGCTCATTTAGATGCCCAAGCAATGAATGCTATATTTGGAGCTTTAAACGCGGATGAGTTCAATAGGGTGAGCAATCTTGAAACGGCTCATGCTATTTGGACAACCCTTTCCGAAATCCATGAAGGGACATCCACGGTTAAAGAAGCAAAATTGCATCGGCTTAAGATCAAATATGAGACATTCACAATGTTGCCTCATGAGGACATCAATGAGATGTACACACGACTCAACAACATTGTGAATGAGCTCAAAGGCCTTGGTACTAACCTTTTCGATCTTGATATTGTGAGAAAGATGCTTAGGGCTTTCTTGAGAGAAATCGAAATGTTGGTGACACTCTTCCTCAACTCACCGGAGTTAGCAAGAATGACTCCAACACAACTATTAGGTAACCTCATCACAAATGAGCTATACAAGAAGGATAAGGAGGAGCTCTTGGAGCAATCCTCATCAAAGGCAAAAGATCACCGCCTTCAAAGCCAAAGCGGTGGTAAGTGAAGAATCCGAAGATGATGAGGAAAACTCCGAAGAAGAACTTGCTCTTCTAGTAAGAAGGATGAACAAGTTCATGAGAAGGCGTTCAAACCGAAGCGCAAACTATGACAAGGCAAAGAAGGGGCACTCCTACTCGAACAAGCGATATAGCAACATCCGTTGCTATGAATGTGATGAGAAAGGGCACATTGCCTCAAATTGCCCCAACAAGAAAGATGACAAAGAGAAGTCATCAAACAAGAAGAGCTACAACGGCAAGAAGAAGTTTTTCAAGAAGCTTCACAAAGATGGCAAAAATGAAGCCCACATTGGAGAGTGGGATTTCGAAGAGGAGTATTCCGACTCCGACACAAGTGAGGATGAGTCCTCCAAGAAGAAGGGACTTGTCGGAATTGCAATCAAGGAGGCTTCATCACTATTCTCTACTCCAACTTGCCTCATGGCGAAAGGAGATAAGGTAAAATTCTTTGATGATGATGAGCCTTCATATGAAGATCTTATGGATATGCTTGTTGAACTAAATGAATTTCTTGGAAAAGAGAAATCAAAATTTAAGATTTTGAAGAGGGAACACACATCTCTACAAGAATCTTATAAGGAGCTAAAGGAAGCTCATGATTTGCTTATCCATGAAAAATCTTGCACTAGCATTGGAATAACTTGTGATATTATAAATGAAATGCCAAGTGTAAAAGTATCTAAATCTAGCATATCTACATCATGTGATGAACTTCTTGCCATGACATGCTCTTCTAATATTGATTCTAGAAATGCTCTATCTTTTGTCCATGATGATTTACTTGTTCATGAAAACAAAAGTTTAAAAGAACAAGTGTTAAAATTAAACAAAAGCTTGGAGAGAGCATACAAAGGAAAAACTACACTTGATAAACTATTAAGTGATCAAAGATGCTCATTCAACAAAGAAGGACTTGGGTACATTCCCAAGAAAGGTAAGAAACCGGCATACAAGCCCTCAAGGTTTGTAAAAGAAAATGGTAAGTATTGTACAAAATGCCGGGATTTGGGACATGAGTCTCAAAATTGTTCTAAGGGTAAGATTCAATCCATTGGTCTATATGATTCATGTTATATGCTTAGAAAAACTGAAAATGGAAATATTATTGCTCATTTTATTGGCACCTCGATTTTGGGTGCTAAAAGGAAATCCATTTGGGTGCCCAAAACCTTGGTTACTAACCTCCAAGGACCCAAATAAATTTGGGTACCTAAAAGAACTTGATTTTCTTTTGTAGGTGAACTACAAAACCGGTGGAAGGCATTGGGTGTTAGATAGTGGAAGCACCCAACACATAACCGGAGACCGAAAAATGTTCACCACCTTTGAGAGCGGGAGCAATGAGAAAATCACCTTTGGGGACAATAGCAAAGGAAAGGTACTTGGTTTGGGTAAAATTGCTATCTCAAATGACCTTTCCATTTCCAATGTGTCTTTAGTAGAAACATTAAATTTTAATTTGCTATCCGTTGCTCAATTATGTGATTTAGGCTTAACTTGTTCCTTCTCTAAAGAAAATGTCATTATTTCAAAAGAAAATGAAAAAGAGATTGTTTTCAAAGGTTTTAGATTTGGAAATCTTTATTTAGTGGATTTCACTTCAAATGAGTCTTGCTTAAAAACTTGTTTAATTGCAAAAACATCTTTGGGTTGGTTATGGCATAGAAGGTTAGGTCATGTGGGTATGGTTCAACTTAAAAGCTTTTCAAACATGACTTAGTTGTTGGCTTGAAAGATGTGAAGTTTGAGAAAATAGACTTTGTAGTGCTTGCCAAGCCGGAAGCAAGTTGCAAACTCTCATCCTTCCAAAAGTATCATGTCAACATCTAGGCCATTGGAACTCTTACATATGGATTTGTTTGGGCCAACAACCTATAAGAGTATCGGAGGCAATAGTTATTGTTTAGTCATTGTAGATGACCACTCTAGATATACATGGGTGTTCTTCTTAAATGACAAAGGCGAAACCTCCGGAATTTTCAAAAGTTTCTCAAAAAGAGCCCAAAATGAATTTGATTTTAAAATAAAGAAAATTAGAAGTGACAATCGTTCGAGTTCAAAACACTAAAATTGAAGATTTTGTGATGAACTTGAATAAAGCATGAACTTTCCACAACCCGCACTCCGAGCAAAATGGAGTTGTAGAAAGGAAAATCGAACATTAATTGAAATGACTAGGACAATGCTTGATGAATATAATACTTCCGATAGATTTTGGGCGGA
Organism: Bonia amplexicaulis; assembly: GCA_036346245.1. Lineage (NCBI taxonomy): Eukaryota > Viridiplantae > Streptophyta > Magnoliopsida > Poales > Poaceae > Bonia > Bonia amplexicaulis. The sequence goes on from CM070764.1 coordinate 13,335,105, forward strand.
AGCTATTAACACCGCTTGTCATGCCATAAATCACCTTTATTTGCATCGTCTTTTGAAAAAGACTTCCTATGAACTTCTCATTGGGAGAAAACCGAACATTTCCTACTTTAGAGTATTTGGGTGCAAATGCTACATCTTAAGAAAGGGTGTTCGGCTCTCTAAATTTCAAAGTCGATGTGATGAAGGATTTTTATTAGGATACTCTTCAAATAGCAAAGCTTATAGAGTTTTCAATAAAAATTCGGGATTAGTTGAGGAATCTTGTGATGTGCAATTTGATGAAACTAATGGCTCTCAAGATGAGCAAGATAATTTGGATGATGTAGGAGAAGAAGGATTACGCAAAGCTGTGGAAAACATGCAAATTGGCGACATTAAGCCAAAGGAAGATACTACATCACCCACCTCATCAAGACAAGTTGAACCACCTACTTCTTCAACTTCAAACGATATACAAGTAATAGATGATGAAGCAAAAGATCAACAACAACCATTCAAAATCCATAATGCAATTGCTAAAGATCATCCAATAGATCAAATATTGGGTGATGTAAGTAAGGGTGTTCAAACTCACTCTAGAGTAGCTTCATTTTGTGAACATTATTCGTTTGTATCTTCTCTTGAGCCAAAGTTTGTAGAAGAAGCTCTAGATGATCCGGATTGGATAAATGCCATGCATGAAGAGCTAAACAACTTCTCCAAAAATGATGTATGGACATTGGTGGAAAGGCCCAAGGAGCAAAATGTGATTGGTACAAAATGGGTCGTTCGAAACAAGCAAGATGAAAACGGACTTGTGGTAAGAAATAAAGCAAGGTTAGTTGCTCAAGGCTACACTCAAGTTGAGGGTTTAGATTATGATGAAACCTTTGCACCCGTACCTAGACTTGAGTCAATTAGAATTTTATTAGCTTTTGCATCTAGCTTTGATATTAAATTATTTCAAATGGATGTTAAAAGTGCCTTTTTAAATGGAACTATCTCCGAACTTGTCTATGTTGAACAACCTTCGGGGTTCGAAGATTTAAAATATCCTAATCATGTATACAAGCTCTCTAAGGCGCTATATGGTTTAAAACAAGCTCCTAGAGCATGGTATGAGCGCCTTCGAGATTTTCTTGTTACAAAAGGATTTAAAATTGGAAAAGTAGATACCACTCTATTCACAAAAGTTATCAATGATGATTTCTTTGTTTGTCAAATATATGTTGATGATATTATATTTGGTTCTACTAATCAAGACTTTTGCAAAGAATTTGGTGATATGATGTCTAGGAATTTGAAATGTCAATGATTGGTGAACTAAGCTTTTTCCTTGGACTACAAATCAAGCAATTCAAGGATGGAACTTTCATAAGCCAAACAAAGTATGTAAAAGACTTATTCAAGAAGTTGGGATGGAAGATGCGAAACCTATCAAAACACCAATGGCAACAAATGGGCATTTAGACCTCGACGAAGGAGGTAAGTCGGTAGATACTAAGCTTTATAGATCTATGATTGGTAGTTTGCTCTATCTTACCGCATCTAGGCCCGATATCATATTTAGTGTTTGTATGTGTGCTAGGTTTCAAGCTTCTCCAAAAGAATGTCATTTAAAGGCCGTAAAAAGGATTTTGAGATATTTAAAACATTCCTATAACATAGGGCTTTGGTATCCTAAAGGTGCTAAATTTGAATTAATTGGATATTCGGATTCCGATTATGCGGGTTGCAAAGTGGATAGAAAAAGCACCTCGGGATGTTGTCAATTCTTAGGAAGATCCTTAGTTTCTTGGTCCTCAAAGAAACAAAACTCCGTAGCACTTTCAACCGCCGAAGCCGAATATGTATCCGCCGGAAGTTGTTGTGCTCAATTATTATAGATGAGGCAAACCTTGATGGACTATGGAATCAATTTTGATAAAGTGCCTCTATTGTGTGATAATGATAGTGCTGCCAAAATCTCAAATAATCCAGTCCAACACTCAAGAACCAAGCATATAGATATCCGCCACCATTTCTTGAGAGATCATGTTGGCAAGGGAGATATTTGCATTAGCCACATCCGGACTGAAAACCAATTAGCGGACATTTTCACCAAGCCTTTAGATGAAAGTCATTTTTGCAAATTAAGGAGTGAATTAAATGTCTTAGATTATTCCAACATTGCATAATTTTATGGCACACTTAAATGCATACTTCTTTGGAGTGGCTTGGACAATGTTGTGCAAAAAGTTCTTGTGAAAAAGTTTCCAAATTTGATTAAATGCAAAAATTATTTAAAATTATTATTTTAATACATTTAATGCATAATGATCCTTAAAGATGTGAGTTGAGTGCAAAAACTAGGGATCATTTGTGCAAAAACTAGGGATCATTTGCATAATATACCTTTCCTCTCATAGTCCTGCAAGTCTCAGAAAAATCGGTACTACCGCAGTCTCCAGCGGTACTACCGTTGAGCGGAACTACTGCCATGCAGTGAACTACGGATTTAACTTAAAAATTGGGAGGTGTCAAACCCTATTTCCTGCGGCCTCCTCTCTCTCTCCCCACCCAAGACGGTTCTTCCGCCTCCCTTCCCGCCTCTCTCTCTCTCTCTCCCTCTCAAAAACTCCCCAAAAACCGCTCTCGGATCTCCAAATCCACTCGGTTTTTCCTCGGATTTTTGAGCCTTGCGACTTCCCCAGTGATCTCCTCCTCCATCCCTCAAGGTATTTCGGATCATCCCTATCTTTTATTGTCTCTTTGAACCCTAGATTGATTTTTTAGGGTTTTCAAAATGCGGATGATTCTTTGAGGTCAAAACTAGGGTAAATGTGGTATTTTGGTGTCTAGAGGTGTTTGCACACCCATTCCATGGATTCAATCCAAGAAAACACCAAAATCTCAAACCCATTGCTTAACCCTAGAATCGGTCAGGTAAGCGGTACTACCGCCCGAGTTTCTGGGCGAAAGTTATGCCTGTTTTAGTGCGCTGTCCAGAGAGTCCGACGTGAATTTGGATGCTTTAGAAAAGGGTTTGGATCGGTTAGTAAATGGCCGAATCAGAGAGTCTCCCCAACTAAGTTTTTGTAGATAATTTAATTATCTTTACAGAGAGTCCAAGAACGCTTAATTTGGAGTTACGTACTGAAAGTTATGATTTTTGGAAGTCGGTACATGTCTGTGGTTGGGCAGATTTGGCCGAGGGAGTTGGGGATTTAATTGAGATAAATTGTTGGGTTAATTGGGGTTGCTGTTATTTTATATCTAGAAACCCGCTACTGTCATGTTAGTAATTATTAATTAAATATTCAGGAGGAGAGCGGATTCCGGGGGTTGTGCCTTCTACGCGTTCTTCATTTTCTCGCGGTTGAGGCAAGTATAACCTTGCTATGATTAATCCGTGTGATTGAGTGATTTGGATGATATGAGTGGTGTTTGAGTTATGAATGCTTTACTTATGAATTTGAGTAATGTTACGAGTTGTTAATGCTATTTATGTTCTGTTTACATTATGACATTTATGAGATTTGTTGATGCGTAGTATGGTGAATGCATTTTATCTTGTTGATACATTCACATATATGCATCATATTGAGAATTGTTGAAATCTTGGTCATGTGGTGATCAAGATCGAGATCCCCACACTTGTGGAGTGTGGGCACTGGTCCCCTGCACTGGAGGGTGCAGGCATGGGTGTGCATTGACGGATGCACACCCGCGTCTGGGTAAAATGCGAAAGAGATGAGAAAGAGGAGTTTTTGATCATAATGCATAGCATGAATTTCATATGTAATATGTTTAACTTGAGAGTTAATGTTCATGCTTGCATTTGATACTGATTATACTTGCCGAGTCGTTGGACTCACTCTTGTTGTTGTTTGTCTATTTTAGGTACCAATGTGAGATCGGCATACATGGGGACATGAATGGCTAGTTCAGATTCACGTGCACAATTCCTTCATTAAGAAATAAAGACAAATCATGATAATCTTGTTGGCTTGATAGCTTAATTGGTTCGATTTATATTTCATCGATTAAATGTAATAAAGACTTAGTACCATTTGATATTATCTTTCCGTTCATTATTTAGAACTTGTGCTATTCATGTTTGTCGGAATCTGTTATTTCGTTATTAAACAAAGGAGGTCATGCCGAAATTTCTAGGTGATTTATATTAGTTGTTGATATATTGTGGATAGTTAGTAGCATTTCGTGCCTATGTTAGGTCGGGTGTTTCTGATTGGTATCGAGCGGTCAGAGGTCCGTGGTAGTGAAAATATTAAATTTGACACATCGTGCACGTAGATGGGAATGGGTTTTGCATCGCATCCGTATCATTCTTCTTGCTTCGATAATTAATTGTGTGTCATGTGTGACTCTATATTTATTTATGTTATATAGAGATGGCAAGGGTAGAGGCCGTGGTCGTGGTCGTGGCGTTCAGAGCGCCGGACGAAGCCAGCCGTGCCCCGCCAGATTGAATGCAATCTGCGCCGAGAGGCGAGTCCGTGGGATCGAGAGGAAGAGGTTGCTTCACGGTTCGGAAACCGTCTCCACCCCGCACCCGAGCCGCGCTGCGGTCATTCCTGCGCCTTGCCGGCGGTGGGTGTGATGGGTCCGCATCGGTGGAATGCGTTGAGGTTGGATACTTCGATGGACTAGGGGCGCCAGATTGATGCTTGCTAACGGTTGCGTCACATAGAGACATCTAGAGGTGTTGGGGCTACCATCGGCGGCGAGCTCGGTTTGTGGCCTTCGGTTGAAGGGCGGCGGATCTCGGTGGGAAGGAGTCCTGTCGGCTAGATCCACGCCTTAGGGCGGCGACTTGGGAGGTGTTCTCGGGCGATTCAGAAGAGGTTCTATCGACTCATTTGTGGAGAGGATGGAGGTTTCATTGAATGATTACAAGCGTGGCAAGATGTCGATGTCGAGTACGGGTGGGATTCCACAACATAATCGCCTGCACTTTGTGGCTACCAATGAGGTGGAGAAGGCCAAGAGGTTCCGCAGAGGACTTAGGCGGGAGTTTCGACGGTATTGGGAGCTTTGGAGCTCCGTGACTTTAGCTCCCTGGTGGAGCAAGCGAGAGGCATGGAGTTAGAGATGCGCTTGGGAGGGCTGCATGGGACCGGTGGTCATGCGGCTCCCGAGGGTGCAGAGTAGCCGAGGAAGAGTTTTGGCGGTGGTAGGTCGGTCGTGAAGCCGGTTCACAAGAAGTTCAAGGGTCGCAAATTCTTTCAAGTCTAAGTTCAACAAGTCCCGTGCGTCTTCCACTTTTCGTCCTTCACCGGTGTTCGATGGTACGTCCGGTCCCGGTCGAGGGATGAAATGTTTCAAGTGTGGTGAGGACATCGTGCGGCGAGTGTGTTTGGTGGGAGCTTGTCGCCATTGTGGTCCGGAGGGCCACAAGGCAATGGTCTGTAAGCGTAATCCCGCCAAAGATCATCAAGTGGGAGCCGTTCAGCGGCTCGATCGGCGCCAGCCTTCTTCCGGGGTCGGTCACGAGATGCTAGCAATGCCCTACTCGAACTTGGGCGCCGACCCGTCTCACTACCCTTCGCTGGAGGATGCCTCCGGTACTTTTGGCCGCCTCCTCCTGCGGCGTTGTTTCCAGCGATGGCGCCTTGCCTCCTCTGCGGTGGCGGCTCGCCATACCCGGTGTCTGCGCGGCGCCCGGCACTCAGCGTCGATCTCCCACGCCTTGCCGACGGCCGAGCCAGCAGTCGTCCCGATGTGGTGACAGTGCGCTTTTGGTGGACTCGGTGGAGGCTTATGTTCTGCTTTGATTCGAGCTACTTTCTCTTTGCTTCCATAGAGTTTGCTAGTCGGGCGAGTTGAGTTTGCGCCTATAGCTCACTGTTTTGGTTCATTCACGGTGGAATTCTTTCTAGTTCCACGATGCATCTGTCCGGGTTGTACGATTACCATAGATGGAGAGCATTTTGTTGCTAATCGATGGTTTTGAGGATGGAGTCGTTTGATGTTATTTTGGGAATGGATTGGTTGCATAGTTACCGTCTTTGTCATATCTTGTTTTGGAAGACAAGAACTTTGCAATCGCCGTCGAACCAAGAGTTAGTGTTTGGTGTAGTGCACCCTCTGCACACCCAAAGTGTTGGCTAGTCTTTTCCCGGTAGTAGAGCGGTAAGAGTGGATTTCTTTTATCCCTTGTGGAAAAGCCAAATTCCTCTTTGATTGCAGAGCAGATTCCGGTGGTCCGGAATTGTGGACGTTTTCAGCGAGTTGCTGGGATGCCACCTCCGCGTCCGGTGGAGTTCGGGACTGACTTGGTGCCGTGAGCACGACCGGTTCTATAACTCCGCACTGCTTTGGCTCGACTGCCCAAGAAGAGTTAAAGAAGCAATTGGATGATCCGAAGGCAAAGGATCTTATCCGTCCGAGTGTGTCTCCGTGGGGAGCACCAGTGTTATTTGTCAAGAAGAAAGATGGGAGTTGGCGTATGTGTATTGATTACCGTGCTCTCAATCAGTTAACCATCAAGAATAAGTATCCTTTACCCCGTATCGAGGATTTGTTTGATCAGTTGAGGGGAGCTAAGGTATTTTCAAAGATTGATCTCCAGTCGGGGTACAATCAAATTCCTGTCCGAGAGGAGGACATTGAGAAAACGGCGTTCTCCACGAGGTATGGGCATTTTGAATTTAAAGTTATGTCTTTTGGACTAACAAATGCCCCTACCGCTTTCATGGAGACAATGAACAGGATGTTACATGAATATTTGGACGACTTTGTGGTCGTATTCATTGATGATATCTTGATTTATTCCAAGAGCGAAGCAGATCATGAGCAGCATCTGAGACAAGTGTTGGCAACACTAAGAGAGCATAAGTTTTATGCGAAGCTCAAGAAGTGTGAGTTCTGGGTGACCCAGGTGGGGTTCTTGGGTCACATCATCAGCGATAAAGGAGTCTCTGTTGATCCAAGTAAAGTTTCTTTAGTGGTGGATTGGGAGAGGCCGACCAATGTCAAGGAGGTGAGGAGCTTCCTCGGATTGGCAGGTTATTATCGGCGCTTTGTGCAAGATTTCTCCATCATCGCCAAGCCCTTGTCGAAGCTTACTCGAGAAGGACATGAGGTTTCGGTGGGACGATGATTGTGAGCGCAGCTGGATTTTGAAGGAAAAGTCGGTGACCGCCTGTTCTCACCGTTCGAGCCGAGAAGCGATTCACGCTTTCTCGATGCATCAAGAGTTGGGTTGGGTTGTGTGCTTATGCAAGATGGTAAGGTTCTGGCTTATGCATCGAGGCAGCTGAAAAAGCATGAACAGAATTACCCTACCCATGATTTAGAGTCGGTCTGCAGCTTGTGTTTGCATTGAAGCTTTAGAGGCACTATCATGCGGTGAGACTTGTGACGTGTTTACCGATCACAAGAGTCTCAAGTACATCTTTACCCGAAGGATCTGAATTTGAGGCGCAGCAGATGGTTAGAGTTGATCAAGGATTATGATCTAACCATTCAAGATCATCCGGTAAGGCCAATGTGGTGGCCGATGCTCGAGTCGCAAGGCGACGCCTGCTACCCTGGATTGTTTGATTGCTGATTTTGATCGTATGGGGATATCTTACTGCTATGCGGTACGGCCCGAGTGGAGACCCAGTTGATCCTAGAGTCAGCTATACCAGAGTGAGTGCGGGAGGCACAACAGTCTGATCAGTTGCTTCAGAGGGTGATGAAACGGTTGGAGATGGGAAAAGAAGGGGATTTCACTTGGATATGTCGGTGCATTGCGCTTTAAAGGCGTTTATGCGTCTTGAAAGCGGGGTTAAGGATGACATTTTGAGAGAAGCTCATCGCACTCGTATCTGATTCATCCGGAGAGACTAAGATGTATCGTGATTTGAGCGAATTTACGGTGGAAAAGGATGAAGGTGGATATAGCCAATTATGTGGCCTCGTGTGGTATTTGTCAGCAAGTGAAAGCTGAACATAAGAGGCCAGCCGGAAAAGATTTATTAATTGCTTAGTTAATAGAGAGATGGACTTAAGTGAGAAGATTTATTAAAAGAGTTTTGGGGGGGGTTTTCTGGAAAGTTAAGACAACCTGGCTTGGGCTTGGCCTGTGGGATTTTCTAGGCCCAAGAGGGAGGGAGGCCACCACTTAAAACCCCGGCAGCCCCCACCCTGCGGCTCCACCCCTGCGCCCCTCCGGCGGCAGCCTCCCTCCTTCTTTTCGCGCTTTGCCGCCGCCGCCGCCGCCCGCCGCCTGCTGCCGCCGCCGCCTTCTCCGTGCCGTGTCGCCGTCCTCGCTGCGCCGTGGTACCTCCGTCTTCGTCGTCGCCTTCGTCGTCGTCGTCTTGTTCCCCGGAGCGCCGTCGTCGACGTTCGTCGCTATACCGCGTGGATCCGGAGGAAGGAGAGGAGGAGATCGCGGCGTGTTCGTAAATCGTTCGTCGTCGTGTTCGTCGACGTGTTCGTCCTCGTGTCGTCAAGGGTAACTCCGTTGGTCCTCTAGATGAGTTTTAATCAAGTTGGATTTCGTCTGTTTTCTGGACCGCCGTGACAGTTTGGGTTAATCGGCTGTTCTGGGTTAGATCCGTCAGGATTCAGGTCTGGACCTCTTCTAGAAAATTGTAGAGGACTTAATTATCTTTCCAGGGAGTGCTAGAACGCGTTATTCCGAGTTGTGTAGCAAAAGTTATGAATTTTCTAGTGCTGCTGTTCTGCAGATCGGAGTAGTTCTGGATAGATTTTAATAGATCAGTTTGTGCGACGGGTAATCGGGCGAATCAGAAATTCTTCATGTTAGGAAAGTTTTAGATAATTTTCTTAGCTTTCCATAAATATCAAGAAGTCTGGATTCCGAGTTTCGGGGCGAAAGTTATGCCTGTTTTAGTGCGCTGTCCAGAGAGTCCGATGTGAATTTGGATGCTTTAGAAAAGGGTTTGGATCGGTTAGTAAATGGCCGAATCAGAGAGTCTCCCCAACTAAGTTTTTGTAGATAATTTAATTATCTTTACAGAGAGTTCAAGAACGCTTAATTTGGAGTTACGTACTGAAAGTTATGATTTTTGGAAGTCGGCTGTCTGTGGTTGGGCAGATTTGGCCGAGGGAGTTGGGGATTTAATTGAGATAAATTGTTGGGTTAATTGGGGTTGCTGTTATTTTATATCTAGAAATCCGCTACTGTCATGTTAGTAATTATTAATTAAATATTCAGGAGGAGAGCGGATTCCGGGGGTTGTGTCTTCTACGCGTTCTTCATTTTCTCGCGGTTGAGGCAAGTATAACCTTGCTATGATTAATCCGTGTGATTGAGTGATTTGGATGATATGAGTGGTGTTTGAGTTATGAATGCTTTACTTATGAATTTGAGTAATGTTCTGAGTTGTTAATGCTATTTATGTTCTGTTTACATTATGGCACTTATGAGATTTGTTGATGCGTAGTATGGTGAATGCATTTTATCTTGTTGATACATTCACATATATGCATCATATTGAGAATTGTTGAAGTCTTGGTCATGTGGTGATCAAGATCGAGGTCCCCACACTTGTGGAGTGTGGGCAATTGGTCCCTGTGCGGAGAGTGCAGGCATGGGTGTGCATTGACGGATGCACACCGCGTCACCGGTAAAATGCGAAAGAGATGAGAAAGAGGAGTTTTGATCATAATGCATAGCATGAATTTCATATGTAATATGTTTAACTTGAGAGTTAATGTTCATGCTTGCATTTGATACTGATTATACTATTTGAGTCGTTGGACTCACTCTTGTTGTTGTTTGTCTATTTTAGGTACCAATGTGAGATCGGCATACATGGGGACATGAATGGCTAGTTCGATTCACGTGCACAATTCCTTCATTAAGAAATAAAGACAGTCATGATAATCTTGTTGGCTTGATAGCTTAATTGGTTCGATTTATATTTCATCGATTAAATGTAATAAAGACTTAGTACCATTTGATATTATCTTTCCGTTCATTATTTAGAACTTGTGCTATTCATGTTTGTCGGGCTGTTATTTCGTTATTAAACAAAGGAGGTCATGCCGAAATTTCTAGGTGATTTATATTAGTTGTTGATATATTGTGGATAGTTAGTAGCATTTCAGGCCTATGTTAGGCTGGGGTGTTACAACTACGGCTCTGTGTAGTTCCGAGGGGAACCGAGCCTTTTTCCAGAGTGACTTTTGGAGCTCGGCTCAGCGGTAATCTGCGCCGACTTTCTGATCTCTGGGTGAACGGTAGTACCGACTTTACAACGTCGGTAGTACCGCCCGACGGTCCAACGGTCCTCGCAGAGGCTCGACATAGCCGCTCTGCTGCGTCCGATAGGGGAGCGGTACTACCGGCCTCAGACCGGCGGTAGTTCCGCTCGCCCTGATTTTTCTGGAATTTGTTCCAAACGGCTAGTTTTGGTAGGTGGAAGGTATAAATACCGTACCACTGCTCATAGACAGTTGTGAGAGACTCTATTGATCATCCTTGAGCATTGGGCATTCACTCCACACCTACTTTCACTCTTGAGCATTCATTTGAGGTGTTTGAGCAAAAAGTGCATAGCATTTACTAGTTTGATCCTTGGCACTAGTTTGCAATCAAGCGAAGCTCGTGATTTGTTACTCTTGGTGCTTGCCGGCACCTGGACGATTGGGAGAAGCTTGATCGGTGATCTTCTCAAAGGAGATTGTGAGAAACCCGGTTTTCTTGTGAAGGTTGGAGCTCGCCTACCGGAGCGGGAAGAGCTACCTCTAGTGATCGAGGTGCTTCGGCTTAATTTGTGGAGCCGGTTCGATTCGTTCGAGCTTACCTCAACGTGGACTAGTGGGAACCGGCAAGTTTCCAATACCACGGTAAAAACATCGAAGTGTGCACATCTCTCTTTTTGCTTCCTAATAGCCCTAAGTTTACCTGCTTAGTATTGTGTTTTACCCTTGCTAGGACTAGTATTGTTATTTGCTTGACTAGTATTGTGTAGGCTTAAATTGTCTTTCATTATTGTTCTTAGAATTAAAGAAATTTAATCTAGTTGAAAAGAAAATTTTAAAAACCGCCTATTCACCCCCCTCTAGTCGGTATCCTTGATCCTACAATACTTCGCGTTGAACTGCTTGACAAAGACTTCCTGTGGCGGGACCACAGGCGGGGTCCCGCCGAAGAACCCTTCCCACCAGATATCCACCTAACCCTTCAACTGGAAAGCCACAAAGCGAGCTTTCAACTGAGAGCTCATCTCTAGGGCTTCAAACTGCCTCCCCATGTAGCGCAGCCAATCCGCAGCTTGGACTGGTGTACCCGAACCATCAAAGGTATCTAACCGCAAGGCCAACCACTCGCGAAGGCTCATTCTTGCCTCTGGTATGGCCGAACAAAGAACGGGCAACAAGCAGAACGGCCACAAGCGGCCGCCGCCGGCTGACTGACAAAGCGCGGACCTCCTCTAAGAACTCCTGTAGCAAGGTAGAAGACCTTGCCAGATCTCTAGCTACAGACTGTTCAGCTGAAGCAACCTCTGCGTCGGGTGCCTCCTGCTGAACCTCAAGCGGTGGCTCCATTTGGGCATGGCCACGCCCACAGCCTCGGCCGCGACCTCCCCGACCACGCCCGCGTCCTCTAGCTCTCGGCATCTCTAAACAAGGCAGATAGCCAATCACACAACTAGCCCACAAACATCCATTTCAGTAGCACAAATTAACATCAAAGTTAACGAAAGCATAAATGCAATGTAGGACCCATTCCTCATCCTATGGTGCACCAGTGTGTCAAATTTTATCATTAGGCCTAAGTCAAATTTTAGTTGAATAATTAACCTAAGTTGTCAAATTTCTATACCACGGACCTAACATCCGCTCTGATACCAATTGTAACACCCCGCCCCTCCTCTAGGCCCGGAATGCTACCACTATTGCAAACTCTTACCATTCCTTCAATTACTAGAAGAATTTAAGTCAACATTAAAATATTTAGGTAGCAGCGAATACATACACCATAGTTTTTTTTCCTTTCAGCTCTTACTCTAGCATACTAGTAGAGACGAAAATAAACTGACAAAAGGTGGTACAAGGAGTGCTGCCGGTTTGTGAAGATTATTCATGTGCTACTCCCGCCCGTGCATGCCATCCTCAACAATCACCTAAAAACAATAAAGCAAGGGTGAGTCCACAGACTCAGTAAGCACAAAGCAAAACAGTAAATAACAGGTTTACGAATCAGTCCAGAACCATCACAGTTTCATTTACCATCCCCTTGCGCGTGCGCGGCGGTGGGGCGCTGGGCGCCACCGCCCGGTCGACGTGGCCTACGGGGTGAGCTCACGGCCACGACTTGCAGCCGGCCGGCCACCCCCTTCTGCAAGACGGTTTGCCCCTACTCTCTGTGTTTCTTATTCTACCTTTTGCATGCTATTGTTGTGCTATGGAATTGTGGAGGGATGATGAATGTACTCAATGGGTTGGCTTGGCGTGGGTTCGGTGGTCGTGGTTGTCGCCGTCCCCGGATGGCGTCGGCGCCGTCCTCACGCCCAGCCTTCCGAGCTCCTTGGGGCGCCTAACTTCTTGTCTTTCTCCTCCTTGCTCTCTGGTGGCCTCGCTCTCCTCCGGTTCCCTCTTCCTCAGTGCCTCTATGCGGTGTGGATGCCTTGGGATATTTGTCTTGGGTGGTGCTTCGCAGGAGGGCAGGGGTGGCAGGCATGCAGGCTATGGCAAGCATGCAGCTTGCCACGGCTCTGGGATAGCTGGCAGATGCATAAAGGCAGGTGATGTGTCTTGCTGGCTGTCCATTGCTCTCACTGTGCATTGCCCTTTATGCCCTTCCCCTTTAGCCTTGGCTGGTTATGGCACTATGGGCTTTTTGGTCCAACGGCCCCTACACTGCACTACTACTCTTTTGCAATTCAGTGGTATTACAAGGCGGCGATGGTAGTCCATCGAGGCGATGGCGGCACCGCCTCAACTACGTGATTGGAACTTGGGAGGTGATGGAGATGATGGGGGCGACAAGAATCGACGAGCAATTAGGAGCGCGATGGACGACGTTGGTGACTCCAGTGGCGGTAGCTATCAGAGATACAAGGAAGAAGGGCGACGGTGGTGGTAGCAGAAGGTTGAGATGCGGCAAAAGAAGATAGGAGGCAGAGAGTGATGTGTGGGAGGCGGCAACAATGAGGGAGGAGCTTGATGGAGTGCCTTGTCAGTGTTGGAGGCAACACGGGTGAAGCGGCGAGGAGGCCGCGCGCTTGGTAGAGTGGTGGTGGTGGACGGAGGCAGCATGGTGCAGCTGGCACTAGGGTTGGCCCCATGTTTTTAATAAGAGATGTGAGAGCAGCTGGGTTCTTTTGATTTCAATCCAACGGTTCAAGGATCTGACTAATTTCATGGAAGAAAATAGTCTATTCGGATAAAATTAGACCTATAACTTTAGTTCAAGACGTAAAGAAAATCTTAGCATATAGCCCAGTTATATATAGACATGCTCCTCTCGGCAGCCCAGACAACTCATCGGGCGGTCCAGCGTGGTTTCGTCGCGCTCGCCTCTCAGCCCAGCCCCTGCGTGGCTGAGGCGCGGGAAGCCGACGACGGCGATCCTGTGGCGCTGCTGCTGGCGTCGGCGGCGCTTCTGCTCCTCCTGGCGCTCGGCGCGCTCTCGCTGCCCACGGACTCCGACAACGCCGGCGGCCGCGGAGCCGCCCTCGCGCGCCCGCGCTTCCGCAGATCCGCGTTCGAGTCGTGCGTCTCGCCTTACCTTCAACTCCACATCCGGCCGTATTCTTCCTCGCATTTCTCGCGCGGCTGTCCGTGAGATTGACGTGCTGATCTGTTTTTTGTTTGCTGTGCTTGCGTGCAGGAGGCTGGAGATGCGTGGGGAGAAGGGAGAGCCGTGGACGGAGCTGCTGTCGTGGGAGCCGCGGGCGTTCGTGTACCACAACTTCCTCGTGAGTCTCTCGCCTCATTTGGTCTTGGTTTCGTGAAAAAAAGCCGCATCTTCAGATGATTGGTTGGTTCTAGGATGCGATTTCGCGTCATGCTTCGGGAGATCTCGGGTTGTTTTTTGTTTTGTTTTGACTGGCAATCTTAGATTAGCACTTGGCGCTCGTTTTAGCTTCTAATTTTATCATATTTTGAATTTTTTGTTTTTTTAAAGCTTTTTTATCGGTTCTTTTTTTCGTATTCGTTTGCGTTGTTCGTGATAAGCTAGCATTTTTTTTATTTTTAAATTTTTTAAATTTAATTACATTAAATAACATATTTTTAGCTACAGCAAAATTTTAGTTATTCTGATGCAATTTCAAATATAAGTTATAGTTTTTCAAATTTCAACCGAGGAGGCCTCTTGCTCATTTGATGCCATTTAGCTTAGCCTGGCTTTTTGAGTTGACATATCTGGATGCCTTGCGTAAAGTCCGAAGTGGTTGTACTTTAGATGCAGGAGTGCCGAATGGGATTTAGTGATGTTGTGAATTAGATAAGGAAAATGTGAGTGTTAACGGCTCTATTCCAGATCTGAGCAGCTGCACCATTGAAGGACCGAAAATGGCAACAGAGGGGGGTGAATGGTGCCTTTTTAGAAATCGTCTCGGTATTCACTCTATTTATCTTCTCCGATAGCTATAATAGCTATGAAGCAAGAAGTTAAATTTTCTTACTTGAATCCAAACAACTGACCGATAAAATCATAGCAGAGAAACAAAGCACCAGACCGACAAAAGAGGCTACTAGAAAGATCGAATCAATTTCAGCTGTAGGAAGGAGATTAACTGATAAAAAGGGACTAAATTGAACTTAGCTAAAATCTGCATTTAGTTGAAAACTGAAAGTAAATGGACCATCATTTGGCTAAGATCTGAACATACAAACCGAAAATAGGAACTGAGAGATGCAGCATAGACAGGAGCTCAAGGTGACAAAAAACAGATTATTTTCAGCAGCAAAACAGAGTAAATTCAGCAGCAAAAATAGCCGCAAGAAACCTGAAACCTATAGAGAAAAGAGACACAAAATGCTTCCTGCAATCTGAAAATCTGGACAAAAGAAAACTGCTGAATTTGCACTTCTAACAATAGTCTGAATCTGCACTGCTAACAATAGTCTGAAAACAGAAATGCTACAGCAGCTGCAAGACTGTAAACTGAAGAAAACTGCAGCAGGAATTTTACTTTTGCCGAATACTGCTGCTGGCCGAAACAGATTTTCAGAACTGAGACATAGGACGACACACCAACTGAAAACAGAAATGCTGTAGCAGTCCAGACGCAGTAAAACTGATAGCGAAAATGCAGAACAGCAGCTGTCCGAAGACAACTAAAAAGGCAGCTGAAAAACTGCTAATATTTGCTGCTGAGACAAGCAAAGAAAATAGCAGTTCGGCTGAAATTCTGCAGAGAGCAAACGGCAGCTGCTAAAATATTGTCGACAAAGAAACTACACCAGAGGAGAGCTAAAACTGAAAAGATGATCAACCCAGAGCTATTCTTTTTAAGTCAATTGATCTGCACTTCATCTTAAATAGCAAATGTACCTCAGGGAAACAAGAAATTTTAGACAAGGAGCAAGAAATCAAACTTGAGAGCAAGAGTTTCAGATTTGGAGGAAAACTGAAAAACAACAGAGACTTTACAAAAATTCGAATTACTCCCAAATACTTGATCCTTTGGCAATGAAAATTTGAGGGTATGTTAGCAATAGCCTCAGGACTCTACAACCCAAATTTCATGCCATCTCACAACAGGAATCAGAAGAAACACAAAACCCTAGAATTTGAGAAACTAACGAACAGAGAGACTAAAATCCAAATTTCTCCCAAGTCTTTGATCTTTTGGACATGAAATTTTGAGGGTATGTTAGCAATAGTCTCAGGACCCTACAACCCAAATTTCATGCCATTTCACAAAGAGAAACAATAACAAACTCAAACCCTAGAAATCAAAATACAGGAACAGAGGAAGAACAGAGAGCTTGACTTGAGAATAACTTCAACGATTTCATTTCTAGAGGCAAAAAGATCACAAAGAAGTTCCCATACGCCTGTATATTTGAACAAGAAAATATTACATGAAGGATTCAACTTGATCACTCACTCTCCATCTCAAGAACACATTTCAGGAAGAGGGGAGGAGGCCAAGAACAGAGCACAAAACCTCAACTCACAGCACACACACGCAGGAGACAAAGCTAGGGCTCAAACAAACTTCCTATGTCTGAGTGAGTGAGTACTACAGCCTCCCTCTCCTCTTTTTGAAGGCAAGGCCTCACCCCCATAAGGAAAATCAAGAAGTGGCATACCATGCCCACTCCAAGCCTTTATCCACATGGGGCAAGGGTCAAAGTCAACCCATTTTAGGAGGGAAACCAGCCTCCTACTTCAAGCTTGAGTCAAATCCGAATTTGCCCTCAGCGCCTTTCCGAAGCTTCCCGTCCGGTACCTCAACCGTCTGGACCTTGACTCCTCCCCAGTCTTGTCCCGATCCTCTCGCCACGCCGTCGCTTCCATCCGACATCGACCGAGACCTCCGACTCCACCCGAGTCTAGTCCCGGTTCTCTCGTCGTCGCTCGTTGTGTCCATCACCGGTAGCTCCAGCTTTGGTTCCTCGTCTCCCGACTCGCAACCACCTCGAGTTCACGTCATCTTCGACACATCCCGACCGTTCTGACCTCAGCACCACGTGCGCCTAGTCCGGTCCACCGTGTCTCGCCACGACACCGCCTCGATGTCCTGCAGTCACACAGACAAGAAACACGTCAAATAGCACCGTTCGATACATGAAAGCGTAAATAGAGATCAAACCTGTTGACTCATCAGAATATGCAACATAAACACATACGACTAGGTTCGACCAAGTCCGACCGAGCCCGTTACGCCACGCAACGTCTAGGTCCGAACCAACCGACTCAAACTCGACTTTACTAAAACGATGTCAATTACTCATCATACACAACGGGATGACCCTCACATGGTCTCTCAACCATTGCTCAGTCCCATTAGCATTTACTGTAGAGGGCTATTGTACATGGGGATTTGGCTCTGATTGAGCGTTACATGTATTGGATCGTTTGAGCAGAGACAGAGTATGCAGGTAGCAATCCTCACATACTCCCGTTCATTTCGGTTTTAGCTTCTGGCTTCTAAGTTATTTTTCACTATTTATAAATTTCGTCTTTTTCTGAACTTTTGGATTTTTTGAGTTTTTTTTGTTTTTTTATCCATGATGAGCTGGTATATTTTTTCTATTTTTAAATTTTTTAATTTTAATTACGCCAAATAAGACAGTGAAATTTCAGCTGTTACAGGGTAATTTAAACCATAAGCCATAGTTTTTCAGCCCAACCGAGCGGGTAGATTTTGAAGCTGCTTGAGAGGCGAGTCAAGGGCTCAAACTCAGGGCATGTTCGGCTGTGCATAAGCTGGGCAGCTTTTCGCAGCCGCTACATTACCTAACTTTTAAACGGAGTATTTTCTTAAGATGGGGTCTACAAGTTAAATATAGTACATGTTAAAAGCTTAACATCTGTACCAGCCAAAATTACAAATGAGTATCTGTTTTTCCGTAATCAGACTGTAAATGTGACTAAAATTCAAAATTTCAGCCAAAACCATAAGTCATGACCAAAAAGAACAGGCCCTCAAGTCCTCTTCTTCAATCATATGAGCTGGATGCTTTGCTTAATGTCAACCTTTACATTTGAGATGAGAAACTTGGGAGAACCAGTGCATTGCTGCAGGCAGATGATAAATACCAACACTAGTAATTTGGTACAATAGAGAGTCAACAGTTGTGTTGGTTAATATGCAAAATGTTTTAGAAAGGTGTTCGTTGCTGATGAGAATTGAGATAGCATAATAGTAAAGGAAGAAACGCTAGCAGTAGTGCCATATTTATATCCAACTCAAGTTTTATTGAACCTACTTCTGATCCATGTTAGTTTGCTACTTTGCTTTGCATAGCGATCAGGATATGACTAACTTTTATGTTGTTCTCAGTCCAAGGAAGAATGTGATTATTTGATTTCATTGGCAAAGCCTCGCATGAAGAAGTCAACAGTTCATCAACTGAAGGGAGTAAAGATAGCAGGTTTGGACAATGCACAATTGTTCTTTCTTTAGGAAATTTTACCACAGTTTTCATGCACATGTATGCTTAAAGGGACTTGTTCAGGGTACGAACAAGCTCAGGAATGTTTCTTAGAAGAAGGCAGGACAAAATTATCAGTACAATCGAGAAAAGGATAGAAGATTACACCTTCATACCTGTAGGTATGACGTATGTACCATGGATGTTGAAAGTTGGAAGTGTTTGCCTATTATTCTTAGATTTTTCTAGTATGCTTCGCAAACGTTTTTTACCACTGGAGTTAAGGTTTGAACTGTACACTGTAAGTTCGTCCCAATTGATATGGCCCGATGAAAAATGACCTTTTTTGCTGTTAGGAAAACATAACTGATGATACTGAGTTTCTTGTTATAGGATGTGATGGAATCTGGTATGTCCTCAGCTAAAAAATAACAGGATAACAGGAGCAATTGCTCTATTATGCTTTTGATTAGTTTTTGCCATGTTTCTCTTATCATGTTTTATATTGAAGAATTGAGCTAAATTTTCAAATTAATAATGCATTTATAATGTACTTTTGTTATACCGTGGTGTGGGTATAAATTAATGTTAGTTCTAGGATGTTAGCCTATGAAAGTTCAGCCCAGGACACGTTAAAATTTTAGATCCACCACTGAACCGAGACATACAGACCTTTTTTTTTAGACATTAATCAGATCATCTGGAACACAAGGAGAGCAAACTTTGCATCGCTCAAGCAACTCAGCAAAGCATTCCTTGTACCAAAATCACTGGAACTTTTTTTTAAAAAAAAAGTAGCACAGGTGCAAACAATCACACGAATGAGTAGGTGACAAGGCAGCACAAGAAAAGTCATTATCCTTGTATCTAGAGACCAGCAAAAACAAGCGCAAAATTTTGCTTTCAGCTCGTTGGCAATGTTTCTTTTGAATTCTGATAAAAGACACGATTATGCAAACATACCAACAGTGTTCCATAATCTGTGCTACACAGTGAAAATGTGAGATGTCAGATGTCATTAGTTTTTGTTCCTAATGTGTTTGTTTGCCAGGAATCACAGGATGCACTATGTGACAATGGGCACTTTGTCTTCATTCTGGCACGAACCCAAAGGGGCGGAGGAGGGAGCTGACGGCCGGCGGCACGAAACCAAACAATGCACTGTTCTGGACTGTGGTGGCACGCTGAGCCTGAGCGGCTTTCTCCTGCGCGACCTCTAGCTCTCGCCTCAGCTTCTCGTTCTCATCGGTGAGCTGCAACGTGCACGGAGAGTCAGCACAACGTTGGATCACCCTAAGCAATGCCCTTAACGCCATGGTAGAGCATGTTGGATACTAACAACAGCAGGAGGATGCAGGTTTTGATACTATACCTCTTCTACAGTTTCTTTGAGTCAGCACAACGTTGGATCACCCTAAGCAAGGCCCTTAACGCCATGCCAGAGCATGTTGGATACTAACAACAGCAGGAGGATGCAGGTTTTGTACTATACCTCTTCTACAGTTTCTTTGAGCTCCTCCACTGCTTGCATGAGCGACGAGATCTCCTGACTTGCGGCGTCTTGGCACGCGGAGTCAATGTCCACCACGGAACTGGGATTGAAGTGTTATGAATATAAGATAGAGTATGATTGTTATTCCATATATGCCTTATCTCTATATGGCATATCCTCATGTACTCTCCTATATATATGACCCTTTAGGTCTCATATCAATACACACACAATATTCATAACATGGTATCAGAGCCTAAGTTCCATACCTAGCTCCCGTTCATCTTCCGTTGTCGCTGCCCCCGGGAGGATCGATCTCTCTCGGGGGCGGTCATCTTGTTGGGCTGCTCGACGACCCAGCCGCCGTCGCTGCACCGACTCGCTGCTCGCTGCATCGACTCGCCGCCTCGCTGGTCTCCTCGCGGCACACAGCGCCATCGCGCGTAGAAGCATCAATCTCAATCCATGTGCATGTGAAGACTCCCAGCGTGAAGACAGCAGGCACACGTGAAGAGAACAAACACATGCAGTTTTTGAGGAGAGAAGAAAAGGAGATTAGAGAGATGATTAGCACGGCGTCCTCATCTGCAGGCTGTTGCTCACGGGGGGCTCGTGCATGCATGACGTCTTGGAGTGCAGATCCGATCCACCGACCAGGCGGACGCGCGCTCGCCAGCGGCTGCACCAGCCGCCCGAACGAGTCCCACAGCGGTGTACTCCGCGTTTCTGGTGGCGTGGGCGTGGACCTGCGTACGGCATCGCGCGACTGCGGAGAGGATCCACGTGGTGATGGGCGCGCTGCTGCTGTTCAAGGCGCTCAAGATGGCGTGCGCCGCCGAGGACTCGTGGTACGTGGAGCGCACGGGCACGCCTCACGGGTGGGACGTCGCGTTCTACGTGTTCGGCTTCTTCAAGGGCGTCCTGCTCTTCACCGTCTCCCGTGCATCATACTGACGGCGAAGGGGCAGCCTGATGTTGCCTGCGGCCACCATCATGCAGCTGCCGCGGATGCGGAGCCCTGCCCGCGTTCCTCTCCCGGTTCTTCCCCTTCGCCGGCCGCGTCGCCGCCAACGCCTCCACCCGCGTCCCCGAGATCGTTTGCAGCAACGCCGGGGCGGAGCTCGTGGTGGCCGACGTCGGCGTGGCGCTTGCGGATGTGCAAGACTCCGAACCTCGGGGACTGCCGGAACGGCCGCCTCATCGTCGAGTTCTTCCACGACGGCATATCCAGTGCCATCTTCTCGTCGCTGCACGCCCTCCTCACGCTGCTGCACGAGATCAAGCTGAGGAAGGGGATAGTCCCTGATGCAATCACACTAGATTATGTGTCCAAGGATGTGGCGTATGACATGTCAACTACACCAAAGGATCTCCATGCTCATGTCGTCTCCTGCGTCCGCTACTGCCACGGCGCCTCGTCGCTGAACGAGTCGCACTGGACCGACGCCGACTACTGCAAGACGTACAGCCTGTGGTACGCGTACGCCAAGACGCTGTCCGATGGTGTCGCTGCTGTTCGTGCTGTCCGATGGTGTCGGCGCTCCACCAAGGGCCGCGTCCACCGCGGCAACCGCGTTTGGCAGCTCGCCTTCGACTGGCAGCTCGCCTTCGGCTCCGGATTCAAGTGCAACAGCGCCGTGTGGCGCGCCGTCCGCCGCGTGCGCCGCCCGGCGAGCAACCCCTGGCTGGACTACATCGACCAGTACCCGGCACGCATGGACGCCTGCTGGTACTCGTGGACGACCTGGCTGTGCGGTCGTCGCACTCGGCCTTCTTCGGCACGCTCCAGGACCGCGGGTTCGATCTAGACTTCCGACTCGCTCTTACCGCCCGACGAGGACACTTTCGCCGGCGGCGCCTTCTGCCTCTGGCTCGGCCGAATCCGACCACCTCGGCCTCGTCTTGTTGCCGACTCGCCGTCGCTGTCGCGACTCGCCTCGTCGTCGCGCTCGTCATCGCGCACGGCGTCCTTACCTTGGCCGAAGTCGGCTCCTCCTGCGTCGCCCTCGCCTTAGCCATGCGTCGCCGTCACTCGGCCTCCCGACCGGCCGCTCCGAAGCCGTCGGCCTCCGCATGGCTCCGCGTGCTCGCTGCCCTCCGGCTACCGCCCGAGGCGCCGGCCTCTTCGCCGCCGATCCGGCCTCCCTGCACCGCGCCTCCGTTGCGCTTCTTTTGCATTACGCCGCTCGACTCCACCGTCGCTCTGCCGACTCCGTCGTCTGAGGTCGGCCGTTGCCAACCCCGCTCGACTCCACTGCCGCTACGCCGTTCGTTTCGATGAGTCGGTCTTTAATTATTTTTCGTAAGTCTTCGTTCGTCCATCCAAACCGTAGTCTCTAATCTCTAGGTTCGCCCAAGCCGTGCGAGTCCACAAATTTATTGTCACCATAGAAGTGTAGGAATTTTATTTTGCATGGCGTGCCCACCGCTCTATTCTTTGACGAGCTTGTAACGCCGCCGCTTTTTCGCAGACCGCGCCTCCGTTGCGCTTCTTGTGCATTGCGCCGCCGCCGCCGCCGTCTCGAGCTTCGATCTGCACCGTCATGCTTCTATCTATTCCTCTTCGGCTTGATTTGACAGTTTATTCCAAGATCGCACGCAACGATTTACATCATCAAGACTCGGATTTCGAATTTATCTTGTTTTAGTATTAACTCTTTTTCAAATGCAATGCTATTGCATACGCCTTGCATTTGAGGGGGGGTGTTAAGGGTATTAGAGATAAGGTATTAGAGATAGAGTATGATTGTTATTCCATATATGCCTTATCTCTATATGGCATATCCTCATGTACTCTCCTATATATATGACCCTTTAGGTCTCATATCAATACACACACAATATTCATAACATGAAGATGATGCCTTCTTGCACAAACAGTTCCTCCAGCAGATCTATATCTACCTCCTTCAGGCTCAACCTTAGCTGAAGACAAATTTGGTTGCAAGTAAGACATTGCCAAGAGCAAACTGTAGACTAGAATCAAATCCCTCTGGTTAATTGCTACTAACCTTGCTCAGTATTCTGTCACTCAGATCATCTTGATCATGAGAGTCAAGGATGGGCTTCTTAACGCTATCCACTTCGACGGGAATTGATTTGGGTGCAGTCTTGATGAGCTTCGTCCTGGATGGATATCACCATAGAGTAATAACAAACTGCAGCAGTATAGATGTAGTAACATGTGATGCTCAAGAGATATGCCTGGTTCCAAAGCGAAGAGTAGACAGACTTTCTGGTGCGTTTGAGGCACTGGGAGAGCAGCAGCACAGCAATGAAGCTCTTGAGCTGCCACCCTGCAAGCAGTAGGCGTTTAGACAAACCAGATGATTTAGAGATCCTGAAGAAATTTTTTACAAACCAGTGCATCTTGAAGAATGCGTGTAAGCTTCGAGTCTCGGTAAGGCACATGATTTGGTTTACCTGAAGACGAAAGCATAAGACAAGAAAATGTAATCACTAATCAGAAAGGCATAATGGTGGGGTAACTATTTTTTATGTTTGTTCTTTTCACGAAGAATTGTTTTGTCCTTACCAGTAGTCAAGGCATTGATAACGTTTCCTAGAGCTGAGAGGGATTTGTTGATTGTTTTCGCCTCATCAAGAACTAGTCCTTCAGCACCAGTTTTCTCAACCTTCTCTGAACCAGCTAAGTCAACAAGAACAATTTTTCCTGCTCTTACCCTGTAAGTTTTTTTTAAAAAAAAAATCACTAGCTGCACACGCTAGCATCATTTTCTTCAAAGCTGCAGCTTATATACAATCCTGGCAACTGCATTTGCTTTGCAAAACCAGATTTAACAATTTGAACAAAAAGAAATCCAGCATTTGGATATCACAGTTATAGAGAAAAGGAAGGGAATTTGCATCCACACAGAAATCAATGTGTATTTTGCATGAATGATAATACTGATTAATAGCATATCGCGGATTGCTGATGTTTATGATTCACGTATACCTCTCATCTGGAGTGGAACCCTGATGTACTGAAAAAATGTACAAGCAGTGACTTCTACTGCTGGCAAGGTTCATTTCTAGTTGCATTAAGGACGACAAAAAGTATAAAGTCAAATGTTTTACAACTGTTTCAGAAGTGATAAATAGAGGATACGTGTTTCCCCAACCGCTCTGTTGGCAATTCCTTCCTGTAATTTAGCTAGTAAGCAAAGCTAAATTGCTATCTACTTACAGAAAGGCGCTCCAACAAAAACTCAACTTACAGAGAGGCGTTCCAAGGCGTCCGAACTATTCATAATAGATATCTGCAGAGATAATTGAACAGTTACAAGGTAATGAAGATATCAAAGGAAAAGCATGACAGATGCTAAGTACTTCTTTCTGGATATCGAAGGAAAATAAAATGAAAGGAAAGATGCTAAGTAGTTGTTTCAGACCTCTGTTGCTCCAGATATGTAAATCCCTTGGGTTTTACTCTCCTTGATCTGTAGGTTGTCTTTGGACAAGTCAAGAAGGTCCCTGAGATATGTGGAGATAAAACTTGATCCTCTTGATAGCAACACTTCACAAAAATAATCTCTACAGAGGAAACATAAGAAAACGTTCTCAACCAAATACTCACCTTACTTTTTCCAAATATATCTCCACCTGAGAAATGGTAAATCAATGTAAGCTTAAAATCTAGCAATGTTAATTCAAAAAAAGCACATGAGGCTGGTATTAATCTACCATTGATAACTTCACAGTCCACGTAGCCATGCTTGCTGATGATCTTAAACATTCAAAAAGTTCATCTACCACTCTCTGAACTAGTCCAGTTTTCTCCTCATTGCAATGCAAGATGCTCGGCCCCTGTGTCAACCTCCAAATTACACAAATATGTAATGTCAAACCTGAAGTGACACCATGCTTTTGGAAAAAAGCTGAAGTGACACAATCAGTAATCATCCCATAAATTAAAGCCAAAGGATGTTCACTTTACCTCCATGCTAAATGTCTTTCCAGCTCCGGTCTACAAATGCAAAGTTAGAATAAAATGTCAATGCAGTCACAAGTAGCTCATTTCAGACACAGATAATAGGTGCACTGCAAATGTTAACTGTTCAGTGTAAATTTGAGACTCGTAAGCATAAAATTATGGTTCTACATGTGCATCCTGTGAAGCGAAATATTTGTGGCGAACTGGTGAATTAGGGTACAGGGTGTTTGCAGCAATACATACCTGACCATAAGTAATTATAGTCCCATTTATCCCAGTGATGGCATCTGTTTCCAAAAAACAGCTACTCAGTTAGTAATAAATCTGATGGCTACTATTAAAGAATCCTGTCATGACAAAACTACACAATAATAAGCAAAAACTTTGATTATCTTGATGGATAAATTAGAACCGAAAATTCAAGGAAAAACCTGCAACGATGGGCACTGCAAGGAAGTTATAGACATCAGACTGTTGAGCGTCTTGGTAGAACACCCTGTCAAAGCTGAATATGACATCTTCCTCCCTCTCATCCTGAAGTATTGGCCCAACACATGAGGGAAAAGGCATGAATTAAACATGAGGAAACACAAAAGCATGCCAGCAAGATCACAGGGATTTGACAAGGAGAATGCATCTAGAACAAAACGAACTGAGAATGCATTTGCTTCTCACTTTATCTTGGTTCCATTCTTGCCCATAGCACCTATTTTATGTACTAGTTGTGTAGGGATTGCTCAAGCAGGTTAATGTACAGAAGGGCATGGGCATGAGAACTTTCGACAAATTCAGTTATCTAGAGCCCTAGAATCTAGAGTAGAACATAATTGTGCATCGCACAAGAAACAGCACATGAATATTCACTGCATGCCTTATCTGCTAAAGCCAAAGACAAGTGTGTCCAAACCTTGAAAACAAAAGATTCCGAGTCCAATTTCTTGAAGCAGACCTTGTCACCATTAGCCTTCCTCTCTTTATGGCTCAGTGGTCTGAATCGCACGCACACAGTGACGTTGGACATCCTGGCGGTCAAATAGGTGTCAAATTTGAGAACGGGACATAATCTGCTCACTGCTAACCGCAAAGGCTTAGAAGCCTACCAAATCAAATACAAACAAGTGTGTGATCGGTACCTACAGTGATACTGTGATACAGAAATCGTACTAAAATTAATGGCATTTCGCGGGGTTGAGCCATCACCAAGCTTTTCAAAAATCCACCCTTCCTCACATATGCATATACCCAACCTAAACCAACGCGCACTTATGCTCATCGAAGTAGAAGAGAACAATTTGAAACAGAGAAATCAAACGCGCACACATCAAATCGGCTAAACGAAGAATGACGAGGGGGGATTCGATTCCGCGCCCACGGATCGGCGGAAATCGCGTACGCAAACCAGGCACGCAGCAAACGCAGTACATGAATGACGAATCGGAGGAAGGGGAGTTGGGTGAGGAGGGGGATGCTGTTCACCTCGCGAGACGGAGGGAGAAGATGGCTCCGACGAGCTGGTGCTATCCGGCGGAGAAGCGACGGCCAACGGAAGAGGGATTGGAGATTTCGAGCCTTGGGCTTCTGAAACAAGCAGGCCGCGCGTGTTGTGGGGGAGGCGCGGCGCGAGAGCGGCAATGCGAAATTTTCCAGGCCTCCGCCACTCGAGTGGCCTTGTGTTTGAAGTATCACATGGTGGTACACCGTTCCCCCTGACCGTTGGATCCGCCAACCAATGGTGCCGGTGGATCGCTAACTGTGTGTACTAAGGCATGTTTTTTATGGCTGTGGTTTATGGCTTTCAACTAAACTTTTTAAATTTTAGCTGTTTGTGACAGAGATTATGGAAAAAAGATACTCGTTTGCGATTGTGGATGATACAGATGTTGGGGTTTTATCATGTACTACAATTAACTTGTAGACCCCGTCTTGAAAAAATATTCCATTTGAAAGTTAGGTACTGTAGCAAAAGCCAAAAGCCGATTTCAAAAACCGAAAAGAACAAACTTTTCCCTTTCAAGCGGCTTTTGTCTTTTTGTTTCTCCTAGCAATCATTATTTATCATTACTATTATAAAAAAAACAAGTTAATGGTTGTACATTCTCCTTCAACCGTTCTATTTCCTTAACTTTTCACAATTCTCCACTTTCCAACCGATGAGATCAACTCTCTTCTATAGCACGATTCTCTATATATTCAATGAGCTCCATTGCAACGCACAAGTATGTAACTAGTATGTAACTAGTTAGACTAATAAGCCACAGTTAAAAGTCATAAGCCGTAACCCAAAAAAACATACCGCTAGATATAGAGTGGATTCTTTTCGACTGCAACTTATGGCTTAAGGTCCTAACGTGGGCGTTTATGTGAATGAATCGAATATCGATAAATAGTTTTAAAAAAACTATCACGAAAAATCATTTCAAAATAATAACGAAGAAATTATTTTATTTATTTATTTAAAAGAAGCTATGAACTGAAAAAATCTTGGTCGTGCATGTGAGATTACTACTGCCATTTTTGTACTACAGGTTGTATCCCATTTTCTTCCCCCAACTTGGTTTTTCTACATGTACGTATGGATCAGGGGGTGCATGTACTGTACGTATGGATACATATATATTATCTTAGCGCTCAAAAATACATTGAGTTATATTTTGTTACGAGTTGCAAAATCGTGTATACGTATGGTTATATATACTATCTTAAAGCTATGTATAATGTATAATGGTATGATGTTAGTTGTTTATAAAATTTGCTATGTAGGACACGAGATGATGTGGAGGAGAGAGGGAAGCATAGAGAATTGGACCGTCTATTTTGCAGTAGTCGACTGTAGCACGGTAAACAAAATATATTATGTCATGGAGAAGCTATATATAAAGACATGCAAAAAAAAGACAATCTATTATATGAATTGTCTTTAGGCCCTGCTCATTTCGGTTTGAGTTTTTGACTTATTTTTCACTATTTTTAAAATTCATCTTTTTCTGTCTTTTTAGCTTTTTTGAGTTTTTTGTCGGTTCTTTTTTCCGTATTCGTTTGTATTGTCTGTGATTGGCTAACATGTGTTTTCTATTTTTTAATTTTTTTAAATTTAACTACGCTAAATAAGTCATTATCAACTACAGTGTAATTTCAGCTATGTACAGTGCAATTTCAGACATAAGCCACTTTTTTAGCCCAACTGAACGGACTGTTAGTGCCGTCTACAGATGACATGGAGGATATTATAGGCAGCAGTTGTCTATATCATTATATATGTCTTAAGTGCCCTAACATTTATACAAAAGAATTGCACTGATTAGAAGATGGGAGGTGGTTTGAATGTTGTAGAGCTTACATCAAACTCCAGCAAGTCGATAATACATGTAGACACGCGTGAAGAAACGGAGAGTCGATGCCAATCAAACGCACGGTCTTCTTCCATGTTGTTTAAAAGAGGAGGTATAGCAGCATTGTTGTTTCAATTAACTCATGGGTTGCTGATGGTTATCTCTAATCATGCCGGTACGTGACACAATTGCATGCCCATGTGCAACGCAACGCAACGCACGAAGGAAAAAAAAAAGGATAAAACGGAAAATGATGACAGCTAATGTGCATCATCATCACCCATCATTGTATTTAGCGAGAAAAGTGAATGTTCTTTTATCTAAGTGAATGTTCTTTTATCTGACCCACTTATTAACTGCCATACCTCAACGCACGAAGGGAAAAAAAGGATAAAACCGAAAATGATGACAGCTAATGTGCATTAGCATCACCCACACTACTACAGAAATCAGTATTACAGACGGTTCAGAAACGTCATCACAGACGATTTTCTGAACTTTCTGAATTTATGGGTCAGTGATAATAGAAGGTTATCACAAACGGCTTTCGAACCGTCCGTGATAGCTAATAATCACATACGGTTTTTAGTTAAAAACCGTCTGTGATTATCATATATCACAGACGGTTTTTACTTACAAACCGTATGTAATATTCTTTTCTACCCCTAAATCTATTTATGTTTATTGACTAGCTTTAGGAAATACTAGTCATGCCCTCTGAAACAAGCAGATCAACATCTCAATTCATTTCACAAACATAAAACATCCAATTCACATCTCAATTCATTTCACAAATATAAAACATCCAATTCACATCACACTTTATTTCACAAACATGAAACATCCATTTCGCAAATCAATTAATTGAAATGAAATAAAATATCAATTAACAAATATACAATTACAAAAGATGTACGTTGCATTTGCACTTAAATGGTAACATTGCATTTTTTTATTGCTCTATCACTCCAGAATCGAGGTCTCGCGAAAGGAACAGATCCGTAATCAACGAACTTTGTCAGGCTGTACAAGCAATACTTGGATGGATTGCCATCCAAATATTGCTTGTGCAGCCTGACAAAGTTCGTTGATTATGGACTGTTCCTTTCGCGAGACCTCGATTCCGGAGTGATAAGAGCAATAAAAAATCATTGTGTGTTGTGGAACTCTCCATCTGAGTTTATGACGTTAGCCACCAAAAAGTACGTCAACTCTCCTCGAATTTGTGAAAGGTCGGATCGTTTCAATGCAGTTGACGGGATGGATGCAGCCTATCGATAGGACTACCAATATGCGTATATATATAACCTAATAAGTATGAAGTAATTATGGAAAGATTGACAAACCTTAGAATTGGTAATCTTTGAGGAATCGATGAGTATGTTCATATGGTAGCACACGTAGAATCCACACGTGTTGCTCGGCGGCTGCTGGTGGCACTGCAAAAAATGGAATGTGTTAATTCAATAGACATTACTACCAACTGTTGCATAGGATTAATTAATGTGTAATAGCGAATACCTTAAATTTTTGATCATGTATCAGGCCTTTGGCCCCTTACGTGGAGACACCTGCCTTTGCAACGTACATCGCGAATGCCCTACATGATTCGAAAAAGTTGATCTTAGTCATTCGAAAGGAAAGAAAGGGTACAATATAGATATGTATGGAGAAAATGTACTTACTTATCGATTACTTGTCTGACAACTGTGTAGTCATTTTTATTCTTACTTAGGGAATCAAGGTTTCCCTATAACAACTTAGTATTAAAAATTAAATTAATTAATTATTACTACATATATACCACATGCATTTAGGCTTTGCTAGCTTAATTCATATTATAAACACAACATCTATTATATAACCAACAATTTTGCAAACCATCTTCAATAACGCACTCACCAATTACTAATTAGATCTAAATTGTAATGCAAAGAAAAATGAATTTCATTACTAACCATATCTAGAACAGGAAAGTATGAATCTTCAAAGCTCAATATCTGCCTTCTCCCACCAAATTAATTGGCCTGAAATCGCCTAACTTGCCTTCTGAGCGAAAGAATACAGCACCGGCTAGATCTGGATTGAAATGAAGACATATACGGTTTTGAGCAGCGCAATAAATGTCTAGCGCCATTATCACAGACGGTTTTTTATTAAACACCGTCTTTGATAATTCTAAGATCATCACAGACGGTTTTTAAAACAAACCGTCTGTGATAATTATCTTATCACAGACAGTTTTTCATAAAAACCCGTATGTCATAATTCCAGATTATCACAAATGGTTTTTAACAAAAACCGTCTGTGATACTCAAGTATCACAAACGGTTCAACGGTAAAAATCGTCTGTCATACTCGTTTTCTCCGACGCCATCAACACAGATGGTGTCCAAATTAAAACCGTCTGTGTTAGTGTCGGTCACAGACGGTTTTGTCAAACCGTCTGTGATTTACCGTCTACTATCAGGCTTTCTGTAGTAGTGCCATCATTGTACTTAGTGAGAAAAGTGAATGTTCGTTTATCTAACCCACGTATTAATCGTCATACCTATATATATATATATATATATATATATATATATATATATATATATATATATATATATATATATATATATATATATATATATATATATATATATATATATATATATATATATATATATATATATATATATATTCTTGGGAAAAAAATTAAGTTCCCGTCAATCCGGCTTCAGCTTCTAGTTTCCAGAAGCCAAAATGAACATGTTGATTTCTTAATTTTACTTTTTTCGGCTCTTTAGCCTTTTATTTTTCCCCTCATTTTCCTTTCATTGCGTGTGGAGATATAAATGGTTTTTCATCTTTTTCTTTTTTTCTTCTTTTTTAATTAAATAACTCAGAAAAAGCTAACAGTCGTTGCAGTGCAATTTCAGTCAAAAGTCAGAAACCGCTAAAATAAACCAGATTGAACGGGAGCCATACTCATAAGGGTGCAGATGGGTCAGGTTTTCCCGACTGACCCAGCACTGAAACCGGCTGGTACCGAATTTAGTAAGCCGATTTGGTATCTGACCAGATTCGGTACAATAGTCAGATATTTGGATACTGATTTGGTAGCGAATTCGGTATTGTTGATACCCGACCGAATTGCATCTGTAGTCGGTAAATTCGGTAATATCATCTCGGATAACCAAAAGAAGCACTCACCCAAGATGTGTTGCCAATTCACTACGCCGAACGAAATACAATGCCTCTCCTCTCCACCGCATCGCACCCTATTGTAATACCCGTGGGGAAGAAAAAGGAAGGAAAGCAAAGAAATTGCCGTCAGAACCCTATAGGTTAATTACGAACAGGGTAGTCCGTTCACAGAGATACCTGACTGTCCGGGGGGCCAGTCGGCACCTCTCACAACCATAGGGTCATCACTCGGCATAAACAAACCTGAAATACTCAAATGACCTTGAAAACCAGCCCACTATCCCCAAATATCCAAATACAGCCCACAGGTACAGTAAAAAAAGGACAGCATAGCAAAGTGTGGAGCCCAGGCTGAAGCCAGCAAAGCAAAAGAGAGGCAAAGTTCCATTTGATCATCGCCAAAACTGCAAAGCCAAGCCATCGCCACAGCCAAAGACAGCACAACACCCTCCAGAAAACACAGCAATAAGAGAGCCAGTAAGGCCACAGTCACAGAGACAACACACGCCTCCGAGAAGGCACGGCTACAAGACAGACACACAATCAACCAAGCAAAGGATAGGGAGAGGGGACATCACGGCTCTAGCAAGCCAGTCCTCCCTCCAGTCTCATTCCCCAAACCCTCAAACCCTTCAATCACAGAGCAACAGCCACCACAGACAAGCACCAGGAAGTGCCAACCAACAGTAGGAAGGCGGCAAGGGACCAACCGGGCCAGCAAGCCGTAGCGGAGAAGACCACCGCCAAGGCCAGCCCGCACGCCCGCTACCAAGAAAGATATCTTCCAACACAAGTCGCCCTCCTCGTCCAATGCACCCAAATCAACCGGCAAAGGTAGCCCCCCAATTACTCATAGCAATAGCATCAATTTCTCAATAGTAAACCTTGCATAGCTATAGACAACAAGCCACCATTCGTTGTCAACTAGCACCACTGGGCAAGCATGAAATCATCACAGAGGACACCGAGGGTAGAGGAAGAGAGCAGAGGGAGCAAAGTGTACCGAGGAGGTGAGCCACCGTGGTGTAGGGAGGGCACCGCGCACCCGACGGCAATGGCATGCTCTCTCGGCACATGGCATGACCTCGAGCCCCGCCGGAGCCACCAAACAACCACCCTCGGGTAGATCCACAAATAAAAAATGGGGCAAATCAAAATCTAGTATCAAATCAAATAAATAGAAGGGGAAGGGGTAGAAGAGGTGAGTCAAAGAAGAAGAGGAAGAGCAAACCGGAGCGCCCAGGCGATAGCCCCAAACCTAGAGTCAACCTAGGGTTACCGGATTGGCGCGAGGAGCTCGGGTGACGAGGAGCCGGAGCTGGCGAGAGGTCGGAGGAGTAGTAGTATAAGGAGACCCGTAGCACCGATCGAGAGGGCGGCCGAGGAGAGATGCCGACGGTGAGGGGCACCAGGAGATGACGCGTAGCGGCGTAGCCACAGTGCAGCCGAGTCGAGGGGAGGCGGAGCACGGAGGAGCCGGCAGCGGAGACGCCAGGGCTAGGAAGAGACCGAGGTGACGCAGCGCTGGAGAGCCAGAGGCGCGGCGCCGGGATCCGATCGGATCGGGAGAGGAGTAGGAGATAGCCAGGAGGGAGAGAGAGCGGAAGAAATGGGTGCGTCGGCGGAGAAAAGAAAAAGAAAAGGAAAAGAAAAGAAGGAGGAAGGAAAAAGGAAAAGAAAAGAAAAGGAGAGAAAGGAAAAAGAAAAAAAGAGAAGAAAAGGAAAGAGGAGAAAAATGAAGAGAAAAAAATGGTAGATGCATAAATAAGATTTATCTGCGATTGTAGGCGACGATCATTAAATTACGATCATTTGGTCACCGAGGCATCAGAAAGGTGTCCGATGAGAGAGGTTGTTTGTATCGGATTTGCGCGTAGAAACGTAGTTGGTTGTCTACATGCGTAGAAGCGTTGTTGTTTGCATGTTTGTGTGAATTGCAATATTGAGTTGAGGGTTCGGGTGATGCTTTCAGGTGGAGGTTTTGGTTTGGCGCTCCTCCACGCATCGTCCACGGAATAATCAGGCAAGTGCATGGTAGAACGGTAAATTGTGGTGAATGTTTGTTATTTGTGTTTCCATGCCATGACTTACAGTATTTATGAGATGATGTATATGAATTGTGCTAATCATACCTTGATGAGTACCGCTTATGATTAGACATTCACATTTGAAGCATATTGCATCATGCAAAATGTATAAGAGCCAGGTCAGTGAGAAAATCATATGACTAGTCCGGAGTGCTCTTGAATAAGAGCCATGTCGGTGAGAAAGTTATATAACTAGTCCGGAGTGCTCTTGAATAGGACCTACAGAGGTAGGTATCTCCACAGGATGGAGGGAGAGGGTGACATCGACAGGTGTACCCTCCGCTATACCGGTATAAGCTACAGTTACAGATGCATTACAAATGCATTGCATTGCATGAACATGATAGAGAAATTGATCTGCTTCTGATTCTGTAATTGATTTACGCTTACTGATTCTGAGTTGATTTACGCTTCTGACATGGAATTGATTTACAGTTTACAGACATAGGATTGATTTACAGTTTACAGTTATGAACTTAATTTATAGTTTACAATCATAGAGTTGATTTACAGCTTATAGTTCATGAAATCGATTGAATTGGTGGAGTGATGTTACTGTTTTATCGTGTGCTTGCTGAGTCTTCAGACTCACCCTTGCTTTGTCGTTGGTTTTTTTAGGAATCTGTTGAAGGTGACATACATGGGTGGGAGTGGCACATTTGTTCATATGCAACAGTAATTCACATATCATCTATAGTTGACATATTTAGTCTTGAATAATTGAGTACCTTTTTGATAATTAGCAAATTTATACCCCTGCTACGCTTAATGCCAAGCATATCGACTTTTGTTGTGTGGTTGATATTTAAATAAAAGAGTTGCGTCGTAAGTCCAGCGGCAAGAGTTGGAGTTGGTAATATTACAGAGTAGGTGGTAGCACTTTGAGCTCAGGTAGAGGCCGGGGTGTTACACCTATCCTCCCACCACTCCCCCTCCCGTCTCCGACCACCACGTCGGCAAATTCGGCACGGCGCTCTCCTCCACACTGCACACCACCCCATGGCTGTGGCGCTCGCGAGCTCGCCCCTTGTCCACCTCACCGCATCCCACCTCTGTCTTCCCAAGACCACGGCCTCCGCACCGGCCTCGACCAGCTTACGGTGGGGCTGTTTGAGGGGCATGTTCTTGGACTGGATGCTGAAAGTGGGCTGAGGGCCCTGAGGCAGTGTGACCGGTTGTTGTGCTTCTCCATCGACGGTGGCGGTGACGACGGCGGCAGCTGGGAGGATGGGGAGAAGCGAAGCATAGAGGAGGCGGCAGCGGCGGTAGCGCCGGCGGCGGAGGCGAAGGCTAGGGCGCGGAGGAGCTAGGATCCTAGCGGAGCCGGTTGGGGAGCTTCTCCTCATCCTCGTCGTCCGGGGTAAGGTTTACGGTGGATTGCTTAATTGTTTGTCGATTCGTTAGTCTGAGTAACTGAGCCATTGAGCATTTTCTTGGAGGACTGGAGTAGTTGTGCTTCCGGTCAAGTAGGGAGCGTGTGCCTTGTATTGGGTGCGAAATTTCCTATTGCATTGTGTTGAACATAGTAGGACTGGATTGAGAGGCAGAACTGTGAACAATTAGTCAGGATCGGGTCCACATTAAGGATTATTAGCCAGTCACTCATTGTCAATTTAAAAGGGAATTAAATTGCCGGATGGATCCTTATGATTAGTGATAACAATGTTGTGTTAGTATGACTATGCTAGTGAAGTACAGAAGTAGCATTTCAGTGCTAGTTATCTAGTGAAAACTAGTGCTAATGTATCTAGTGAAAACTAGCCTTCATTCGATATTCTTATACTGCATGTTGAGTTGTTAGACGAAATTCTACCTAAATGATGAATTTCGCTGTGTCTGTCTGCTATATTTAACAACAACTGTATCAGATGAGTATGGCTATTAGTTTTTATCCTTTGTTGGCTGCAAGGTCCAATGAATAACTAATAAGACATACATCCACATTCCTTTTAATTTGTAAAGCTTGATTGTTTTAAACTTTTAATACTGTGAGCATGGATGATTCTCTTCTCAAACATATTTTTGTAACATCTCCGTTTGCGCAGACTCCTGGTGTTTCGAGCAGACTCCCGAGCTAAGTTGCTGATGTGTGTGTGATAGACCGAGGTTTCGCTCATTTCGGCTTAAGTTTATAGCTTCTGGTTTATTTTTTACTATTCATAAATTTCGTTTTCTTCTATCTTTTGCCTTTTTTTGGGGCGGGGTTGTCGGTTCTTTTTTCCGTATTCATTTGCATTGTCCATGATGGATTAAAGTGTTTTTTCTATTTTTAAATTTTTTAATTTTAATTATTCCAAATAAGTCATCTTCGGCTACATAGCAATTTTAGCTATAAGTCATTATTTTTTAGCCCAAATGATAGTCACTGGGGCTGAAAGGAGGAGTTTGAGATATTTTTAGAGTAAAATCTCTTGTTTCTGTACGAGAGAAACACGTCCGAATTATGATGCCTACTTAAACATATTCCATAACTTGGTGTGAGAATTGAGATCAGCATGACATGAATTTTAGACTTTTGAGTTACTGAGAAGATTCAATATCTAACCTGTCTAAACGATTAGAATTTAGGGTAGAAAGATAGAATAGCCAGAATAATTATTAGATATATTGATATAAATCATTCTAATTGATTATATTCTATCTCTTATAATCTTCGCAAACATGTACTCTAACATCCTCCTGCAGTCGGAGCAGGAGACTACTGGATTTACTGAGTAATGACTAGTTTCCTGACCGTTGTGAAGAGGAGCGGATGACTATAGAATAGCCATGTTTGCTATGTTTACTATTGTATTCAATGTTGAGTACCTTGACAAATGGAAAACAAACCATTCCTGTATTTTAGGTACTTTTAATTGTCCATGTTACCTGTGCACTTTCTGTTGCAAAGAAAATAATTGTTGCTAAAATATATTTCAGACTTCTGTTGTATTTAGTTCTTGATACCTGACAATGTAGAACAAAGAATCATTCTATTCAGAATTAACTTTGTTTAATTAAAACAAATAATATGAGACCTAGGAAACTTCTCTACATGTAAGTGCTCACGTTCCTTATATAGTGCACCTTATATCTACAACATTTCCTTACAAGATTCAGGATAGAAGATATATAGTGTGGTGGCTAGAGCTTTGGTACCACTCAAAATGCATGAAGCTCAGAACCATGGAGCTGTGACACCTTCGAATGCTTGCTCGGGTAATTGTTCAGATTTCCTCTTCGATGAAAAGATGCATTCGTTTCTCCTATGTTTGGATTGGTGATGCAAATAAGTTCAAATCTTCTAACCGTTATTGTTTCGATTTACATATGTGACCTCCACACTGGAAATGATGCTACGCTGTAATTGCAATTTTGTGCATAACATTTTTGACAGTAAAGAAACTAAGAGGCTTATCTTTGGGAAAGACCACCTGAATAGACCTGAGCAAAATTTATAGATTCTTTGGCACAACGGTTATGTTCATTATAGAACTACAGGTCTGTTCTTTTTGGCTGCGGCTTGTGATTTTTGGGCTGTTTGTACGAGAGATTACAAAGTAATAGAAACTCACATGCGGTTTTTGCCAATATAAATGAAGTCAATAAAGTATGTACTACAATTAACTAGTAGACCTTATCTTGAAAAAATATTCCATTTAAAAGCTAATTACTGTAGAAAAGCCAAAAAACAACTTTTAGAAGCTGAAAAGAACAGGGCCTACTTTAGCTTGTGGTTGACCTTTCTCTTCCTCTGATGCATCATCTTTTTCTTGTGATTGTTCTTTGTTCTGTACATCTGCTACGTAGAACTAAAGCTTATAAGTAATATGAAATAATGTGGTTTGTTGGCTAGACAAGCCAACTCAAATATTGTTTTCGACCATGGGCATTAAGAACATGAAGCCATGCCTAAAAAATATTAAAAAATATTAAGGTGATGGTCTCACTACATTTGATTGATGCCTCTTTATTTTTTTATGCATTAGATTGCGATCAGTTTGCATGTGCTCCTATATTCTGTAGAAGAGCTGTAGTTCAACATCGTCCTATGTTTTATTTTTACACATTTCAGTTTCAATAAACAGATTAATAATATCTTCGTTGTATCGTACAAATATCTAACTAGTAGTATAAATAATATTTATCCGAATTCCATCCGATTGCACCCTCGGTACTCATCGCATGAAAGTGCACCAACCGCAGATGCACTAGCGGACACCATCAATGACAGTGGGCCCCGCAAAAACTTCCTCTCGCCGAAAAGCGAGCGGCCTCTTTACATACACACTAGAGGACGTGTCGTGTGCACGGCGCTGGCCCGCGTGGATTCATGCTAGGACATTTTGCGGGAGCAAGCAACCCCACGAACCTTGCACCACCGCCCGTGGACGCTGGTGGACCTCGTGCACCGGGCCAGCGGCCAAACAGTTGGTGGCCACTGGGCATTGGCTCCTGCGAGGGGAGCGGCGCCCCTGCGGTCTTGGAACGCCGGGTCCAGCGCGGGGTTTCCTCGCCGCTACAGAGGACATGCCCGCTCTGAGCTACGCGTACAAACACCGACGGAACGGAGGATACAGTGAATGGATGGTTAATGCCGCTGTCTGTATGGAACGCCGTGAATCGGTGATGTGGACCTGGTCCGGAAGGAAAAAGGAAAATGTACTATAAGGTTCAACAAATAGGCCGCTGTTTCGGTTTGAATTTCTGACTTCTGATTTATTTTATATTATTTATAAATTTTATCTTTTTCTATATTTTTAGCTTTTCTGAGTTTTTTTGCCGATTTTTTCTCGTATTTATTTGCATTATACGTGATGGGCTAATATATATTTTCTATTTTTAAAATTTTTAAATTTAATTATGCTAAATAAGCCTCCGTCACCATTCTGATGTTTTTTCACCACCATTCTGATTTTTCACCATAAGCCACAAAAAAAAGCTCTTTTGAGTAGGGCCTAAGGAAAAACAACAAAAGTAAACATGATTACGATTTGCTACTTATGCTATTTCAACTATTAACCAAGTAACCATCGTATAATCCTGAAACCCATTTTATCTTCCAAAGGAGAATGTCTTAAGACACTTTCGATATCCCAAGGATTCCTCAAAAGCCGAACTATTTTTTAGCATTTTAGTGGTGAACAAGTGATTCAGCAAAAAAAAAAAAATGCAAAATATTGTGCCACACACGAACTACACATTCTTGACATGGTTTCTGTCATGCATTTGTTTTCTTTTTACAAATAACATCATAATGCCTGCCTCTAGGCATAGTACAAATATTATTATTTTTGTATATTAAATAGATAAGATGAAAGCACATGGCAAATAATTACGAGTGACATGTGAGAAGTTCTGTAGACATGGATGAAGATATAACTAATTATAAACAAAGTTATTTTGCGCAACTTAAATAATGGTAGACTACATAGATCTTTTTGGTGCATGTATAGTTGTGTACAACTTAAAAAATAACCGGCCAGCTCTAAAAAAAAATACACAACCTAATGCCACTTCTAATCTAAACATCATTTTTGCCTTAGGAAAAGTGCATTTGTGATATCTTAACTCTTCAGTTCATCTAATTCTCATTCCTTATTTATAAAACCGGTTAAAGTATATCCTCTATCAAAACCAGAGCAAAATTATGCCCAAAGCTGATTTTATGGTTGATTTTAGGTGACATGGTGTCCTAGATGGCAAATGAGCTAACATGGCTTAAGATATAAGTAAGCGGGCCTAGCTGTAAATGACTCATCCTCCAAACAATTATTATTCTATAAAACAACACCGGCTGCTATGTAATGTAAAGTACCCTTTTATTTACTCGTATGTACAAATGTGATATATGCGATATTATTATGTGAGCTAATTATTAATACAGTAACTAGCTCGAAATATATAGGAGATTCGGATTGTCAAATCAAAATCCTTAGATGTACTTTGCAAAATGGGCCAAAAATCTTGGAATTGAGCACACAAAAAGCCCCTAGCCACTTTTTTTTCAAGTTCAGTACCCTTTGTTTTTCAAAAATGACCCTTTACATGGTTCTACTACGCTCGGTAACACCTGCCGAGCCGAGAGAGCTCAACAGGAGATCTATCGAGCCAGACAGTTTAGCATGTCACCCATCTAGCTCCTCTAGCTTAGCAGGTGCTACCAAGCACGGTAGATCCATGTAAAGAGTCTATTTTTGAAAAAATAGACGTTGATGTGCTAAAATTGAAAAAACGTGGCTAAAGGCTATTTTCAGGTCGACTTCAAAATCACGAGGGAGCAGGGGATAAATATATGGACCGAGTCCACGGGGCACTGAGCGCCATTGCATTGCAGGAAGCAGGCGAAGGCAGAGGTATCGGACGCTATTGCATTGGAACGAGGAACCCGAAAACTGGAGGAGCAAAGGAGTCCAAGCGAGCACGGAGATGGCTGCGGCGGCCGCGGCGAGGCCGCACAAGGCGTCGCCGGGGCGCGTCCCCACGCGATGGGTGGCCGTGCTCTGCATCGCCTGCTTCCTTCTCGGCGTCTGCGTCGTCAATAGGTTCGCATTCGCCCCCAAATCCGTCGTTTCCCTTGGAGGGAGCACCTGTCCGGGCTCCCATTTCTCGCTCTTTAGGCTTTAACTGCCCCAATCTTTTCTTTTCCCCACAAATTAAGACAATGCTCGTCGATTTCAAGGCCGGAAATGGTGAGTTTTTACTCTACTTTTGCAGATATTGGGCGGTTCCTGAGCTTCCCGACTGCCCAAACAAGGTAATGTGTCATTTTATTTTTACTCTTCTGTCTTTCTTTGATGTTCATTTGGGTGCACATTGCCAATTGGTCCAATTTTGCAGACAAGTTCTGATCATTCGAGGGCCGTATTGAACCAAGTGTCACGAACTCGCGAAGTCATCATGTAATGTCTGAAGCTTCTACAGTCATGAATCTTTCTACCAAGTTTGGATTTGCTTATAGTGTTTCTATTTGCAGGGCGTTGGATAGAACAATATCCGACATTGAGATGCGCCTGGCTGCTGCTAGAGCCGCGCAAGCGATGAGCCAAGGCGTGTCGCCGAGTGATTCGGGGGATGGCCAGGGAAGCATGCGGCCTAGAATGTTTTTTGTCATGGGTATTGTGACCACGTTCGCTAATCGTAAGCGCAGAGACTCTATCAGGCAGACGTGGATGCCGCAAGGTAGAACCCTTTCTATGTGATGCACTACAGATGTTTTGTTTCATATAGTATCTAATATGATGCTTTCTAGGTGAGCATTTGCAAAGGCTGGAGAAGGAGAAGGGTATTGTCATCCGTTTTGTTATTGGACGAAGGTATGGTCTTGTTTAAATCTGGGGATAAAAATAGTCAGTGTTGTTCCTTAGTATATTACTGAATCCTGGGGCTTCTTGTAGTGCAAACCCTAGTCCTGACAGTGGAGTGGAGCGTGCCATCGATGCAGAACATAAAGAATACAATGATATACTGAGACTTGTATGCTGGGTTGATTAGTTTCAAATACCTTAGTTTTGATCAATGATTAACAGCATTGATGAGTTCTCAACACTGGCCATCCTTTGCAGAATCATGTCGAAGGCTATGGTGGACTTCCTTTGAAGATTCAGATGTTTCTTTCAACTGCTCTCACCACGTGGGATGCTGATTTCTATGTAAAAGTGGATGACGATGTTCATGTCAACATTGGTATGCCTACCCAGGACCCTTTAAACGTTGATTGTTGTTGCTAAATGTTTCACTGATAGTCTGATCGATGAAGAATATCGCGTACTGAGCTTGGCACTCTCTTAATACAGGTATCACCAGATCGATTTTGGCGCGGCACAAGTCAAAACCTCGAGTATACATTGGCTGCATGAAATCTGGACCTGTTGTTGCTAAAAAGTAAAACTCTAGAAATCCAGATTGTTTACAATAGATTAAACATATGGGGGCATGTGTCAGATGAGAACTGAGAACTTCCATTAAAGTGAGAATGCAAACTCGTGATATGAACTGTCCGATCGCGTGTGGAAGGAGTATCATCCATTCAATTGTGGGAAGTTAGTGTTTCTACTTGCTAGCGTCCCAAGTCCCAAGGAAGCTAGCAAAGCAAGTGTCTCATTTTACGGACTTCACAAACATGATCTGTTCCCATGCTGATCTAACAATCAAGATCACGAGTTCGCATTCTCCTATTATGAGGACAGTTCTTACTGGATACACCC
This sequence comes from Bonia amplexicaulis, assembly GCA_036346245.1. Taxonomy (NCBI): domain Eukaryota; kingdom Viridiplantae; phylum Streptophyta; class Magnoliopsida; order Poales; family Poaceae; genus Bonia; species Bonia amplexicaulis. The sequence goes on from CM070764.1 coordinate 13,376,324, forward strand.
CCAAATTCTGATGGTTTCATCTTACCAACATTTCTTCTCAGAAACTTGTAATACAGTGCCTGCTTAATGTTAACAGCGATTCTAAGTATTATGAACCGGATCATTGGAAGTTTGGGACTGAGGGAAACAACTACTTTAAGCATGCAACGCGGCAGTTGTATGCTATAACCAGGGATTTAGCGACTTACATATCAGCAAACCGGTGAGTTGTAATGTGGATATGCAATGCCAGACAAACCATATCATGTTACTGCTTCATTTCATATTTATTTCACATCACTTTCAGGCATATCTTGCACAAATATTCAAATGAAGATGTATCATTGGGCTCTTGGTTGATTGGGTTGGATGTTGAGCATGTTGATGAGAGAAGCCTTTGTTGTGGTACTCCCCCAGGTTGGCATCTTACTTTTACTATCGATTTTCCATGTCACTTCAGCACATTCTCCTATTGCATCTAGATAATTATTGCATGCTCATTAGGACATTGGCATGATTTCACTTAACCTGGAAGTTATATGCTTTACTGTACTAATTAGTTGAGCAAATATTTTTGGATTTTCTATTGAGAAAATGATGATATGAATGTCTTAACAACTACAACGTTGGTTAGCACCTATCTTCACTAATCAATATTCACAATATTCAAGACTTGCTTTTACCACCTTTCTGTCCCCTGCTCTCCAGAAATCGCCCTATACTTCACCAAACTTGTTCTTGTGTCTCATAAATATTTCATTTATCTGAATGCTACCGGCGCTGAGCAGTAGCTGATTACTCTTACAGTCTTATCTGAATGGCCTCGGAATAACATGATGCCAATGCCTGTTGTTTGCATATCTAGTGGGTGTTGATCGCAGTTATTCTATTTTGTCTCTTGCACTTAAGTAGGCAGACATGGTTCTATCTTCTCATGTACAATGTGGTGACCATCGGTACACTATTCTTATTCCTCCATCTTTGGGAATGTATGCCGTCCATATACTTCACCAATCATTACTGCCAGCTCTGATCATTATGGCATGTTTTCAGATGCACCTAAGATTATCTCAACCATCATTACCATCCAGCATCCATCTACCTGGCATGTGTTGCAATGCACTTCAGCTCATTGTTCAGATTACGGACACATTTGTTAGCTTTCGGCAGTCTCACTATACTCTCCACACATTTCATGTGGCATCTTTGATCTTGCAGACTGTGAATGGAAGGTGCAGACTGGGAACCCATGCGCGGCGTCCTTCGACTGGAACTGCAGTGGCATCTGCAATCCAGTGGAGAGGATGGAGGAGGTGCACCAGCGATGCTGGGAAGGCCGCGGGGCCGATTGGCAACAAGCACAATTTTGACAACCAATGGATGGCACATCCTTGTGTTGTTTCCTTCCTGTAAACCCATGTAAATTATTCAGCAAACGGAGACACGCAGTTGTAATGCAATGGTTCGATTTTTCGAATGTGCACCGTGCCTGCCATCTTTTCCTGGCCGGTTTGCATGTTGAAAATGGGAGGGGAAAAGAAATTGAAGAGCACGGCTGCAAATTTTGGCTTCCGATACCGTCCATTTGCACAAATTGGAGAAAAAAAATCATTTGCTAGTGGTACTAGAATAATTACAATTTCCATGTTTGTTTCTGTTTTTCAGATAGGAGAGCTAGATCAACCACTGGCTGTAACTTGTATGGTATTCCAATCTACAATTTGTGTACCCTCACGATTATATAGATGTATATTCTTGTCATTAACTGTACTACTAAACCATACGAAAAGATGGATTCGTAAGCTTCAGAGGTGCTTGCTGACAGACTAAAGAAAGTGTTGCCGGTGTTGGTTTCGGAAGAACAAAGTGCGTTCGTGCCGCGAAGACTCGTTGCCAACAATGTGTTCATTGCCTAGGATTGTTTACGCTATCAAGCACGGGAAACGGAAAACTCCTCTTTGTGCAGTAAAAGTAGACATGATGAAGGCATATGATGGTTTGGAATGGTCTTTCCTGGAGAAGGCTTTAAGGGCCTGTTCTTTGTAGCTTTTTGTTTTTGTTACAGTACTTAATTTTTAAATGAAATATTTTCTTAAGACAGGATTTACAAATTAATTGTATTTAACCTAATACATGTATCAATCAAAATCATAAGCAAGTATTTCTCTCCACAATCTTTGTCGCAAGCAGCTAAAATAAAAAAATTTAACTAAAAACCATAAGCCGTAGTAAAAAAAAAAAACCTAAGAAAGATTGGCTTTTCGGAAGTGTGGATCGGTATGGTGATGAGATGTGTTACGTCGCTCTTTTCGCCGCACTTGTTTTGTTCTGTGTGCTCAAGGCTTTTAGTGCTCTGCTGAGAAGAGAAGAACAAGAAAGACGGATCACGCGCTTGCTGTTCGCGGATGACAGCTTTGTATTCCTGGAAGCCACGCGGAGTGCCTGCAAACTTTGGAGTCTACTCTCCACAGATATATGAAGCTTGCACGGGGCAGCGAGTAAACAGTGTCAGGACCAGATCAAAATTTAGTGAGGTTAATGGGACTTACTTATCGGTTTGATGAATGCCGAGTTGTCAGTCTGTGATAGCCCGCCGTAGTGCTGGTGAGAGAAGAAAAACGTTATTACAGCTATAATTGGCTATCTTGGAAGCTACGATATATATTATGTTTTACCGAAAGAGGGCAGCGGCACCCACTCCCCAGTACGGGAGGAGAAGACGGTGTTCCCTGAATTAATTCAGCTGATTACCAATTTTTAGAACTTAAATGTTATTTAAATCGTCACGTACAATGTTAGTCTATAGGCGACATAATTATTAATAAGGTTATACAATTTAGTTATAACTAGCAAAATTAATGAGATATTTAAATATATAACAAAACGATATAGATGATAGTACACAAATATAATTAGAACGCGATCCTTCTCTCTCCCCTTGTTCCCTCTCTCCTCGTGCTCTGGCCGATTGGCCAAAGGGTCTGTTCTTTTTGGCTGCGGCTTATGGCTTTTGGCTGAAATTTTTGAATTTTAGCTGTTTACGGTATAGATTACGGAGAGACCGATACTCACTTGCGATTTTGGCAGGTACAAATGTTGGGCTTTTAACGTGTAGATCGTTTAACCTGTAGACCCCATCTTAAGAAAATACCCTGTTTAAAAGTTAGATACTGTAGCAAAAGCCAAAAGCCACCGGCTTCGGAGGAAAAGAACAGGCCCTACTAATGGCTTCTATCCCATTTCCTTCCGTCTCCATTGCTCTTCTCTTCATTTCTTTTCTTCTCTCTCTTGCCGATTCCTTCACTATCCGATTACTTTGAATTTTTCTCTCGCTCGACGTTGACTGGCTCCATTGGCGCGCCTCCCTGCCTCCTACCGCCGACCTCGATCTTTGCTCCTTCCCAAGACTAGTCCCACACGCCCGACCGCCTCCCCTCTCGTGCTCTGGCGCCACCGCAGGCTTTTGCGGGCACGACAGTTGGAGGTACCCACCAACCGGCCGACGGTAGGGAGGTACCCACGGACTGACAGACGGTAGGGAGGTACCATGGACCGATCGGCGGTAGAGGGTCGTCAGCCTCGGTTGGCCCCATTAGGTCTACTCCTGCAAGTGAACCTGCAAAAATCATCAATTTTCCTTGATCGAGGCTACGAGAAAGTTTAATATCAGTAGCTCAAGGATATCTCTATTAGTTAAAAGAAGCTAGATGATTCATGTGTTACTTGCGCCTCCTCCTCGCATAAAATATGGTGCCTACATGTGGGCCTCGCCTCCTCCCTTCCCACCCCACACGCCACCGCCTCCCTCATCTTTCCTCTCTCGCCGCGCGTTCTTCCTCGCCTCCTGCTGCCGCCGCCGCCTGGGCCTCGCCTCCCTTCCCACCCCGCACACCACCTCCTCCCCACCGCGCGCCGCCCCTTCATCTTTCCTCTCTCGCTCGTCGCGGTTCTTCCCTCGCCTCCCGCTAGGGGCGAATCCATGGGGTAGGCTTCATCAGGCTGAAGCCGACCATCCACTGGTTTGCCGAACAACGCCCCCCCTAGCCTCCTGCGGCGACCAGTCACTACCGACGACGCCGACGGGAAGAAAGAGCTGTCTTAGGAAAAGAGTCTGAGGAGAAGAAAGAGCACGGAGCCAGGGGAGAAGAAACAAGGCCGAATCGCTGAAGAAGTAGAAATGCAGGCACATGGGCCCTCCGTCCACACATCCAGTACATGTTGCCCTGTTCAGCTGTTCTCGTGCTACCAAATTTCCCCAAATCCGAAAGACCAAAATCCCCACCATTGACCATTCCCTTCCTGAGCTCCCATTCCCCCAAATGCCAAATCCCCAATCAATTGCACACCCATGCCGCGTGCCGACGAGATCTAGATTCTGGAGCCAAAGCGGGGACACCGGTCACCGGATCCGGAGGGGGGACGCCGGGGAAGGGCCGAGGTAGGGTCACGCCGTCGCAGGGACGTCTGGGCGGCTGCCGGCTGGGCCTGAGCCGGCTATCGGGCGGGTACACTGTCGCGCCTTGCGGGGAGCCGGGAAGCGGGGCCCGGACGCCGAGAGGCGGAGGCGGATGCGGCGCGGGAGCCCTAGCCCCGGGTGTGGGCCTGCGGCAGCTGTTCTGCCGACGAAGGAGGCCATGGGAATGCGAAGCCGGCGTCGATGTCACAAAGAATTGAGGAGAGACAGGCAAGGCGCACGTCACTCGCTAGGTAACTTTTCTACGGTCCTTTTTATAAATTTAGACATTTAGTATTTTAGAGTTTAGATTTTAGACTTTCATATTTAGTATATATAGATAGTTTAGTCCTTATAACCACTGATGATGATAAAATCATAAACCGTTTCCAAGGCATGAAGTCGCGTAGAATGCATCTACCACGTGATTTAAATTTGTCTCGTGATTCAAATTAGCTTATTTGTGATATGTTTCATAATTCATATGATCTAAATTTTTATTATTATTAACAATTTTCTATTATATCACTAATTTTCATATATTTCATACACAGGTGATTTATTTCTACTCCGTACTCATAGCAGAATAATTATATATTATTGGGTATGTGCTTTCTATTGTCGAGGTACGTACTTTGTATTTCTCTGTTTTTCGTTGTTTGTCTCCAAGACTCCAACTGTATAATTTCTGTATGAATTTGAAATTCTGTAAGAGTATAAGACTATATTTGTGTCAACTTAGTTTAGTCCGATAAATAATTCAGTCTACCCTCAATTTTAATCCTGGTTTCACCACTGATTGCTCGGTTGCTCCATATCTTACAACTTGTATATTAGGGGCTGCTGCACTTGCCGCCGCATGATTAGTAGTAGTAGTCGTTTCGACAGCAGCAAGATCTTCAGCCACAAGAAGATCGTCTAGCAGTACACTTACAATGGCAACCCTACCATTTTAGGGTGGTTGCTTAAAATATGAATAATTTAGAAATATTTGCATCAAATAAACTAATTATATGTTTTCGTTAATTTCTAACGTACAATTTAAGACATTTTTTATGTTCTAGAAAATATTTGTGACCGATTCGCTCCACATTTATGTTCAATACTATTTGCATCCGTATCCAAAAAATATAAAAACAAATATACCAGTTTTATTATTTATCCACCTTCGATCCGTTTTCACCCTTACCTCTTCCTTGCACCTCTTCGGCTCTTCATTCCCCTTTCCTCCGCACGCGCGGCAAGGATTATTCATGCTGGGTTCGCCGCGACTTGAGAGTCCGACTCCAGCCTTCAGTAGAGCGGCAAGGAATGGATTGCTCTGCTTCTTGACTGTCTGTCAACACAACACCACATTTCTTTTCTTGGCAAAGCTTTCTTAATTCTGACTCTTGAGTTCGTCCATAGTCAGTGTCGTCATTAGTCAACAGTGATCGACTTAGCAGTGTTTCAAGTGGGTTGGCGACATAGTCGTTCGTAAAAGATGGATTTGCGAAAGGGGAAAATGACAATATGCCACTCTATAAAATGCTATCCATTAGACTGTAATTGATTTTTTTTGCCGCTCTTTAGGTTGGATCTGAACTCAATCACCAACCCCTGCTCAAGAGCGATCAATTCTTCATTCACTTTCCCTTGCTTCCATATGTATAGAGAGAGAGTGAGCGAGCGAAAGAGCGGAAATTTCATCAGGGTTGAGTACCAGCGATCCCAAACAGGGACTACTTGGTGACCTCCATCCACTTGCTGAACACCGCCTGCGCGGGCTTGGTTGGGTCCGCGCGCCAGGTGAGGAACACCGCCCACATCAGGACAAGGACGGGCGAGCTCTTGGCCCCAGCTGCATTGCAGCCGCCGTTCTGGAGGAGTGGCTGTCGTTCTTGGGCCATGACAACTAGGGGGAGTCCACTGGAACGCCCGCTGGCCAAGAAGTCGATGACAACGCCTGTGAAGGAGACATGGGTGCCCGTTTAGGCCTCGCCGGAGTGCGGCACTGGAACGCCCTCTGGCCAAGAAGTTGATGACAACACCTGTGAAGGAGACATGGGTGCCCGTTTAGGCCTCGCCGAAGTGGCCGCACGTCTGCTCACGTCGGTTGCCATGGCTGCGAGATATGCGAAGAGGACGGGGGAGAACGGACTGAGAGGAGGAAAACCACATAGGGGCGGAGAGAGATGCCGTTTGCCTAGGTGAAGTCAGAGTTGGGAGGGATGGGCGGCGCCGAGCTCCTGTGTCGCCGTCGTCCACTGTTGCCGCACAGGTTCAGGGGAGCGAGGGGAAAAGAGAGTTAAGTCAGGCTGGAACCAGGACCTATTGCGGAGCCGTCGAAGGGTTTTAAGTGAAGGTAGACGGGGGAATAAGATCGGGCGGCGGGGATTACTGGGATACTGTTTGTACACACAAGTTTACAAAAATCTTTTGCTCAATGTTGAATCTTAATTGTCTCCAGCTTATGGATACTCTTACTTACATTTGTGATAAGGATCTTTTTCTTGAGTTTCACAGGTTTGTGGTTTTTTTTTGCTAGATTGGATGTTATAATTGTAGAGTTTTTACTTCAATAAGCTCCTATGATTTTGAATTTGAGATCTCTCACTGTCACTCTTTTTCTGGAAAAATCTATTGTAGGAAGAAGCTCAGAAGGAGATTGCTTGTTGGTAAGAGTATCAACGATGAACATGAGAGAAATATTATTTCTAAGCTAAAGCGTTATGGGAGACAGTTTGCTTCAAAATTGGAGGATATGATCAATGATTTTGAAGCTTCAGAAAGACATAAGTTGTTTACTGGATGCAAGTTACTTGGTGGAATGGTCCTGAGGACTCCTCATTAAATATGTAAAGTTTAGAGTCTTACCTCAGTACTGCAAGAATTACATCTGTGGACGCAGGGACAGGCCTGACTTCCAACAAGATTGTGGAACAATTTAATGTTGCTTGGAGCAACAGTAGGACTAAAGCTAGGTATACACCTGTGGGCTTTTCCATATTTGGAGGGTTAGTCTCACATGTGAGTAATGCACCTGAAGTGAAGAAGAATTGGAATGACAGGATAAGTACGAAGATGTTTCTAGTGTGGTAGGGCCAAATTCATATCGAGCCAAGAGCCATTCCAATGTACTTTGGTTCATCTGACTACTGCACAAACGATTTCTATGCTGTTAGAAATATCCTCTTGAAAGAATCTGCTCTGATCACTCGTCAAGAGACTGTCTACCCAATTCATTTGTGTAATCTATGTGTGAACTTGGCAAATGCAACTAGAAAGTTCGCGCTTGATAAGACGTTCCGTACATATGTCAGATGCAACCCTACGTTCTAACCCCAGTCACAGTGTTCTGTTGTCTATTGGCACCTGCGTCGATATGATTTGTCAATAAACTCATCTGACAGAAAGAACTTTAAAGAAATCATCGAAATGAATCAGAAACCCAAACATGAGTGGTATACAGATATCAAACATCACTAGCTGTTTAAGAGGACATTCGAGGAAGCAAAACGAAGGGGTGTCTCATATGGACCAAGGACATATGAGTTGTACCAATACTTGCGCGATTGGCGCACACACGTCATTAAGCATTTGCCCATAAGTTCATACTTACTTTGTTTATGTAGCTTGTCTACTGTCTGCTATTCTTATGTTATTTTATTTAGCAAAAATCACTGAAATCACAATAAAATTTCAATGTCATGGAGTTTGTAGTAGTGGTTTTGTTTGATGAAATCCATGACATTATGCACACAAACTCCATGACATTAAAATTATATTGCGACTTCAGCGATTTCTATCAAATAAAATAACATAAAAATAACAGATAGTAGACAAGATACATAAACAAAGTATGAACTTAGGACAAATACTCAATGCCATGCGTGTGCCAATCACACAAGAATCGGTACAGCTCATATGCCCCTGGTCCAAATGAGACACCCCTTCGTTTTGCTTCCTCGAATGTCCTCGTAAATAGCTGGTGATGCTTGATATCTGTAATACCACTCATGTTTGAATTTCTGATTCTTTTCGATAATATCTTTAAAGTTCTCTCTATCAGATGAGTCCATTAACAAATCATATCGACGCAGGTGCCAATAGACAATAGAACACTGACTGGAACCAGAACATAGGGTTGCATCTGACATATGTACGGAACATCTTATAAGCACAAACTTTCTAGTTGCCTTTGCCAAACGGACACAGATTACACAAATGAATTGGATAGATAATCCCTTAAGAAGTGATCAAAGCATATTCTTTTTAAAAGGATATTTCCAATAACATGAAAATTACTTGTGCAGTAGTCAGATGATCCAAGGTACATTGGAATGACTCTTGGGTCGATGTGAATTTAGTCTTGCCACACTAGGAACATATTCGTACTTTATCCTACCATTCCAACTCTTCTTCACTTCATGTGCATTAGTCACATGTGAGACTAACCCTCTAAATATAGAATAGTCTAGAGGTGTATACCTAGCTTTAGTCTTACTATTGTCCCAAGCAACATTAAATTGTTCCATAATCTTGTTGAAAGTCAGGCATGTCCCTGCGTTCACAGATGTAACTCTTGCAGTACTGAGGTAAGACTCAAACTCTGCATATCTATTAATGGGGAGTGCACAGTCATCAAAACCATTTCACGAAGTAACTTACATTCAGTAAACAACTTATGTCTTTATGAAGCTTCAAAATCATTGATCATACCTCCCAATTTTGAAGCAAACTGCCTCCCATAACACTTTAGCTTGGAAATAATACTTCTCTCATGTTCATCGTTCACACTTACCAACGAGCAACCTTCTTCTGAGCTTTTTCCTGCAATAGATTTTGCCAGAAAAAAAGTGACAGTGAGAGATCTCAAATTCAAAATCATAGGAGCTTATTAAAGTAAAAACCCTGCAATTATAACATCCAACCTAGCAAAAAAAAATCACAAACCTGTGAAACTCAAGAAAAAGATCCTTATCACGAATGTAAGTAAGAATATCCATAACCTGGAGACAATTAAGATTCTTAACTGTACCTTCTCAAGGGTCTCTTCTATAGATTCATCGCTTAGCTTTTCACTTCCACCTTTTGTTATGACTTTGTCAAAGAATTCTGCTAACAGTTCAGCACAGGTGCAACCAGCAACATCTTTGTTGCACAAACCTTCAAAGACCTCATTAAGCTCCTGCGCACAGAGTATAGAGTAAGCCAAAAAAATATTATCTCAGGTTTTAGCGAACAATTACAAAGATATAAGACAAAGTATAATGCTGGAAATATTTGAACTAGCGAACCTTGTGAAATATTTCGCTATTTTTGAAACAGTTGGTGACATATGCTTTGTATTTGTCATGGATCTTTATAAGCTTCCACATAAAATCCTAAAATAAGCAATAACCAATTAGAAACAGAAGGCAAAGGTATGTTTTCTTTGCTCAAAAATAAAAAAACTAAGGTATGTCAAATGCAGACCTGCTCAAGCGAACTTGTGACATCCTTCTCATTCTGTAGATATATGCAGAGCAAAGATAGAAGTGATTTGATTAGCAAGAAGTTATGCATAATAGACTGCCAGCAAGCATGGTTGCGCACAATAACAGCACTTTGAAAGATGAACAAAATAACTGTCGACATCCTTAATCTTTATTAAAGAGAGACGCATCATTGCTCAAGGAAGTTGAATATGTGGTTTTGTGCAATCTAGAACCTACTACATTTTTAGAGACTTTTATAAAACAAAAAAGACTTTCGTTGATTGGCACGCTTAGCTAATTGGCTCATTGCTCCATCTAAAAGCTTTCTTCAATCATTAATCCTATGAAACTCCCAATACTAAATTGCAAAAGGAGAATAGGTTTACCGCACAATGTTCAGGTTCAATCCTAGTTCTACTCTGAACAAATATCAAGATAAAAAAGCAGTTAAAGTAGAAAGTGTGCTAAAGAAGTTAAATAGTAAACTATCTTATCGTAAAGCAGTCAGATAAATTACTAAGTTTCGCTTCTGTCAAAAGAACAACCCTATGAACAGGTAATCTTGAAACAGACCACTCACCACATAATGAAGTTCCACAATAAAACACGGCAATTAATAGTCTATCAGGTACAAACAGTTCATGTAAAACCAACATCCAACAAGATTCAGCACTTCAAATCTAGAATAGGTGTTCTCAATTCTCAAACTTGAAGAATTTGCAAATAATTCGAAAGATACAACATAAGTATCAATAAACTGGTTATTAGTGACATTACATGCACTCACAGGAAACTGGTTTGACAGAGCAACCAAATGGAAATAAGAACTTCACCCAAGGAAGTGGAATTTGTACTCCCAATGAAAAACTGAGAAACCCAACAGTGAAGTCATAGGATGAATTACCTTTTTGCTTCGGGCAGTATATATTGCTTGTTCCAACAAAGACATAGCCTCTTCATTGACATGCTGCAGAGAAGTAAACATCCTAAGGAGATACAAGTATTTTAACAGTGCAGTGCATTTAAGCATAGTATGAGGTATTCAATACCTCCTCTTAAATATTTTTGATACTGAAAGCAGCCCATTCTCCATCCTAGAGAAGAGCCTAAACATCCTTGATAAATCATCAGTCTACAGTAAGAAAGAGATACAAAAATAGTTAATACTCAGGAAATTGATTACCCATGTTTTCCTGGCATAGCAAGGCATGTATTACTTTAAATCAAACCTTTTCATCACAAAGTAACACTTGGCATCCAGAATTCTCCTTGCTCAGAATTTCATCTTTGTGCCTGGTTATCAACTCCAATTGAGCATCCTGTAAGCATTGAGGTTAAAAGGATATAATTTCAGTAGCAAAGAAAGTCATCGCATATACACACACACCACCAAAAAAAAAGGCATACACAAAAAAAGAGAGACAGATATATAACTGACACAAACCTGCATTAACTTTGGTTCAGTCGAACAATGCAAGTAATGTGTTAATCGCTCCTTCTCATCTTGTAAGCATTTCTCAGCCTATGCAACAGAGAACTAGTTAGAAGGTATCCTTACACTTGACTGCAATAAAAATGTCAAGAACTCCACAGATACATTGAGCATGTATTCAGGACAAGAGTCCTCCAGGATCCAAGTTTGGGCCTTCTTCGAGTAGTAATCTGTAGTACCCTTGAGAAATGCTTGCACGAAATCAACCTCGTAAAGACCCAAATCACCAAATCCAATCTCAACATATATATCCAGAACATTCTTGAGAAGAGAACGGTCTATAAGCTGGCCCTCCCTCTCATCATCAACCTGTTAAATCAATGCAATTCCAAAACCAGAAAATGATTGTCATGCATCTCTGTAGAATGTGACACAAGGACAAGGCTCACCATGCCAACCACAATGGTTGTCACTGTATTCTTGAGCTCAACGAATACCTATCACAAAACCAACACAACCAAGACATGTTCAAATCTTACAGAAGCAACCAAACAGCTTCAGAATTGATACTGATGTAAAAAATCACCACTTGATGACAACAGGGCCTTACCAGATCATGGAAGCAACTCCAGCCGGGTTGTGTCAGCGGCCGAAGCGACTTCTGTGAAACTTAGTAGTGGACGAGGTAGTGGAAGAACCTGCTCAGCCACCTGACCATCAACTTGTGGTTTGTCCATCTCTGGACTAGCTCCCTCAGCAGAAACTCGCCGTGCTTGTCCTTCAACGAGGGCAACACCTACATGATCACAAAAGAAATTAAGCAACAGCACGAGAACGATCTCATATGACAAATCTTATTAAGAGGCAATGGCACATGCGACCATCGATCACAACCAAGAACCATTGCCAAGAACTCATGACACACCACTCAAGTACAGAACTGATCTAACTTGCTCAATTGCAGAGAAAATTTGGCTCAAAAAATAAACCAAAGCCATGCAAACAAAGATCGTGCAAAATTCGGCCCAAAAATAATAAACAAGAAAACGAAAAGGAAGGAACCGTTCACAAAACACAACCAACCCAACCAAGAACCGATTTCGAGGAACCGCGAGAGCCCAGCAGACTTGACAGAGACATGCACGCGCCAATCCAACCAACGCCATCGCAATTCGCACACACCAATCTACACGCGAGTAGCAATCGCAAGAAACCACAACAATAGTAGAGGAAGAAATTAAGAACCGCACGTACGGTAGATTTGAGGTATTCGTCCAGAGACGCCTGGTAGCGATCGTAGAACTGCTGCGACTGGTTCATTGGGGACTTCTGCGTCAACATGTCGTACATCGTCCTGTCGCAGCGCGAAGAAATCAAACCAGATCATCAGATTAGCCCCCGAAATGAAATAAAAACACCAAGAAAACGGTAGAAAAGATGAGGCGCGGAGCCGTACGTGTAGAGGTGGATGTACTCCTCGGTGGTGAAGCTCTCGCCCTCGACGCCATCGAGGATGGGCATGAGGTGGGCGACGCCGGCGACCATGTCGCGCCCCCTCGAGCTCCACTGGGCAGCGGCGGCGCTTCATTAGGGCCGCTGCCGCCGCATTGTCTTGCGTCGCAAGCCCTAGGGGAGAAGCAAGGGCGGAGGAGGGGAGCGAGACCAACGTTTTGGGGGGTTTTGAGAATACAATGATATACTGAGACTTGTATGCTGGGTTGATTAGTTTCAAATGCCTTAGTTTTGATCAATGATTAACAGCATTGATGAGTTCTCAACACTGGCCATCCTTTGCAGAATCATGTCGAAGGCTATGGTGGACTTCCTTTGAAGATTCAGATGTTTCTTTCAACTGCTCTCACCACGTGGGATGCTGATTTCTATGTAAAAGTGGATGACGATGTTCATGTCAACATTGGTATGCCTACCCAGGACCCTTTAAACGTTGATTGTTGTTGCTAAATGTTTCACTGATAGTCTGATCGATGAAGAATAGCGCGTACTGAGCTTGGCACTCTCTTAATACAGGTATCACCAGATCGATTTTGGCGCGGCACAAGTCAAAACCTCGAGTATACATTGGCTGCATGAAATCTGGACCTGTTGTTGCTAAAAAGTAAAACTCTAGAAATCCAGATTGTTTACAATAGATTAAACATATGGGGGCATGTGTCAGATGAGAACTGAGAACTTCCATTAAAGTGAGAATGCAAACTCGTGATATGAACTGTCCGATCGCGTGTGGAAGGAGTATCATCCATTCAATTGTGGGAAGTTAGTGTTTCTACTTGCTAGCGTCCCAAGTCCCAAGGAAGCTAGCAAAGCAAGTGTCTCATTTACGGACTTCACAAACATGATCTGTTCCCATGCTGATCTAACAATCAAGATCACGAGTTCGCATTCTCCTATTATGAGGACAGTTCTTACTGGATACACCCCCAAATTCTGATGGTTTCATCTTACCAACATTTCTTCTCAGAAACTTGTAATACAGTGCCTGCTTAATGTTAACAGCGATTCTAAGTATTATGAACCGGATCATTGGAAGTTTGGGACTGAGGGAAACAACTACTTTAAGCATGCAACGCGGCAGTTGTATGCTATAACCAGGGATTTAGCGACTTACATATCAGCAAACCGGTGAGTTGTAATGTGGATATGCAATGCCAGACAAACCATATCATGTTACTGCTTCATTTCATATTTATTTCACATCACTTTCAGGCATATCTTGCACAAATATTCAAATGAAGATGTATCATTGGGCTCTTGGTTGATTGGGTTGGATGTTGAGCATGTTGATGAGAGAAGCTTTGTTGTGGTACTCCCCCAGGTTGGCATCTTACTTTTACTATCGATTTTCCATGTCACTTCAGCACATTCTCCTATTGCATCTAGATAATTATTGCATGCTCATTAGGACATTGGCATGATTTCACTTAACCTGGAAGTTATATGCTTTACTGTACTAATTAGTTGAGCAAATCTTTTGGATTTTCTATTGAGAAAATGATGATATGAATGTCTTAACAACTACAACGTTGGTTAGCACCTATCTTCACTAATCAATATTCTCAATATTCAAGACTTGCTTTTACCACCTTTCTGTCCCCTGCTCTCCAGAAATCGCCCTATACTTCACCAAACTTGTTCTTGTGTCTCATAAAAATTTCATTTATCTGAATGCTACCGGCGCTGAGCAGTAGCTGATTACTCTTACAGTCTTATCTGAATGGCCTCCGAATAACATGATGCCAATGCCTGTTGTTTGCATATCTAGTGGGTCTTGATCGCAGTTATTCTATTTTGTCTCTTGCACTTAAGTAGGCAGACATGGTTCTATCTTCTCATGTACAATGTGGTGACCATCGGTACACTATTCTTATTCCTCCATCTTTGGGAATGTATGCCGTCCATATACTTCACCGCGATATGCCTCCATATGCCTCCATAAGAAAACATAGCAAAAAAAGGACATAACGATACCACGATACGATATTTTGCAAAAATAAAGATAAAGTGATACCGCAAGTACATATGTACTGCATAATTGACATTATTCGTGAATTGGAAAATATAAACATTTACAGAGAGTAAAATTTGCTTTGCCAATAAATTAACGCACAATCCTAGCAATATTGTGTTCGGCACTCTTTCCTACCACTATCTCAATATGTGGGAATCAAGTTCAAATTTAGTTTCATTCTCAGTAAAAAGGAACGAACATGTTGCCAAAACAAGAAATGAGCCACACCGGCAATGAAACAATAATTTAATCTTCTCTAACCTTGGCCTTTTGGAGTGGACGACCTCTCGATTCATCATTTATTTCCACAGTAGATGTCCTAATCTCTACACAGGTTAAGGGGAAGTTCAGAGAGCAGAACATTGAATCTTGTAGTATGACCATGACAGCAATGTTGATCGAGATGAGATGATGACACATAATCCACAATACAAGGAAAGAAAAGGTTCTTACTCTTCTCAACAGTGAGGCTACTGTTCACGGTCACAATGGTTGCACTGGCTGCAAACAGATCAAACAACTTGGTTAGTGCTGACTTCAACAATACAGATATATTGCATCAAAAAATGGCCATGGGTTCAAGTTTTATTCTAGATATCTACAAAGAAAACATCAAACCACATTGACTAAATAGATGCACCATTAGTCCAGCTGGCAGCC
Organism: Bonia amplexicaulis; assembly: GCA_036346245.1. Taxonomy (NCBI): domain Eukaryota; kingdom Viridiplantae; phylum Streptophyta; class Magnoliopsida; order Poales; family Poaceae; genus Bonia; species Bonia amplexicaulis. The sequence goes on from CM070764.1 coordinate 13,391,833, forward strand.
AGCAATGATCTAACCATATCTAATCAATTTTTACTTAACCAAAAGTGACGATAATCCTACAGAATGCTGAAAGGGTGTCATGACACATAATGGCATAATGGTGTTTTTCTACATCTCAAAATAACAATGCCCGTGATTTGCGAAAGTTATGTGAGTATGTCTGCAGTTACATGAGGAGATGATGGCTGCCTAAAACTCAGAAGGCCAGAAACAATAAATCAATCTGCCGATATGCAATTAGCTTTGCATAATCGAGCACACTACCACCAAAGCGGTTAGAACATATCCCGGACACAATGCTAGTTAGAACATTGAAGGCAAATGTCACAATGGAAGATGTTAGGGTTTAATGAATAACTAGATATTTTGGGATCCAACAGTCCTGAAAGGCTAGAGCAATTACACATGTAAATAGTGCATTCTTGGATTGTGCACATTCTCTTATGACCACATCAAATTCGCAAACAAGAGGCAACTCATCTTACTATAAACAGTCTAAAGATAACATATTTAGAGAGATACTATTGTACTAACAAGCAGCGATGCCAAAAGTAGTACTCTCACTAACAAAGTAACAATAGAAAGAAATAAATCAGAAACAATGAAGAACAACGAGAAGTGAGACGCACCCATCCCGAGCGCGGAGAGCTCAACCTCGCCGTGCTGCTGCATATAGCTCTGCAAACAACCAATCAATAAAGCAGTCAAGAAACTGCGACACGGTCTGGATCGAGCAGCTCAGGCACGGAAGGAGGCGGTACCTTGGCGAGGTTGACATAGAAGAAGAGCCGAGAGGGGCTTCTTGGTGTTGGACACTTGGATGTGATTGCTGTTGTCAGCCCGTCGCTGCCGATGGCTCCCAGTGCGGTGCTGGAGGGAGGCGTCGGCGCCAGTGCCGGGGAGGCCAGAGGCGCTGGACCTGCAGGGTGAAGACGCCAAGTAGCGACAGCTAGGGTTAGCCACCTGTGCCGGGCTGGGCTGCAGCTGATGAATGAGGTTAAAGACTTGAGATTGCAATATGGGCTAGACCGCTAGCTTCCCGGGCTGAGCTACTAATCTCTGAATATTTTGAGTCCATATCAAAATATTACTGCTTCTTATTTTTTCTGGGCCTCGGGCTACAGCCTACCTAGCCCGAGGCCCAGATCCGCCCCTGCCAGATCATGGAAGCAACTCCAGCCGGGTTGCGTCAGCGACCGAAGCGACTTCTGTGAAACTTAGTAGTGGACGAGGTAGTGGAAGAACCCGCCACCACCGACCATCAACTTGTGGTTTGTCCATCATCGACTAGCTCCCTCGGCAGAACTCGCCGTGCTTGTCCTTCAACGAGGGCAACACCTACATGATCACAAAAGAAATTAAGCAACAGCACGAGAACAATCTCATATGACAAATCTTATTAAGAGGCAATGGCACATGTGACCATCGATCACAACCGAGAACCATTGCCAAGAACTCATGACACACCACTCAAGTACAGAACCGATCTAACTTGCTCAATTGCAGAGAAAATTCGGCTCAAAAATAAACCAAAGCGATGCAAACAAAGATCGAAAAGGAAGGAACCGTTCACAAAACACAACCAACCCAACCAAGAACCTATTTCGAGGAACCGCGAGAGCCCAGCAGACTTGACAGAGACATGCACGCGCCAATCCAACCAACGCCATCGCAATTCGTACACACCAATCTACACGTGAGTAGCAATCGCAAGAAACCACAACAACAGTAGAGGAAGAAATTAGGAACCACACGTACGGTAGATTTGAGGTATTCGTCCAGAGACGCCTTGTAGCGATCGTAGAACTGCTGCGACTGGTTCATTGGGGACTTCTGCGTCAACATGTCGTACATCGTCCTGTCGCAGCGCGAAGAAATCAAACCAGATCGTCAGATTAGCCCCCGAAATGAAAAAAAAGAAACACCAAGAAAACGGTAGAAAAGATGAGGCGCGGAGCCGTACGTGTAGAGGTGGATGTACTCCTCGGTGGTGAAGCTCTCGCCCTCGACGTCGTCGAGGATGGGCATGAGGTGGGCAACGCCGGCGACCACGTCGCGCCACCCCCGCTCGAGCTCCACTGGGCAGCGGCGGCGCTTCATTAGGGCCGCTGCCGCCGCCTTGTCTTGCGTCGCAAGCCCTAGGGGAGAAGCAAGGGGGGAGGAGGGGAGCGAGACCAACGTTTTGGTGGGGGGTTTTGAGGCTTCGGGGTGAGCGGAAGGGGCAGCAGGGGATTGTAGAATGGCCGAAGCCGTTAGGGCCTAGATGCACGCGAAATTATTTTAATTTCTAGTACTTAAGAAAGTTGAAGGTTATTTTTTCTGTTTTTATAAAATTTATAAGTTCTAACTTTGAAATGCTTTTTACTTCCGTGCTCTACTTTGCAGGGAGATGATAACTGTGTTCTGGGACTGTCTATATATAGCTTTGACTGAAAATTGTATGGTTTTCAACCGAAATTTCCACCCAAGGATCAATTTGACAAAGCTCCAAATGTTTGCCACCTTGCTATCTTGTTTCGGAGGCATTCTTCTTTTTAAGTTATGGCTTATGGTTTCTCTCGAATAAATAAACATGATAACATCTCTGCCATTTTTTCAAAGCAACTTATGGAGTTCAACATTTTCAAAATAGCTTATTGGCTTATCGACATTTGGTTTGTTGGCACAAATGTTCGCGCTACAACTAAAAACCATCAACTGCAGCCAAACCATCACCCGTAGTAAAAAAGAACCTCACTCGAGTCATCGCGCACCTTATTAGGCATCTTCATCAGCCGTCGTAAAAAAGAACCCCCTCGAATCATCCTGCACCTTATTAGACCACTTCTTTTTAGTTTCTAAAAGTTGTTTTTGGCTTTTATATAGTAACTGGCTTTCAAACGAACTGTCCCTTTAAGGCGATGTTTACAAGTTGATTGTAATATACACTGTAGCGTCTTCATTTATATCGGCCAAAATTACATGCAAGTTTCTGTTATTCCATACTCTTTATGATGAACAGCCCAAAAGCCATAAATCGTTGTCAAAAGACATAACCCAAAGTGAAAAAGAACAAGCTTATCATACCCACAATTGCTTAACGGATCCAAAATGTTTCTTTCTTCTTTTGGGTCCTCAGGTGTTCACTTCCCACTGTGTTGTGAGTATGGGTGGTAGTCGCTATCGAGATGGAGCATCTTGTTGGAATTTTTACTGTTCTAGCCCCTGTGGCGCTTTTTTTTGCAGGTTTGGCCTCTTGCGCGATTATTTTACGTTTCTATCCCCATCTGGAGAGCGGATTCTTCGGCGGCCGACGTGTGGCATTTCCACGGATGGGGGCGCAGATGTAACACCCCAGGACCCACATTACCCTGGGATGCCACTAAAACTACTCCACAACTAGCCAAATTATAAGATAAAATAATCTGGCAATAATTCCTAAACAAGATAGGATAAGCGGAAGCATAATGAATTAAGCGAAACATGATAATGATAATCAATTCAATAGTTTAAATCAACCTCCAATAATTTAACCAAAGAATAGTTCACAAATTTAACAATATTAAGTTAAAGTAAACTATGACGAGATAGCTAGACAAATGGCTAGAATCTCTTCAAGTTTATTACAGCATAAATCTATGATCCAAGTGCATTAAGGTGGTGCCGCTCTACCCTTCCCATGCATGCTCAGTGATCACCTGTAAGGGGGGAACAAGGGTGAGATAAAAGTCTCAGCAAGCAAACTATTTAACAAGCTAATTAAACTACAATAGTTTAATCATCAACATTTTACTTCACTATATATGTTTGACTACTTTAAAACCTCAAATCACCACCAACAACGGTAAAATAATAGCAAATAAATCTTGTTTGACTACTTTAAAACCTCAACCACTACCACCACCAAAGACAATAAAACATATATATGTTTTACTTCACTACTTTATTATTTCTCACATCCACAACTGCTATCAACAATTACTACAAGAGAAAAGAATCTCATGCCACAATCACAACCCCCACCAAACCATAAGGGACGAACCCCATTCCATGATCACATCCACATTTCTCATACCACAAGTAGCTAACATGAGCCAATTCTACATTACAACTATGAAGTTGTTTATTCCACATTACAACTATGAAGTTGTATATTCCTGCAAAATAACTTCACCATAATACATTGCATAGGTATGCAAATGATCTTTCCACAATACAATGCATATGAATGCGTATGCTCTACAGCACCCTTACCCAACAAGGTAAGAGTGTGCATCGTATTACGACAATATACGATGCTGTACCGGTACGGTCGCGGCTAAGTGCGACGACATCCACATATGCAAATGTCATGATATGATAATCATAAACCACATGAATTCCAACATCAAAGGAGAATCAACATGCTTACAACATATCCACCACATATTTGTTTTCATATTCCGCATTAGCACACTAAACAAATTTCCACATGATTACGAGCAATTTATCTAACATATCAATTGATCAATAATTGCTACCATCACAACCACAAGTATTCACTAAGAATACTACCACTTAGACCACAATATACTCGTAAAGTTTTCTACCACACAACTATATTGATTCATCAAGAACAATTCCGCATATCCACAATTAAACCATCAAGATCATAAACAATTGAATTCTTAAAAATACTACCATCTGGACCATATTAAGGAAGCATGTAACAATGACATAGCATCTCAATTTTAAAGAATTAATTAATATGAATGTAGAATAATTAACGAGTTAAACAGTAGCACAACCGCTACGTTTACTTGCCTCTACCGTTGAAGCAAAGCAATCACGTGCATTCAGGAGCAAAACCACCTGTCCAAAATATATCTCTCAGCACAATGCTACAACATACAAAACGCGACTTAAAAATTAAAGATATCGCTAGAACCCCGAACCCACACATAAACCTCTCCGCTCAACGATTCAACAATCTACCCACTGCAGCAGCGCTGCTTCATATTTTTGTATCTTTAACAATATTAATCCATTTATAGTAAATGATATATTTCTGGATTTCTCACTTAAATACCTTCACTTTTCATGTAGATCATATATTTTTATTTTGATCTTAGCAAGGTGTAACTTAATGCGCAAAACAGAGGACGTTCTCTGTTCTAGCAATCTCGACAGCAAGATTCTAATGCGTCCCAACCACAGTACAAGGATCCAAAAAAATATGATTTTTATACAGAAGCTAGATTACGGAATTCCCTACAATTTTCTTAATTGCGACCAAAATCATAAAAATCATCTACTACCCCTAAATCACACTTGAACAGCAATCTGTCCCAATCTGCACCCCTAACAGACAGCGGTGTTCCCGACCCTGCTACGCCCAGATCCCGTGGCCAACAATTCAGAAAAAACTACAGGAGATTTGTCTCGAAGTCTTCTACAATTTTCCTTTTGGGAAGATCCACAGAAAAAATCGTTTCATAGGTCTAAACTGCGCAAACAGACACGCTGCGCGAATTGATCTACTGACAGACAGCAGGTAATATCTAATCAGGTAATCAATCTGCTAATCATCTTCTAATTCCGTACCATGATCCCTAATTAATCTAAAAACAGAGGGGTTTGGGATTAGAAAAAATTACCTACAGGATCCCTTGGGATCACCCATCTTCTTCGCTTCTCTTCTTCTCCTCCTTCCCTTCTTCTTCCTTCTCTTCCCTTTCTTCTCCTTCCTTCTCTTCCTCCTTTGCTCCAATGGATAGCGGCTTGTGGGGGTGATGGAGGGGGGAGTCTGTGGCCAAGGGTGCAAAAAAGGGGAGAGAGGCCAAGGGAGGGGATTTATAAAGGGGGTGTTAGGGTTTGGGAGGGGGTACGGGCCCCCCGTTGGGCTGGTTGGCCCACCCCTCTGGACAGCCCAAAACATCCAAATTAATTATTTTATTTTTTTAATTTTGTACAATTCTGCAATTTAATTTTCACCTCCCGTGATTTACCGAAAAATCGGAAATCTCTGTGATTATTTTAGGAACCTACGCCGAATCGACGATCAGGATATTACAGCAGATTCGCGACTGGCAAGCGCAAAAATCTACCTGGCATGTGAGACGCTGTCAGCATCCATGGAAAAGGCGTGCCGAGACTGCTATGAAGTGGTTAATGGTCGATGCCATAGTAGCTGATCTATGGTCGATGCTACAGTAGCTGGTTGGATGGTCAGTGTTACAGTAGCTGGTCGGTGCTATAGTAGCTGGTCAATTTTTAGAGAGCGGTCAAAGCTTAGTGGTCGATAGCTAAATGTGGTAGATAGTCAAAACTACAGAGTGGTTAGAGATCGAAGTCTATAGTGTGGTAAGGCAGTCAAAGTCTAAAGAGTGGTTGAAAGTTATAAAGTGGTTGGGATGGTCGGAAGTTATAAAGTGGTCGGTAGAGTGGCAGCGGCCAGAATTGACTACTGCGACCTGCCTTTACTGTGCCCCAGATCGTAGTTCACACGCGCACATAGGGTGGACAAAAGTCCACGATCACCGACCACTTGTCCGAGCTTGCCCGGCCACGGAATTGCCACGCGTCGCCTGCCGGTGGTTCCACAGTTGGGAGGGGCCCAAAAGCACAAAAACGCCACCCTGGGTGTCATATCTACAAAACAATGCCACACGATGCCAAAAGGAAAAAAATTCCATCTTCTTGTTGTTCCTCTACTTGCGGTGCTCATTGTTATTGATCCTATCGGTCTAGAGCTCCTCCTGCAGTTCGTTTAGGCAGATTTGAAGAGTATGGATATAAATCTGGGTAGATATTGGATACGATTGATACACCCACTTAGTAAAATTGCAATCAATGGTCTGCAAGGAAGACGAGGTGATTATGGGCGATACAATGATACATGCATGGAAGTATAGATAGGAAATAAACTACTTACCATAAGTAGAGGAAAGTGAAAGAATTGACATCCTGAGTTCCCCTCATCGTCAGAAACCTAGACCACCATGTCTAGTTTTGTACAACACTCCTTGCCTGATCTCATTCTGCTGGTACTCCTAGGCCACCCACTCACTTACACTTACTACTAGTTTGTTGAATTGGTGTGTGTTCCACTTCGATGGAATGGCCTAATCACCTTCACCTTGCTCATCATCAGAGCCTTTATTATCTGACAATGCCTCGTAATCACGGTCTTCCAATCTGTTCCATTAAGGTTTTGATCTGCTCACTTTTGTTTGCAATGCTTCATGGGTTCCTATGCCTCGGCCATGCGAAGGTCTTCACTCCTAGCTCCAATTGAGTCCATACCAACCCCCTTCCTAGCTCATAAAGTATGGCTCATTGTGGCTCGACTGGCCAACTTCTTTGGCATCACCACCGATGGCATCTTCTTGCGTCACATTAGCCGGAGGGACTTTCTCAAAGGCTTGGATATGAATATGATATGGACTTTTACCATCCGAAATATTATTTTATCCAGGCTATTTGTATTCGTATTCAACGAAGCAACATATATGTTTTATTGCAATACGACTAATTAGTTGGATGAGATTTTTAATTCAATGTTAATTTGAGTTTCTTTAGGTAAAGTAAATGAATTAGAATAATCAAGCGTGACTGTACAAGGATAAAATATCAATAATATCTTCATACTACCTAAGTTACGAGGATATCCGGATCCGACCAAATTGAGTAGATATTCGATTCGAATTCATATTCATTATAATATTCAATTCATATTTGTATTCAAGAATATTCAAATTCGTATTTGTATTCATTTACAAAATACAAATATGAATGTTGTGGGGGTTTTGATTCGTATTAGATCTGTTTCTATCACTGAAATATTCATATTTGTATTCAAGAATATTCAAATTCGTATTTGTATCCTGTGCACACAGCGGAGCCGCTGCATTCATGCACGTGAGCGATCTCGGCCATCTGATCGCTCATTATGAGTTATAAATACACTTGTGAGCTAATATATATCAATAATTTTGGCTTTAATGGCAAAACTCACTTAAGTGCTAGATTGTGACCACTTAGGTCAACTTAAGATTTTGAATAAATTTTAAAACCAAATAACTTTTAATTGGTTGGCTTTTTGGCAAACTTTTGAATACAATGATGTTTGAAATATCCAACTTTAGGTTTTTGGTATTGAACACTTTTTCAAATTTCTTTTAGAATTGATTTTGGTGAATTTTTTAGTTTAAAGTCAAAACAAGATACTAGATTGCTAGTTTTAGATTAGAAACTAAATTTTACTTAAAATAAGTTTTTTAAACCAAATCCTTTGAAAACCTTTAAAATGAATTTGTATATATTTTCAATTAGTTTTTCAAAGATACACTAATAATTTCAGATGTTTGACTTTTGGCTAAATGGATAATTTTGAAAATCAATACAAGCACTTAATCAATTTGGTCACACTTAGGGATGTGATACACATGAATATGATTTAACAATCTCCCTTAATGTGCCACTTCCATCTTGCTCATAATTACAAAAATAAACTTTTAGGACAAAAGCAAGAGCACCCTTTTTAAAAGGTTTTCATATAATGTAACCTAAAAAAGGGAAGGGCTAAATATTTCAATGTAAGTTCTTGTTACCGAGATGGTATTGGTTCATGATGTGGCAAGATCATTCTCAAACTTGGCTCCCATTTGTACCACTTCATGAATGAGCCAAGCGTCCAATACCTCTCCAAGCGTCTATTAAGAATTTGTACCACTTCATGAATGAGCCAAGCGTCCAATACCTCTCCAAGCGTCTATTAAGCATTTATACACATTTTGGTACCCATAACTTTATTGTGTCTATGAATGTTAGTTATAATAGATTTGGGTACCCAAATGACCCTAACAATAAATTTATGTGAACTAACATTTCTATCAAATACATTGCCATTTCTATATTTTCTAAGCAAATAATGTTCATTATCAAAAGTTGGCTTAGGAATGATACCTTTGGGACAATCCTTACTAAAATATCCCTTTTCCCTGGCAATTTTAGCAAGTTTGGCATTTGCTACCATTTCTTATCTTCTTATCTTGCTTATTGATGGTTTGCCTCTTCGTTGACGACCTTGTTTTGTCATCTACCTTGTTAGGGCACTTAAAGGGAAAGTGATCATTCTCATTGGAACTAAGGCACTTGATATTCTTTGCATGTCTTGCATTGTGCTTGGGCCATGCCTTGGGCCCTACTCCCACCTCTGGGCCAGAGCCGTCAAGAATTGCCCCTCTGAAAAAAGCATATGTTCCTCAGTTAGATCCCATGCTCCTACATGGTTGTATTTGATCCATTCTGTTCCATTCCACCTCTACAAATACAGGGTGAGGCGGGGCTTGTCATCCACTTTCCCCTTCCCCATCAAAAATATTAACCAAATTGCCATCCCCAAATTCCTCAAATCATGGAAGAGCCCGCCGTCACCTCTGCATCCATTCCTTTAGGGATCCTCATGGCGCCACTGGCCACCTACGCCGGCTGGGTGCTGTTCAACACATCCGTTCTTAAGAAGAGGAAGCCGCAAACTCCAACGGGGTCATCGAAGAAACCATGAGCAATGACCAAGATGTCCACTTCTCCCTCCACCTCGCCACGTCGCTGACCTACTCCTGCCTCTAGGTGCACACCGACGCTGAGCTTTACGGTAGGCCCACGGTGCTCAACACGGACGGTGACCTCCTCCTCATCCACATGGTCGTCATGGGCCCTGACTTGGTGCCCACCCCCTACGAGCATAATTTCTTTGTGTACAAGCCCCACCTGTTGTCGTCGTCGCTACAACTTCTCCCCTAGTTCAACGAATGGACTTCCCAAGAACGATTCACCGCCATTGCCTGCCGTAGTGAGGAATTTGTCATGGTGGTCTTCCATACAAACATCCACACTGGCCGCGGGAATTACGGGCCTAACTACAAGGAGGAGGTGGGAAAGCTCATTCAGTTCTCATCCTCCAAGAATAAATGGGATGTCAAGGATCCCCCGATCTACCTTTACTACACAAGTTCATCTGGGAGACCGACAAGGTGTTGTCCTTCCGTGAATTCATGTGCTGGGTTGATTACCACCGTTGGATCCTATACTACGACGTGTTTGCTTAATTGCCCGAGCTCTATTTCGTCCAGCTCCCCGGGATAGAAATCTGGGGCCCGTCGCACAACTTCTCCGATGGTCGCCGATTCCCCTGGGCGTACATGACTGTTAGTGTCAGCAAAGGCCTGGTAAAGTTTGTGGATGTGGACGATGGCATCGTATACTTTTTCATTGTCATTTTCTTTGGGTTGTCATAAAGGAAGTTTTAGGCTGGATCTTTATGCCTTTATCTTTTGCCGATCTTATTTGTGAGTACATTGGTAAGGGAGGGAGGAAATGTAGGGGTCTAAAGAGGTTGAGTAGTAAATTGTCCTTTTTTCTCCAAGGCCCAACTCATTTCATCATCTACTAAAGAAGTGAACATCTTCAAGTTTATAGATAAGTGTTAGCTAATCCTACAATTCAACCTCCCCAAAAGATCTCCTGAACTGCACTGTTAGCATGCCAAAACCTTTCACAGGTACATAGCCAAGACATATATCATGCCAAAATAGTATAGATATACCATTATTTACCTTATGAATAGCACCCTATTTTAACTTTTTGAAGTCCTCTCCAAAATTGAGATCCTCCTGACATTGAGACTGAAAAAAGTCCCCCATATGGCATATATTTTCTGTATATGAGTTTGCACTAGTCTCTATCTCTATATAGCTTCCAAAGCCATTTAGTCAACAAGCATATGTTCATGAATCTTTTTTGAAATAAAAAAATGAAACACATGTAGGAGAAACTATGTGTCTTAGTAATAAATCAGGAAAAGGTACCCAAATTCAAGCCAAAGAAGGACTTGAACCCGAATGGTAAGGTTGTACATCCTAGCCCCCACCCAACTATGCTAGGCTCAGTTCCTATTCATGAAATTTGTATTGAGGGATCCTAATCTTTTTTGATCCTTAGGTCTACATATAGGATTCCAGCTAACCATGTGATACTTAAACATTTTACCAGCCCCCTGTGATGAGAGCAGTTGGTCTAGTCAACACAAGTACATAACTGATGTTTTCTGAACGAAAATCAATCTAAACAAGTCTAAACCCTAAAAGTGGCATCGCTAGTAGTTTTTATGGTGTTAGGGATATGGGGGGCACGTCCATGAGAGTGGGGGAACATTTCACTACAACTCTCCAGTCGGGCTCAAACTGATACAAGGCCCAAGGCCTAGGTTGGAACTGATTCAAAATTGTTTTGTAGTTTACACCATGCTCAGGTGGAGTTTAGAGTTAGGACTAGGACCATTGGAAAAATGATGTCAAGAGATTTCTAACAAGTCCAAAATCACCTCATTGGACTCCGTATGCATCTTCTATGCTCGTTTGAAATCAGTGTTGTCTCCGAAGGCTGAATTGGATTGCAGAATATGTCCAGCTTTTATTTTTGGTCGTCCTGGCCTCAAAGTGACGTGGTGACCTCCAATGTTCATCCCAAGCACGTCCATGACTCCATGAGCCCTTCCTTGGTCCTTGCCCATGTTCCTAAGTACAATCACATCACATGCATCAGGCAACAACCCATTCTTAGAATCTGAATTATACAAGTCTAGGAACGAGCTCACCTGATAATTCAATTGATGTGCATGTACCCTCATCATAGTTCCTTGTCTATCCTCTTGTGGATGAGTGTTGTGTGTATCCAAGAAAGTGATGTCCTCATCGTCCTCTCCCTCTTGAATTGGAGTCGTTCTCGATTCAAGTTTATCTTTTTCTCCCAGGTATGGCTTTAAATCTGTAATGTTAAATGTGGGACTAACCCTAACTCTGCAGGTAACTCAAGCTTGTATGCATTATTATTAATCTTCTCAATAATCTTAAAAGGACCATCAGCTCTAGCCATCAACTTAGACTTTCTCAATTTTGAAAATCTATCTTTTCTCAAATGCAACTATACAAGATCACCAGGTTCAAAAATTATTTTCTTTCTAACTTTACTAGCAGCAACCCTATATTTCTCATTCATACGCTCTATATTTTATTTAATGGTTTCATGCAACTTAAGAACAAATTCAGCATGTTTTTCAGCATCTAAATTTACCCTCTCCGAAGATGGTAGAGGTAACAAATCAATTGGAGCGCGAGGGTTATATCCATATACTACCTGAAAAGGGCTCATTTTTGTGGTTGAATGTAGCTAGCGATTGTAGGCAAACTCCACATGAGGTAGATATTCTTCCCATATCTTCAAGTTCTTCTTCCAAATGGCCCTCAACATTGTTGACAAGGTACGGTTGACAACCTTAGTTTGTCCATCAGTTTGGGGATGATAAGTAGTTAAAAACGACAGCTTCGTCCCAAATTTTCCCCAAAGCGTCTCCAAAAGTGAATCAAAAACTTCGCGTCACGATCTGAAACAATTGTCTTTGGCACCCCACGTAGTCAAACTATCTCCCTAAAAAATAAATCAGCAACATATGTAGCATCATCGCTCTTATGGCAAGGAATAAAATGTGGCATCTTAGAAACCCTATCTACTATAACAAAAATACTATCCCTCCCCATCTTTGTCCTAAGCAATCCTAAAACAAAATCCATAGAAATATCCTATAACAGCCCAACTATTTATTTCAAAAATTTTCAGTAAAAAAATTTAAAAATTAATTTAATTCAAAATAAAATCCAGTGTTCTTTGGTTGCTTGACTTTTGGAGATTTTATCTGTCTGTTTTCATCTTTTAAAAAGGCTTAAAAAGTAATTTAACTAAAAGCAAAAATTTTACTAAATAAAGGATATTTTGAATTTATGTAAAAATCCTATTTTAAATTAATTATTTTAAGGCATTTGGCTTTTATTTGGATTTTTTGTGATTTTCTACTATTTTAAAATCAATTAGGAAGCTAAAAAGTATTTTTGTAAAAATTTAAAGACCAACTTTAAGTTGGAAATATTTTTTATGTCTAAAACAACTCCAGGAATTTCTATGAATTATTCTGGAATTTTTGGACTTTATTTACTATTTTCTATGTATTTTCAAAGCTTCCTAGTATTTCTGAAAATCAAAAATAGAATTTTAATCCAAACTCTCCTTGGCTGACACGTGTCAAGCCCCGGTTCAATCCACCCTAGCCCATTTTAATCTGAGCCATCCTCTCCCTCTTACCCCTTCATTTCTGCTCAACGGCCTGGATTCAATCCCCGCCGCCTGATCTCATCCCCGCCCACCTTCACTTAAAACCCTTCGACGGCCCCAATTCTTTCTCAGCGTCGCGTGGCAACCATCCGTCCATCCGCCTCTTCCTCTTCTCTTCTCTCTCGCTGACATGCGGGACCCGCATGTCAGGCTTTACTTCTTCCTTACCCTTCAAATCATTTATGTCGTTTTTAAATTATTATGCATGCATACTTTTATTCAAATTAGTTCAAATCTGATGTAAGCTTTAGTCACACCAAATTCCTTTGTATATGGCCAAATTTGGTATTGATCAAACATGCCTTGTCACCCTAGATAAAAAACCTAGTGAATACATTAGTATTAACTAGAGTTTTTTTGTAGAAAATGCCTAGCCATGCTTAGAATGATTTAGGTAGGACCAATTGTTTCACATAAAATAGTAAAGTTTTCAAATGTATTCTTGACTTTGGTGAGTCAAGAAGGATTATGAATTATTTCCAACCAAAATATAAAAACTTGGTTTACACTTAGGCAAATGGTTAGGTGGTGGGTGCTTGCTGGCATGCATTGTTGTTTGGTGACACAATGTTGATTGCCAGGCACAAGGGGTATGTGGTTGGTGCCTAAGTCAAGTTAAGAACCGGTCTATGAGTTACTGATACAAAGCCCTTTCGTACAACCATAAGGCTGGTATGTGACAGTTCTGGCTGATTAATTTGCAAGGCCCAACCCGAGTCTCACTGTAGGTTTAAAGCGAGCGTGGCGTAGGTGTAATATCCCGAACGTCGTTATGGCGTAAGTTTTTAAACAATCGCGGAATTGCCGGTTTTTCGGTAAATCGCGGGAAGGGAAAAATATGAATTGTAGAACATTGTAAAATAAATTAAATAAATTAAAACAATTAATTTGAATATTTTGGGCTGTCCGGAGGGGTGGACCAACCGCTTTGGGCCAGCCAGCCCAAATGGGGGCCCGTACCCCCTCCCAAACCCTAGCACCCCTCTTTATAAATCCCCCTTGGCCCCTCCCCTCTCCCTCCCCCTTTGCAGCCGCCAACCCCTCCCACCACCCCTTGGGCGCCTTCACTCCTCCCCCCTGCTGCTGCCATGGTGCCAAGGAAGAAAAGAAAGGGAAGAGAGGAAGGAGAAGGAGAAGGAGAAGAGAAGGAAGGAGAAGAAGAAGAGGAAAAAAGTAGGGAAAATCTTCATCTTGGTAATTTTCTCCATCCCAAACCCTCTGTTTTTATGAACAATTAGGGTTCTTGGCACAGATTTTGATGGTAGTTAATAGATTAATTGCCTGATTAGAGATTAGTTGCTGTCTGCCTGTAGATTGATTCGCGCAGCGCGTCTGTCCTCGTGGATTTGACCTAGTAAACGAATTTTCCTGCGGACTCTCCCAAAAGGAAAGTTATAGAGGACTTCCAGATGCATCTCTTGTAAGTTTTTCGTAATTTTTGGTTGTGCGATCTGGGAGATACGGGGTTGGGAATACAACTGTTTTCCAGGCGAGCAGATTGGAACAGACCGACGGTAATTCGGAGATTTGAGGTAGTAAATGATTTTATTGCTCATGGCCGTAAATGAGAAAATTGTAGATAATCTGGTAATTTAGCTGTTGTAGAAATGTAATAATTTTTGGACCCTTTAGTGTTGCTGGGACGCGATTGAACATTGCTGTCCAATCTGCTAGAACAGAGTTCTTCATCTGTTTTGGGCATTAAATTACCCCTAGCTGTGATCAAAATAAAAATATGTGTTCTACATAAAAATTGTAGGCTTTTAAGTCATGAATCCAGATAGGTATTATTTTCTGTATTGGATCATTATTTTTAAAGATACAAAATTGTGAAGCAGTGCTGTTGTAGAGGGTAATTTGCTGAATTGTTGAGCGGAGAAGAGTTTGTGCGGGTTCGGGGTTCTAGCGACGTCTTAATTATTTTAGTCGTGCTTGTATGCTGTGGTTGTTCTTTTGGACGGTGGTCTTGTCCCTGAGCGCTCTTGATTTTACTTCGCTTCATCGGATTGAGGCAAGTGAATGTAGCGGTGATTGCTACCGTTTAACTTATTATTTCTTCTACTTGCAATTTACATTATTATCTTAATTTGATACATTATGCCATGATCGCAAGATATTTTAATTGTGGAGATGATAGCAAGTATTTATACGTTGATATGTTGATATTATGCTAGTAGACATGTAGAATTCTTACTTAATGTTATAATATGGACATGAAAATAATATGTGGTGGATGTGGATATGTTGAGAGCATGATAATGTTCCTTGTGGATGAATTAATGTGATTAATGAATTATCATATCATTCATGTCATATCATGTCATTTGCATATGTGGATGTCGCCGCACTTAGCCGCGACGTACATCTGACATCATGTATTGCCGTGTCGATGCACATCTTCGCCCGCGGAAGCATCATACATTGCCGTAATACGATGAACTACAATTCCTGCCCTGGTAAGAGTGATGTGGAGTATAACATGAAGCATTCAAATGCATTGCATTGTGGAAAGATTCATTTGCATACATATGCAATATATATTGTGGTGATGTTATTTTGTGGAATATACAACTTTCTAGTTGTAATGTGGAATTGACTCATTTGAGCTATTTGTGGTATGAGGATTGTGAATGTGGTCGTGAAATGAGGTTCGTCCCTTGTGTATGGTAAAAGTTTGTGGTTGTGGCATGAGACTCTTTTCTCTTGTATTAATTGTTGATAGCAATTGTGGATGTGAGAAATAATAACGCTTTGAAGTAAGACATACATATATTTTATTGCCTTTGGTAGTGGTTGAGGATTTAAAGTAGTCAAATAAGATTAACTTGCTAATGCTTTACCGTCTTGATGGTGATTTGCGCTTGAGGTTATAAACATTGTTAATTGTGGAAGATTAAATATTGATGATTAATCTATTGTGGTTTGTGGAAAGATTAAATGTTTCATTTGCAATTATTTGTGGATAAAATGATAGCATTTATATGCCAATTAAATCTGAAATTGAAGAGGTATGATCCATGGAAGATTTGTGGTGGTTTAATAATTGAGGACATGAATTGTGGTTGTAGTTGTATAGAATTATAAATGATGATGTATAATTGTTTGTAGTTTGAGTAGCCTGTTAAACAGTTTGCTTGCTGAGATTTTATCTCACCCTTGTTTCCCCCTCCCTACAGGTGGACATTGAGCATGCATGGGAAGGGTAGAACGGCACCACATTGATGCACATGGATTTTATTTTAATGCTAAAATAAAGTCGAAAGAACTCTAGTCTTTGCTTAGCTATCTTGTTGATGACTGTTTCATCTCATTAATGTTTAATTCGGAACCGTTTCTTTGGTTAATATGTTGAAGTTGATTATGAATATTAAATTGTTACGGATATTCTGTTATCCCTTAGTTATTTATGCTTCCGCTTATACTATCTTGTTTAGTAATTGTTGCCAATTTAATTTATCTTGTAAATTAGCTAGTTGTGGAGTAGTTTTAGTAGCATCCCAGGGTATTGTGGTTCCTAGGGTGTTACAGTTGGTATCAGAGCGGGGTTTAGGTCCATCGTAATTAAATTATTAAATTGACACTGGTGCACGGTAGGATGAGATGGGCCAAGCATTACATTTATGCTTTTGATATGTTGTATTGATGATTTACATTATGAGATAATCTTGTATGATTATGATTTGCTCCTATGACTGTTATGAGTGAGAATTGTCAGTTAGTTCATCTTAAAGGACGTCGTGCTTGTCAGTTAGTTGAGCTATAACCTACTTTTGGTTTTGCAGTTGGTAGACAATAATCCTTATGTAAACTTTAAAATGCATTCATGTTGTATCTTAGATTCATTTGGTGATATTGTTTGCAAAATAAGTTGAGTTGGTCGCTTGTTTAAGGGTGAATTTTAGTATTCAGCATCCTTTGGTCTTAGTTATCTTGTTTCAACAGACTCTAAGGACACATTGGCTTTGATCATCTAGCTCGGCTCAGTAATATGAATCTGGTTAGAGGAATTCCTAGTCTTAAGATTGAAAAGTCAATGGATCTAGTTTGCTCACCTTGTCGACATGGTAAGATGGTCGTATCGTCTCATCCCCCACTCACTCTTGTGATGACTGATCCCTTAGGACAATTATTGTACATGGACATTGTAGGTCCTTCTAGGGTTCAGTCGGTTGGAGGTAAATGGTATATTTTTGTTATTGTTGATGATTACTCTAGATACCATTGGATTTATTTTATGGCATCTAAGGACGAAGCCTTCGGTCACTTCAGAAAGCTATCTCTTAAACTTGCTAATGAACTATCAAGAGTTCTTAAAGTAATTAGAAGCGAGAATGGAACTGAATTCAAGAACACATCATTTGCTTTCTTTTGTGCCAAAAAGGGTTTAGACCATCAATTTCCGTTTGCTCAAGTGCCACAACAGAACGGTGTAGTCGAACGTAAGAATAGAACCCTAGTCGAGATGGCTAGAACAATGCTAAATGAACATGCTACTCGTAGGAAATGTTGGACTGAAGCTATTTCGACTACTTACTATATTTCGAATAGAGTTTTCTTGGGAGCTAAATTGCATAAGACTTCCTATGAGCTTTGTTTGAGCCGTTCTTCTAATATTTCTCACTTTAGGGTGTTTGGATGTTGATGCTTCATCTTTAAACATGGCAATCTTGATACATTTGAATATAAATCCTCAAATGGCATCTTTCTTATATATGCAGTTCACACTTGGGGTTATCGGGTACTTAACTTGGAAACTAACAAAATCG
The DNA here is from genome assembly GCA_036346245.1 of Bonia amplexicaulis. Taxonomy (NCBI): domain Eukaryota; kingdom Viridiplantae; phylum Streptophyta; class Magnoliopsida; order Poales; family Poaceae; genus Bonia; species Bonia amplexicaulis. The sequence continues at coordinate 13,409,784 of CM070764.1, forward strand.
TTGAGACCTACGAGGTCACATTTGATGAGGCTAGTCCTGGTACTAGACCTGGCAATGTAGGTATACAGGCTCCTGACGCACTCAAGGACATCTTTTACGACTCCGATGATGATAGCATGGAGTTTCCGAGTCACACTGTGACACCTACAACCACTCCTGCGACCACTTCTACGACCACGCATGAGGTAAGAGGCTCCTACATCTACTTGACCACCTCTACAACCACTCCTACGTTCACACAGGAAGCAGAGGCCACAACGACTACTATGACTACACCTACGAGCATGTCTACGACCAATCCATAAGCACCTCTACATATTCAACAACGTCATCCCCCAGAACAAATGATTGGTGAGTTAAATGAGAGAGTTCTTCGCAGCAGGTATAACTCCAATGCCTCATATGCTCATTATGCTTTTGTCTCATCTTTTCAACCATAAGATGTAAGTCACGCTTTATCTGATGGGTCGTGGATTAGTGCCATGCACGAGGAATTAGAAAATTTTAAGCAGAACAAGGACTGGACTTTAGTTTCACCTCCTCATGGTCATAATATTATTGGAACTAAATGGGTTTTTAATAACAAACAGAGTGAGGATGATGTTATTCTTCGAAATAAGGCTAGACTTGTGGCTCAAGATTCACCCAGGTAGAAGGTCTTGACTTTGGTGAAACTTTTGCACCTTTTGCTCGGTTAGAAGCTATTAGAATTCTATTAGCATTTGCTGCATCCAAAGGTTTCCGACTACATCAAATGGGTACGAAAAGTTCTTTTCTTAATGGTTTTATTGAGGAAGTGTATGTTAGATAATCACCTGGTCTTGAGAATCCTAAGTTTCCTAACCATATCTACAAATTGTCTAAAGGTTTATATGGTCTAAAACAAGCACCCAGAACATGGTACGATAGGGTTAAATATTTTTTTGCTAAAAAATGACTTTCAAATGGGAAAGGTAGATAAGACTTTGTTTACTCTCAAGCATGGCAATGATCTATTGAGATTTATATAGATGATATCATCTTTGGTGGTTCTTCTCATGCTCTTGTTTTCATGTTTTCAGATACTATGAGTATAGAATTCGAGATGAGCATGATGGGAGAGCTCACATTCTTCCTAGGCTTTCAGATCAAGCAATCAAAATTGGCTAGTTTTTTCCTCAAACTAAGTACACCAAAGTTCTAATTCATCGTTTTGACATAGGGACAGTTAAACCAATTTCCACACCCATGGGATCTACAGCTGTGTTGAATCCCGACGAAGATGGAGAGGTTGTCAATCAAAAGGAATACATAAGCATAATTGGCTCTCTTTTGTATCTCATCGCTTTAAGGCCATACATACACTTTGATATGTGTTTATGTGCTCGCTTTCAAGCTTCACCACGTGTCTCTCATCGTCAAGCAGTAAAATGAATTTTTAGGTATCTTCAGTCAACTTTAAAATTTGGCTTATGGTACCCTTCTTCCTCATGTATTACCCTTAGAGCTTATTCAGATGCTGATTTTGGGGGTTGTTGAATTGATAGAAAGAGTACTTCGAGCATATATCAGTTTTTAGGCACATCTCTTATTTCATGGGCGTTTAGCAAACGGGTGTGTTGTACTTTCCACTACTAAGGCTGAATATGTAGCTGATGCTTCTTGTTGCTCTTAATTGCTTTGAATGACTGCTACACTTAAGGGTTTTTTCTTAGAATTGGATAGTGTTTTCACTTTTCTTTGACAATGCTAGTGCTATTAGTATTACTAAAAATCCTATGCAATATTTAAGAACCAAACAAATTGATATCCGCTATCATTTTTTTTAGAGATTATGTAGAAAAGGGAGATGTGGTCTTATATTTCATTGACTCCGATTCTCAAGTTGCTAATATTTTCACCAAAACCGTTTGATTCTTCTCATTTTGCTCGGTCATGACTGGTTCTAATAAATTTGTTACATTTAAATTAAATTTGTTACATTTAAATCTAACTATGATATGGCAGAAATACCTTGACTAAATCAACTATAGATAATACTTTGTGATGCTCATCTAAAAGGATTTAACTACATTGTGAGTCTTATTTTAAATCGTGGCTATGAGGCTAGTTTGTTTCATATTGCAATCTTTGTATGATTAATTAATTGGCATGTCTTTAAAGGAGGAAAAAAATGAAAAGAAGTATGTTTCAAGCATACCATGATTAAACAATAAAATAAAAAAAGCACAAAAAGTGTACAGAACAAAAGAAGTATGCTTCAAGCTGCCACCATTTAATTAAAAAAATGCTAGAAAGATGGCATTATGAAAAAAAGTATGCTACAAGCATGCCACATGCAAAAAGATTTGAGTATGGAACAATATGTTGCTATACGAGATTACTAGCTCGTCTTGATTTAAGATTTGCTTCAATTTTAGGCTGTGACTTTTCGTTGTGATATCTCATTGTGCTCTCTGTAATCGGTTTGATAAATGTTGAGATGCCTGCCATTTATCTAATTTGCTTAATCATGTCAAAGACTAGCTCTGACAGTGCTATATAATATATGAGTTTATATGATCTAGGGAGCTCTACTAAAAAAATGGCTTGGTCAAAATATTAAATCAATTCAAAGTGGCTTGGATGATCTACAAAGCTTTAGAATGTTTACTCTCATTGCTTCTTCTTAGAATTTTTCTCTTTCTGAATTTCTTGATGATTATATTGCCAAAGGAGGAGAAATTAGAAGAAAGGGGGAGATCGGAGCATTTAATTTGAAGAATTTTCTGAGGGTTTTGAAAATTTTGTAAAAATTAGTTATTGGGCATTAAGGGGTTTTTTTTGAGCTGTCTGTGATGTCTGTGAGTTTTCTGTGGTCTGCGATTTTTGGTTTCTTTTCCTTCGCAAATTCTCTCAGGCTCGTCTGTAGTGTTGTCAATGTATTTATTAAGGGGAAGATTGTTAAACCATGTGGATGGTCGTGAATAAAGTGATGATGAATAATTGACATATGGATTGTTTTGGAATTTGCGTTTGTGAAGTATCGATTGATCGCAGTCGAAGGTATCAAGGCCGAGTGGTTTTTGTCTTCTTTGAGTGTTTCAATTGGCTTTGAGTGGTTTTGATCTTCTTCGAGTGGTTTTTCTCATGTCTGAGTGGTTTCAGTCGGTTCTGAGTGGTTTTGGCCGCTTCGAGTAGTTTCAGACCAATCTGATTAGGTCTGAGTGGCATCAGACGGCTGTTGAATAGCAACGGAATATCAGACGATGCTCTACTTCAAGGATGTTCGGACTAGTTCGATCGGGTCTGGTATCGGACGATTTTCGAGTAACATCAAAGCATCGGACGACATTCGAGTGCCATCAGAAGATTGAATGTTAAACTTTGACCACGTCCAGCTTCATCTATGGCAGACTTCGACCATAGTAAGTTTACGATCACTCAGAGTTGTTTACGACCACATTGTTCCTGCTGATGTTTACAACCACGTTGTCTGTTTATGTTCGTAGCTACAGTATTTCTTCTTGGTCATAGCCACTTTACTAGTCGTACTCGATAGTCGTAGATTTTATCGATCGATGGTTGTAGACTTTGCAAACTACTATTATAGTCGTAGACTTTGCGGTCTGTTGTCATTGTCTTTAGCAGTCAAAGGCTTTTATGATCCATTGCCGTAGACTTTACGATTGGTACTTGTATACTTCATTATCATGCACGAGTGCTTCACTCTTACTATCTTCGAGTACCTCGAGTACTCATATTGGACCAGTGGTTAGCTAGTCAGTTAACGATAATTGATATACAGTACTCAAAGGTTCAGTACTCTGTAGATGGGAAGTAGTTCGTAGTCGGAACGACTCAGTACTCGGTAGCTTTGTGGTCGATTTTTTCCTGAGTATTTTGGGTGAAGCATTGGGAATTCCCGAATACTTGTTATTTTCGAATATTTGTTAAGTTTACGGTCGTATTGAGGGTTCTAAAGCTGAGTTTTAGATAGCGATAGAATTGGTGGTCGTAATGAGTTGTCTGTAGAACTGGATGCAAAAATGAACGTGCAACCAAGATAATTGAAGTGCAGGCTTTCAACTGTCTGGGCTTGGAACAGAACTCAATCAAAATGTCACTCTTCTTTCTCTACTTCGGTTGCTATTACCCCACTGTCCATCCACATTCTGCAAGCACTTCGCAAACCCGTGCAGGCGTGCAGCCACATCAATGGCATCGTTCAGGGGAGGGTAGCTCCAGCTGTCTGACATCTACAATGGAGGAAAGGGTGATATAGCCATGCCATGAATTCGTCCTTGAGATATTTAGAACTTCAAAACTAAAGATAACTTGGTGCAGACCTAAGTACCAGAGAGATGAACTGCGAAGGAATAGCAAACTTACGTCTTCCAACCAGTGAAAGGGCAGACAGCCCCTCGTCTATCCGGTGTGTTGTGAAAATCTAAGAATTTCCACCTGCAATGCTCAGTTCCAACAACATAAACCGGCTTCTTGTAAGAAATGTAATAGGGAGCTTAGCTATGCATCATCAAACATGAGCAGCATATACAAATATATAACATAACAGTTCACCCAGTGCTGCACGCCTCACTTAGCATACTTAATGAGTCTGCTGTTATGATGAAAGCATCCGCCCATGCAAGATGCCCCAGGTGTGGGTTAGGTTCTGCAGCAACAAATCCAGCTCAACATAAATTCCGCATAGCACATAAATATCAAAACATCTGACTGATCTCATTTTTGTATCTAGTATCTACCTTCACCATCCCAAACATATACCTTAGGATGTGTGCTGAACTCTTTCAATATAAGGTCAGACACCTGCCAGCAAAATGGTTTGGAAATTCAAGTGTGAACACCCCATAAAACAAGATACGGAGAATCCATGGTCGTACCTTTTGTGGTGTTCTCCTGGAAAATGAAAATCTGACGCTTCCACGGGTCTTTAGAACATTGTGTAGTGAGATTACGAGCTGCTTGGCAAGGTCTACACCATAATTAGAGTTTCCTGAGCATTGAAAATGCTATGCATTAGATCTATCTATACAAGTGTGAAAGCAGAAATAGCTCAACATGTGCGCTTATAATTAAAACAAGTGAAAGTATAGAGGCCTTGTTTTTTGTTTGCTCCCACAAGTTGGCAAATTTGAAGATCAGAATCTTAAATGGATTAGGATGAAGAAAAAACATGTGGAAACTAAAGGAAAACAAGCATTTTTTAGCTAAACATATTCAACTAAATACTTTGTTCCAGATGATGGATGTTGGACTTATCGCTTTTTGCATTTAGTAATTGCAACTTTATGTATTGCAGTAATCCAACAATCCCTTCTTTTCACATGTAGAGTGTAATTATGTTTACTGCTGTAAAAAAGTGTTTACTAAATTGAAAGAGAGATCAATTTTCTTATAATTAACAGACTCAAGGATTAAATATTCAATTGACATATTCTACCATAAATCCACAATGAAAATAATTTTGTTGTAATACAGAAAGTGCATGAAAAGTCGCCTACTGAATCTATGAGATTGTCCTTGCTCAACAGCATGCCATACAAAAAAACAAGGGGAGAGAAATCAGCAGATCAAGATATCTGTTGTTCTCTTGCCACACGCATAAGGAGTTCTCCATTTTGCTACTATTTGTAGTGTCTCTGTGGCACTACACATTGTTCTCTTATCCAATCAACAACAAGAAATAACCTATGTAAAACACATACATTGAGAAGCATAACATCAGATAGACAGGCAGGAAGAGGAGGGATTACTTGTAGGTCCTCCAACGTTTACTACTACTAATGGCTTTGGCAAGGGAGCAAATTCATCATGCCAGCAATGCGTAGTGCAGCAGAATCTGCTTGGTGAAGTGCACCAGCAGTCAGGACCTGGCTTTCCAAATTTCCGATTTTGAATTGGGACAGCTGTTATGATGAAAACATACAAGATATTTTGCTTGCAAAGAAGGAAGCATACCACATTCGGCCCAGGTGGTTCTCATGGAGTAATCCATCTCCAGAAAAGGCGCGGAACTTCCTGTTGTCCCTTTGCAGTTAAAGCATAGTAATCATGACGAGAAGTCGCCACCAAATTAAACCTATCAAGGTGAGACCAGGGATGTTGTATCTGAAATGCAATAAATACAGTATCATCAAAATTAAGCTCACTTCCATATGACAAGCAGGATGATTCATAACCCTAGCCGAGTGACAACTGACAAATAATTGCATAAGTTACTGTATTGGTTTTAGTATTCTACCTGAATGTCAAAGACATTATCTGGAGCTAAACACCTTATTGAACTTGCATATGATATGGTTGTTATGAATATTGTATGTATATTAAAGAGACCCAATGGGCAATATATATAGAGAGTACAAAAGGATATTACAGGGGAATATGCTGATTCCTATTCTATCTCTAATACCCTTATCTCTAATGCCCTTAACAACCCCCTCAAATACAAGACGTATGCAATAGCATTGCATTTGAAAAGGAGTTAATACTAAAATAAAAAATATCCGACGTCCGATTCTTGATAATGTCGTCGTTGCGTGCAGTTTTTGAATAAACTGTCAAATCAATCCAAAGAGAAATAGATAGAAACATGACGGCACAGATCGAAGGCCAAGAGTCGGCGACGCAGTGCACAAGATGCAGAAGACGCGGGGCGGCCTTAGAAGCTCGGGGCGGCGCCTAGAGAAGCGGCGGCATCATAATGACTTCTATGATCTGCACGCGGCTCAGAGAGTAGAGCGACGGCTGATGCCATGCAAAAGAAAAATTCCTACACTTCTATAACTGACAATAAATTTGTGGACTCGCATGGTTTAGACGAACTAAAAATTAGAACTACGGACTTAGATGGACGCAACGGAAGACTCAAAAGAAAACAAACACTAGCAGCAGCATAATAACCCATCGATCTCTCCCATCCATCTCTTCCCTCTCTCTCACACCCCCTCCCTCACACTCCCGCCGCCTCCTCACTCCCGCTCCCGTCTCTCTATCTGCCTTCGCTTTTCCTCTCCCACCACCGACCAGGGGAGGTGACCGGATCGTCGCCCCACGGGAAGAACAGTGCCAACAGCGACTGAGGAGGCGGCGTCAAGGTGGCCGAGGAAGAGCCCGGTGGTGGGAACCAGCGAGAGAAGCTAGGGGCGGCACAGGGCGGCGGGATCCAGCGGCGGCGGCCACGGGAGACGGCGGAGATGGCCAGATCCAGGGTGGCGCCAAGGCGACAAAGAGGAGCTAGGAGCAGAGGCCGACGCGGGCGTTGAGAGAGGTGGTGGAGGCAGTGACCGGATCCGAGGCGCGACGGCCGGATCTGGCTCAGGCGACCAAGGGGAGGACGACCGAAGATGGCGCGTGGCGTCTCCAGGCGAGGTGCCGGAGACGACCGGATCTGGCCCGGAGGCGGCCGGATGCGACGGATGCCGAGTTAGCGGCCGGATCCAACGCGAAGCGACCGGATCCAGCGGGAGAGGCCGAGGCGACGAGATCCGGCGGCCGACGGCGGGTGACGACCGCCGATCCAGTGTGGGTGACGACGGCCTGATGCGGAGGCGTCCAGATCCGAGGCGGCGGTAGCCCGGATCTTGAACAGGGGCGTGGGTGATGGCGGTCTGACGCGGAGGCGGTGGGTCGTCATCGTCGAGCGGCGTCCAGTTGGTGCAGCGGCAGCGGCCACGGGCACGGGCACCAACGGTGACGGCATCAGAGCGCCGGCGAGAAGCGGAAGAAGGTGGCCGCCCCTCGGGAGTGAAGCACATTCCTCCCGGCAGCGGCGGTGGCGGCCAGCGGTGCCCGGCGGCAGCTAGAGCGGAAGTAGATCGAGGTTAGGGTTTTAACCTAAGCTCTGATACCATGTTATGAATATTGTGAGTATATTAAAGAGCTCCAATGGACAATATATATAGGGAGTACAATGGGATATTACGGAGAGTATGCTGATTCCTATTCTATCTCTAATACCCTTATCTCTAATACCCTTAACAATAACTATTCCCAGGCCTTCCCTAAAAGCAACACAACATTTGGGAAAGCAGAGCAGGAAAACAAGATGCTAATAATAATAATGTTAGAAAAATTATGATACAAACATCATAGGCAATGTCTAGGCTAGTCGACATTCTGCATAGCAAAAGTCACCAACCAGAACTATGTTTTAAGAACTTGCCCATTTTGAATCCATGAAAAAAGACCCTCTCTTTCCAATGTTCTACCTAGAAGTATGTCATTAAAAATTCAAGGATACCACATGTCTAACATAGTAACATATCATGATAGTGACATCAATACATCTTCAACAGCCAAGATATATTCAGAATGAAAATGTTTGATTCTACTATTTATTCCTGAGATGCCAACAAAAGCTCAGTCATACACCAGCTAATGTGGTGATTATAAAGAATTCATATAAGTTCTAAGTGGCCCCAATAATAAAGCCAAAATAACAAGCATGCCATGAAAACTTCCATCGTTTCAAAAATTCAACATTTGCTTGGCAATGGAAGGATGGGTGTTGTGGTTTATTGATTTATTTATTCTAACAAGGGACTGGGGCGAAATATTCAGCAGTGACATAGATTTCATGCTTAATATGAAATAGTGCACAAACAGCAAAGCAACAATATAAGCAATGTGGGCCTTACTTCTCGAAGGTATCATGGACCATGGCCACAATCTTTTTGGCATCTGCTTCCAATACAGAATACAATTCAAATGATTGACCATTACAGATAGGATGTTGTGCCAACCTTTTTCCGTGAAACACTGTTGTAAATCTCGTATTAGAAAGTACATGTCTGAGTACTTTATCCACTAACTTATGCAGGGAGATCGGGAGAAAATGCAGCCACTTGTTGATTCCTGCTGTTGGCCTGGTAACACGCTGCATGGACAAACCGATTTCTCAAAATTTGTAATTAATAAACATTAACTCAAGATTTTTAAGAACGTAAAAATGCTTTTGGAAGATGTCAGTGGCATAGTTATCCGAAATTCTAGATAATAAAAGCTACCTTCCATTTGAAAATGTAGCTAATGGGGTCATGAACAAATAGGACTTCTACTCCCCAAACAAAAATACTAAAAGAGTTAAAAAAAATCTAAGACAAGAATTTCACTAAGAACTTCCCTTCTGTTCCATCTTATTGTCGACTTCCTTATTTATTTTGTAACAAAGTTAATACAGAAGCACATGCCTGCATACACAAGTAACAACAAACTAGAAAGGAATGATAATCTAATTACAGTATTTCAGGGTAGAGCCATTCCCAGATTCCATTAATGATTACAACCCAAAATTCAACCCGTGTCCATGGACACCACATGATAGGCAAAGTACTACGACACTACTTGTTGCAACCCCCATGAATGCACACAGCAAAGGACAGGCCAACAACTAACTGGTACCACATCCAGCAATCATCAACTGAGAATTAAGTTGACGTACACCTTTCAGAATCAACTTGATGCTGATGTTTACATTGGACACATCCCCTCATTTACAGCAACATAGGAAAGCATATGACAAGAGGAAAAAACCCACTTTAGCAGATTAATGCACTTCAGAGATGTAACTCGATACAGAATAAACGAATGGAATTGACTTCCATTCTCTGCCACTATCAAGCACATAGCGCAATGCAGACATGTGTACATGACCATCAAGCAAAGACTGTACTAAACTAGTAGCAATTAACAAACATCCCTAAATCCTAGAAGCACAGCCATTGCTTTACTTACTGAGAAAAAAAGCTATATATTCTCCTTAAACCATGATTACACCCCGCAACTGACGCCTTTAATGGACTGAGGACCAAAATATACACTACAAAATGCTCCTATTCAGTTATTCTCTATCAGCTTGAGTTTTTAAAGATGACTGGTTAGTTGTTTGGTCCATGAAACTTAGTATTTAAACAACAACACCACCAAACTAGTCCAATGTTGCACCAGAAATATAAAATACCATGACCAATTACTCGCTAAATCGCATACACAGTGCCACCCTGAGCCGATGGCATCAGTAACCCAGGCACTAACAACATTAAGCAAACAATTAAGCCTGGACCTCGGCCTCGGCCTCCTATGACCACTGAACCTATCACACTAACATCACAGGCTGGCAGGAAATGAGGGGGCAAGGGCAAAGGCTTACGTAGAGCGTGAGGCGATCGGCGAGGCTGAGGCACTAGCTCTCGGCGCCGACGCAGCCGTTCCCGATGACGACGGTGTGGCGCACCACACCGCAGACCCTGGCCCCACATGTCATACTTCAAAGTTGACGTCATACTTCAAAGTTGACTTGTTCAACATTCATATGATAGAGAACCCTCTGGATGACTGAAGTATTACCCTGACTGTAGGCTGCAGAGAGAACCCTCTGGATGACTGAAGTGTTACCCTGACTGTAGGCTGCAGAGAGAACCCTCTGGATGACTGAAGTGTTACCCTGCTTGTAGGCTGCAGAGAGAATAGTGTTGAAGGATACCGAATCATAGCAGAACCCAGCAGAGCTGAAACGATCCAACATCTGCAACGCCTTCTGAATATCCATGTCCATACAGAACCCTTTCAATATAGTGTTGTATGTTACAGTAGACGGTAAACATCCTTTCTCCTCCATGCTACTAACCAAATTATATGCTTTCATCACTTGTCCATTGCAGCATAAGCTATGGAGGTATATATTCCAAGTGACAACATCGACAGCATTACTCTTGGTAAATACCCTTTGTACAAAATTCTGACAGGTCTTGACATGCCCAGTTTTCAAAAAACCAGCAGCCAGAGCAGAAATGGTGAAACGATCAGGGGCAAATCCTGCCTCCTCCATCACATCAATGATCACACGAGCTTCCGAGACTCTATCGGCACAACAGAGTGCATGGAGTAGCACATTGCATATGGTAATATCAAGATGGCAGCATTGTTCATAAGCCATCCTGAAAACACGCATTGCATCATCGATTTTCATATCTTTGCAAAGGAAATTCACAACCACAGTATATGTTACAACAGATGGTTCACATCCTTCATGACACATCGTCACCAATGCCCTGTATGCTTCACCCCACAGCTTCTCCTTGCAGAATCCAAAAACCAATGCCGTATAAGAGTACACATTGAGAGAGAGCCCTCTCTTCCTCAAGTTACACAACAGAGCCAATGCCTTCCTGCATCCACCAGACTTGCACAGACCGAAAAGAATTTGGTTGTACATATACACATCCGGTCCAAAACCCCTATTTACAAGAATCAAGAATACCTCATACGCCACCTCCGCACCAACACTTTTCGCAAGAATCGAAACTATGGCTTTGGCAACGTGCAGAGTCGGCAAGTAATCCAGCCTGAGCATTAGGTCGAACGCCTTCAGAGCAAGGTAAAAGTTGGGGCCACTTACAGCCTTCTTGACGAGTCTGTCCACCGCTGTGAAGGAAGGCACGAACCCGCAGCCCGACCACATTTCCTCGAGCACGTCAAGAGCGGCATCGAGGTGGCCCAGCCGGACCAGCCCGTTGAATGCGGTGTTGAAGGTCAGGGCGTTCGGCGCCGGGCCTAGACATTGCATGTGCGAGATCACCGCGGCGACGTGGCCCGGCGCAGGGCTGCCGGACCGGAGGTAGGCATGGAGGAGGGCGTTGCAGTCGGAGGCGGCGGGCGCGGGCTGGAGTCGGCCGAGCGCTTCGAGCGCCGCGTCGAGATCCCTGTCCGCGGCCGCCGCCCGCATGCGGCGGCGCAGGAGGGGGGGCGCGGCGGGGAGCTGGGAGTCGGGGTCCTCGTCGGAGTCGGAGGCGGTGGTGGAAGGGTCGGCGGGGGCGGCGAGAGCAGAGGCGAAGCGGCCGAGGCGGACTCGGCGGCATGGTGAGAGCATAGGACGCGGCGGCATGGTGCACGAACGGGGAGGGGTGGCGGCGGCGGACAGAGGATCTCGAGGAGCATGGGGAGGCGGGGGACGGCAGACGCCCGATGTGGAGGGAGGTGGGGCGGAAGCCGGATCTGTGGGGTTCGGGAGAGGATAGGGCGACAAAGAAGTGGCGTGGTGTTTGGACACATCAGGCACCGTGGTAACCTAAAATTCCAAATCGACTTTCGATGCAAAAAAAAAAATTTAAAACTGGCTCCTTCCCGACCGCGCGATCACCCGGCGGTGACACACTGGCGGTCGTGCGGTCCGGGACCGCACGATCAAGATCGTTCACGGGTCGTGCGATGCCTGGGACCGCACGATCGCTCTGTCTTCTTGCGCCCGGCCAAGACGATCCCGCCCGCCGACCGCACGACCCCGCCTCGGCCAAGACGACCCGCCTCCGGCCGCATGACCGCGGTGCCGACCGCACGACCCCGTCGGCACTAAATTTTTGTTTAGGGTTTGATATATGTATTTAGTATAAGAATTTATATGTATTATTGAGTTATTTACAATAAAAATAAATTTGGATATATGAAATGTTGTTTCAAAAAATTTGAATTTGATGTAGAGTCCAGTTTATAGCTTGTGTGATTTTGTTGCATTTTAAAAATTTAAAATTTTGTTTGGTAGAGTACGAACGAAATATGTGTGAAGTAATGATTGATGTATTTGTGATTTTGTAGATTGTCGACCGTGAAAAAATGTTGAACTGACAATAACAATTTTCGATCATGGTATGTTGTTTTATTGTAGGAAATTTAATGAAATTTTTTTTGAGAACAACTGTGATAAGAACAATTGGGCGAAAGGAAGGAAAGTGATATTTAACAGCTGGGAAAAATGAATGCGAAAAGATGAGGAGATTTTATGCTGATAATTAAAATACACTTCATAATAAACAGATATGTTGAACTAGATGTGAAGTAACGATTGATGTATTTGTGTTTTTTGTAGATTGCTGACCGTGAAAAATATGTTGAACTGACAATTTTGTAGGAAGGCGACTTGAGTCACCCCCGTGAGTTTGTAGAGTTTTGTCAATTTTGTACTTTTAAACCGGAAAAAATTAGGAGTAGTTGTAATAAAAGTTTATGTTCATCAGATGTTGTAGGTGTGTAAAAATTTTGAGATAAATTTTTAAGAGCTATTGATCAGAAACGATCGATACATACAATGGTAAGTGATATTTTGATTTTAGTGAGAATTAGTGTACCAAGAGAACCAGTATATTAATATTGGTAAATGACTTGCAATCTGAATCATTGAATGCGAAAGACGAGATAATAAACTTCATAATACGATTGGGAGTAACATGTCACGACATTTTAGTACATGCATAACATATAGCATGATATGCGACTAATCTACCCAACTGCCAGACGACCCACTTGTGTGGACCAGACCACTTTCCTTCCTTGCCCGCCGACGTTGAACTCCTCCGCGGCCTCTTTTGCCTTAGCCGCTATTTCCTCTTTCTCTCGCTCTCTCTCGCGAGCCTCCCGCCCCCCGCGCGCACGCACGAGATGGGCTTGCGAGTCGCGTTGTATACGCAGGTGTGCTCGTGGTCGCGGGCGCTCCTCCTGCAAAGAACTCCTTGTCCTGCTTGACATTCCACCGTCAAGTCGAGGGTCCATTGGTCGCCAGGTGGATCTCAAGATCGATCCATTTGCGGTAGCTACATAGGGGCTCCGGAGACTGCAAAATGAGGGGAGAGATTGTTAGTACGTGATGTGAAGGAGAAAATGTTGGGAAAAATGGTGCATGTGTTCGTTACCGGTTCCCAATAGGATGAGGTGTCAAAACGGCGGTTGGGGTATTCACTTGAGTAGTTTGCGCACCCCATGAACGCATACCTGTGGTGATGCGCTCGCTCGATTGATGAACTTGCACGTGTCCCCGCACCAACAAAGGGGTGTCTCCACCTCACGTGGGAGTTGCGCGAACGCCGCTGGGGACGTCCGGGATGGGGTTGTTGCTACGCCATTGGGGAGCCATTGCGGGAGTCGACCTCGTAGCCGCAGCAGCCTTTGCTTGTTCCTCGCGAGCCGCCGCAGCCCTTGCTATGTTGCGTGTCTCCTCCCATTGTGCCTTCTTGCGGGACTCCTCCTTAGCCTTCCGCCTAGTTTCATTTATCCTGTCCGCGAATTCCTGCCAACTATTTATATTCTTGTTGTTCATTTCGACGGAGAAGGAATGTAAGATGTAGTGTTAGATGGTGTAGTGCTTCTTGCGCACGCATTGCACGCCAATTTATAAGGCGAAGGGTAGCCATGTGTTTTTTTTGTCACGCGCAAAGCCGGGATCTTTGTCATGTCATCGCAAAGCGGGATCTTTGTCACGCCATCGCGCAAAGTCGGCCTCTTTGTCACGCCATCGCGCAAAGCGGCCTCTTTGTCACGCCATCGCGCAAAGCCGGCCTCTTTGTCATGTCATCGCGCAAAGCCGGCCTCTTTGTCACGCCACCGAGCAAAGCGGCCTCTTTTGTCACGCCATCGCGCAAAGCCGGCCTCTTTGTCATGTCACCGAGCAAAGCCGGCCTCTTTTGTCACGCCATCGCGCAAAGCCGGCCTCTTTGTCACGCCATCGCGCAAAGCCGGCCTCTTTGTCACGCCACCGCGCAAAGCCGGCCTCTTTGTCATGTCACCGCGCAAAGCCGGCCTCTTTGTCATGTCACCGCAAAGCCGGGCTCTTTGTCATGTCATCGCAAAGCCGGCCTCTTTGTCACGCCACCGCAGAAGTTCTCTCGCTTCGTATAAATAGCACGGTTGGGGTCCCATGATATTGTAGGCGCCGAACCGCAAATCGAAAAAGAAGTGTGTTCTCTTCGTGGTGAAACATAACATGTCGGCAATGAGGGGCCGATCGGATATGGGTCATCAAGGAAGACCTTCCTTGAAAGGAGGGAGGTATTTGGTCCACACTACCGCTTGATACCAAGTCGCGTGCTCAACCAAAGATGGCCAAGTGCGAGACACAATAAGGACGCGGTTGTGCGGGCCCTCGAAAACGCTTCGATGGTGGGCGACGTTTCTTCCGATGCCCACGATCCGGTAAAAGTAGTAATAGTACTTTCTTATTTCTTATGCAGTCGCATGTTTATCCTCCTTTCCCGCAGATGGCGAAATGCGAGTTCTCCTGTGGATCGACCCTCCCACGAACGTTATGTTGTCAATTATGTATTCACATTATGGCAATGAATATTTGAGTTGGAGGAGCGAATTGAGACCCTCAATGAGGAGAACATCGACCTCCGCCAATGATGCAACGCCAACATATGGAGTAGAGAGTGACTAAGTTAGTAATGTGTCGTATGTAATTTGTTGTGTTCGTTGTTGTGTTGATGGTGTGGCGCCGAGCATGTTGTTTTGGTTTAATTTCTTGCGTAGTAATCGTATATATTGTCTCGTATGTGCAATGTATGTTTTGTTTCGTGTTGGCATTGCGTCACGCATTCTTATTGTGTGGGCTCTATGACTGAGGCCCCCCGAGCTTATAAGAGGGAGCCATTCCTCACCTAGCCCCCGCATTGTTCTCCTCACCTCCGAATTAGTTCTTCCCATTCTGTGTAGTTTTCATTCATTCTCACTCCCCTGGACGCCGATATGAGTCATCTCAGCACCGCATCGTCCGCTCCCATGGTGATTTGCCCAAAATGCAACATGGTTGTTAGACGTAAGACCTCACACACGGCCACAAATCCTAGGCGGCACTACTACAAGTGCCCCTTTCACTCGGTGAGTACGATTGTTTCGGTTCATTCAAATCGTGCGTGCATGTTTGACAATATTGTTCTCCGAAACGCAGAAGCCCCGCGGTTGCCGATTCTCGTGTGGGAGGATGAAATGGGCGGAGGGGCCGACATTGCGAGGCATGAGAGAGTTGTCGGGGGTAGCGACCCGTCGAGATGCGCCATCGTTGTGATAGACCGGAGTGGAAGATTAATTTAATGTTGTGTGCTATTTTCTTTCTTGTGTTTATTGTTATCGTTAAGGTGTAGTGTTGGAGGTTATTGTTGTGTTTATTGTTATCGTGTGTCTTAGTGCTGGAGGGTTAATGTATGTTTCTGTGAAGCAAGATGTAAATAAATAATTTGCAAAACATGCCATGGATATGTATTACACATACGCATATTTCATAAATAGTTACAAACAAACCATGAGACGTTACGAAATCGTAATTACAAAACTCATTATGGATCTCATCGCCGCCTCCTGACGGCGATGTGCTCCTGAGAAGGTGAACCTGCTAGGGAGTGCGGTGCATCTCGAAGGTCGTCTTCGCGAGGCTCGCGTCCGAGGTGGTGCCGCACGATCGCGTGGGAGGTCCGCTCGATGGTCGAGAATAGAGCTCACCAATCGATCGACGAGGGTCTATGTCCCGCCGAGATGTTACATCCGATTACGCCATGCACAACGTTGTTAGTAATACATAGTAATATCAAAGGCATTTACCGCGTGGTCGAAATGCCGATGACCCACCGCACTCTGCACTGTAATCTTGGTAGGTCCGCCAAACCACTCGTGCCGCTCCCGCAGTCGGATCGACCACCATGAGCGAACGCGGCAACGGCACCTCCGACCGCCGTGCCGAGTCGTGGTCGCCGTCTCGAGATCGGGCCCGCGGCCAGCGAGATTGTTCGCCCCGCACTCCTCCGTGATGACGATGGCTGCAGAGGGTGCTATCCGCCGCAATGCCGCAAGAAAAGATGGCGTTAGAGATAAATGGCAAACGAGTGCATGAACAAATAGGTGGCAATGCCGCATCACGGTCCGAACCGCGTGGACGACGAGCGAGCGGCCGGGTCGATCGCCGGACCGTGATGGACGTGGCGATGATGGACGTGCTGATGGCACTGCTGACGGTGGCGCGGAGGGGGGTGGTGGTGGTCGCCCCCGTCCGCGACCACGTCGTGCAACAGCGTCATCTCTGTGGTGACCACAACCGATGGTCCGTATGGCGGACCGGCGCCATCATATATGTTGCGCATCGGGTGAGCGACGATCAATCGAATTGGCTCTCCCACGATGGAGAGCCTGAGCTGCCTCGTCGTGGATACGATGCAATCGGTCGAACTGCAGCTGCGTAAGTAACCGCTAAAACATAATCCGCACGTTAATTACATACTAATCTCTTACCGTCTCGTTGCCGCCGCCGCCGATGCCGGCCGGACCGCCTCTATAGCAGCCTCGTGTATGATCTCAACTGGACGCTGTGGCGGCGCCCCAGTAAGCCTACTGCGGGTGCGTGGAACGTACCACTCGAGGTATGTGCTATACGTGCCGAGGTCGTACGGCCGGGTCTCATCCACAACCATCGTGTCCGCGTGGTCACGCCACATGTCCGCCCACCCCGCTGTACGCCTCTCGCCTTCGCTCGCCGCCTCTCCTCGATTGCCTGCAAGTTAATTGAGACATCCACAATTAGTAAGGGCACAAAGTAATGCATTAATTACAGTTACCGTGAAATCACATACCGGTGGGTGGTGGGTGCAAGAGGCGCCCGGCAAGGGTGGGACAACTGGTACATGCCGAACTGCCTCATGACTCGCTGCGGGTTGTATGGCTCGACGCAGTGAGAGAACACCAAGTGGCAAGTCGTCAACCAGTACATGTGATCCTGCCCGCACTGAGATGATAATCCGTGGGGCGGCCGTGTCCATAATGAACGGTGGAGTCCATGGCCACCAGACTATCTCTACCTCGTGGAGTGTCTCGAACATGTTGTGGAACTCCGGCACGCACGCCTCGGTCTCTCCTTGGCCCACCGCAACCGAGCATGTGTCCAACGCGTACCCATGGTGGGCCCATCGACGGCGTCGTCTCCATTACCAAGGCCGTACAAATGCGGGCTGAACTCGTAAGGGTGCACAGAAGTACCAAAGTAAGGCCTACCAACGGGGAAGTGTTACCACGACCACAACTGAAGAAGAATGTAGCACACGGCTAGGACTGGCTCGCTGGCCGTAGTACGCTGTGAGGCATCACACAAACCTCGGTATGTGGCGCTAAGAACACCGATCCCGGCTATACTGTGGCACCTCACCGTGCCGACCATCCGCCAAGGACTCGCTAGATGTATGTAGCTAGGTCAGATCAATCTCCAGTGGTGCTAGGGAACAAGACCCACCCGAATGTAAATAGCAGTGCGCAACGAAGTGTGTCCGCACCGGTCCTCATGTGCGAGAGCAGACATGTCATGTACCGACGAAGCCGACCATGTGGCACACCGGCACGTTGTCGGGATCGGATGACCGAACCGGTGAGCCAGATGGACCTTCCAATCTGCAGCCTTCGGGGTGGCACTACAGCAAGCCCACGAGGGGTAGACCTGTAAGCATTGTCACATCCTGCGAGTCACCGCCATCTCGCCTAGCGGAAGTGGAAGGTGTGAGTCTCCGGCCTCCGGCGATCAACGAGAGCGGACAAAGAACGCAAGATCAAATCAGCGTGCGGTACATCCAACATGCGGGCAATGGGCGGCGAAATTGTACCGCAATAGTGGGATGTACCGGTCGAGAGGCCGTGCTCTCGGGGCTCCTAAGGATCAAGCTCGGAGGCCTGCCTCCGACGACCACGATAGGCATCGGTGCCGCTCATCCCACCGGGGTCAAGCAACTCGTAAGCCATCTCCGCCAAACAAGGAAAACAAGTGAGTCTACATTGATAATATAATGTGCAACAAATGACAACATAATTAATAAAGAACGAACGACAAAGAAACGTGCGCAATGTACGAACACATACATCAAATGTGCACACAAATATGACCCGCATAACATCTACACATACGTAATGTACACAAACAAACATACGTAATGTACAAAACATAAAATGTGCGTGACATACGTACATAGAACCAATAATACATCGTACATCTCCTCAATAATGGAAGGGACCTCGCAACACATGGCAGTAGTGCATCGCAGTGCACAGAACACATCAACAACACATGGAAGGAACCAACAGGAGTACAAAGAAAATATTGTATTTGCTACTACGGAGGGTTGCTTGATGTCGACCGTTTGGGCACCGGCCGAGGAGTGCCCAATCGCCTTGCATAGCCTACACTTTGGCCGCAGAACTCGATCCCCACGCGGCCGTCATCCATGTCATTGCGGATGCGACGGCTTTGTCGCCCGCCACGACCGACATGCTTCAAGGCATCGTTGGGCACCCACTTTACCTCCCCGACCATAATTCTCGTAGTGCATGTATACCCGTATGAATGAAACTCGCACCTGTGTTGCATATAAGTGCTGCATGTCGTAGTACTGTGAGATGTACTGGTCGACGCTGTCGCCATACCGCAGTCGCATACACATGGGAGCATAGTTTGTGAAGAAGTCGGGCTTGTTGCGGTGCAAGATGCTTTGTCATCAATCGTGCATACGTGTTTGCGATCCTCCGATGTGACCCATGACGTTTCACGGAGGCGAATCTCGAACTTGTTCCTTAGGCCATCAATGGGCCGAGCAATGTGGAACGACTCTTCTCCATCTTTTTCCCCATATACCGCATTACCTCGTAGCATTGCTTGTTTTCGCCGAGGTGCTTCTTCGCCATCATGGCTCTATTGACAAAATACCCGACAAGACGGTTCCAGCTCTCGTCCACGATTGCCGTGATTGGTAGAGATCCGACGCCTTCAAGACTCATTGTAAACCTCCGACATATTAGTTGTCATGATCCCATACCGCCCCCGTGTCGTGCAATAAAGACCACATCTCCAAGTCGTGCATTTGATTGAACCCATTGTGTGAACACCCCAACTCTTGTGGAGCCTCCTCCACGGCCCCGCCTCGTCTCGACATGCTTGCTAGCCTCGATCGAGTTGCTCCACAAGGTGTCAAACTTCCGCTCGGTTCGCACACATAGCTTCTTAAACATCTTCATTAAGTCCTTGCTACGGAACCTTCGTGGAAGTTCACCGCAAGATGCCTCATGCACCAACGGTTCTTCGATCATTCCACCGGAAGGGGGTCAGTCCCATTCTCGCATCGTCGCAACGCAGACAAAGAAGCCCGCATTGCGGTCCGAGATTATACACACTTCGGACGACCTTGCACTATGGCTCGCTTCACATTGGCAAGGAACCAAAGCCGCCTATCTCGTATTCTCATTCTCCACAATTGCAAATGCCACCGAGTAATCGGTCATTTGCGTCCCGCAATCGCGGTGAGGATAGTACCTTGTACTTGCCGGATATGAACATCCGCCTATCGTTAGCACCGAACAACGACGACAAGCCTTGTATCGCTCGATGGAAGGCCCAACACTCATCAAGAATATAACAGCTCGGGCCTCCGTAGGATGAACCCTCTCCGCTGTTAATGTATGTGCTCGGATTTGATTACGTGATTTGCCGCAGATTCTTGGGACCAGTCGTCGCGCCTCGACGTCCCAAACATACGGTGCAGACCTTCGTTTCGCCGCCATGCCTTCTTGTAGCTCACTTCAATCCTCCGAATTTGCTACCGCCATTATAACCTTCGAGAAATGGATACATCGCCACGATGAGGTGGCTCACCACCCGCAACATATGCCGATGTCATATTGCGGTACCTACGCATCGCCCCGCAAGCTCGCAATCGTGATCATGCAAGACCGTTATCCGAACTCGCAAGGCGCCTTGAACCGCAGGCACGAACTTTGCCAAGACAGACCCGTCAACACACTTCACAATGTACATGTCTGGTTTGACCAGGCACCGATACGTCCGGCTCATGTTCACGGCAGATCTAGCAATAGCTCGCCGGACAAGACTTTATTACTAAGCATCGCCCCAAAATGAGTGTGCCCTCGCGAACCCCCATTCTCCTCCTCCGCTGTGGCGAGAACTAGGGATGCCGCCGCATTGTCGCCCGATCCGGATGACACGTGACGCACCGCTCGGTGGTCACAACACCACGTACCACCCTCCAATTGCAGCCGCCATCATCGCCCTCTCCAACTCGCCTGCTTCTCATCCTCCTCCTCCTCCGCCCACTTCTTCCACCGGTCCCCAAGGTACTCATGACAACCAATACGGCGCCCACCACCTCTCCTCGACACCTTTGTTGGCCTCGAAATTCTCCGCACGCCTCCCGAGGTCTTCATCACCCACTTCCTCGCCGACATCTTCTCCCGCAGAAGCGTCTTCATGACCGCCCAAGATGAACCCATGCACTACATCTCGCATCAAAAGATCGTAACCACCCATGGCGGATGATTCGCCCTCTCCACGAACTCGACATATACCATTGGTCCGGCATATATCGCAACATCGTGGTTGCACACAACCTCCATGTAGTTGGCCCACGAGGCATCGTTGGTCACCTTCGGTTGCCACATTCTCCCCACATCACCCACCATTGACGACATAGGCGCCTCGATCCGTAATCTCTTCCTTGCGGTGTGCCGATCGAACGCCGAACGGACACACCTCTGTAGGTCAGACAAGCTCATGGCATTCAGACCGGGTGCCCAGATCACGGTCCGGTCACAATTAGACAGGTCCGCCCCATATGGCCCATCGCGTATGAGAGCACTCCCGTAGAATACGAACAAGTCTTGAATGTCAGCCATGGTGTACCTAACATAAGTGCACAATCAACCATCTCAAGACACAACATGCAACAATCGATTATCACACCCCACTACCCCACTGTAACATTAATAAGGCGGTATTTATAAATCTACAATTTACTTCTAACTATTTTACTTCCAAATTCTAACATACATCAAATTACATATTCACTTCATTTTTATTTCCATTTCTAATTCATATGAAAATTACATTACAACGTTATTTTATTTTCACTATTGTTCTGTATTAAGCTTGTTTCGATTCATGCCAAATTCACATTACATGTTAAGTGCATAATCAACCATGTTAGTTTCAAACATGCAATAATCGTACCATCAAACACCCGCTACCGCACTTTATTTTCAATTTATTTTTACCACCAACCGCACTATATCCACTTCTTCCCTAACCGTACTAATTGTATGTTTCTAATCTCATTACTATTGTTATCACCTACAAATGCTCTAAAAATATGTACTTTCTCACCGTCTACAAATCTACAAGTTCATATTTTCGCACAACATGAAACTACATTATAATACGTATGTTCTAAAAAAACAGAGTACAATATTACATACACTACAATACATCATGCCTAACATATGTTAGATTTGCTACAAATACATAGCGTATCAAATATTGACCTAAAATAACATTAACCAAACATGGTTTGCTTAATTATAAACTAATGACATACATAAAATATTAGTTGCACGGCACAAAACTTACCTCTTCTTGAAGCTCACGAGACGATCTACAACTTTTCTACTTGCCAAATCCGATTCCGAACGAAATCAACTCAAATCTTCCTTCTTTCGCTCCTCGCCATCGCCTTCCTCGCCTCGCTCGGTTGAATGAACTACAAATGAGCTTCTTCCTTCAGATGCCAACATATGCTGTTGAATATATCAGGCATCTTTTGCTCATGGAGAGGGGCCATAGAAATGAGTAGCTGACGCGTGTGCTAGCGGGTGGCCAGGCCTGGCTGTTTTTGGCGCTTTCGGCGGATGGAATGACAGCAGAGAGACGCGCGGTCGGGAGAGCAATCATGCGCTCGCGGGTCAGTAGCTTCTGATCGGGTCGTGCGGTCCCATACCGCACGATCGGCAGCCTGATGTAGTCGTGCGGTGTGGCACCGCACGGCCGGATGAATATAGTAGTCGTGCGGTGCCACACCGCACGATCGGACACGTGTCGGCCGGCCAGCAATTCCGCGGTCGAACGGGGGGCTAGAAACGGAATTTTTTTCGTGCAGGGGCCAAATTTGGAATTTCGGGTTTCCACAGTGTTACATATGTCCAAAATTCTGGTGCGGCTTGTTTACTCCCTACCCCCTACTAGACCTGTCCTGAAATTTTTTTGGTATGAATAATCTGTTTTTTATTTAAAATTACAGAAATATATTCATGACAACATTTTTTTTATAAAAATAGACTCTAGTCGCCCAATAAAGAGACGATTGGAGCCAATTACCCAACCAGGGATAACAAATAGGCAATATAGCAACGGTAGAACGAGTTATTGCCGTCACCCGAGCGTTGTCCAGTCGCCCAACGCTCGGGCGACCGGGGGGCAGTGCGCTCGGTCGCCGCCGCCTCAGCCCATTCCATTGCTCGGCGCCGAGAGAAGAAAAGAGAGGAGAAGAGGAGAGAAAGGGGGAGAAGAGAAGAGGAGAGGAAGGAGGGGAAGAAGAGGAGGGGTAGAAGAGGAGAGAGACGAGAGGAGAGGAGAGGCAGGAAGGGGGAGTGGGAGGAGAGAAAAAAAGAATCAGATCTAGCTATTTTTTGGTATATTGTATTTGCAGTATTTTTTATCAAATGTTAGTGTTAGTAAAAACTGTAGATGTAGAAAATTTAGTATAAAAATTTTAGTACAATTTTGAGTATAGAAAATTTATAGTGTACAATTTGTCGTATAGAAAATTTGTAGTGTAGAAATTTTAGTACAATTTTTAGTATGGAAAATTTTAGTACAATTTTAGCAGGCGTAGAAATGGAGATGAGAGGAAGAAGCAACCGTAGGTGTAGATGTAGATAGAAAAAAGTTAAATATTTGTTATACAAAATTTATTAAACATATAGTTTTAGAAAATTAACAGCCGGAGAAGCGTGTAGTTGTGTATAATTTAGGGAACATAGTTTTAGAAAATTAGCATCAGTAGGAAATCTGCATGCATATAAAATTGTAGTTGTAGAAAACTCAGTCACCGTAATATATAAATTAATCGTCCGCTGGAATTTATACGTATTAAAAAAATTAATAAATATTTACAATAGAATTTAATTAATTCGGATGTAGGAAGTTCATAGTATGAGGTTATTGTAGTGGGTTACGACATGTGAACAATCGGCGAAATGTGAATTGCAGTATGTCGATACTTTGGTATTGTGCGATGCTATTTGACATGTCGCAAAATTGAAACATATATGCAAGCCGACATCAGCAATGGCAATAGCCACTACATTGAGAGTGCATTACGGTGCTGGAACCGTTCGTGAAGTTCTGAATGGTGTGAATGAGTGGTTTTCCGCAAGTCACTCTCGTACATCCGGCGAGAATGCTCGGATCTTAGATATGATGCATTGGCTGACCCAAAGTTTTTCGTTGGACCCCAAGGTGTGCAACGTCGTCGTGCAAGGGCTTTGGAGCAAGTCTCCCACGAACATCAGATGGGAGTTGAGGACATTGCTGCGCACTTCTGCGTGGAAGGGCTTTATGCAAAGGTGCCGACGCCGTGGATACGAGTGTGTCTTGCTTATGCAATCGTGCTCATTAGAAGTTGTGCAAGGTCATGCGTCTGTGATAGCACTAGCGGTCCCGATCTTTCGATGAAAGTGATAGATTCGATTGGGGAAGGAGATAACGTTGACGACCCGACTACAACCACCCAAAGGACATTGCGCCTTAGCGATCGATACACCAACTCCAGAAGTTATTTGTGATCTTGTCGGAGCACAATCAACCTAACCACGAGGGTACTTGTTCCTGCAAGCAATCGAAGAACAGGCAAGAACAAGATGAACAACAACTCAATTGCGAATAAAAGATGTAGGTTTCAATATGAAAACAGAAAAACGGTGGGGTTCCGAAGACAAGTATTCGGACGGTCTTGCCGACACGCGTGAACACAAGGCGAAGTAGCAAAGACTAACTTAGTCTATCAAAACCCAAACCCTAGAAGAGGGTGCGACTGCCTATTTAAGAGACACAGGAGGTGGAGGGTCGGCCAAAACACTTGAAAGCCGAATAGGACTCGATTACAAGGCCCTATGCCCACTTTGACTCGGACTTGAAAAGTGACGTGATTTGTTTGGTGGTTTCTGATCGGCTCGGATGGAGTTTAGAGATGAGACCAGATCCATTTGAATGTAGACTCCAAGAGCTTTCCAACGAGTACTCACGGGCCCCGAGAAACCTTCTGGATCAAACATTATGGCCGTTTGAAGTAGACGCTGTCAAGAAGACCGAATCTGAGTCGAACTCGCGAATAGGACTTGGATTGCACTTGACGGTTCCACTTCTACACTTGAGCTCGCGTGGTTCTTCTCTATGGTTCCTAAGGATGATTAAATCATCACAAGAATTAAGTAGTATTCCATTCTTTGAAACATTTGTATGCAAACTTAGGAACGCATTCACCTGATGGTTAAGTTGACGTGCTCGCGCTCGAGTCATTGGTCCTTGTATCATAGTTTTAGTTTGTTGTTTGTTGTGGAGTCGGCACGGTTGTATCTATGGAAAGGATGTCCTTATCATCATCCCCTTCTTGCATTTGAGTTGTCCGCAACTCAAGCTCATCTTCTTCTCCCAAGTATGGCTTCAAATCTGTAATGTTAAAGGTGGAACTAACCCCAAAATCTACAGGTAACTCAAGCTTATATGCATTATCATTAATCTTTTTCAACACTTTGAAAGGACCATCAGCCCTAGGCATCAACTTAGACCTCCTTAATTCAGGAAATCTATCTTTTCTCAAATGCAACCAAACTAAATCACCCGGTTGAAAAGTTAAATGCTTCCTTCCTTTACTACCATCAAGTTTATATTTAGCATTCATGCGTTCAATATTTTCTTTGGTTGTCTCATGCATTTTCAACATCAAATTAGCACGTTGTTTAACATCAAAATTGAACTTCTCCGAAGATGGAAGTGGTAGCAAATCAATAGGAGCACGAGGCACAAAACCATAGACAATCTCAAAAGGGCACAACTTTGTAGTAGAATGCAGCGAACGATTATAAGCAAACTCAATATGAGGCAAGCATTCTTCCCACATTTTGATGTTCTTTATCAAAACAACCCTAAGCATGGTAGATAAAGTTCTATTCACAACTTCAGTTTGCCCATCAGTTAGGAGATGACAAGTAGTAGAAAATAACAGCTTAGTCTCCAATTTAGCCCATAAAGTTCTCCAAAAATGGTTAAGGAATTTAGTGTCACGATCGGAAATTATTGTATTTGGCACACCATGCAAGCGAACAACTTCACGAAAGAACAAATCAGCAATGTTGGTAGCATCATCACTTTTATGACATGGAATGAAGTGTGCCATCTTAGAAAATCTATCAACAACAACAAATATGCTATCCCTCCCATTCTTTGTCCTAGGCAGTCCTAAAACAAAATCCATAGAAATATCTTCCCAAGACACGCTAGGAACAGGTAAAGGCATATACAAACCATGAGGATTAAGTCGTGACTTAGCCTTTTGACATGTAGTGCAGCGAGCAACGAAACGTTCCACATCACGTCTCATTTTTGGCCAAAAGAAATGACCAGCAAGTATGTCTTCCGTCTTCTTCACTCCAAAATGTCCCATCAACCCACCTCCATGCGCTTCCTGTAACAACAACAAACAAACGGAGCTAGCTGGAATGCATAGCTTGTTAGATCTAAACACAAATCCATCATTTAGGACAATTTTTTTTCACGTTTTTCCCTCTTTACAATTCAGCAACACATCTTTAAAATCATCATCATGAACATAATGCTCTTTAATTGTTTCTAATCCAAAAATTTTGAAGTCATGTTGTGAGAGCATGGTATATCTCCTAGACAATGCATCAGCATAACATTCTCCTTTCCCTTTTTGTGTTTTATAACATCAGGAAAAGACTCTATGAATTCAACCCACTTTCCATGCCTACGGTTCAATTTTCCTTAACTTCTAATATGCTTTAATGACTCGTGATCAGAATGAATGACAAATTCTTTGGGCCATAAATAATGTTGCTATGTCTCGAAAGTTCGAACTAGAGCATATAATTCCTTATCATAAGTAGAATAGTTCAAACTAGGCCCACTCAATTTTTCACTAAAGTATGCCACATGTTTACCTTCTTGCAACAGCACACCACTCAATCCAATTCCACTAGCATCGCATTCTAGCTCAAAAGTCTTACTAAAATCTGGAAGTTGGAGTAATCGTGCATGTGTTAACTTATCTTTCAACGTGTTGAAGACGTCTTCCTGTGCATTTTCCCAAGTAAACGGCACCCCCTTTTTAGTGAGCTCATTCAATGGTGTGGCGATGGTGCTGAAATCTTTCATAAAACGACGATAGAATCCAGCAAGCCCTAGAAAACTTCGCACCTGTTAGGAGTCGGCCAACTCTGTATTGCCTCAACCTTGGCTTGATCAACTTCAATCTCCTGTGGAGTAACAACATAGCCAAGAAAAGAGACTCGATCCGTGCAAAATGTGCACTTCTCAAGGTTACCAAATAAACATGCATTATGTAAAGCATAAAAAACAGCACGTAAATGGTAAATGTGTTCCTCTAGTGATCTGCTATATATCAATATATCATCAAAATATACCACTACAAATTTACCAATGAAAGCATGCAAAATCTCGTTCATTAATCTTATGAATGTGCTAGGTGCATTAATTAAACCAAACGGTATCACTAACCACTCATATAAACCAAACTTAGTTTTAAATGTTGTTTTCCATTCATCTCCCAATTTCATGCGAATTTGGTGGTACCCACTACACAAATCAACTTTAGAGAAGACAATAGAGCCACTTAACTCATCAAGCATATCATCTAACCTAGGAATAGGGTGACGATATCTAATGGCAATGTTATTGATCGCTCTATAGTCCACACACATACACAATGTGGAGTCGGCACGGTTGTATCTATGGAAAGGATGTCCTCATCAGTCCACCCTTTCTCCGGGAGGGCGGGCCGCATGTTGGCGAAGATGATCAAGTTGCTCGTGATGAAGCCGATGCGATATATGGAGGAAAGGTACAATGGTCAAGCCATAGAAAGGGAACATGACAAGCTGATGAAGGGGAGTATATTGAGTACATCGTGCAACAGATGGATAGTGATAACCAGAGGGCATGGGCTGAAGAGGAAGCTGTACAGGACGACGACGAGGATAGTTCAGATGAGAATGGAGCTTCTATCCCGCAGAAATGGAACCGGTTTAATGCTGAGGGTGTTTCTGCACATGATGAGAATGAATCAGCGTGGGAGTATCATGAGACAGAGGTTCGGTTGCATTCTATGTTTGTTGACAAGGCAGCGCTGCAAGATGCCATCAAGCTATGGGCCCTTTCAATGCAGCGGACTTTTCGGGTCGTGAAATCAAGCCAGGAGCAGTACACCGTGAAGTACGAGAAAGCTGGTTGTCCTTGGAGGGTGCACGCACGTAGACTCAAGTATGAGACTCACTGGATTGTGTCAAAGGTGGAGCCACACTTTTGCATTCTCTATAGTGTTTTGGCAAGGCATTGCAACCTAACATCCGCCTTTATAACCAATTTGATGTACGGAGAGATAGTGGAGAAGAAATACATGGAGGCCACGCATATCATGATAGTTATCGAGAAGAAATTCAATTACAAGATTAGCTACGCGAAGGCGTGGCGTGTCAAGCAGAAGGCATTGGAAAAATGTTTCGGGTCTTTCGAGGTGGCGTACGACAATCTTCCTCGTATGCTTAAGGTGTTACAGGACAGGAACCCGGGCACGTATATCGCTGTGCAAGACAAGCCGTCCACAAGTCCACAAGGATATGCGATGTTGTAGAGGGCCTTGTTAGCATTTGGTGCTTGCATCAAGGCAATCAAGCACATGCTGCCAGTGATCTCAGTTGACAGGACCTTTCTGACAGGCAAATACAAGGGGCAGATCCTGACGACCATAGGCATTGACGGTAATAACCAAATATTATCGCTGGTCATCGCATTCGTGGAAAGTGAGAATTATGAAAACTGGTTATGGTTTCTCAGAAATGTTAGGGTTAGAGTTGTTGGCACTTGTCCTGGTGTGTGCGTAATCCATGATCGCCACGCCAGGATTGTAAAGGCTATAATAAAACTTTAGGAAGACCCCGAGGAGCCATTTTCTTGGCTGTACATGAGGAACAGGTGGTGCATTCGTCACCTAGGAGCGAACTTTTTCAAGAAGTTTCTGAAACAACCGTTGATGAAGCTATTCAAGATGCTGGCTATGCAGAACAAGCAGAGAAAATTTGATGCTTTGTGGGTGTTGTTAGATGAGCACAACAGGAAGCACACCGACGAGAGGAGCAAGGGGCCGGTCATTCCTGGGGCCGCACAACCGTAATACTTGTCAGCACTCGATGAGGCTAACCCAGCTGGTCCAAGAAAGAGGAGCTTACGAAACATCAAGTGCTTCTCGCAGTGGATCGAGGGAGAACCATTGGAGAAGTGGTCGCTGTTGCACGACACGGACGGCGCAAGGTACGACATAATGACAACTAACTTTGCCGAGATGTACAATTGGGTTATCAGGGGTTTCCGTTCTCAGCCCCTTGTCTCCATCGTGGAAGGTGTTCTTCACAGCACAATCGGCTACTTCAGGGAGAGGCACGCGAATGTCGCAGTTCATGCGGCCAATCTCCGAGCCCTGTATTCATCGAAAATTACGGCATACATGGAGACGAAGGCATAGAAGGGTCAATTGCACACAGTGTAGGTCACGGGCAACAGGGAGCATCATTTCGACGTGGTACTCCGTGAAAGAGCTGGATTTGGGACGACTTGTTCCATTGTTACCTGCGAGGTATGCCTTGGAGATCATGCAAACGAACCTAGCTGTATGTGCAACAAGTTGAAGCTGTTACACAAGCCATGCTCTCATGTCCTTGCTGCATGCGGGACCGTGGGCATGGATTCTTCGAACTTCATGTCGGAGTACTTCTTTAAGGAGAGGGTACTGCATGCTTGGTGTGGGGAGCTTCGGGGGTTCAGGGTGGTCGGAAACTTCGCCACCTTAGACGTTGCAGCGAGGACCTGGATTTCAGATGTTAACGTGCTGAAGGGTGGGAAGGGTCGGCGACAGAGCCGGCGTATTAGAAATGATATGGACGAATCGCAAGCTGGGGCATCTGGTGCACGTTGCGGGCGATGCGGTCAAGAGGGGCACATAGCTAGACGATGTCATGCATGTTCTGATCAGTAGGTAGAACGGTTGGCGTGTACTACTAGTTGTTGCAGACTAGAAATAAATTTACATTGTAAACTGTGTTTGTTTAGTACGCACTTATGACGTGCGGAATGCCGTACTAAATGTATCGTGTATTTCATGAATCATTTGTATAACTGCTATGTTACATCCCTTTTCTGTAATGTAGTTGGTGTTGTGCTGGTAGCGTAGTATTGCTCTCTTTACTTACTACTAGTTCTATTTACTGTTAGTTTACATGTGATATTTTTTGGTTCCTTATAAGTACTAACTTGAACTCTTTTTGCATATATGACTCGTGATGGTCATGACTCGGACTGGAGGTATCCCCTGTTGGATGAGTTTGTGGACCACCTGCATCGCGTTTCTCGTCGTGTGACGCCACCGGGGAGTGCGGACGAGCCAGCTGAGCTGGGAGTGGTCCGGACATGCACACCTCGTGTTGCCTGGAGACTCGACCCCCGTTGGACAGTTAGGTTTGTACTCCGCGGAGTACCTGCGCTGGTACCAGGGCGGACACATACGAGGCTTGTACATGTCGTTGACCCGCCCACCACACACGTCGCCGCTCCCACAGACACATACCCTGCGCACCTCGCGCGGGATGCTCACCTCGCGGTTCGTTACACGTAATTTTTATAAATTCCCTAATGGCAATGTCACTTTGATGATTAACCATTTCATGTCATTTCATGTCTTTTCCTACAGGCTGACGTCGGTACTTCGATGTGGAGCGAGTCCATCACTATGCTGGATAGGCTCGCCGCAGGTGTGGAGTTGACCCACGAGGAGAACGTGAGCGTTTGGCGTCGGATGGAGGCCGGATGTGGACGTATCATAGCACTACTATCCTGCACGAGGCTACCGGCGGTCTCCACTGCCACGCCCAGCGCACAGATGGCTCATCCACCGGTGCCGCCCTGACCGGCGTGGCACTACTCCGGAGGTTGTATATGGGCACGTCCAACACCACCTCACCCGGACCAGGCTGGGGGCTCTGCTTGGGGACGGCCACGTACACTGCCAGGGCAGCTGTTCACGCATCCTCCGCACATCCCCGGCTTCCCCCTTCCAGACGTGATGGCGCCAACTGAGGGTACGCATCGTCAGATCTCGATTTTATCCCAATGCTTTATGTTACAAACTAATGATATTACTATTGTAGGTCTTTTCTTCCCCAAGTAGGGATATGGCGTCTCCCCAGGCCCGGACGATCCGGACTAGTACTTTTCGGACTGGCCCGGGCCGGCGTTCAGCTCTGCACCTCGGGGCACACCAGCAGAGGTTCTTTCCGGGACATGACATGACGACACAGCTTTTTGCAGTAACAAGACAGCAAGGCCCAGCTTTGCGCAGTGAGAAGATCGAACATGCCAACTTTTCTTAGTGACATGACATGATGACGCAATTTTTTGCAGTGACATGACAACATGGGCTAGCTTTGCACAGTGAAAAGACTGAACGTGCCAACTTTCCTCAGTGACATGACATGACGACGCAACTTTTCCAAGTGACATGACAGCACGGCCCAGCTTTTCGCAGTGAGAAGACCAAACGTGCCAGCTTTCCTCAGCGACATGACATGACGATGTAGCTTTTCACAGTGACATGGAAGCATAGCCCAGCTTTGCGCAGTGACAAGACCAAACGCGTCAGCTTTGCGCAGCGACATGACCGCACCTGCCAGCTTTCCGCAGCGACAAGACCTCACGGCCCAGCTTTACCAGCTTGGCATACTACAAAATGAGGTCCACGGGATTTCTCAGAGAATACTGCGCAACCAAACCCCACACTACACCACGCTTCCTTCACCACACCGGGATGGACAAAAGGTAGAAGAAGAAATGGGACAAGATGATGAAGCAATGGGAGGAGACCCGCGACCTAGCACGATCAGCTGCCGCCCACGATGAGAAAATAAGGGCTATTACGGACCGGGCAGAACAAGTCCAGCGTGCTACGAGGTCAGCTCCCCGCAATGAGAGGCCCCATAGCAACAACCCCATCCTGAACGTTCCCACCGAGCGTTCACCGCAACTCCCATCCGAGGGGAGACACCCCCCTTTATTGGTGCGGAGACACATGCAAGCTCTTCAAGTCTAAGCACCGCATCAGCCTAGGTATGCGTTACTGGGGTTGTGCAAACTACTCCAGTGACTACCCCGACCGCCGTCTAGACACCACAAAATATCGGCAGCCGGTAAGGATCAGATGCACCATTTTCCCCTACCTTTTCTTCTTCACAGCATGCACTAACAACCTCTCCCTGTATTTACAGTCCCTAAAACCCCTATGTGGTTACCGCAAATGGATCGATCTTGAGATCCACCCTGAGGACCAATGGGCCCTCGACTTTGAGGAGTGGAATGTCGCAAGGCATCGAAGATGCGGGAGGAGGAGCACCGCAAGAACGAGCAAACCCTGCGTATACAACGCGAGACGAAAGCTTATCTCGAAGCGTGCACGCGTAGGGAGCGGGAGGCTCGCGAGAGGGAGCGCGAGAGAAAGGGAAATGGCGACTAAGGCAAAAGAGGCTGCCGAGGAGTTCAACGCCGAGCTGGCAAGGAAGGGAAAATGACCCCGATCCACATAGTAGGTCATACGAGCAGTTGGGTGGGTTAGTCACACATGATGCTACATGTTATGCATGTAATCAAAAAGTAGGTGGCATGTTACTCCCAACTGTATTATGAAGTTTATTTAAATTCAGACAAGTTTATAATCTCCTTTTTTCGCATTCAATGATTCACATAGCAAGTCATCTCACAATATTAACATACCGATTTTCTCCATAAACAAATTCTCAGTAACATCGAAATATCACTTACCATCTTATGTACCGATCGTTCTACGATTAATCGTTTCTAAAAAAAATTTCCCAAAATTTGTTACGCACCTACAACATACAATGAACATAAACTTTTATTATAACTCCAGCAGATTATTTTCCTGTTAAAAACTACAAAATTGATAAAATTTACAAAATTCGTGGGGGACTGAGTGCAGTCGCCCAATGGGTGGGCGATTGGACCTCGGTCGCCCCCCCGATGGGCGATTGGCTCTAGTCGCCCCATCAAGATCGGAGCCTATTTTGTAAAAAATCTTCTTGCATGGTATATTTCTATAATTTTGAATAAAAAATAGATTATTCGAAGCCGGATCTGTAGGGTTCAGGAAAGAGGATAGGGCGACAAAGAAGTTGCGTGGTGCGGCTTGTTTACTCCCTACCCCCCATAATAGACCTATCCAGCACGGCACGGGTCAGTTCAAGCACAGCCCATTTAGACACCATGTATTTACGCCTAGCAAATAAACAGATCATATCGTGTTGGCCCACGGGCTGCGATCTAAGCCCAAGTATGGCCCACGATCGTGCTGTGCTGGCATAGGCATGGTTAGGTGCCGGCACGATTGGCCCATTAAGCCGGGAAAAAGGAAAAAAATTCAAAAACATTGTATAAAATTAAGAAAAAAATATAGAAAATTATAGAAAATAACCTAAAATTATAGAAAATTATAATAATTAAGAAAACAATTATAGAAAATTATAAAAAATTGTGTCGTGCCATGCCGGCATGGCCCACGACTGTTATCAGATCGTGCCGTGCCAGCCCGGTATGCCGCCTTCTCGGCCCAAGCACAGCACGATCCACCGGGCCATGCGGGCATGCCCACAAACTAAACGGGTCGTGCCGTGCTTAGGCCGGACCAACAGTAGTAGGCCATGGGCTGGCACGCTAAGTCCCGACCCATTGGCCACCTCTACCCCACACACGGAAGCCCTCATCGCTCGCTCTGCCACGGCGTATCACCGCGAAGATGAAGCCAAAAGCGGCCCCCGAAGGTAGGAAGTGGGCTCGCGGTGCCCATGTAACATTTTTTACGGGACGGATTAAGTGGGCTCGTGGACGGCCTACGTCCATTTACATCCCTACTTTGGGTTGAACTCAAAGCCTTGACTGCCATCCTCCACCCTCCCTGTCCCTCGCAACTGGGACCGCCATCCCCTCCCGCCACGCCCGCTTCCCTTGCCCCTCAAGACATGCATGACCTAGGCCAGTCTCCCCTAGCAGTCCTCTCACTAGGTCCCTGGCCCTGGCTTCCCCCTCCCAGACAACGTCACCATCGCCATTCGTGCCCCTACCGGCGACCGCTGACTCATCATCCTTCGCCTTGACGTCCGATGCCATCTCTCCCGTACATTCGGAGTCGGCATCCAATGCTCTATGCTCCCCTGGTCCTACACAGTCGTCCCCTTGCTGGCTTTCCACCCCTTAGATGCCATGTGGAGGCAAGTGCCCGATCGAACGCCCCGTCGAGCTCCCCGTGTGTGGAAAAGTGCACGTCATCGACCTCCTGCTGCCGGGGCCTAAGTTAATTGAAATCAAATAAACTCAGCTCCAAGGATTTGCTGAGAATATGACTGTGGGTTCGTACATGTAACCCAGCTGTGAGGGTTTGATTATTTGTTGCATGTAGTTCCTTAGTCGTGTTTGCGTAGCGTCAACCTATACGTCTTATGAGGCCAACTATAAGCTGAGTAGGGGCCATTTGTGTCTGCTCGTGCTCATGTTATTTGCCTTTGCTTGCCTCATGCCCACAGATGGTGAAGGGGAAGACTCGCAAGGATAACACCGGCAATGCTACCTGGGAGAACGCTGCTATATCGCTATGCTTGAAATATGCCGTGAGGAGTTCGAGGCCCAAAACACAAGCATGGCTGACTGAACAGGCATGGGTACGCCAACTTGGCGAGGAAATTCGGGGAATAGACCAGCCACGACTACACCAAAAAGCAATTCAAGAATCACTGGGACTTACTTAAGAGGGAGTGCTACATTTGGAAGACCTTGAAGCTGAATGCAACCATCTTAGGAATGAATCCAGCCACCAGCTCGATTGCCGCAATGGACACATGGTGGGAGGAACAAAACAAGGTAAATGATAGTGTACCACTGCAGCAATATTGTCTCATATTACTCTACCAATTTTCCATTAAACATGCTTGCTTCAGTACTGGTGCAGTAATGCTAGGTTAGAGCTAAAAATGTTATTGGTTTGTCAGTTTTCTATTAATGCATGCTTATTTCAGTAATGGTACAATACTAGTAGGTTACAACTGAAAATGTCATTACACATTGCAGGCAATGCCAGGGGCTCGAAAATTTGCGAAAGGTCCACTAGCGCACGAGGAGTTAATGGACATTATATTCCAGGAGGGCCTTTTGCACTAACGAGCATGCAGAAGTCCCCAGGGTGACCAGGCAGCATGCTGATGTCTCCACTGATGTCAGCCTAGATCCGGAGCCAGAGGCGGCCTTTGAGCCTGGTAGCTCATCCCAAAAGAACAGTGGTGGGCCACCAGCCCCGACGCATGGACTCGAGTCCAAGAAGAGTCAGGGTAGCATAGTGGACGAGTGCTTGAGATAGATTGCCAACGCGTATGAGCAGTCCATGAGCCAAGGCCGTCCAACCGTACCAGGGGACAACACCAACATGGATCGCACGAAGGTTCACCGGTTGATATAGGTGGTCATTAGCGATGGGTTCCCTGAGGGCACAGGCGAGCATTTCTATGCCTTGGTGATGCTGATGGCAATGTTAAAGAAGGCGCTAGGCGCTAGGCGGGCGGTGAGGTGGGGCCTAGCGCCTAGGGGGCCTAGGCGGGGCCTAGGCGGGGAATAAAAAATGAGGATAACAGGCAAAGATAAACAATCATATATATATGTATTTGATGTTTAAATGAGGAAAATTGTTACCTTGAGCAACAATAATAGCTCTCTATCCATTGATGTAAATTTTTGATGTAAATACTTGATGTATAATTGTAAAACCTGCACATTAAGCAATGTATGAGTTTTTTGGTATTGAATAACTATTGTGCATTTGTGCTTCAAACTTGTAAATTGAAACTAATAAAAGAAATGATAGCAATATAATAAGACATACATAAATGAACTAAGAAGTTCATAACAAAACACACATAAGCATTTTTCTCAAATCTCAAATTCACGCAATTAAACACACAAAGTGATAAACATAGTTCTTCTCACAAATTACAAACAAACAACATAGTTAAAGTAGCAAGTAGCAAGCATGATAATGTGAATATCAGAATATGTGATGATGAAATGAGTCAATCTTCATCCTCTTGTCCATAATCTTTGGTTGGCACCACTTCATCTTGGTCTGATTCAAATTCAACATTTTGAAGATCCTCATTGACCTCTTCTTCTTGGATTCGAATTGAAATCATCTTCATGAAGCTCTCTCACTCTAGTGCTTCTACGAGGTTGCATGGTTTCATTAGCTCCCATCGCCTCATCAATTAGATTCCATGAAAGACCTGTTTCGGGATCAACATCATCATCCCCCCCTTCAATCATCCACCCTTGAGCATTAGTAGCATGTGAAGCTAGAAGGACATCAATGTTCTTCGTGTTACTCTTTTCTTTTTTGTTCAATAATCTCGCATTGAATTGAACATAAACTAGATTATTGAGACGATGAGCATCTAGTTTATTTCTTTTCTTTGTATGTACCTACAAGTTACATAGTGAAGTTTAGTGCTATACTTTCTTGACTACTTGAGTTAAAATATGTAATTTTTTAATAGCAAGAGTAGAAAGATACCATGTCAAAAGTGCTCCAATTTCTTTCACATCCCGATGCACTTGAGGTCAAAGAGAGGATTCTTATGGCTAATCTTTGCAAGTGGGAACATGACATCCATACTTGACCACCAATTAGCTACATAATAGTAAGAATGAAAGATGAGTTATTAATAGCTAATGGTAAGAATTAAGAAGTAAGAACAAGTTTACTATACCGGGAATAAAATCTCTTTTTTGACATCCAAGTCGGGCGGGGGTTTTCCCAAATGTCTCTTTTTTATCCTTGAATAAATCAAAATCAACATTGAGTACTTGATCCATTGCTTCATCATCACCATGATAAAATATTTCAACATATTCAATAAACCCATCCATAATATCTTGTTCCAAAAAATAGATCGATCACAATAGCTATAATATGGATTTAATAGATATGTCAAATGCAATGAAGAATCAAGTCTTCCTTCATCTTTCCATCAATAGCATTAATGATTAGGTTGTAATTGCTCTCCGAATTATTCAAGGCCTCTTTGATTTGCTTCTTTGCCTCTAAAATTTCTCCATAAAGAAATGCCATAGATGAACCATCCCCATCAACCATACGAAGAACCTTCACTAACGGCTCAAAAACCTTCAAGCAATGTAACATAACATGTTAGCAAATTGAAAAAATCAAATACATAACATATTAACATAATGGCAAAAAGTGTTCACACCATACCTTTAAAGCATTGTTCACACCATTCCAAAATGCTCTACTAATAAGTGTTATGTTGCCGTGACGCCTTTGCTTTTTTAGTGTGGCTGATTCTTCCCATTCCTTACTAAGTGCCATCGCCTTAGTTCGGTCTTCTTTTCAATTAAACTTTGCAACGAAGAAAGGACGAAGCAAATCTAGTCACCCCTACTTTATTATATCTCTTTTCTTTGTATGTTTTCTCATCAATGCCAAGGTCTTGTGGTGTGAGTAGATAAAAACCGTCAATGCTTTTGCTTGTTCAAACGTCTTCTTGTACTTTGGCATATTGCCAATTCCTTGTAGCATAAGGTTGATGGTGTGAGTTGCACAAGAACTCCAAAAGATATTTGGTCTTTTAGCCTTCATTAATTCCTTTGCTCCCATGTTATTTGAAGCATTGTCCGTTACTATTTGAACCACATTTTGAGGACCAATAGTCTCAATGCATCCATCCACATACTCAAAGATATACTCACTTGTGTGCGCATCTCCGACGTCTCCTTTGATCCTATGAAACTTGTCCCTAAATTGCAATGAACACATAAGTTCATGATGCTTCTTCTCTTTTGATCCGTCCATGCGTCGGTCATGAGGGAGCACCCAGTCATGGCTCTTTCTTCTTCATGTGCTTTCAACAACTCATTAGTTCTTAACACTTCCTCTTTCAATAACGGCTCCGAACATCGTATTGAGAGGGACCTCCAAAGCCCGGGCCAAAGCGACCTACGACCTCCAACATTTGTTTGAATTCATCGTTATTGATGGCATTGAAAGGAACACCTAAAGAGTAAAGAGCAAATGTACAAGCCACAAGGTAATTAGGTAAGGTTAGCAAAGAATGAATTAATGGCATACATAATAATAACTAATAAGAATAAAATGAATGATAATTACGATCTTTACCGGAAACATAAAGCCATCTTGCAACATATTGCTTCACTTTGTGATGTCTCTCTTTCCAAATTGTTTCTGTAATTTTTTGTTGCCTCATCAACTCTTGCGTGCTCAAATTGCTCTCTTGAGGACCAATCGGTTCACAAATCTATCCATAGGTCCTAAGTTTCTTGGTGTCGATCCTCCTATCTCTTCAAGTTGTTCTTCATTTTCATGACCACCTATTATGCTCACATTTTCTCTAACCTCATCTTCTTGCGCTTTCTTGCACTTCTTCTTGTTTTTTGCCTCCTCAATAGAATTACGGCACTTTGTTTGGTCTTCTTTTGTAGATTTAGGACATCTTGCAACATTTCCCTGAATATGTGCAATATGTTGCTTGATCCTATAGATGCCCCTAAACAACCTTCCAAGACAAGATACATTTCACCTTGTCCAAATTATTTGGGTTCACTAACACCCATAATCCCACCCTATGTCACCCGACTTTCTCTTGAGACTATCTTGGTA
Source organism: Bonia amplexicaulis (assembly GCA_036346245.1). Taxonomy (NCBI): domain Eukaryota; kingdom Viridiplantae; phylum Streptophyta; class Magnoliopsida; order Poales; family Poaceae; genus Bonia; species Bonia amplexicaulis. The sequence goes on from CM070764.1 coordinate 13,448,438, forward strand.
CTCACATCAGGAGCTGACGCGGCGGATGACATCCTAGTTTATAATATATACATGTTTATGAGTTTATCTATAATTATATATACAAATTAGTGCATTATTCAAAAAAAAATAAAGAAGTGCTAGCTGAACAAATAATGAAATAATTAGTACTAGTACCTAAATTTTATCTTGTCTTTGCCACTCTTCGCCAAGTCCGAGAGTCCGACCGAGTGACCGATGCAACGATGCTCAACACCTCGGTTGATCAAGGCGTGTCGACGCCTCGAGCACGAGATCGGGCGAAAATCTCGGCGTCGGCGGACGGATCCCTCCTCGGCGATCGCCTTCTTCCTCGGCCAGATCTCCTTCAGCGGCCGCCAGAGATCCGTCCCTCCTTCAACAACGGGCGGCCCGGATCCGGTGCTCCCCCTCCCAGCTCCCAGCTCCTCCGGTCCTCCCTCTCCCAGATCCGGTGCTCCCCCTCCCAGCTCCCAGCTCCTCCGGTCCTCCTCTCCCGATCCGGTCCTCCCCCCCAGCCCACCTCCTCCGGTCCTCCCTCTCCCGCATCCGGTCTTCAACAGCGGAGCGGCCGGACCGTCGGGCAGCTCCCCCACACCCACAGTGGCGCCGGCGGTGGAGGCGGCGCGGCGACGCGCGGAGGAGGCGGCGGCAACACAACCCTAGCAGTGTACTGCCGACTCGGCGTGGATGTGCTCTTGTGGAGTGTGGACTGTGGTTTGTATGTTGTGGTCCTGTTTGGTCTTTTGATCGCCGGCGACTCAAGCCCTCGGCGCCTCACGCCGCCTCGCCGCCTCACGCCGCCTCACCGCCTGGTCGTCCGCCTCGCCGCCTAGGCGCCGCCACCGCTCGCCGCTTCCTCCCGCCCAACACCCCTAGGCGGGCGCCGGTGGCCGCCAGCGCTAGGCGGGGACTAGCGCCGCCACCGCCTTTTAGAACACCGGCCGATGGAGAAGAGGTACATATATGTTTTCATGGACTTTTGTACTGCAGAAGGTCGTGCTAACTAGCTACACAGGAGCCCATCTTCCATTCTTGAGGAGCCCTAGGTACCCGTGAGGTGCTCTCCAAGCAAGGCAGCGACTCTTTGTGGTTAAGTGTGCAGAGTCTTGGTTATTGTTTATTTGTTGTATTGTTTATTTGTTCTATGGACCATTAGTTTCTTCAATTCAATGTAGACCTATGTGTGACAATCTTGCTTGCTGTGGTTCCTCCTGCTGTAACAGATGGTTATCATGTGTTTTCCTATTTGTTCCGTGGACCATTCTTGCCATCTGGCATGCATCCCCAGGTTTGACCACGCCACACAGAGGAAGATGTGAGACCATGTGGAGGTCACCACATATTTGTGATGAGTAATTGACCCTTGGTTTAGAGTGATTGAGTTTGGTTTTTGAAGTTTATGCAGAAGTTTGCCCTCTATGACTTGCTCTTTACGACCACTGATGTGTGTTTCTGTGGTCGGCAGTCATCCTTACGACTTTGTGGTCAGCGGTAGCATTTACGACCATGTGGTCGGCAGTGGCATTTACGACCATGTGGTCGATAGTCGATTTTACGACTTGGTTGTTGACAGTCGATTTTACGACTTTATGGTCGGTAGCCGGTTTTACGACTTTGTGATTGGCAGCCTGTCTTACGACTTTGAAATCGACTATCGTTTTTACGACTTGGAGGTCAACAGTCGTTTTTACGACTTGGTGGTCGGTAGTAAGTTTTATGACTTGGTGGTCGGCAGTAGGTTTTACGACTTGATGGTCGGCAGTCGGTTTTACAACTTGGTGGCCGGCAAAGGTGTTTACTACTTCATGGTCAATAGTCATAGCTCTGTCTGACCGTGTTCGATAGTCGTAGCTTCTGCTGGTCGATAGTCATAGCGTTGCCTTCACGTAATCGATAGTCATAGCCTACGGTCGATGGTCATAGCTATGTCTAGACATGGTCGATGGTCGTAGCTATGCCTAGACGTGGTCGATAGTCGTAGCTATGCCTGGATGTGGTTGATGGTTGTAGCTTTGTCTGGACATGGTAGATGGTCGTAGCCATGCCTGGACGTGGTCGATGGTCGTAGCTATGCCTGGATGTGGTCGATGCTCATAGCGCTCTGCCTGCGTGATCGTAAGTCGTAGTGACCAGGTTTGTTAAAGTCGTAGCTGCTAAGAGTGATGGTCGTAGTGTCTGCTTCATGGTCGTAGCACATGTTTCATGGTCGTAGCAATATTTGCGATGGTCGTAACGACCTCTGAGTGGTCGTATACCTCTGGTAGGATGTCATGGGCTATGAGTACTTCTGTATTGTGCGTCAGAGTAGTCGTAAGTTGTTTTTAAGACCAGTGGTTTGCTGAGATTGCTCTCTGGAATTCATTCTGATATATGCAAATTGATGAACTTTGTTTATAGTGCGGTGCTATGTGATGATTGCAGAACTTTGGAGCTAAGTCATGGTGAGGCGTGGAATGATCGGGACTAGACACAGGGAAGTGTTGAGGTCCAGAACGGTCAGGAGAAGCCGAAGATGACTAAGGCTACCCATCCAGCATTCTCAGGGGTGTTCTTGTTTTCTTGCGTGCATTCGTGTTTAGGGTTTTGGTGTGGTGCACTTGTGCCTTGGTCCTCCTGGATGGAGTGGCTGTAGACTCATCTCTCAGAGCAATAGATTATCTTTCTATCTCTATTTATGTTTGCTCGTATGTTTGGAGTTGAGTTGGGTGTGGTCGTTTCGGATGTCACTCTCTGTTCTTCGGTTGGCTTTTTTACTTTCTTGATCTAAGAGTGTCTTCGGTTGTTTTGCTGATGATCTGACCTGCCTGATGTTGGAAAATCATACTCAAAGCCAGCTTGGCGATTCTATTCCCACTTGCATGGTCTGATTGTCTCCTTATCCTCTTAGTCTCTGTTTTGGGTATTCTCGGTGAAATCTTGTGAACCTCTCATTTTAGTTGCTAAGTTTTCAATTAAAGATCAGAGCAACCTCCTGAGATTCTCACCTTCTTGTGTGCAAAGTTTCTTGGCTGTTTGATCTCTTAATCAAAAGTTATGCATAGTTAGAATCTTGCGGTCGTGCACTCTCTGTTCGTTCTTTGTTTCTTCTAAGAACTTTACGACCACGTTGGTTGTTCGACTACTCGTTGGCTTACGACCACGTTTGTTATAACCACGGTGTCGACTGATTACGGCCACGTTGGTTGTTCGACCACTTGTTGGCTTACGACCACATTGGTTTCGACTGGTTACGACAGCGTTGATTGTCCGACCACTTGTTGGCATCCGATCACGTTGTACTTCTGTCGAGTAGTCAGACAGCGATCTCTCGGTCAGTTATCGACCACGTTGTTAAGACTTACGACCACGTGGTAAGTTTTGACCATGTTGTCAGATTTCGACTAGCTCAGTTTTCCTTGTTCTGTTCAGACTACTTCTCTGTTTTTCCAGTGAAAATTCAACTCTAGTCTTCATAGTTCAATAGATATTGGAGAAAAGAGTTGAGTGGATACTTCGGGAGAATTTGAAGGCACCATTCATCCCACCTCTGCTGCCTGTCCTGTCCTATGGAAGATAATTATTACCACCATTGTGTTGCATAACTTCGTACTTGGCGATAGGCAGGGCGATGTGGATTACAGAAATGATCATGGCTCCTCTGGGGTTGACGTCGCTCAAGGAACAGGTGATTTACAAATGAATCAGATGCACGAGGCGATAACGAACTCTCTGGTAGTGTAATTTAATGTGCTGCTCGAATACGCTTGTACACTCCCCCACATGTAGGATTATGTACGCCCACATGGTTACATACTCCGGGGTGCTATGCTCGCTTGTACGCACACTTGTAACATCGTATGATTACTATTCCCCTGCAATGGATGTCAATGCCGCAAGTAGGGGTGCGATCGGGTCGAATTTGGACGGATATTGCTTAAACCATATCCTAACCCATATTTTTTTCTCGTATTTGGAGTCAGATACGAATACGAATTCAAAGTTTCGGATATGGTATCATTGGGACGGATACATAATAGTTTCGAATCATAAACGGATAATATGGAAGTACAAAAAGGAATATTTTGTGGAAAACCGAGAATGCACGGCAGCAGTAGTGCGGCACCACCAAGCTCTTTCCCAAAATTATGGTATTACACTAGTGAGCAGATATTATTAACAAAATGTCCCAGCTTGGAAGCTTTTTAATAGCCATTCAGCATTGCACTATAAGTTAGTTCACTTGGTTTCACACCAGCATCAAAGAATCCTTTGATCGAAGTATTACATGTACATTCATTAGGTACTAAGTTATCTCCCTCATTCCTTTGAGCAAAAGCTAAGCACGTGCACTCCTTTTCATTTTACATAACTTGTCTATCATGATGTTATAAGTATACACATCTGCCTCTATACCATTCTTCTCCATATCTTCTAGGACATGCAAGGAAGCCTTAAACCTTCCCTTCTTAACATACTAATGCAGTATTGTATCATAAGTAACAACGTTTGGTAAGCAATGACTCTTCATCTTCTGTAGCATAAGATTAGCCTTGCTTTGCTAAATGCCAACATGAAATCAGTATCATGAGACATTGGAAAGCTGTTCGATAGCTACGAGTGGAAAGTTAAATTTTGCCAAAACAGAACATTTCTTGTGTTGTTGTGCGTAACAAATTTTCTTTCTTTTGTCCTTTTACTACTTCATATTCTCATGTTCCGCACAATAAGTACAAGAACAACACTGAAATTCATTCACACGTTATCCGCGCTAGTATTTCAACACAACAGCTTGCATAGAATTGTTGCAATAACTATATCAATTGTTGAGAAATTGGTAGGTTACAAGTATCTACCAACTTATCGAGTCGAACGCACACATCTAGTAACTAATTTCAGCAGGAGATTACGAAACTAAGATGAATGCTCATAACAGAGAAATAGACATTACCACAAGCATCTTAAGTACATTACTTAAGTCAAATGCAGAGATAATTTGCACGCATGACATGTATTCTAATAGAGAAAAAGGAGAAGGGGAAACTATCCTAATTCTGAGCATTGCATATTCCTACTTCTATGTTCCCCAATTATCCACAATTCCTACTTCAAGAAGGCATCATGGCAGCAAGAAAAATAAACTTATTTGAGAAACAAACCACAAGCAGGCAATATACTTGCGCAAAAATAGGACCAATTCTTCTAGAACAACTAGTCTAGACATTATCATTTGATTATGAAGATACCTTGGCCCCAGATTCCATGCATTTCAATCTGCACGTGCTTTAACATACACTTACTAACTAGTTACTGGGGGAGACTATGAACTCAAGACAACATGTATGAACCCATTTTACTACAATAACCGTGCTAGAGAAAATCCGATTCCCCTAATTTTTAACATGACCGAGCCCTGCAAAGGAAACCAGAAACGCACCAACTCACCTAAGAAGCATTTCAGCAAACAGCCTCAGTGTGTTCCACGGGTTAGACACGACCAAGAAAAGCATTAATTAGATTCCTTGCGGAAGTTTTTACCTGAGGTGGTGGTGGTGGGGAGCACGCGGGCGCCGATCCTAGTGTGGGCGGGCGGCCGGGAGCGGGAGGGGAGTCGGGAGGAGTAGAGCGCGTTGGAGGCTGCTGCTTTGAAGTCGACGATCCTGCGGTGGTAGGAGGAAGACGCCAGCAGCGACGACATGGTAGGCACCAGGTAGGGAGGAGCAGTTGCAACCGACGAAGAAGCAAAGGGGCAAAGCCAACATCGGTGCTGGTCGGTGCTCGAGCACCGGCTCCGGACGTCGGGCGCCTGGTACACCCCTAGAAGAGGCGGGTTTGGGGTGAGCTAGTCTGTTAAGAGATTGCTGGATATCCGAGCGGATAATACCGGATTTATCCATTACCGAAGCAATTCGATGGTTTTCATCAATCCCAAATTCACTACCGAATGTAGCTACAACTATCTGGATAACGTACCAAATTTAACCGAACATTAAACTGGTTTACTGAATGCGGTACCAACCGGATTCGGTTCCAGAGCGGTTGGAAAAAACCCGACTTATTTGCACCCCTAGCCGCAAGGCTGTAGTTTACTGTCTCATTTATTTTAAGTGACATTGTGGCGGATTGTGCAAACAAAACAGCTCTGTTAACAAAGCTCTTGTTTTTTTCGTGCGTACATAATTGAACGCTACATGCATAGATCAACAAACGAGCTGGCTACATGCATGCAACAATAATGAACAAGCAACACATGGTTCGACCGTCGTCCTTGGGCAAATGCCACATGCATGCATCAACAAAAGAGCAAACAACACATTCTTCGGACGTCTTGTATGGCCGCAGAGAATGCTCTCGTAAATCGTATTTGCGTACGACCACAGGCAACTGACAGGTTCTTGCACCATGTAATTCAACATTTGTTAGTTTTTTTTTCTGATTTGTTGTTGCCGTGTGTAGATCCAGGAAGCATGAGAAGAGGAAGAAGCTAGAGAAGAGGAAGAAACTGGAGGAGGATAGCCGACTCAGGAAAGATTCGAAGAAGAGCAAGGTGAAATCAGCATTAAAATTTTGCGATACACTACAAGTCTTGCTGAATACGCAATGTACTCAACCTTGCTTAAATTATTGTTGATCAGAGAATGGAAAATGATATGTGCCAGACGATGCGTACTTTGCCCCCGGCAATGGGGAGTTCGACTATAGGTTTTCCTCTAGGGCCTAATCCCCAATTGGTCGCCTATGGATTATGATGGCAAATCACTGGATACTTTTGTTATTAGACTTTCGCTGCATTTTGTTCAAGACTCTAATGTTTATTTTGGTCGGCCAACCCTATGTGTATATACTCTTTTATGCCTCGCTTATATATCATCCCTTTGTTGTAAGCTATTTATGTGCGATGTATATGGATGTGATCTCAATTATGTGAATGTGTACTAGCTACGAATCATGGGACTATTATAGAACACATGCGGCAATCCCGCCCAAGGTTCCCCCACAGTAGGGGTGCAAGTGGACGTGGGCCGTCCATGAGCCCACTTAACTCGTCCCGTAAAAAATGTTAAATGGGCACCACAAGCCCACTTCCTACCTTTGGTGAACTTAAGTGGTCACCGGCGGACATGCCTGTAACATCCTGAAAATTTTAAATTTAAAAATATAAAACTTTTGCATTATTTTGCCTTGTGTTTGATTTGAAATTAATTTTAAGGCATTTCTTAAATCTTGATTAAGGTTCCAAAAGATAAAATGTAAAACACTAAGAAACAAAATTTTAAAATGAGAATCTGAAAAGATGATCCAGTGCAAAAGGGATATAGTTGGTCCTAAAAATTAGAGAATAATAATATGGTTAAAGTTTGGACAAAGAGATGAGAGGAGGGAATAAAGTAGAAATAAATACACATAAATATAAATATTTGTATATGAAAAATGGAAATAACAAAAAAGGTTTTAATGAAGAAATATGTGTAGACAACTCCTCTTAAAATTAGGAATATATATATATATATACTTATATATGAATTAAATAAAATAAAGAAAGTAAAAGAAAAATCAAAAACAAAATAAATATTAGGCAGGCGGTAGGTGCACCAACCACCCACCCAGCGCCCTCACTCGCCCCGCCTCCTTCTCTCTTCCTCCTCGCTCACCCGCTCCTCGCGCCAGTGTGCCTCGAGCCACACAAGTGCTCGAGCACCCTCGAGGAGCTCGACCGCCTTGCCTTGCCCCTACCTCTCCGCCCGCTCGCCGACGTGACCACTCGCAGCGCCTGCCGATGCCGCCCCTTCGCGCCTATAAGACCCCCTAGTGCGCCAACGTCCTCCCCACACTCTCCACACCGCCTACAAGGCCGACTGGGCTCCCACTCCCCACCGCATGGCCGCCGATCTCTTCCCCAAGTCCGGCCACCGGGCTCCCATGCGAACCCCGCCGCTAGGGTCCAATTCCTCGCACCCTAGCCATCCCCTGCACGTTATGAAGTCGCCCCCAGCCTCCCCCGAGCCTCCCGAGGCCCGTACCTCGTCGTGCCAAGCCCCTTCCCACCGCCGCCGCCACCAAGCGTCGCCGCCGCCACCCTCCGGTGCCCCACGGTCTCCGCCGCCGCCGTCATCAGCTTCCCCTCGGCGCCGTGAACGCATTTCAGCCGTCGCCCACCCCTCTCCGGCCCCCCTCGCCGTCGGCGCCACCGCCAACCTTCGGCCTCGGCCACCTCTGCCCAGCTCCCTCGCCGCATACCTTAAGAGGTATTAGCGTGCATAAGAGATAGGCAAAGCCTCCCCGCCCAATTGGTTACCGCAGCTCTTCCTTCCCCGGCTCCCAACGACGCTGCTCGAGCCCCGCCCGCTACCGGGTTGAGCCATTCTTTTGATTTTCTTGTGACACGTGGGCCCCACCGCGGCGGGGCGCCAGATCGAGGGGCCACCGCGGATGGGCCCCACTGTCGGCAAAGCCAGCGACAAGTGGGTCCATCGCCGAGGGGACCCACCGCCGCTGACCACCCGGGCGATACTATCGACTGCGGGCCGCACTGTCGGCAGGCGCAAGAGACCCGAGCCATCGACCAAAGGACCCCACCACCGTGACACAGAGGAGAAAAAGATAAAGAAAAAAAAATAAAATAAAACGTGTGGGCCCCACCTGTCAGAACTTTATGAATTTAGGAATTTAATTGAACTGAGATATTTGAAATGTCATAACTTCTTCATTTTAACTCCAAATGTAGTGAGACAAATTTCTAAATTCGTCTAAATTCAAGATCTATCCAATGGAACTGAAATCATAATTTTTAGAGCTCATTTGAATTTCTGGTGTTATTTGGATTGATTTGTGCTTTTCTTTTTATGCAAATTTTCGCGCACGATTAAATTAGCGTACGAGGCACAAGAAGAAGAAGCAGAAGCAGCAGCAGACCCCAGCTCCCGACTTCCAGAACCTTGTGACCAAGGCGAGTTATCACTTTGATCATGTTGAACCCATGTTTATGCAAATTAATTTCCTTTAAATTATCCATGTGCATGCTATTATTTTATGTGTTAAGATATGTTCAGTTTTTATAGAGTTTAGATGTACACCCATTATTATGCTTGTTAGTATTACCCGTTGAAACAACTTGGGGTATGTGAACCTTGTCGCCATAGCAAAATTTGTATAACGTAGTTTTTCTAGTTAAGGTTATAACATATCGCACTGCTTAGTATTGCTAGTTAGACGGGGGCAATTGTTGTCCCAAAATCTCTCACATACAATATGACAAATGATTTTGGGCAGTCATGGTGGGAATGACTGGTGAATGTTGGAACTGTTATTTTATGTCCCAAAAATCCTCAAATTTGCTTAATATCTGGGTGGATGATTTGGGAGCTGGTATGTGGTGCAGGGGAAGCACAAAGAGTATGGAATGTGGAAGAACCACTCAGATAACCTTAAGGACCGAATCTTGTCATGTTAGCCTGTAAGACAAGACAACCACAAGTCTCAAATTACAACTGCTAAGTAAATTTATCGAAACCCGTGACTCATCTCACTGGTAGTGGATAGGAGTGGATCTGCAAGGGCAAGGGAAGGCCTAAAGGGACACCAAGGGAGGTGAAGTTTTCCACTGTCCTAGCATCATGGGAAGTGGAGCCCGCTACGTTAGTGATTGTGGAAAACATCCGTAACGTATGGGACCCACCGCAGTGGGATAAGCCCATAGGGTGAGATGACGAAAGAGGCTAGATATTTCGAAAAGTCACGGTGACGATGCGCTCAACCATATGACTAAGGGATCATGTGGGGCAATGAGTTGGCGCCTCTTGTGGGGAATGTGTACGAACTCTGCGAGTCAAAACTATTCGAATAGCCGTGCCCGCAGTCATGGGCAGACATGGAGACTTAACTAGATATAGTTCTGTTTCAAAAATAATTTGTGGGTGAAATGGGAGAATGTAGGGCAGTGAAAGGCCCTAGTTTGGAATTGTCCTAGGTGTCGTCCCCTGGTAAGATAGGCAACTATAATGTTTGGAAGATGTTTGTAAGGTGCAGAGGCCATGTAATGGTGGATGGGCTCTCTACACTATTAAGACAATTATTTCCCATTAAACTTGTGTCCTTCAAAACGGCTAGGTCATAGGGATTTCTAAGTATTGTATTGAAAAGGCAATTTACGCAAAATAAAATAAACCTAAGCCTTCCTTGATCATTGAAATACTATTATCGTGATTACGTGTGATGATTTGCTGAGCACGGTGGTTAGTGTGCTCACACTCGCATTATCAAAACAGAGGTAGGGACGCAGGATCATTATGAATATGAAGATGCCCCGGCCACAGAAGGAGGGAAGAACGATGGGAATTAGGTCGTCGTCTGTATTTTCCGAACTTAGACAAGTTAGACCTAAGGCATTGTGTGCACATATATTATCTACATCCGTGTAATATATATCGCACACATTACCCCGATCGCTTGTTCGAGGTTATGGTCCTACTTTTGCTTTCTCTTCGCCGCTTGCATGTAATGATGACATTCGGCCTAAGTGCCCTTTTGTAAACTATCGCCCGACGTGGTGTAATTTGGAACCATGGTCCGTAATATTCTTGTTTAGCGATGTATGAAATGATACGACAATGTACTGCGCATTATCTATCGATCCAGGAATAATGCGTAAATCACGAGAGATTACGGATTGAAAAATCCGGTCCGACAGAGCCGGTATCGAGCATCTGACGTAGGGTAAAAGCCTTAGTAGGGACGTTAGGAGGATATAGGATTACAATCTTACAAAACTTATAAAAGAGTTTCCAAAAATATAGCGTATTATTTCTTTTCCTATCCTCCTTAGTTTTGTTCTATTCTATCTTCATTAAATATTTTAAAATGTTACTAACACTAGTAATTCCTTCTACAGATGGCGGGATATGCAGCGGAGGGCAACTGGGACTTCCTGTCTCACGGCCTCCCCCACGGGGAGTTCGTTAGCCTCCTACGCAGGCTTTTGCACCACCTGGGCTATAAGGACCAGCCCATGTACCGCGGCCGCAAGGCCGTGGCCGGTGAAGTGGAGAGCTGGGTGGTTGAGGTGTTCATCACGCCAAGAGCGAGCAGGATCCCCTCACGTCTTCCTGACCGAGCACACCAGAGTACCCGGTGGCGGCCATCCAGACGCCGCACGTCTCGCCATTGCGACTCTGCGACATATACAAGACCAACCTGCAGCACACGCCATTCTTCTACTCATCAGGTTGATCTCACCCACGCTATGGGCTCGGCTCACACGGCCGCTCTGGAGGAGATCACCACTCTCCGTGCGCACCTCGTCTCCCAGCACACGGAAATGGCGACCCTCCGGGAGCAGCTCGCGCGATCGAGCGAGCCTTGGCGGCGGCCAAGGCGGGAGGCAACGGCACGAGCACGCCCACAAGCGGTCCCAGCTCTGCCGCCCCTCCAAGACCTCCGCGCCCGGCCGGCACAGGCGCGGTGGGCCCCGTGACACGCTCACCGCCGCCGCAAGAGCGTCGACCTCGAGGCCTGATCGGCTCTTGGCGGGAGGGTCGCACCGCAACCGCAGCCATGACCGCTCGCACTCTGACACCGACCCCTCCGAGTTCGGGGCGGTGGGTCCTGTTCGATCGCCGACTTACGACCCCTCTAGCCTGTGCCGGATACATGGAGGAGTAGATCGGATGGTGCGGTACTTGCAAGATGTAGCGCAAGTACTAAGGGGTGTATCGTAGCATGTTGTCCTAGGCTCTCTGTATCGTAGTAGCTATCCCATCGAACTTTAATTAATTATGTTGTAATTGTAAGTCCAGCCTAGAAGCTGGCTATGTGATGTTTTAGTTCATGCTTAAAGAAATCGGCCTTGTGTTTAAAGTTGTTTTTGTCGTTATCTTGTGGTTTTTATTTTCTGAGGAGGCAACCTTCTTTTATTCTTTTAATTGCCTAGTAATAGTATTAAGTCATAAAACTATGACTGCAGATGGCCAGCCAAAGGGTGACCAGGGCCCAGGCTAATGCCACCCTCAACCAAGGAGTGGTGGACTCCACACCCGGTGTCATGCCAGCGGGGCATGAGCAGGCCCACGATCAGGAAGCCAACCTTTCACCCCCTCCAACCAATCCCACCATGGCGCAAGTCATGGCGCAGCAGACTCAATTGCTGCAGGCTATTATCGTCGGGCAACAAAGTGGCTCCAGCAGGTCTAGAGCTGACATGGCTGACTTTCAGAGGACCCGGCCCCTCACTTTTTCCTCAGCCGACGAACCTCTCGAAGCCGAGGATTGGCTTCGGGATACGGAAAGGAAGCTGCGCTTGGCTAAGTGTGCCGAGGAGGACAAAGTGATATTTGCAGCTCATCAGCTCCAGGGAGCAGCTGCAAATTGGTGGGAGAACTACCTTGCCGCCAGGGGCCAGGAAGAGACCTCCACGGACAGCGACATGGAGGTCATACCATGGTCAGAGTTCAGAACGGATTTTAAGGCCAACTTCTTCCCAGCAGGAGTCATGAGGATGAAGAAGAACGAATTTCGCACTCTCAAGCAAAGAGGCATGACCATTAATGAATACCTCACAAAATTTACTCAGCTTGCTCGCTACGCATCGACTGACGTGGCCTATGAAGAAGAAAAGATTGATAGATTTCTTGAAGGCATGAATGAGGAGCTAAGGGTGTAGCTCATTATGCAGGACTTCACCAGCTTCCACCAGCTGGTGAACAAGGCTCTAATTCTAGAAAATGAAAAGAAGAATCTGGAGGCCAGCCGTAAACGCAAGCTAACTACTCAGCGGCCGCAAGGGAGATTTATTCAGAAGTTCTTCAACAACCCCTCATTCTCAAGACCCAATCAACCCAGGGCTCCAACTCCAGCACCCCGATCAAGTGGGGGTTCTTTCTAGACTCCACGCACCGGGAGTCAGTACACCGGTATAAACCCCGACCAACCTTAATCACTACATACTGTGGAGAGAAAGGGCATTTCGCCAACCAGTGCCCACACAAACAAAACGCCCGTCTCGTAGCTGGGCTTGATTGCCAAAGAAGGGGCCTCGAGACTGCAAGCTAGCTAGTACCCCAAAGACACAACCGTGGTAGAGTCAACCATATCACGGCAGAGGAAGCTGAGGAAGCTGCAGGAGTTCTTATGGGTACGTTCTCTGTCAAGTCAATACCAGCACAAACTTTATTTGACTCAGGAGCTTCACATTCATTTATATCCAAGGGTATCTTGATAAGATGGGGTTACCTATTTATCCTCTAAAGAGGCCAGTAGTACTTAAGTCGCCAGCTGGCATGATTACCGCTACCTTAGTGTGTCCTGGGGTAACGGTTACCATGGAGAGGTGCGACTTCCTAGCGAACTTGATAGTACTAAGCTCACAGTGCCCGGATATTATATTAGGAATGGACTGGTTAGCCAGATATCGAGGAGTTATAGATCGTGCCACCGGGATGTTGAAGTCGACCAAGTGCCCTGGAATGATCATAGATGTAAAAGTAGACCGACCATACCGATGGGGCCGCGCAATATATTATTGCGAAGATGTACCCCTGGAAGGAATGATGGTGGTGCAAGATTATCAGGAAGTGTTTCCGAAGACCTACAGGCATGCCCCGCATCGAGACACAGGTTTGTCATTAACTTGAAACCAGGAGCTGCTCCCATTTCCAAGAGACCATATAGGATAACGGTGGAAGAGCTGGAAGAGCTAAAGACCCAACTCCATGAACTGCAAGAAAAGGATTTATTAGACCCGCCTCGCCAGGGATCTCCTAGATTATTTGTAAAGAAGAAGGATGGCACAGCTAGGATGTGTGTGGACTACCGGGCGTTAAATGAAGTAACCATCAATAATAAATACCCCCTTCCTAGGATCGATGAACTATTTGACCAACTTGGTGGAGCCACCATCTTCTCTAAAATAGATCTGAGATCGGGTTACCATCACCGAAAATTAGGGTGAGGATATACCCAAGACGACTTTACCACTAGATATGGACTGTACGAGTTCACGGTCATGTCTTTCGGTCTGACAAATGCACTGGCCTACTTCATGAATCTCATGAACAAGGTATTCATGGAGTATTTGGACAAGTTTGTAGTAGTGTTCATTGATGACATCCTTATCTACTCCAAGACGGCAGACGAGCATGCAGAGCATCTACGCCTAGTGCTAGAGAAGCTAAGAGAACATCAGTTATATGCTAAGTATATCAAGTGTAAATTCTGGCTAAGTGACATCAGCTTCTTGGGGCATATAGTGTCCGCATGGAGTATCGATTGATCCCGCCAAGATTGCAAAGATGACGATGAATGGACACAACCCTCCTCCGTCACTGAAGTGCGAAGTTTTCTTGGATTGGCGGGATATTATAGAAGATTCATAGAGGATTCTCTAGAGTAGCCGTGCCATTGACCCGACTACTCAAGAAGGAATAGAAGTTTGAATGGACCAAAACCTGTGAAGGAAGCTTTCAAGAGCTTAAGAAAAGATTGACTACCACCCCTGCTAGTTCTACCGATGAGCATAAGGATTTTGAAGTATCTTGTGATGCTTCCCATCAAGGACTGGGATGCGTACTGATGCAAGGAGGCAAGGTTGTGGCATATGCATCTAGGCAACTCCGCCCCCATGAAGCTAACTATCCCACCCATGACCTGGAATTAGCTTCAATAGTATATGCCTTAAAAATTTGGAGGCATTATCTGATTGGTAACCACTGTGATATATACACGGATCACAAGAGCCTCAAGTATTTCTTTACCCACCACACCTTAACTGAGGCAAAGGAGATGGTTAGAGTTGATCAAGGATTATGACCTGAATGTCCACTACCATCCAGGCAAAGCCAATGTGGTGGCCGATGCCCTAAGCCGTAAGGTCTATTGTAATACCCTCATGATACAGGAGCAACAACCTGAGCTATACAAAGAATTGATGGCTTTGAATTTGGAAATAGTGGAAGAAGGCACCTTAACGACAATGGAAGTGCAAACTAGCATAGAAGAAGGGATTATGGCCGCACAAAAGGAGGACCCGACTGCCTTGAGGTTGAGGAAATTGATGGAAAAAGGAAAGGCTCCTAAGATGAATATTGATCAACAAGGAGTTTTGAGGTATGGGACACGTATCTTTGTGCCCTACCAGAAGGACCTTAAGGACCTAATACGCAGAGAGGCTCATAGCTCAGCATACTCCCTCCACCTTGGAAGTACAAAGATGTATCAAGACATGAGGCAGTGGTATTGGTGGCCACGTATGAAGAGAGACATCGCCGAGCACGTAGCCTGCTGTGATGTATGTCAAAGAGTGAAGGCAGAACATCAGAGGCCAGCAGGGCTATTGCAGCCATTGCAAGTACCCCAGTGGAAGTAGGAAGAAGTAGGAATGGACTTCATCACCGACTTCTCCAACCAGTCGATACGACTCCATCGGGTCGTGATAGATAGGTCGACCAAGGTCGCACATTTCATCCCTGTCAAAACAACTTACAAAGGAGACAAGCTGGCAGAACTATATATGTCACGCATCGGGTGCTTGCATGGCGTGCCAAAACGGATAGTCTCAGATCGAGGTTCCCAATTCACCTCGCATTTCTGGGCTATCCTACATGAGGCCCTTGGTACCCATCTGGATTTCAGCACCGCCTATCACCCCCAGACAGATGGCCAAACAGAAAGAGTGAACCAAATACTAGAGGACATGCTTCGGGCTTGTACCCTGGATTTCTCTAAAGACTGGGACCGATGTCTGCCATATGCAGAGTTCGCCTACAACAACAGACTACCAAGCCGACCTACGATGTCCCCATTTGAAGCATTGTGCGGAGAAAGTGTCGAACCCTTTACACCGGGTCAGAAGTAGGAGAAGGCTACATATTCGGGCCAGATACTCTAAAGCAGGCAGAAGAAAAAGTTCGTTTGATCAGAGATCGACTATTAGCCTCCCAGTCCAGACAAAAGAGTTATGCGGATAAGAGACAGAGGCCATTAAGTTTTGAGGTTGGAGATTATGTCTACTTGAAGGTGTCACCCTTACGGGGAGTCAAACGATTTAAAGTCAAAGGCAAACTTGCCACTCGCTATGTCGGACCATTCCCGATCATAGCTAAGAAGGGAGAAGTGGCTTATCAGCTTGAATTACCTGCAAGTCTAGCAGATGTACACAACGTCTTCCATGTGTCCCAGCTCAAGAAATGTCTTCGAGTACCAGAGGATCAAACTCCGATGGAGGCAGTGGAGCTCGAGAGCGACCTGACCTACAAGGAACGTCCAATTAAGATCTTGGACACCGTGGAAAAAAAGACCAGAAATCAAACCATTCGCACCTGCAGAGTGCAGTGGAGCCATCACTCGAAGAAGGAGGCCACCTAGGAACGCGAAGACCAGTTAAGGAGAAATTACCCCAAATTGTTTACCAGTTAGGCTAAATCTCGGGGTCGAGATTCTTTTTAAAGGGGGTAGATTTGTAACATCCTGAAAAATTTAAATTTAAAAATATAAAACTTTTGCATTATTTTGCCTTGTGTTTGATTTGAAATTAATTTTAAGGCATTTCTTAAATCTTGATTAAGGTTCCAAAAGATAAAATGTAAAACACTAAGAAACAAAATTTTAAAATGAGAATCAAAAGATGATCCAAAGGTAAAAGGGATATAGTTGGTCCTAAAAATTAGAGAATAATAATATGGTTAAAGTTTGGACAAAGAGATGAGAGGAGGGAATAAAGTAGAAATAAATACACATAAATATAAATATTTGTATATGAAAAATGGAAAAAACAAAAAGGGTTTTAATGAAGAAATATGTGTAGACAACTCCTCTTAAAATTAGGAATAAATATATATATATGCTTATATATGAATTAAATAAAATAAAGAAAGTAAAAGAAAATCAAAAACAAAATAAATATTGGGGCGGTGATTGCCCTCAACGAACCAACCCACCTCGCGCCTCACTCGCCCCTGCTCTGTTTCTCTTCCTCCCCGCCTCCTCCTCGCTCACCCGCCGCCGGGCCGCCACCAGCCCGCCCCGCAGCCCGGCCGTGCGACGCGTGCGGACCGGCGGTCCTCCCCTGGACCGCCGCCACCACATCCGTCCGAGAGGCCCCAGCCCCCATCGTCCGAAAGGCCACCCCCGCCGCCCTCTTTTCTTCCCCTCTGCTGCGCGCGCTCGGTCCCGTCTCCGCTACCTCGCGCCAATGTGCCTCGAGCCACACAAGTGCTCGAGCACCCTCAAGGGAGCTCGGCCCTGCCTTGCCCTGCCCCTACCCCTGCTCCGCCGCTCGCCGACGTGACCACTCGGGCAGGCGCCCGATGCCGGCCCCTTCTCGCGCCTATAAGACCCCCTAGTGCGCCAACGTCATCCCCACACTCTCCACAGCCCTCTACAGTGCCGACTGGGCTCCCACTCCCCACAGCTCACGGCCCGATCTCTTCCCAAGTCCGCCACCGACTCCCGTGAACTCCCGCTAGGGTCCAATTCCTCGCACCCTAGCCATCCCACGACGTTGTGAAGTCACCCCAGCCTCCCAGAGCCTCCCGGGGCCCGTACCTCACGGGCAAGCCCTTCCCGTGCCGCCATCAAGACGTCGCCGGCCACCCTCCGGTGCCCAAGGTCTCCGCCCGCCGTCATCGATTCCCCTCGGCGTGAGCGATTTCGGTGTCGCCCACCCCTCTCCCCCCCCTGCCGTCGACGCCACCGCCAACCTTCTACTCGGCCACCTCCGCCTTGACTCCTCATGGCATACCTTAAGAGGTATTAGCGTGCATAAGGGGTAGACAAAGCCTCCCCGCCCAATTGGTTACCGCAGCTCTTCCTTCCCCCCTGGCTCCTCGGCGCGCATTCGAGCCCCCGCTCGCGCGCTGGGTTGAGCCATTTCTTTTGATTTTGCGCGCTGACACGTGGGCCCCACCTGTTAGCGGTGCGCGGATGGGCCCCACCGTCGGGTAGGCCAGCGACAAGTGGGTCCACCGCCTGGGGACCCACATCGCTGACCACCCGGGCAAGATACTCTTGACCTGCGGGCCCCACCGTCGCCAGGCAGCGGGGGCCCGAGCCAGCGACCAATGGACCCCACCCCACAAGACAGAGGAGAAAACAGTAAAAGAAAAAGAAAAATAAAATAAAACAAGTGGGCCCCACAGCAGGCAGCAGCAGACCCCAGCTCCCAACTCCCAGAACCTTGTGACCAAGGCAAGTTATCCCTTTGATCATGTTGAACCCATGTTTATGCAAATTAATTTCCTTTAAATTATCTATGTGCATGCTATTATTTTATGTGTTAAGATATGTTCAGTTTTTATAGAGTTTAGATGTACACCCATTATTATGCTTGTTAGTATTACCCGTTGAAACAACTTGGGGTATGTGAACCTTGTCGCCATAGCAAAATTTGTATAACGTAGTTTTTCTAGTTAAGGTTATAACATATCGCACTGCTTAGTATTGCTAGTTAGACGGGGGCAATTGTTGTCCCAAAATCTCTCACATACAATATGACAAATGATTTTCGGCAGTCATGGTGGGAATGACTGGTGAATGTTGGAACTGTTATTTTATGTCCCAAAAATCCTCAAATTTGCTTAATATCTGGGTGGATGATTTGGGAGCTGGTATGTGGTGCAGGGGAAGCACGAAGAGTATGGAATGTGGAAGAACCACTCAGATAACCCTAAGGACCGAATCTTGTCATGTTAGCCCGTGTAAGACAATACAACCACAAGTCTGTAAATTACAACCTGGCTAAGTAAATTTATCGAAACCCCAGGACTCATCTCACTGGTAGTGGATATGAGTGGATCTGCAAGGGCAAGGGAAGGCCTAAAGGGACACCAAGGGGAGGGTGAAGTTTTCCAGCTGTCCTAGCGCTGCGGGAAGTGGAGCCCGGCTACGTTAGTGATTGTGGAAAACATCCCGTGCAACGTATGGGACCCACCGTAAGTGGGATAAGCCCATAGGGTGAGATGACGAAAGTGGCTAGATATTTCGAAAAGTCACGGTGACGGTCTGCTCAACCATATGACTAAGGGATCATGTGGGGCAATGAGTTGGCAGTCTCTTGTGGGGAATGTGTACGAACTCTGCAGAGTCAAAACTATTCGAATAGCCGTGCCC
This sequence comes from Bonia amplexicaulis, assembly GCA_036346245.1. Taxonomy (NCBI): domain Eukaryota; kingdom Viridiplantae; phylum Streptophyta; class Magnoliopsida; order Poales; family Poaceae; genus Bonia; species Bonia amplexicaulis. Next base: position 13,467,509 of record CM070764.1, read on the forward strand.
GCGGTCATGGGCAGACATGGAGACTTAACTAGATATAGTTCTGTTTCAAAAATAATTTGTGGGTGAAATGGGAGAATGTAGGGCAGTGAAAGGCCCTAGTTTGAAATTGTCCTGGGTGTCATCCCAGTGGTAAGATAGGCAACTATAATACTGGAAGATGCTGTAAGGTGCAGAGGCCATGTAATGGTGGATGGGCTCTGTACACTATTAAGATAATTATTTCCCATTAAACTTGTGTCCTTCAAAAACGGCTAGGTCATAGGGATTTCTAAGTATTGTATTGAAAAGGCAATTTCTGGCAAAATAAAATAAACCTAATTCCTTGATCAGCCCAGCATACTATTACTGCATTCTGTATGATGATTTGCTGAGCACGGTGATTAGTGTGCTCACACTCGCATTATCAAAACAGAGGCAGGGACGCAGGATTATTATGAATATGAAGATGCCCCGGCCACAGAAGGAGGGAAGAACGATGGGAATTAGGTCGTCGTTCGTATTTTCCGAACTTAGACAAGTTAGACCTAAGGCATTGTGTGCACATATATTATCTACATCCAGGTAATATATACTGCACACATTAACCCCCAGTCGCTTGCCTGAGGTTATGGTCCTACTTTTGCTTTCTCTTCCGCTGCTTGCATGTAATGATGACATTCGGCCTAAGTGCCCCTTTTGTAAACTATCACCCGACGTGGTGTAATTTGGAACCATGGTCTGTAATATTACTGTTTAAGCGATGTATGAAATGATACGACAATGTACACATGCGCATTATCTCATCGATCCGTGGAATAATGTTTGTAATCACGAGAGATTACGGATTGAAAAATTCGGGTCTGACAATGCCCACATCCAACTTAGCTATCTGCAATCGATTCTCCTATACCGGATCGGAGGAGTGGTGACACTAGGGGTTAGTGCCCCTGAGCTGCGTCCATTTTGTGCCGCCGCATGCTGCATCTGCCTGTCGACGGCGATCTTTGACACACCGTCCACCTCATTTCTACTGGTCTCCACAACCCCCACCCTGGTCTTCCCCACCTCTGGCCTAGTCTCCACCACCTTCACCGTCATTGTGCCTTCGCCTGATGTCGCCTCCACCCCGGTATTCTCCACCTCCAGTCGCATAGGTTGCAGCATGGTAGATGGAGAGGTTGCGGCGAACCTCACAAAGCAACAGCTTCTGGTAGGCGGCAGGGAAGAGCCAGAACAACCGGCCGGCGGTAAGGAGCAAAAGCATCTGGTCGGTAGCAAGGTCTGCGAGGAGCCACCACTATCCAAGAAGTGTGTCTTCGCTCCTTCCCTCTTGTGCCATCTGATTCAACATTTATTAGTTTTTTTTCTGATTTGTTGTTGCTGTGTGTAGATCCAGGAAGGATGAGAAGAGGAAGAAACTAAAAAAGAGGAAGAAGCTAGAGAAAGGAAGAAGCTGGAGGAGGATAGCTGACTCAGGAAAGATTTGAATAAGAGCAAGGTGAAATTAGCACTAAACTTTTTTGTTTTTTAATCACTACTATAAAACAAGCTATACTGGATACCTTATCATAGACGGTTCATAGGAAACCATCTGTGCTATAATTATCATAGTTGGTTTTACAAGTATGATTGTGTACCGTTTATGATACGCAACTATCACAAATGATTCTTATGAACCGTCTATGATACGCAACTATCACAAATGATTCTTATGAATAACCGTCTGTGATAGTTCACAGACGGTTATTCATATGAACCATCTGTGATAATGGCAGTCATCACATACGGTAATTAATACGAACCATCTGTGATAGTTATCTGTCGGGACCCCGGATTTCCGAATCCGGACCCTCTGTGTATTACAGCACTAGTCCCAGATCAAAGCTAGTGCACACGGTCAAGCGATGATGAATACATAACCAACAACGCTTTATTACAATAATAGAGTACGGACCAAAAGGCCTCTTTATTACAAATGAGGTTTTAAGACCTCACACACACAAAACACAATGAAGCAAAAGATAAAACCAAATAAAAGACCCATCAACACGCCACAGGTAATTGACTGGGGAAGCGCAACCTAGAACTCCTGGAAGCCTTCTTCGAACCCATACGCTCCGTAGTCGAAAGTTCCATCTTGAGCTTCATACTCTTCTGAGTATTATTTTAAGTGTAGTATGTGAGTACATAAAGTACTCCGCAAGTCTTGGGAAAATGCAATAGATGCAAGGCTTAACAAAGGAGGGTTATATGGTTCTTTTGCACAAAGCCACATTTTATTTCAAATACCATTAATAATTTTTAAAGGCATCAATTTAGCAAAGTGATTGTTTTAACAGAATCTATCAATAATTTTATAGTGATGGTTCCAACCACCAACACTTGAATACTGGCTCAACCCACCAAAGTTCAAAACCACGGGTTAAACCACCCACACTAAAGTACTGGCTAACCGCCAAAGTTCAAGAAAACGGGTTACACCACCCACACTTGCTACAACTGCCAGGATAACCCCGGGAGTTCCAACCACTCCCGGTTCCCAAATCTTTTATTTTTAAAACAAAAAAAAAACAATGATCTACCATGTGAATGCATTCCTTGCCCGCCCTTGACCGTGGGCACGGCTATTCGAATAGTTTTACACTCTGAAGAGGTTGTACATCTTTACCCACAAGAGACAATTTATCTTAACAGCCAACATACTTCCTTAGGCATGAGACCCAGATAATTTATCACAAAGCCTTTACCTTACTCTAGTCTAGCTAGACACCACCCGCTGAGGTTTCACCGCTGAAGGGTTAAACCACCCAGTCAGAAGCCCGCTCTTGCGCCGTATGAGTACAAGAAACCTCGCCCTCACTGTGGATAACCAAGACACCACAGCACCCACTTTCCATCGGTGGTACCTAGACTAAACTATCGTAAGTTAGTCAGCTAGGTCGTACCCATATAGACTTGTGGTTGTACGGTAGTGCTCAGTCTGGACAAACACAAGCGTCGGTCCTTAATTGACTAGGGCGGAATATACACATTACAAGTTCTCGTGCTAAGCGCACCAAACCAATCTTACCATCTGCCCCAGTCTAAACCAACTCTCACATTTTATTTTATTTAAAAAAAACAGTGGCAACACCAATCGCCACTAACTTTCTGAACAAAAGTCTAAATCAATAAAATATAATTTCTCATTCCAAGGTTACAAAAGTTATATAGCATGACTAAGCATTTTACTACCGGTACAATATTCACCAAAGTTTTATAATAATCTCATTATTGAGACAAAGGAAATCCTAGGGTATCAAAGGTACATGGTTGTCAATGCCAAATGAGGGTATAACAATTGTCGGTTTAACTAATATCTCTAAAACAGAATTATCATTTTATGTAATATAGCAATGCATTAAATTTAAAATAATCCAAACATTTCTCAAACATGGGTTCAAGATGTTCAAAGGAGACTTGCCTTCATGTGCGGTGTCTTGACTTTCTTGCTGCTGCTTAGAATATTCTTCGGCGACGTCGGATTCTACGCGCGGAACAATAAATACAAAAGAATAAATAAATATAAATAAAATCACAAAATATAAAATATATACTGGAAGGAAGTTTATGATTTTATACGAATTTAGAAATTTGAATCACTGGATTCGGAGTTCGGACGACGGAGAACGAGTGATTGGAAGATCGAATGGATTGAAAATTCCAGAAAATGCAAAACCGAGGGAATATTCTCTGGAATCTTATTTTTGGCTGATTTTGGATATATTTGAGTTTATGACGTGTGGGGCCCGGCTGTCATTGAGTAGAGATTTTTTTTAATAACATATGACAAATGGGTCCCACTTGTCATTGTCTAGACGCATAAAATGGTAAAGGACCTACAGTAAAACAATATGCATTACTGAGGATTCAAACCCAGCACCTCCTAAGTGAATGCTCTAGCTTGTCTCTACTAACCAAGTAAGCATCCACTCTTTTGTGACAAAGTACCAACAGAAAGAATTAAAGAGCTAATAAGAGACTTCTCTATTGAAGAACACAAAACAGAGCTTGGAGGTGGCGGCCATGGTGGACGGAGATGCCGGCAAGGGAGGAGAGGGGCGGCGCGGGAACTACCAAAATGGAATCCCGGAGAGGTCCTCTACCCAATGGTGGTGGTATCATCGTCGGAGACGGAGCGAGGCGACGGTGGCAGCGGTTGGGGCGCCTGGCGGCGGCACACACACACGGGCTCCGGCAAGCCGGTGAAGTTTTAGAGAAATTGGAGGAGCTTGGGGTTGCAGAGACATGGTGAACGCGATGGCGGTCGGTTTGACTCGAGAGTGTCCGAGAATGGCCCATGACGGCGACGACGGTTGTCGGTGGTGGCGCCGCGTGGCGGAGCTCCTCGGCGAACCATTGAATGAGCTAAGCTATGCGTTATGTAGAGGGATGGAGGAGATGCTATGAGCTTAAGGAATCGAGAAAGCGCACCGAGGATGATGAATCGACGGGCGAAGCGAAGAACACCGATTCCACAACGTAATTCCGTAGATTGGTCGCACCAAAAATCAAATAAAAATGGTGTATAAGTTCTTTGGGATGGTAAGATAGGATATGGCGAACAAAAGTTGAAAAACTTCACCGAATTGATGGATGCCCAAATTGACGGTGATGGCCGACGTTCGGAAAACGTGAAATTCTTCATTGTGGGAGCTCAAGGTCTTTGAGATTTTGAGGAATGAAAACGGTAGAAGAGGTGTTGGTGTGCCAATTTGTAGCCTCTGTCATGAATCGAATCACGGAATACGAGAAATTTCAATGACGGTTTCGGTTTTAGGAACAGACGAAAGACTTGGCGACAAAACACTAATGGCGGTGATGAATGGATGCATTGACTACGGCGATGAATGCGTGGTGTTGCTAGGATAGAAACGCTTGACGGAATTGAATTGAGTCTTGGTTGGAAAGTTATAGTAGAAAGAATAGAAACTGTTTTGCATTTCTTTTACGCTTGCACGCTGGTCGGACGGAGTGGAAGATGAACGATGCTGGGTCTGCTCATCCTATCTCCTCTTTCTTTTTTTTTATTTTTATTTGAGATTTTGAAATTGATCTCAAACAAACTCCGAAAATTGTAAAAAAAATTTCGAAACTTTCTTGAGGCTCAAAGAACTCAAATAAAATATTTTTAGCAAATATTAATATTTAATTTTATTTTATTAAATAAAAATTCTAATTAAGATTTAGTTTAAACCAAATAAATTCAAAAATTTCAAAAATTTGAAAATAGGGTATAAATGGATATATTAGAATTTTAGATGAATTTAGAAATTTTAATGGGCTCAATCGGAGTTAAAACGAAAAGAACGGGCTATCGGAAGTTTGAAAAGAGAAAAAGAATAAACCGATTTTCGGAATTATTTTTGAACCGAAAAATGAAATTATGACGTCATCAGGGGAAATGATTTTCAAATGAATTATTTTTCTGTGGAAAATAAATTTATGACGTCAGTAAGAATTTTGATTTTCTGGCCGAATTATTTTTGTAAAGGAAAATGATTTATTACTGACAGGTGGGACCGGGTTTATCAGCGAGAGAGAAGAGAGAGGGGAAAGAGCGGACGGTCGGATGAGTGATGTGGCGCAAAGAGGAAATCGGGATCATTGGATGGAGAGCGAAAGGAGTTAGGTGAAGATGGACGCACGAGATTAGATCGGGCGGCGGAGGATTAAATTTGATTTAGATTTTCAGAAAACACCAGAAAATTCAATAAAGCTCAGAAAAATATGAAATTATATCCAAAAATTCCAGGAAAATTCAAACAACTTCCTGGAGACATTTTGGACTTAATAAAAATATTTCCAACAACTGTTGGTATTTTAATTCTCTTACTTAAAATACCTTTTATTTTCAAAATAGATTTTAAAACTCCAGAAAAACTCAGAAAACCAAATATAAGCCGAATAATTCCAAATAATTAATTTGACATAGGATTTTTACAGAAAATCAAAATATCATTTTATTTAATAATATTTTTAAGTTTTTTTTAAATTACTTTTCAAATCTAGCTTTCTTGAAAACAGAAAAATCAGGGCAAACAAAATTCAAATTTCATACAAACAAAACTCTTATTTTTATTTTAAACTAAATTAATTTAATTTAATAATTTAAATTTTTTTCCTCCAAAAATTTGAAATAAACAGCTGGGCTGTTACATTATCTATCATAGATGGTTCACGGTTGGACGTGCTTGGGATACACCGCGTTATTAAATGCGTAGCCAGTGGGGTCTCGATAGATCTATCTTCATTGCACTGTATTGAAGGAGGCGGTCGGCTTTGGGGAGTTTGGTGAAAGCATACCACTTATAGATCTAGCTTGTAGATCGGTTTATTCTTGGAGATTAGATGTTAGTATTTGCTTCTAATTATATGCCTCGTAATAGAGAGAGATGATAGCTAGGTTTAGATCTAGCTAGCTGTTTTGTTAGTTTGCTCCAATTTAAGAATGTGTCACTACCCCTAGTTTACTTCATTATATTCTTGCTTGATATATATATTGCTTCATGAATAGTATGTGGCTAAGTACTTATAATTTAGATATGGATAATTTACTTCAATATATTCTTGTTTGATATATATATTGCTCCAATTTGATACTAATTTGTTACATGCATAGCGTAGATGGATCAAAGTTGGATGTATGTTGAGAACCGTGTGAGTGAAAAGTATATTAATGGTGTGCCTACTTTTAGAAGAGCGGTCAAGCAGGATATGTTGAAGAATGGGATAGAATATATGTATTGTCCATGCATTGATTATGATAATTTGAAGATGCTTATCAACTTGTGCAGATCAAAGCTCACTTGATTTGAAGGGGTTTCTAAAAGGGGTGTACATATTGGACCAGTCATGGTGAAAAAATATTATACATGAAAGTAGTTATATCATCGTCGAGGGAGACAACAATATGCCAGTTGTGGACTGTGATTTCGATGAGGATAGGTCACATGATGACAATTTGGATCAGATGCTACATGATGCAGAAGGGAACTGTAGCGAGCGAGAGTTTGGTAAATTCGAGGGCTTGATGGAGGACTGAGAGAAATCTTTGTTCCCAGGCTGCAAGCTGCAATACACAAGGTTGTAATTCATTCTTGAACCGCTGAAATCGAAGGCAAGCAATGGTTCATCCGACAAGAGTTTCATGGCGTTGTTTGGTCTCCTAGCGAACATTCTTCTAGAAGGAAATGTGTTGCCGAGAACCACTTACCAAGCCAGAAGGTTCTGTGTCCATCGGGAATAGAAGTAGAAAGAAACATACATGTCTGAATAATTGTATCCTCTACCGTAAAGTGTAGGCAAACTTGCATGTGTTATCAGGTGTGCAAAGCATCCCGACACAAACGTAAAAATGACTCTAATGATGGCGACGACATCGAGGTGAAGCAAGAATGTTCTGCTAAGATGTTGCGGTATCTGCCTGTAATTCCCTGTTTGAAGCGTTTATTTGCGAATCAAAAGGATGCAAGATTGCTGCGTTGGCATTGGAGTAGTGTAAGAAAGATAGAATGATAAGACACACTGCTGATTCTACGCAGTAGAGGAACATCGATAGGATATTTATAGACTTCAGTGCAGAACCGAGGAATATAAGGTTTGGGTTGAGTACAGATGGAATGAATCCTTTCGGTAACATGAACAACCGACATAACATTTGGCCCGTGAATGTATGCATGTACAACCTTCCTCCTTGGTTGTGTATGAAGCAGAAGAACATTTTGATGTCATTACTTATCAAAGGGCCAAAGCAGCAACCAGGGAATGATACTGATGTGTACCTATCATCATTGGTGGAAGATCTTGTGACATTGTGGAACAAAGGGGTACAGGTATGGGATGCGGACAAACGAGAGAACATCACTCTGCGTGCCATGTTGTTCTGCACCATCAACGATTTTCTTGCTCTTAGCAACCTATCGGGGTTGAGTACAAAAGGAGCTAAAGTCTGCCCACACTGCTTAGATTATACTGAGAGTGCGTGGTTGAACAACTCGCGCGAAACTGTGTACATGCGTCATCGTAGGTTCCTTCCAAGATATCACCCATACTGCAAGATGAAGAAACAATTTGATGTAAAAAAAGAGGATGACTCAGCACCATGGCCTTTTAGCGGGAAACAGGTCTACGATATGGTCAAGGATATCGATGTTGTGCTTGAAAAGGGACGTAAGTTGAGGACCCGTCAGAAGAACATGTGGAAAAAGATGTCAATATTTTGGGACTTGCCTTATTGGGAGCACTTAAAATTTTGCAATTGCATCGATGTCATACATGTAGAGAAAAATATATGTGATCGTTTGATTGGTCTCTTATCGAATATTCATGACAAAACAAAGTATGGTGTCAACACACAGTGTGACTTGGTCGCTATGAACATTAGGACCAAGTTAGCACCAACAGAGACCGATAAAGGCTGTACGTATCTTCCCCCAACTCGTTGCACTTTGTTGATGTCTGAGAGAACTGGATTATGACAATGCTTGAATGGTGTGAAAGTCACATCCGGTCACTCCGCCAGCATGAAGAAACTTGTTTCCATGGAAGATTTGAAATTAATTGACATGAAGTCTCATGACTGTCATGTGCTACTGACACAATTACTTTGTGTTGCAATTAGAAGTATTTTACTGAACGAGATTCGAGTGATAATCATAAGGCTGTGTTATTTCTTCAACGCAATTGCTCAGAAGGTCATCGATCTCGATGGACTAGATGCTCTGCAGACTGAGGTGGTGAAAAGACTATGTCATCTTGAGATGTATTTTCCTGTCTTTTTTCGATATCATGGTCCATCTCATTGTCCACCTTGTGAAAGAGATAAAGATATGATGCCCTGTGTTTCTACGTCATATGCACCCAATTGAGAGGTACATGGGAATTCTCATGTCCTATATATGCAATCGATCTTGACTGGAGGGTAGTATCATCGAAGGTTATGCAATCGAAGAGGTCATTGAGTTCTGCATCGATTCCATGGCTCAGGTTGAACCGATAGGTGTACCCCTATCTCATCATGAGGGGAGGCTAGAGGGTATCAAGACCATTGAAAGGAAAATAATAACTCCAGATCTGGATACATACGCTCAATCCCATTTCACGGTCTTGTAACACATGACTGATGTGACCTCGTATATTGAAGAGCACAAGGACATGCTATGCCAAGAGAATCCAGGCCAGTCAGAGGTTTGGATCACAAGACATCATAACCATTGGTTCAACGAATGGTTGAAGGTGCGATTCACTAGGTCACAAAGCGAAACACTGCAATGATTGGCAAAAGGGCTAAAATTTACAATTGTGACATGGCAAGGATACGGCATTAATAGGCGCACATTTTATACAATAGATCAGGATAGAAAGAGCACAGTGCAGAACCCAGGTGTCCGCATAGATGTATTTCGTGTGCACTTTAGCACCGCTGGTCTAAGCTCGTAGAACGGGTTGTAGAAGAGATTTGGGAGCTCGACTACGTAATTTTTAAGATCCCTCTATTTCGGTGCTATTAGGTCCAACTCCCACAAGGTGTAAAGGTCGACAAGTATGGTGTCACTACTATAGACCTCGAATGTGTAGGATACAAAGATGAACCATTCGTACTCGTGAGGCAAGTTGTTTATATTTTTTATGTAACCGACCTGGCAAATAAGAAGCGCCACATAGTTCTTCATAGAAAAAGAAGGATTGTTAGAGTTGAGAATGTCATGGATGAGGGAGAGTACAATCAATTTGACGAGTTGCCTCCATTCAGGGACAACATCAGGCTCAAGGAAGAACAAGATGATGAAGCAAGCTATATGCCTGTCGATCATCGTGAAAAGCTTTATTTAAAAGGAAATAGCCAAGTGTAATGATCCTACATGGCGAACAACTATGTGAAAATTATTGTAATGTAATTATGGAACTATTCCATTGTAATTGATTCAGTAATTATAAATAATTATATCTGTGATTGTATATGCTAGAATTTCTTGTGGCTAGCTGAAAAACATGATTTGTTGTAGATAGCGAAGAAACTATCATAGGTGGTTTAGTGGAACAAATCATCTGTGATATACATATCAAAGACGGTTCCATAATAGAACTGTCTGTGATATTACTATCACAGACGGTTATATAATGGAACCATCTGTGATATGTAGCATATCACATATGGTTACATTATAAAACTGTCTGTGATATATAGCATACCATAGACTGTTCCATTATAAAACATTTGTGAAATTCCCATATCACAGATGGTTCCATTATGTAACCATCTGTGATATTATTATCACAAATGAATCTTTAATAGAATTGTCTGCGATAGTTCTTCCATAAATAGGGATAATATCATAGACGGTTCTTTAATAGAATCGTCTGCGATAGTTCTTCCATAAATAGGGGCCCTGCTAGAGTTTGCGCTCTCACTCCTTGCTCACGCATCGCTCCATCTCTACCCCTGCTAGGTTTTGAGCTCTCAGTACTCCTCACTCACCACCTCTCCTCCTGACGCCGCCTCTCCTTCCCCGCCGCCTCTGCTCCGACGCCGCTCTCCTTCCCCACAGCCAATCCTCCCGACGTCGCTTCTCCTTCGCCACCGCCTCTCTTCCTAACTCTGTCTCTCCTTCCCGATGCCGCCTCTCCTCCCGACACCGCCTCTCCTCCCCGATGCCGCCTCTCCTCCGTATGACCTCTCGTCCCAAAGGTAATGATCCCAAATCCCACTTCTTTTAGGAGGTAGATCATGGTGATTTTGGACATTCTCTCCTCCCTACCTGCTGCTACTACGTCAAATGATATGCATTAGACTTTGTTATAAATGTTTGTGGGCAAGGTTCAATGCTCAATGATGATAGTTGACTATTACTGAAATTGAGATGATAAACTAGTTTAAATTAAAAACTTTTACTCTAATTTTTGAAATAAACAGCTTGGCTATTACAATATCTTTGATGGGGTGATCAAAATGAAGAAAGAAGAGTTTCACGAGTTGTAGCAAAAGAATATGTCTGTGAGTAAGAACCTCAGAATGTTCACTCAATTAGCTCGCTATGCCCCGGAGGATGTTGCCAGCAATGATTATCGTTAGAAGTGCTTCAAGAAAGGATTAAACCTAGGTTTGATAGTTCAAGTTGTGGGTAATGATTACGCTAGTTTTCAAAACATGGTGGATAAAACAATACTCATTGAAGAAAGTCGTTGTGACCTAGAAGTGTCCCTAAAAGAAGGATGATGCAACAAGGAGCTCAAATTCATCAGTCACAGAAAGCTTGTTTCAATGCATATTAGCTAGTGCGAGTGCCTCTGTAGTCAGGATTTAGGACTCCAGCACTAGTGCCACGTCAATTCATGTCTGGACCACGCCCTATCGGTTTGAGTAACCAACATCAAAGGAGTGTCAATCCCGCAGCGGCAGTCACATGTTTCAAGTGTCATGAACAAGGCCACTATGCCAGCAAGTGTCTATAGAAGCAAGCCCCAACATTAGCCCATTTCACTTTGGGAGCTATGACAGAGAGAACCACTGCTTTAGGATCAGGTAGTGGAGCACCCTGTAACATCCTAAAATTCGGTTGTTCAAAAATGAGGAAAAACTAAAAAAACTTTTACAGCATTGGTTGGCATTCGAATTTATTCTGCATTTTTTGCGATTTTCTGAATTTTGTGTAATGCAAGTTAATAAGTGTTAATAATTCTCAAATGCAAGTAATACTCATAACAACAAAATATATAGAACAAATTAAGGCAATGAATTATAAATATGAAAGCTGAAATTCAAATTTAAGTCGCTAAGGCTAAACCTAAAATTAACTAAGAATTTAATGAAGGAAAGTATAACCTGAAAAATTTAAATAATGAGGGGTGAGTTCAAACTCTGTGAACTTAATTCAAAGTTAATTTATTAAATCAAAACATGGTTTACAAATTGGATAAAGGGAAATAGTTGGCTTAAAAATACAGCTTGATAAATAGTTGGATAAAGAATAAAAAGGAATATTAGAAACTCCCATCCAAGTAATTGGATTGAGAATTCAAATTTTTAATTCGATTATCATATAAAACTCGAGGTCGAGAATCCAGATTTGAAATACAAGATCAACTCCTGAAATTAGGAATTCAACATTTCTCTATTCCTCTCTTTATTCTTATATCTCTCTCTTCCATACGGGCTCACATTTCTTCTCTCTCCTTTCTGTTTTTTCTTTTCCCCTCCTATTGCTTTCCTGGCACCATGTCGCTGAGCCATGGCCCCCTCCCTGCGCATCGCATCACCATGTGCACGCCCACGCCCTGTGCCTGTCAACTGTCCCCTCGCCATACCCTGCGTCGCATGGTCACGGCACCCGCGTCGCTCGGCCTTGTGCGCCCTCTCCTAGCGCCATGCTGGCCATGTCATCACCCATACCGGAGCCATGCCACTCCCTGTAGCTTGGTCGACGGCAATAGCACTTCCACAGTTCTCCCTCCACTACTTGAAATAGGCCTTGACAATCTCTGACTTCCATGCGCCTCCCCTTCATTTTTCCTTCTTCCTCCGGAGCTCAGCTTAGCTCCTCCCGTGCGCCGCCGCCCCACCTCCTCAGCCTTCCAACCGTTCCAGCAACTCCCCTGCTATTGTGACCGCGTCACGTTTGTTCTCAGGCCTCTTCTTCCTCCTCTCTAGCTCAATTTGAAATACATGCATCGGAGCTCATCATGTCGGTCTTCTTCCCTGCCGCCGGCCAAAACCGCCGCCACCAACTCTGTTCCCTGCTCGTGGCACTCTGGCTCGATTCCTCAGGACTGAAGCATCACCTCACCATCTTCTAGCCTTCCCCACCACCGGCCAGAACCCCCATCCACCCTAGGGCACCAGCCACGTGAAGCCACCCATGCTGCCATGGGCCAGCGTCGCTGGCCTCCTCCACGGCTTCACCACCTCCGCGGCCTGCATGGTAAGCTTCCTGGAACTCCACACAAGCGCATGCTTCCTCGATTTCCTCCTTCCTCTACCCCGGCCGCCGTCACCACCGTGGCTGCTCTGCGCCCAACCGCCCAACTCGACACTAGCACTCCCTTAGCGTCGCCCAACATGAGCAATGGCCTCCCCTAGTCTATTCACTATACGGCCATTCCATTTTGCCTACCTGCCCTGCTCCTCTAACCACTAGTCGCCGGTGGCGCCATCACCCTGACCTACGCTGCCCCTGCTCCCCTGCATTTCCCCCATTCTGCTAAGCACACCCCCTTTGCTTCTCTTTCTTTTCTTCCCTCAATGTTAGTGGGCCCTGCTCCCTCTAATTAGTAGTTGTTCAATCAATTGTTGGTTTTCTAATTTGAAGTCCTAGTAAAGCATAATTAGTAGCACACCAGCACCATGAATTAACCTTTTCAATGGAAAATAATTATGTGAAGTTTAAATAATTAGTTAGAATGCAAATAAAAATATAATGTAGGAGAAAAATTAAATCATGAAATTAAGATTTATGCAAAGTAAAATATTAGATATTTAACCATGATCAATTGTACGAAATAGCAAGCTAATTATTATATAAAGATAATTAGTGTAAGAATAATTCATTTTAAAGCAATTAGATCATTCCATGTCCCAAGAACCATGAAGTCACCTTTTTCAAATGGCGATTGAATAATTAAGGAAAATAGTTTACATACTAGTTCACTAATATTTAACTTTAAATACAAAAACTTAAATTTATGATTTCCTGGCATATGATTGATAAGCCTCAGAGTATTAGTGAGCCATTAGTACTCATCGTAATAAAAATACACTACTGATATGTAGTTTTTTTGTAAATGCTCAAATACCACAAGAATCCTGTTTAAAAAACAGCATTGGGGTTGGAAATAAGATATTAGCCTATACGCCTCCAATCAAACTTAAAATACATGTTTAAAGCTGAAAGTGATGATAAAATATAGCTAGGTGCGAATGTAAATAAAAATCAATGGTGCCAAGGGTAATTAAATAACTACCGATAAGGATGCATGAATCAATTAAAATATCAAAATGTTTAAAATAGAGTGTCCACTATAGTTAAAGACTTTTCTGAAGAACAGCTAGTTAAAAATGGAGGATAGGTATATAAAACAACCAAGGATTATTTTAGGAAACTCTTGTATTCATCGTAGGCCCTATTAAAATGTAATCTTTGTCATTAGCATGTTGCCAAAAATTAGATCCTAATGGTGGGTTTAAATTAAAATGAAAATTGAGATATAATTGTGTATGCAAACTAGGCCACATGAATAGGTTTTAAATTAAAGTTAAAATCATGCAAGACAATAAGTACAAACACATGAAATATCAATAACACTTAATTCCTAGAGAATATTAAATTAAACATCATGTTAAAATATGAACTCCAGGATTATTTCTGTAAACTAAAAATCATACATATCACATGCAGAACTTGAGACCTAACTCTCAAAAGCTAGCGCTCGACCAATACATACCTACTACTAGCTAAACACATACACCTGTCCATAGGTCTAACATGACTCATAGAACTTTCTTAATAAATATAAAATTATAATGAAGTTATTAAATTAAAAGGGTCAAGTTGTGCTATTCCACTGCCAGCTATGCCTAGCCATCCTTATATCCGAAATAGAATATTCCTGTGAATATTCCTCTTGGCATGAATCTTCCTTGACATCCATCTCATCATATTTCCCTCCGCCATTCCTTGCTCCACTCAAACCTCATTTGACTCCAGAAATGACCTGTGTCTAATAATCTTTGCCTCAAATAACCCGTGTAATCACAATAAAACTAAATTGAATTCATTTGGATTTATTTGGGTCTTCTTGAGTTATTTGCATTTATTTGGATTAAGTTGCTTAGCACGTAATTAGAAATTGGGGTCCTGAAGAATCAATGGATCATGCGGGACCAAGATCCAGATGAAGATGAAGACTAGGAGCTCAAGACCATCGAATGGGGAAGCTTTAAGTGAGCACAAGACTTCGGTAAACCGTGCAAGGCGAGTCAATACTTTGATTACATTGAACCTACATTTTATGCAAATTAGTTCTATTTAAATTATCAAATTACATGCCACTATTGCATATGAAAATCTATGATTATTTTAAGATTCTAGTTGCCTACCCATTGTTCAATTTGTTAGTATTACATCCCCTTGGAATATTTGAGCATTTGAGCCTTGTCACTCTAGAAAAATTATAATGATAAACTTTTGAAAATAAGTCTATAATTGCATGCCATTCTTAGTACTGCTTAGAACTCACGGGCAACAAAATGTCCAAAGCATCACTTTTAATTATGAGAAACTAATTTGGGAACATGTTGTTTGGGGGAAAAACCGTCCAAATAATCTTGAGGACTGAATCTTATTATGACCTCCTATGCAAAATAAGTGCTTTCGCAAGTCTGTAAAGTACAACTTGGCTTAGTAAACTTATCGGACCCTGAAAGTCATCTCATTAGTGGGGGAGTGGGGTAGTACAAGTGCAGAATCTGTTTTGACTTGATGGGACACCGAGGGGAGGGTGAGGTCTAGTAGATGCGCTAGCCATTAGGGAAGTTATAGTCCCGCTGCGGTAGTCATTATGTAGGCATCCCAGACAACTTATGGGACCTACCTCGCGTGGGAGCAGCTTATATGGGTGAGATGATGGAAGTGGCGAGATATTTTGAAAGGTTATTACGACGAACTCCTCATCTGCATGACCAAGGAATCATGCAGGTAAAATAGGATGGTTGTCTCTTATGGGGTAAAGTGTACAAACTCTGAAAAGTAAAAACTATTCGAACAGTCGTGCCCACGGTCATGGGCGGACATAGGAACTTAACATGGATATAGTTCTATTTCAAAAACTTTGTGGGTTTTGGAAAAGTGACTGGCTATAAAAAGCCCTAATTTGTGTTGCCCTAGATATCGCCCCAGTGATAAGGTAGACGGTTATAACGTTGAAATGTTAGCATATTGTTACTATTATTCCATTCTTTTACCTAAATATCATGTTTTAGATCAAGCTGCTAGGTTTCAGGGAATTTCTATGTATCGTATCTTTAAAAGCAATTTATGGAAAATAAAACAATCCGAGCCTTTCCTTGATAAGTCATGCATAATATTTATTTGCATATTGTGTATTGGCTCACGGAGTACGTGGTTTGTGCTCCCCCTCGCTCACTCAATTAACCCAGAATTAGGAGTTAGATTACTACACTTCAATAATACACCTGGTCGTGATGGTAAAGAAGATGAAGAGACCATTAGGTCACAAACCCCAGTTGGCTGCCTGTGGGCATGTCCTGAGGGTCCCACCTGTGTGTTCCACTTTTGCTGCTGCATTTTAATGATTTTGACCTGATCGGCCCATGAGTAAGTCTACTAAGATATTTTCCCCTTACGCATGATATGTATTTGATGTTCAGTAATGTATCTGTGAGTACTATCTACTGATCTAGGGAATAGTGCGGTGGAATTATAGAGGATTCTGGATTGCCAAATCCGGGTCTAACACTCCCCAAGTTCCAAGTCAGGTTAATCGAGCGCCATAATCTGTTCTCCGAGGACAGGTGAATCATGTCACCGCAGAAGAGGCTCAAGCAGCGCTAGATATTGTGATGGGTAAGTTCTTAGTAAATTCAGTTCCTGCTATAGTTTTATTTGATTCTAGAGCTTTGCATTTGTTTGTTTCTCAAAGTTTTGTGGTTAACCAACATTTGAAAACTATTGTTCTTGGATTTATTCTTTTAGTTCAATCCCTAGGCTCTGAGTTAAGTACGAACCAAGGATGTTCTAGAGTTAAGATAGCCATTCAAGGAGTGGAGTTTCTCACCGATCTTATTGTGTTGGATATCCAATCTTTGGATGTAATTCTAGGAATAGATTGGCTTAAGAAATACCAGGCATTGTTGGATTGTGGAAATAGAGTCGTTACAATAGTTAGTCCACAAGGGAGCAAAGTGAAATTTGAAGCTAGGGTGAGTCAGCTCGAGAAGGTTATTGTTTGTCAAAGTAAAAGAATCATGTTAAAGGATGTGCCTGTTGTTAGAGAGTATCTTGATGTATTTCCGGATGATCTTCTAGAAATGTCACCTGATAGAGAAGTTGAATTCTCGATTGAGTTAGTACCTAGTACTTCACTCGTATCCAAGAGACCATATCAGATGCCTGTTAATGAGTTGGCAGAATTGAAGAAACAAATTCAACAGTTTTTGAACAAGGGTTATGTCAGACCTAGTTCATCCCCTTAAGGAGCGCCAGTGTTGTTCGTTAAGAAGAAGGATGGTAGTCAGCGATTACCAGGCACTTAATGAGGTTACTATCAAGAATAAGTATCCTTTGCCTAGGATCGATGATTTTTTTTATCAGCTTAAAGGAGCCGGAGTGTTCTCCAAGATTGATTTAAGGTTAGGATATTATCAATTGAAATTTCGTCAAAAGGATATACCCAAGACAGCGTTCTCAACACGTTATGATCATACAAGTTCACAGTGATATCGTTTGGTTTAACCAATGCCCCAGCCTATTTCATGTACGTAATGAACAATGTGTTCATGGAATATTTGGACAAGTTTGTCATTGTATTCATTGATGACATTCTGATTTACTCCAAAGATGAGAAAGAGCATGAAGAGTATTTGATGTTAGTGTTGCAAAAGCTCAGAGAGCATAAATTGTATGCTAAGTTTAACAAGTGTGAGTTCTGGATGAAGGAAGTTGGTTTTCTAGGCCACATCATATCAGCAGCAGGAGTTGCAGTTGACCGTAGAAAAGTAAAGGTTGTGCTTAACTAGAAGTCGCTGACTTCAGTGATGTAGGTCAAAAAATTTCTTGGAATGGTCGGTTATTACTATCATTTCTTCCAATGTAGCAATACCGCTTACGCAGTTACTAAAGAAGGAAAAGAAGTCTGTTTGGACGCCCGATTGTGAGAAGAGTTTTCAGAAGTTGAAGGAGTGTTTGACCACCACGCCAGTGCTAGTGTTGCCAGATATAAACAAGGATTTTGAGATATATTGCGATGCTTCCCGCAAAAGTTTGGGATGTGTGTTGATGCAAGACAAAAAAGTGGTAGCTTATGCTTTGCGTTAGTTGAGGCCGCATGAAGAGAATTATCCCATGCATGATCAGGAGTTAGCAGCCGTAGTGCATGCTCTGAAAATTCAGTGTCTTTATCTCATTAGTAATCGTTGTGAAATCTACATGGATCACAAGAGTTTGAAATATATTTTCACTCTGGCCAACCTTAATCTCAGACAAAGAAGGTAGTTGGAGTTGATAAAGGACTATAATATTGGAATTCATTATCACCCAAAAAAGGCCAATGTGGTAGCAGAAGCGTTGAGCAGAAAGACATATTGCAATACGATAATGATCAAGAAAAGCCAACCAGCTTTACACGAGGAATTACAGAAGCTTAGTTTGAAATTGGTTGAGAAAGGATTCTTTGCCACAATGGAGTTACAGCCAACTTTGGATGGTCAGATCCGTCAAGCTCAAGCTATGGATGAGAGTATTCAGCGGATCAAGACTAAAATGAGTAAGGGTAAAGCATCATGTTTTACTGAAGATGACAAAGGTATCCTGTAGTTTAAGGAGTGCTTATGTGTGCCAAATAAAAAGGAGTTAAACGAGTTGTTGCTCAAGGAAGCTCATGAATTGTTGTACTCAATTCATCCAGGTAGTACCAAGATCTATCAGGACATCAAGGACAAATATTGGTGGCCAAAAATGAAGCATGAGATAGCAGAGTATGTTGTAATTTGTGTTGTGTGTTAGAGAGTTAAAGCTGAGTATCAAAGACCAATAGGTTTGCTACAACCACTAAAAATTCCCAAGTGGAAGTGGGAAGAAGTTGGTATGGACTTTATTATAGGGCTCCCTAAGACCAAGATGGTTTTGATTTAATTTGGGTGATTGTGAATCGTTTGATGAAGGTTACTCATTTCATTCTGGTCAAGACAACCTATGCATGTGACAAGTTGGCAGAATTGTAGATGTCAAGAATTGTTAGTCTCCATGGAGTGCCTAAGAAAATAGTATCAGATTGTGGATCACAGTTGACTTCACGATTTTGGGGAAGTTTCCATGAAGCTATGGGTACTCATTTGAATTTTAGTACAGTGTATCATCCCTCGACTGATGGTCAGACTAAGCGTATAAATCAAATTATTGAGGTTATGCTAAGAGCTTGTGTGTTGGATCACAGAGCCAAATGGGATAGCTATTTGCCTTTTGCAGAGTTTTTCTATAATAACAGTTATCAGATCAGTTTACAAATGTCACCGTTTGAAGCTTTGTATGGCAAGAAGTGCAGAACCCCTCTCAATTAGAAAAAGATGATAGAAGGTCAAGTCTTTGGCCTAGGAAAAAGTTCGATTGATCTAGGAAAGGTTAAGAACTACTCAAGGTAGACAAAAAAGTTATGCGGATACTCATCGTCATGAGTTGAGTTTTGAGCCAGTGACTATGTGTATCTAAGAATGAATTTTTTGTACGGATAAGCCTTTTTTATTCGAAAATACAGAAATATACCAGCGGAAATTTTTTTTACAAAAATAGGCTCCAGTCACCCCCATTGGGTGACTTGAGCTAATCGTTGTACTCTCGGGCGACTGCAATCAGTCGCCTTCCAATTGAGCGACTGGAATGCAGTCGCCCAATGAGTGGGCAACTTGAATGCAGTCGCCTAATAGGAAGGCGACTTGACTCAATCACCCGTGAGTTTTTAGAGTTTTGTCAATTTTGTAGTTTTAAACTGGGAAAAAATCTGGTGTAGTTGTAATAAAAGTTTATGTTCACTGTATGTTGTAGGTGCATAAAACATTTTGAGAATTTTTTTAAGAACGATTGACTGTAGAACGATCGATACATACAGTGGTAAGAGATATTTTGATTTTACTGAGAATTAGTGTACGGAGAGAACCGGTATGTTAATATTGTTAAATGACTTGCTATCTGAATCATTGAATGCGAAAGACGAGATAATAAGCTTATCTGAATAGAAATAAACTTCATAATACAGTTGGGAGTAATATGCCGCGTACATTTTTATTACATGCACAACATATAGCATGATATGCAACTAACATACCCAACTGCTCGTACGACCTACTGTGTGGACCGGTGCCACTTTCCCTTCCTTGCCCGCTCGACGTTCAACTCCTCCGCGGGCTCTTTTGCCTTAGCCGTCATTTCCCTCTTTCTCTCGCGCTCCCTCTCCGGCGTCGATCAGGCGACAAAAATGATTCGCCCAACGGTCCCCATATTGACCAAATGTCGCTTCTCGGTTGGGCGAAAGGTTGCAATCGCCCGCCCATTGGGCGACTGGATCCTATTTTTGTAAAAAAAATTTCCGCAGGTATATTTCTGTATTTTTGAATAAAAAAGGATTATTCGTACAAAAAATTCTCTAAGAATTACACCGTTCAAGGGTGTTAAGAGGTTTCATATGAATGGAAAGCTAGCACCAAGGTATGTGGGACCGTTCAAGGTATTGAAGTGTAGGGGAGAAGTTGCTTACCAGCTAGAGCTGCCTACAACTTTTAGTGGGATACATGACATTTTTCATGTGTCTCAGTTGAAGAAGTGTCTGCGAGAGCTAGAGGAGGCAGTGCCAGTATAAGCCGTTGATCTACAGGAGGATCTGTCTTATAAGGAGCACCCTGTCAGAATCCTGGAAGTCTCAGAGTGTGTGACCAGGAGCAAGGTCGTTCGTTTTTGCAAAGTTCAGTGGAATAATCATTTTGAGGAGGAAGCCACCTAGGAGCACGAACAGGATCTCAGAGCGGAGTTACCAAACCTATTCTCTTAGTGAGCCTAAATCTCAGGGTTGCGATTCCATTTAAGGGGGATGCTTGTAACTCCTATTTTTTAGAGTTTATTTGAAGCTTTTCAAATAAAATTCACCATTTGGATTTTTCTAGAATTAATTGAAGTTTAATTTGATTTTTTATAAATTAAAAGGATTTAATTTGACTAATTTAAACTTTAATATTTGCTAGAAGTATTTTATTTGGGTTTCTTGTGCTTCAATGAATTTTCTGGTATTTTCTGAGGTTTTTTCGGATTTATTTGCTATTTTCTAGAGCTCAATGGATTTAATCCAATTTCTGGAAATTGGAAAAGCCCCAAAAATCCATAAAGGCCTTTGGGCCGAAGCTCGGCCCAACCATCTCGCGGCCTAGCTCTCCCTCCACTGCTCCTTGCAACGTGTCGGCCATAAGTGCGTTCCCGCAAGTGTCATGGCCGTCCACGTGTTAGGCATCCGAGCATCGTCATCTGAGCATCGTCGTCCAAGCACTGTCATCCTAGCTGTCCATCCTCTCCTCTCTCACCAACAGTAGGGGCCCACCTGTTAGCTTCGTTGTATCTGACTGGAACTCCCTCGACGTTCGTGTCTGTTTCGCATGCTACACTGGCCGTCTCTGCCTCACACTTCGCGCTCGTGCCCGAGCTGGATTCTCAGCGTTTGTGCATAAAAATCGGGCCACCATCCCTAGTTCCTGTGTTCTGAGCCGCTATCTTTGTCCTGTGTACTACGACCCTCACCTTTGGCCGCTCTGTCTTCATCGTCGAAGTTCACAAGGTTGAAGCCGTTGCCACCGCTCCGCCATGGTCGATCGCCTCCGGTTGCTGCCACCTCCCCACCAGTGAGCGCCTCCACCTTGCTTCGTCATCCTAACCCATCGTCAGTCAGTCTGCCGTCACCTCTTGGTCACCCCGCCTAACTACCTTGTTCTACATGTGTGCTGCTCGGCAACCCAAGAGCCACCGACGCTTCACCTCAGCCAACCAATCGCCGGGCGCCACATGTCATCTCCTTGTCCATCCGATCAACCTCAGGATCGTCCGATCAAATCTGCACCGACGCTCTGATTCGATGGCTGAGATTCATCCACATGTCCAATTCACAACTGTTGGATCTCAGCGTTGTCTCGCACTCCGTGCTAGATGACATCATCAGGATGATGTCAACCCTAGCCTAGTCATCCAGTTACGTCGATTGCCACATCAGCCCTAGGTGCCATCATCATTTAAGCTGTCATGTAAGCACACTATTCCATGAGCTGATTTTACCGTAGACCCACTATTCCGTGCACCGAGTTCACAACACATTAGAATTTCTTATTTTCCAGTACTTTCTTTATATTTAATTTTCCAAGAGCCCATTCTTCTCCGTCCTATCTATGATTGACCCAATTCCTATTCCTAAATTCATCTAAAATTGAGCTCTATCTTTTGGTTCTGGTAAAGTTTTTAGAGTTTATTTGAATTTTGTTTGATTTTATTTGTGCTTCATTCTATTTTCTCTCTCATTAGATAACGTCTTCGAAGGATCTGAAACAAGATATGAGTCAAGAGTAATTAACTGAGCAAGGCCAAGGAAAGTCCTATCCTTCGATCATGTTAAACCTAGTTTTCAAATGTATTTATTTATTATTTTGATTTAAATTATCATGCATTGCTATTTTAATACAAACATTTGTACCTGGTAGTTATTGTCCACTTTGATTAATTTCCACCTTGGTAATTTGAATGCCATGATTGCATTGTCACCATAGGATGGAGAATTATTTAGTAATGCAATACTAGTTGCCACATAGGTTGTACATCTAGTATGCTTAGCCATGCTTATAGTTACGATGGGTTCATCATCACATGTGATCAATTAATTAATTTTGGCTTAATGAGATATTGAATCATGGTTATAGCCACAGTTACAAAATTTGTGTGCCATGATATTCGTGTGTCATTGGTATTGGTTATACAAAATAGTTTTCACTTGGGCAAGTGATCGTGCAGTCAAGGGAGAAGTGTAGTTAGCACTTCGAGGGATGTGGATGTCTCACCTGGGTAATGTATAAGGAATTAACTTTGTGTGCCATTAATCTAAGCCTTATCGTGTAACCACATGTCTAGTATGGGATAGACCTAGCTGATTAATTTGTGATATTTCAATTTCGATTTCGGTATTGTGATGAACGTGGGTGTTGGTTAGACATTTTCACGAGGTGTCAGAGGGGGTAATTATCGACTAGGTGGTTAACCTACTCGACGGTGAAACCTTAGTGAATGAAATTGAGATTGAGGTGATTCTCTTTTACGTAGAGATGATCACAACGTGTGGGTAAAGTTATACAACCTCTACAGAGTGTAAAACCATTCGAATAGCCGTGTCTCCGGTTGTGGACAATGCTCGGTGATTTCACACGAGAGGTAGAGTTTTCATTAAAACTTTGTTGGGTTAACTTTGGAAAGTGAATGGTTAGTTCACTGGTGGTTCATTTTGTGAATGGTTAGTTCACAGATGCTTCATTGGGTGAATGGTCAGTTCACTTAAGGTTTACTTAATTCCTTTTATTATTTACTTATTTAATCATTTTCAAAGTTCACTTTCAGTCTATTTAGTGTATTTACTTTAAATTACTGCTTTCTACAAAATAACCACTTAACCCTCATTTGGTAAGCCTTGCATACTATATTGCATTCTTATTACAAACGACTTGCTGAGTATTCTATGTACTCACGGCTATATCCACATTTGCTCAATTGAAGAAGAGGAAAAATGTCAACCTCTTCCCCTTACTTTTCTCTTTCCTCACCCTGCTTCGCCTCCGCCCAGCCTCTTCCCTTACTTTTTTTCCTCACCCTGCTTCGCATCGGCCCAACTCACCCGCCTTCCTCTCTTTCCTTCTCTCTCTCTCTTGCTGACAGTGCAGTCCCATGCCTCAGCCACTACTGTGCATCTTCCTTACTGTGTTAGAGAAGGCTCGCTTCCCACATGCTACCATTGCTGTCCTCATTTCAACTTCCTCCTCACTCGGTTATAAAAGGACGCCTAGGCCCACATAAATCCTCACCCTAAATAGCCCCACACCCAAAACCCTAGCCATCCCCTCACTGTCTCGCCGAGACAGCCAATTCAAGCTCTGTCATCGCTGCCAACTTCGTCAAATTGCTTCACCATCAGTAAGCCTTCGACCTCGCCAACCACCCCGCTAGCTTTACCTTGCCAAACCATTCCGCCTCGCACCCTCGACGTGCCTCGGAACTTGCCAGAACCCATCATCGGCATGCACCCAATCTCCACCGCTACTGAATGCTCGCCGCTATCCATCTTCGATGACTGTTGGTCCCTATGCCTTGCCATTCGTGTCGCATTGTCCCAGGAAGCTAATGTGCATGTTCTTGAACCACGCCGAGGCTTATCTGATCGGAATCATCGCCGTTGAGCCGCACCGCCGCCCACCTCGTTGTCGACCACCACGCTGAGCCCCTTCATCTAATCTGAACCATTAGATCAATTCTCTGTCGCATAAGGAAGCTAGCACAGTCCTTGCTGATCCCTAGTTCACCGCCATTATCTACCGCTGATGATGATGAGCCATCACTATCAATCTTGTCCATGTCATCGCCACGTCAACACAGAGGGCCACCTCATCGCACCGCTACACTATTCCATAAACTACATCCACCATAGACTAGCCACGGTCCATAAGCTTGGTCCACAGCACAGTAAATCCTAGCACAATAGTTTTTCGCTTCTCCTGATTTTTCTCAGCTGATCCAACTCTCAAAGAGCATATTCTCTCTCATACGTACAACTATTGAGCCCTTTCAAGTCTTTAAATTCATCTAAAATCAAGATTAGATTTATGGTGAATTTTATTTAATTTTTAGAGTTTCTTTTCCCTTTGTTTTGGTTTTTATTTGGATTTTCTCTCTCATTATACGTCGACGTTTTCGTAGTCATTCAAAGGAGTTGGAGAGCAAAGAAGCCAAAGGACAAAGAATGGGAGAGTGAAGAACAACATCATTACTTAGCATGACAACTTGTGCAACCTTAATCATGTTGAACCCAATTTTTATAAAATTATTTTGCATTTCAATTATTATGCATTGCTATTTATTAAAAATACCTGAGGAATAGTTATTATCTCAATTACTATTTATCCACTTTGTAATTTATATGCCATGATCTATTGTCACCCTAAGATGGTTATTACTAGTTGGTCGTAGTATAGCACCAACATGGGTTGGTTAGATTAGTTAGCCATGCTGGGAATTATGAAACATTATTTTGGAATTAAATTAAATTTGATTAATGATACATGTAATTGATTTGTGAATAAATTGTTGCATTATATGTTATCGCTGATGTCATATGTTGCACTTTACTACCAAGGGTAGATAAAATGGTTTAGAGTGGGGCGATTGAAAGAACTATGTGCTTGTGGTTTGGGGGAAGCTGGAGAATTGTGGAACAGTTAGTTAATGGGGTAGCATCACTCTGGTCAGTTGACGACTTAACTTTGTGCACTATTGAAGTGAGCCACAATCGTACAACCGCATGTCTAGAATGGGACGATCCTAGCTCAGTAAATTACCGAGTTTCGATATTGACTCCTTAGGTGGTAGGTTAAGCTCTGTGTTGGGTATGGAGGGTGTAGCTACCTATAAGGGCTACATCATAAGAATGAGGTTTACCGTTTATAAATCCAACAATGAGTCCCCTTTCCACCACATCAGTGCTGGTTTAAGGGGGGTGTGGGTGGAGAGGATTAGGATCATTAGGAGGAATCAATAATGGGGAGAAGTTTCTGAAAGGTTTTGTTATGAATCTCTTAGTCAGCACGTCTAAGGAAGCGTGTTGTTGCGCAGATATTATAAGTTGATCATATCGTGTGAAACAATTGTACAACCTCTTCAAAGTGTTAAATCAATCTATTCAAATAGCCGTGTGCGCAGTCATGGACATGCTCGGGGATTTCAAACAAGGGTTACAGTTTCATAAACAAAACTGGGAAGGACAAGACATGTGAAATTGATTGATGAGCTATATGGAAACTTGTTACTTTGTTATTTATTATTATTTGTTTAACTCAAATTATGTTTTCAATCTATGTATTGTATTTACAAGTCAAATTAGCTTTCTGCAAAACAAGCCATAATAGCTAATCCTTTGTATTAAGCCTTGCGTCTATATATTGCATTCCGTGCGCACAACTCATTCCGTCGAGCAGAACTAGGTCACGCTACCCACCTAATTGCATATGGGCATATGGATGGGGCTACTCTTCGGCCCGACCACCACCCCCTCTCCTCGCCGCTGTGGTGCCGTTGTTCCCTCTCGTTGCTCACACTCTGGCTCCACTCTCTCCCTCTCGCTGATGTCGGCATCGGCGGTGGCACAATATTATAAAAATTGTCGTGATAAATTGAAAGAAATGTTTCATATCTGTACATTCTCTATTGCTTTGACTTCTGACATATGGAGTGGTAGGGCTAGAGAGGATTATATTAGTGTTGTTGCTCATCATGTTAATGATGACTGGGTAATGGAAAAAAAGAATTATAGGATTTAAATTAATTAATGTTTCACATAGTATTTGGCCTCACAGATAAGATTTTTTCTATAACTTTAGAAAGTATTATTAAAGTTGTAGAAGATTTTGGCCTCACGGATAAGATTTTTTCTATAACTTTAGATAATGCAGCTGCAAACACTAAAGCCATGGAAATTCTTACTCCTTTGTTTAATACTTATGCACACTCTTTCTTACTGCATCAATGTTGTGCTTGTCATATTATTAATCTTATTGTTAAATCCGGTTTAAAAATATTAAATGCTTGTATTGATTCTTTTAGGGATGCAATTTCATTTATTAATTGTTCTAACCAACGAATAGCCGCATATAAGAGTTTTTGTGTAGCAATGAACGTTCGTCTTAGAAAATTTGGTTTAGACATGCCTGTTAGATGGACCTCTACTTACCTTATGATTAAACATATATTACTATATAAGAGCACATTATATGTTTTCCTTCACACCCAAAGTCATCAATCTCGTAGCTCCTCCAGTAGAACCCAAGTTAGAGACCCTGAACTTACTGAGGACGATTGGGTTGTTGGTGAAAAAATATTTTCCTTTTTAGAACTTTTTCATAAAGCTACACTTTATCTTTCTGGAGTATACTACCCTACATCTCCTCTAATTGTTCATAACATTCTTGAAATTGCCACTCACCTAAAGGCTTTTGAAAATGATCATATACTACGGGATGCTGTAGGTGCCACCAAAACTAAGTTTTTAAAATATTGGAGAGAAATTCCTATTTTATATGCATTCGCCTTTATTTTGGATCCTAGTGCCAAACTCGAAGGATTTATAAATGTTTTACAATTTTTAAGTGATGCTACCGGTTTAGACTATTGTACATACTATACATTAGTTAAGGATAAATTATATGAGGTATATGATAAATATGAAAATAAGTTTGGGTCTGTGCGTTTATCAAGACTTCCGGTAGTCCCTAGCACCTCTAGGGGGACTATGCAATAGGGTAAGATTTTTGGTTCTTCGTCTAGAGATTCTCGTGTAGGTGCATATACACATCAGTCAGGAGGAGGAATGCGACAAAGCACTGGAGACCTATCAAGCTATCTCAACAGTGATAGCGTCAGCTTCAAGCAGGAGTTGAACATCCTCTCATGGTGGCAAAACCAGAAGGTATCATATCCAGTACTATCCATATTAGCGCGAGATGTGTTGACTGCTCCCATCTCTACAGGCTCCTCGGAGTTAGCATTCAGTCTATCTGGAAGAATAATCGAGGAGCGACGAACAAGTCTCTCCAACGAGATGGTCGAAGTCCTTCTGACCGTCAAAGACTGGTAACAAGCTGAATCAAGACTCCAACATACTGCGGATAATAGAGATTTAGAAGAATCTTTTGAGAATTTATATCTAGATAGCAATGAATAGGATTTTCAATATTTTTCTTCAGATGTAGTCACTAATGAGCTTTATAGGCTGTACTCTTTTTTCTTTACAGAGGTTTTCTCAAGTTGAGTTTTTACTTGGTAAAATTTTTAATGAGGCAGACATCCCATGTAATTTAATAAGTTAATAAAGTTCATTATGTCATTGAAAATATTTATTTTCATGATTAACAATGTCTACGGTTTTCTATAATTTTTTTGAATTTTTTCTTAATTTTCTACAATTTTTCTTAATTTTATATATTTTTTTATTTTTTTAACGTGTCCGAGCCGACGCGGTACGGGATCGGGTTGTGCTTGGGCTCACCACGGCTTGTGAGCCGACACAGAACGGCCGTTTATTACACGGGCTATAACAGGCCGGACCCGTGGCCGGCACGGCCCACTGGACAGGTCTGGTGCTCTCGACGAGTCTGCCGACGGGCAATAGGACCATAGGGGGGAGAGAGAGAGAGAGTGAAGGGAAGAAAAGATGAGAGGCAGGTAGCCGGAGAGGCTGGAGGCTCACCGTACCGGAGCAGCCAAGTCGCCTTCCCCTCTTCTCCCAAAAAAGGCGAAGCGGAAAGGAAGAAACATCTCCTTCCCTTCGTCCTCCTCGAGAGAGACGGAGGAAGCAACACAAAACAAACGAGAGAGAGAGAGAGAGAGAGAGAGAGTGTGACACCTCCTCCCCTGCTCTGCTCTGCGCTGCTGATTCTGCTGTCCCCTCCCGTCCGCCTCGATCCGATGCGTTCTTAGCCTGCGCTGCCTGCAACCAACTACCCCGCGGTTGGCTGTCTCCTTCGCCTTCGCCTTCCCCCTCCGATCCACCTCCGGTCACCGAACCGCGGCACGCCTACATATACCCCCCACCCGGCGGGCCTCCCCTCTCCAACCTTCCAGAATCCTCCCTCCCACCGAGCTCCCGACCACTTCCCAGCCCCGGACCGATTCATTTCATTCGGATGGCCGTAGTCGAGACCTCCGCCGACCACGCCGCCCCCTCCGCGGCCTCCCCCGAGCCGTACCGCTCAGAGGGGGACGCCGGCGAGCGCGAGATGCGGGATCTGGAGGACCTCCTCTCCAAGCTCAACCCCATGGCCGAGGAGTTCGTCCCGCCGTCCCTTGCCGCGCCGCCCGCCCATGCCGCAGCCTACGGCTACTACCCCAACGGCGGCGGCGGTGGCTTCGCGCCGGTCGCCTCGCCGGGCCACCGCGGGGTCGTCGGCTTCCCCGCCGCCGATGGCCTCGGCGGCCGCGGCAGGGTAAGGGGTGGTTTGACCTTGTCGATTCTCCCGGGGTGGTGTCCCGTTCCTCTGTTTCTGACGCCTGTGTTCGTTTTTTATCTGCTCGTTCTCACGTGCAGAAGAAGGCTGGAGGAGGGTACGGCGGCCACGGCCACGGGGGCAAGCGGCGGACGAACGGCCGCACGAGCATGGCGCAGCGCGACGAGGTGATCCGCCGGACGGTCTACGTCTCCGACATCGATCACCAGGTCAGCCCACGGATCCATTTCTGCTCCTTCCCTCTATCGATTCCGCCTGCGATGCCTCGTTCGTTCGTCCTAGACGCGTTTAATCTCATCGGTTAGATTTGGAGGTTTCCCTATTGATTGATCTGTGAATTGTAATGCCATTTTGCTATGTTCTTGGTACTTGCTGTGATGATGCTCAGTTAGATTTGGGGTTGTCTGGCATGGCACGCGTGCTGCTGAGAGGGGGATAAAAACATACCAGGATGAGGAGAGACCATGAGATGAGATGATGTAGTGTAATTAATGGATGGATGGTTGGGAGCAGGTAGGGATGCATTATACGCTACCATGTTGCTACTTTTGGTCATCCTTTTGTTGCTTTGGTAGATTTGGATGCCACTCTTCACCATAGTTTGTTTTTGCACTTGTTGGTTATTTATTTCGTATGGAATCTGGAAAGTCGTATGGGCTGTTTTTCCTTTTGTGTGCTTGGGTGAAGTGCGGCGAGCCTTTATTGTGTTCTTCTCTGATTTGGGGCTGTTATTTTCTTGGCTTCTTCACATATCATGCGCTTCTGTTTGCGGCATGTCGGGTAGCTTTGGTGCATGCACCAGGCGTGTCGGTTTGTCATTGGATTTTTTATGGATTAGGATACATGTTATTACTGGTTTTATCTAGTATGTGCCAACTTGTCCACCCTGAATGTAGGAGTTTATTTAGTAGGCAGTGTATTCCTGGAAGTGTCTTATTCACGAGCTCTGCTTTCCTTTTATGAAGTGATCATAGGAAGGAACAGTAAGTATTCAAACCATGCCCTATTGTAGACTGCCCGCTACAAATTTAAGATTTCTCAGGCCTATGGATTCCTGCTTTTTTCAAAGAATGCTGGATTTGAGAGTGAATGCACAAGATTCCCTATTTGGTGGAACACAGATTGTAGGACCAGATTTTATGAATTTCTGTTAATGGGTGTGCACAGTTACTTTTGTGCTTTTAATGGATGCATTTGGTATGGTTATTGACTTATTAGATCATGTACAGTATTGATAAGTGTGTAGATTATGTTGATTCTCCTGCTTGGCCTTGTATTGTTTGTATCTTATTCCAATTGTTTTCTCAAAAAAAAAAAGAAACTTATTCTAATTCATATCTATGCTTCAAGTTGTAGCTTGGAGTGATTGTTCATATTTGCATACTGGAAAGGAGCATAGACATACCTGGTTGTGCATGAACATTTGCTAAGATCAAGGTATTGCAATTAGAAAGGTTTTAAATGACTGATTCTGTTTACTAGTGAGTGCATTTCTTCTATAGTGCATAGTGATCAATGTTTTATTTGATATGTGCATCCTTTCTAGGATTTGGAAACCTTTCCCGAAAAGAAGTGTTCACTAGAACAGTTTTGTGCCATGTTTGTGAGACACAGGCATGGTTTTCTGAAGGAAGAAAGTGGTGCTTTATCTCTCTTTGGCGTCACTGTTTTACCAAAACAAAAAAGGAGCACATCACCTTGCATAGTATTTTCTTCCTTGTAATTGTAGTGTTTACATAGTATTTTGTGCCTCATAATAGTAGTGTTTATGCATTAGCTATGCACTGCACACATTCATTGGCTGTTCATTCTCGTGATAGTAGTCATACAAATGTATTCTCGGCTGGAGCGCGTGAAACAATTAGCACATGTATTCTTTCTGCCTTGTTTGAGCTCCGTTGACATAATGTATTGGAGCAAGCTGATACATATGGATGTGTCTTTTTGAGTGTCATTCTAGGTGTTACATACATCCTTTTCATAGAGGGGTTTGAACTTGGGCTTGGAGTTGGCACAAGCTCTAGTTCATTCAAACCTTTTTTTCACCGGAGCATATATTCTTTAAGGCTTCAAGTTTTTTTAAAAGATAAAGTTAGGCATCATTTAAGAAGCTGACGCTCTCATTGTTTATGGGCTCATAGGGCTTGCCTGGAATTTCAAGCCCAAAACTTGCCTTTAGTCTTTCCATCTATAGTAATGTTCCTGATATGAAGCTTAAATGCGATCTAAAAGTTTCCTGTTTTATTTTGATGGCAAAGATACATGATTTTTGTTTTGTAGTATAATCTGTAGAACACAGAATCCTTATGTGGTCTACATCATATTAAGTTTATGACACATTAGTACAGCTAGTAAGATGTCAATTGTTCACTAACTTCTCTGTATACAAGTTTCTCAGTGATAGTTAATCAGTCAAGGCTTTATTAAGATGTGCAGACAAAGTCTTCCAATTGTATCTTTGTATGTTTGCAGCATTTGTTTTATACATACCTTGTAGCTTTAGTTTAACGCCAGCTTCCCTTGAGAAATTTTGCAATAAGGGCAATTTGATTTTTTTGGGGGTAAGGATGCTACCTCTACCGTCTGTGTTCTGTCTTTTGAGTGCTGCTACTCCCTCCGTTCAAGTTTATAAGGCGTATTTTTTGAATGATCTTGTCTATAAATATAGAACATATTTCATATTCCGATGTAAAATTAGTGTGATTCTCCCATTATACCCTTAATAAATATGCATCTTTATTTGCTATTCTCTACATCAAGGTTATTAAGTCGGTAAGTCGAGTCGAGTCGTCAAGGGACCGACTTGCCGACTAGTCGTCAACTACTTGCGACTACTCGTTGACTTGCATTCAGGATAGAACTAAAGATATCTGCTATAATTTGTTCCATTGAAAAACAGACCAAGCAAGAAGCATCAAAAATGTATTTCGTCATTTCATTACAACAAAAGAAACATTATCATGTTAGTGTTATCATGGTGGTAATGCAATAAGCTTAACGAGACATGTTGCAGTGTATGGCATCTGTTATGAATATATTGAAGAGGCCCAATGGGCAATATATATAGTGAATATAAAGGGATATTACAGGGGAATATACCACATGAAATAAGGAAAGAGAGGCATATATGGAAAGGAATCCTATTCTATCTCTAATACCCTTAACACCCCCCTCAAATACAAGGCGTGTGCAATAGCATTGCATTTGAAAAGGGATAACACTAAAACAAGATAAATCTAAAGTCCGAGTCTTGATGATGTCGTCGTTGCGTGCGCTTTTGAATAAACCACAAATCAAGTCAAGAGGAATAGATAGATGCTTGACTGCAGATCGAATCCCGTGAGGCGGCGGCAAAGACACGAGGACGCCAGGTGGCCTTTGAAGCTCGGGCGGCGGCTAGAGAAGCGGCATCATAACGACTTCTACGATCCGCACGCTACTCGAGAGTAGTAGCGGCTACGCCATGCAAAATAAAATTCCTACACTTCTATGACTGGCAATAAATTTGTGGACTTGCACGGCTTAAATGAACTAAAAATTAGAAACTACGGACTTGGATGGACGCAACGGAAGACTCAAAGGAAAAATAACTGAAGACCGACTAAAATGCGACTAATATTTAGCGGCGGATGGATGCAGACGGGACAAAATCGCAACGAGACGCGCGTGTGCCGGCTGGTCCGTTTACCTTTCCTCACCGGTGGCCCATGCGGCTACCGCGGCGATGTTAAGCCATGGGGGTAGGGTTTCCCTACCCCCATTCTATTCGGTGGCGGCAGCGGCCCGTCGCTTCCTCTCTCGCGCTCGCTCTCCCTCGCTCATCCCCTCGCCTCGCATCTCACTACCTCCGTTCTAGCGGCGGTGCGGGCACGGAGACGGCGCGGGCGCGGAAGCGCGACACGCAGCGAGACGCGGAGGTGGCGCGGTGCGCGCTCTGCGGCGGCGAAGACGGCCGGATCCGGCCGGATCGGCGGATCCGGACTTGAGGCGAGCGGCGGCGGCGGCGGCGAGCCGGATCCGTGCGGGTCGTCGGATCCGGTGGCGGAGGCGGAGGCGGCCGGGGCGGCGAGATCCAGGCGGCGACCACGAGAGATGGCGGGAGGCCGGATCCGGCGGCGGAGAGGCTGGATCCGGCTTGCCGGCGCGAAGGCGAGCCGAATCATTGCGGGTCGCCGGATCCGGCGGCGAGACGGCCAGATCGAGCTCGGGCGGCGGCGTGCGGTGGCCGGATCCAGCGGTCCGGCGGCGATGGCGTCACCTCCAGCAGCGATCTGGAGACGCGGCACGGCGGCCGTGAGGAGCAGCTTGTCCAGGTCGGCGGTCGTCGGTCGGCGACCCGAGGACAGCGGCGGTCGGCGACGGCGTTGAGGAGATGACCGCCCCCGGGAGAGATCGACCTCCCGGGGGCAGCAGCAACAGCGGAAGTAGATAAGGTTAGGGTTTCAACCTAAGCTCTGATACTATATTATGAATATTGTATATATTGAAGAGGCCTAATGGACAATATATATAGGGAATACAAAGGGATATTAAAGAGGAATATGTCACATGGGATAAGAAAAGAGAGGCATATATAGAAATGAATCCTATTCTATCTCTAATACCCTTAACAGCATCTACAATTTTATATTAGCTGGATACATTCAGAATGCAATTAGTTATTATTTGACATAGCATGACACACGGATAGCATTGAAGAAGTTACCTGAAGTTCATTTGGAACAAAACCTGCATCAACAGCAGCTCTGGTCGCACCCACTACGTAAAAGAAAAGTAATCAGTCAGAAAAAAGTGTGCAGACTGCAGAGGAATGAATTCACATGAGGCCTTGATCAAATATCAATATTCAATACTAACAATTTCAACAACAAAGCAAAAAAAAAAAAAAAAAGAAGTACAAACCTGCTGCACCAAGTTTCTCAGCAAGCTGCTCCACCAATTTAAAATTTTCTGCACTCTTCAAACCTCTGCCTCCAGTGACTACTACACGTGCATTTCCAAGATCTGGAGGTCCAAGGAAGATGGGCAGGACAAAATGAACAAGAACAATTCTGAAGGGCACAAAAGGTATTGCTAACTCTTAATAGAAGAATATGGTGAGGAAACCAAACAAACCTTCACTGAGGAAAGAGAGATCAACCTGGTCGAGGCTAGTTTGGTCTGTTTTCTTGGCACATTCGAGCAGCAAGCCCAGAAGAGGTGGAAGCATAAATGACACCTCATGTAAAGACCACAATAAGATGATGACATTGACCAATCAAACAACTTTCCGGTTAGATCTCTTGCTCTATGTGCAGGATGCCTGGATATGTACTATGTCTTTGAAAATGAAGAGTAACTATAGAATCAAAAGTTTTCATGACAAATGATGTTCTGAAAGATCCAAAGCATTTCCAAAGCAGTAACTGAGTTACTTGTACCTGTATGCTGTCAATGGCCCCAAGCAGCAGCAAGAATTATCAATTAAGTAGCAATAGCATCAATGCATAACCGAGGAAAAGTTAATCAAACAGCACAGAAGTACAGTAGACAGAACACTCCATAACGTGTTAACGACAATATAATAGAGTTCTAAACGGAAATTAAACAACATAATAGAAGTTCAAGTGGCAAAAGCACGAAGTAATGAAGTAAAGACCCATCGATCATCATAATGGTGATAGAAGTCACTCAAATGTCATAAGTCAATGTCATCCAACTCATTTGGACCATCATTTGAGTTTCCACCATCACCACCCTCACGAGGAGTAGTTGGTGGAGAGACTCCAAAATCATCCTCCACTTCTTCGTTTTTTTGGTATGGAACTGCATTTGCAAAAGGAGATAGCAAGTAAAGGGCTAAAGGTAGAGAAAGGACTCACTTGTTAATATGTCACATGATAAGCAAAATAAAGTCTGTAGCCTACAAAAATACAAAATATATGCTCACTAAAAAACTGATTGTAACATCTAAGTATCTAACAAAAAATCATTGAGTAGAATAACATTCAAAGCTGAAATTTGCCATTTCTTCTAAATTGAAGCCAGCCAAAGCAATGCAGTGCAGACTGCGGACCCAGTGAGTGACCCACATGCTGACAATCAGTAATGAGTAGTGCCAAACCATGCTGCAGATTCAAGCAAATTACTAAACCATAATCAATACTCCAAACCATAAGCTAATAGTGGCAGAACCAATCCAGACAGCAGATCCAATATGGAGACAGCAGATCCACATCAAAGGAGTAGATGCAGACAACAATAAACAATTGCTTACAAACTGAAAGGCACTCCAATTGCGCTCACACCTAGATGCCGAACAACAAAGACTAATAATACGCTTTGCAAATGATTGGAGCTCATGAGCAAGGCCATCATATGCAGACCACCAAAGAACAAGTACAAAGAACATATGCATAGTGATTAGTGAGCCATGTTACAACTGATCAACTGAGAGCTTTCAACTTCACTTACGAAAAATTGAAAAGAATCAACAGATAGAAAATATGTTAGAACTTATGAGGACTCTTTTTTTGTTGCTCTCTGATTGCCATTGGAGCTAAAAAGACACGGCCTATCTTACCCATGTACTGATCAGCTTGCCTACTGATCTTGTCTAGAAGATCATCATCGGTGACCATCTTCCATAGCACAGCATTGAACATTGACCTCAGCCTACCAACTTCTCTTTTATCTGTTTTTTGCAGTTCGTAGAACCTATTTGGATTCAAGAACAATGCTGCACCATACAACTTCTGCTCTATTTGGCCTTTCCACCTCTTGTCAATGATTTTGTTCACCTTTTCTAGTAATTTACTCCAGTTTTTGTAAGTTGTATTGATCTTCCTAGCAGAATCCATGACTGTAGCAACCTCAGCCATTGCTGGCCTCTCATCATGGTCGACCATCCTCAACACAAGGAGAAGAGGTTGTGATGCTCTAATGCAATCTTGCAATGCATTCCAAAACTGAGTAGAAAGCATAATTTCTGCCACCTTCTTCCCAGCCTCCGTGCTAGCCAATTTGGACCTATTCCAATCATCACTAACAAAGAGACACCTCAAAGCTTGCTTGTGCTTCAAAAAACACTGCAAAGTTAGAAATGATGTAGCAAATCGAGTAGTTGCTGGTCTCACAAGGTCCCCTCCTACCCTTTCCCTCGTTGCATCAAGAAGCCTCCCATATCGATAAATAAACATGGTCACTCATCTTGCATTTGCAATGCACTTCTTGAACATTGGAATCTTCCCAATACCCTCCAACATAAGGTTTAGGCAGTGGGCAGCACAAGGGGTCTAAAATAAGTTAGGAATCTTCTACATTAGAATTTTACCCGCTGCCTTGAAGTTAGCTCCATTATCCGTGACAATTTGAACAACATAATCCCTTCCAATTTCATCAATTTTTCCCTCAACCAACCTTGCTAACAATTGTGCATCAGCTGACACATTTGAGGCATTAACACTATCTAAAAGGAAAGTGCACTCCGGACTGTGTTTATCTCCTTCATCATCAATCTCGATGGGTTTGTTCCTTGCATTCTTCTTCAAATAGTCATGCATCTCCTTCATGATAGTTGTGGTTGTATTAGGGCATTTCTCCACTTCTCCAAACCCCCCTCAACGGTGTTTCATTCTCCTCACTCTAGAATGTGTCCTCTTACCACAGAGAATACATTCAACCACATCGTTCTTACTCAAGTCTGGCCAAAAGCAGTATTTCCATGCTGGGTCTTTGGACTTAGGCGCCTTCCGCTTAGGATCCTTTGATGGATCATATTGCTCCGTGCTCTTGGTCTCCGGAACTTCATTAGACATGATGCCTATGCAAATCAAGAATAAATGGAATCAATAGCCAGTCACAATCATAATTCATAAATCATAACTTACTAGTCACTACAAGTTTGCAACCTTGTAAACTTTCTAAAAATGCAAAGTCACACATTCAAGACTGCAAGTACAGAAGACACTCTCCAACCGTCTCCAACCATATTTAGACATTCATAGAGTAGAGCAAACTAGCAACGTAAATTGTAAATAAACCGTTAAGTGTGACTAAGCATTTCAGCAAATCTCGTAGAGGAGCCAAAGGACAAGTATAGGAGGTTTAACACGGCCATACAGGAAGTTGATGTCCAATAGTCCAATATAATACTTGAAGTTCTTTGAGTCTGATATAAGAAAAGCCTAATTGTAACTTGTAAGACAATATATAGTTCAGTGGTTGGATTGGATTCATGAACTGAGTAGCCAACTAGCCATGCCCATGAGAGATCAGAAGGGGCCCTAGACTTAGATGGATTCATGATGCTGATGTAGAACTCATAAGATCATGCCCATACTTGAAGTTCTTGGATTGGATTGATGGATTCATGAAGCAGAGAAGATCAGAAACTCAGAAGAAGCAGAGCACGAGAGGCCAGAGGGAAGAGTACCTGGTGGCTGCTGCTAGGTGAATTCAGCTAGGCGTGGGGGTGACGGCGACACCGCCGAGGTGGACCTGGCTGGTGGCGGAGGTGACGGCGGCGCCGCCGAGGTGGACCCGGCTGGGGTCGACGGTGGCGAGGAGTACCCGGTTGGGGGCGACACCAGTGAGGGCTGGGATATGGCTGGTGGCGACGCGACGGCGACTGATGCTTATGCAGTGGCTAACGGGATCGATCCGGGTCACTGGGGCCGATGGCGATTGTGAGGATGGGGGTTCCGTTGGGGCCGCTGGCGACGGCGAGGGGCCGACTGCGAGGATCTGGTTGCGGGCAACTGTGAGGATCCGACTGAGGGCGCTGTTGTCTCCCTGAGCTGTGTCTCCGACTCTCTCTCCGTAACTCTGCGTTCTACTGCCTGTGAGTGTTGATACACGTATGACGCGCCAAAGCCCAATGTGCCAAGCGCCTTCTTCTCCCACGCCAAGCGCGCGCAATATCCAGCGCCCAGCTACATCTCCTACGCATTTCACAAGTCGAACGACATGTAAATCCCGGTCGACGACTAGTCAGTCCCAGTCGGTTCAGTCACCAGCCAGTCGCCTGAATATCGCAGTTAGTCGAGTCGGTGCAGCCAGTTGCGAGCCTCCAGCCGACTGGATGACTAGTCGTCGACTCAATAACAATGCTCTATATGCATGCATTGAATATAGTGCTTAAGGTTAATAATTAGGGGTAGTCTGCTATTTCACTATTTCCTTAGTCTATGTACCAAGAGGAAATACATCTTATAATTTTGGACGGAGGGAATATCTTTTTTCCTGTGTTCCGTAAGGTTATATTGGTTCATAGGTGTAATGATTTGCCTAATCTGACATTCAGTACTTATTTATTTTTCACGTGGCTGCTGTGACCCTTTGTATATGGTAATGCTTCTCAACCTAACTTGTGGAGCCTGTTAAATTCCATATTTATGTTAGCTTCTGCTGTTCATTGTTTATCTGCTGTTATATTGTTTCAAAGCAATCTTCAGTTCATTTTTACTTTCATCTAGTTGCAAACTGGTAATTGTATGTAGGTTAGTTGCTTATATCTTTCTTGGTGTTCAGGTCACTGAAGAGCAACTGGCAGCACTATTTATCAACTGCGGGCAGGTACATTTATTTATTTCCCCATTTGTTTTCTGAGGCCACTGCATAATCTTGATATTTTCGTTCTTAAGGTTGTGGACTGTCGTATGTGTGGGGACCCAAACTCAGTTCTTCGTTTTGCTTTCATAGAGTTTACTGATGAGGGTAAGTGGTTGAATGATAATTAAACATGGTTAGGTCAATTGTTCATTGGTTAAAAAAGTGCCATGATGCAGAGAGTGCAAGTGCTGCATTAAATCTGTCAGGAACTGTGCTTGGATATTATCCTGTTAGGGTGCTGCCATCAAAAACTGCCATTGCACCAGTCAATCCAACATTTCTGCCCAGGGTAAGCCAAATTTCAGGAATCCGCATATTGTCTTAAGTTTCATTGTTCAGTTTTACTTTAATGGATGTACATGTGATGCCTAAAAATTTGGTCTTTTTTTTTTGTGGTCTGCAGTCTGATGACGAACGCGAGATGTGTGCAAGGACTATTTACTGCACAAACATCGACAAGAAGGTTTGCTACCCTACCATTGTACTCTGCATCTATATTTCTTTACACTTAAGTTTCTGTTTTATTTGATGCACTTGGTACAGGTCTCCCAGGCAGATGTGAAATTGTTCTTTGAGTCAATATGTGGAGAGGTTGGTCATTCTTTTCCTTTCCCTATTATCCTATGCATGTTGCCACTGTAATTGAAATGCAATTCAAGCAACAACATGTTCATTCGCTAATTGCAATATCTCTGTTACAGGTCTACCGGCTGAGGTTGCTTGGTGACTACCATCATTCTACTCGCATTGCCTTTGTGGAGTTTGTGATGGTTAGCATGATGCCTTGTCTGTTTCATATCTGTGTAAAATTGTTGCAATATACACTCCTTTTCTTATGTATTTTTAGTGTTACTGGTGAGTGCGAATGCAGTATACTATTTTAATTTCTATAATGCTAAACTGTTCCATTTGGGAATTATATCATGGACATGCATAGCATGCAATATGTTTGCTTGAAGCAGGGTTTTTTGTACTGTTCACATAGCAGAAAATATGTACCATCAGTTTTGGTTTCTGGACAGGTAGAATTTTAGCCTTGATCAAATCAATTGAGCCAAAAATCGGCATGAAACCATCCCGATCTTTTACCTGAGTTTCAGCTCTGATCACACAGATTAATTAGCTAGAAAACAGTTGGAAACATGTCATGCTTTGAGTGAAAACTGTGGAACAATGAGTTAAGATGTGTTTGGTATCTAAAAGAAATGTGCTTGCTACTGTTCTCTTCTGTTCTACTCCATTAGTCTTTCCTGAACAATGGTCACTTGTTTATGAATGATACAATTTTGGTTGTTGGTACCTGTGAGTTATGATCTGATGTTCTGATGTCTAGCATTGCATGACCATCTATGTGGATCTTTTAAGATCATGTCTTGGAACCTGAACGGGTCCCAAGTACCATCGATAGAAAAGTTACAGTATCAATTAACAAGAACTTACTGTTGCTGTCTTCATGCTAAGCACATTAACATGATCTTACTGAGCACTATTTGCAGTTTGGGATATTTGTCAATTGTCACTACTATATGTGCTATATAATCGGTGCGTTTGTTACATTGTCTTGTTTTTTTGGGGCCTTTCGATGCTGGGTATCTTGGAAAGTCAAGCCCATAGATGCAAAATTTTACTGTAACAGTAATGCCTGTAAATGGTGTTTTTTTTTTGTAGTAATAGGTTGTTTCCCGGCTTTCTTAACTGAAGGTTCATTTATTTATTAATTTTCAGGCCGAAAGTGCTACTGCTGCTCTCAACTGCAGTGGTGTGATACTGGGTTCCTTGCCAATAAGGTAAAATCGTGGTCTTCAACATATTGCTAACATATGCACATAACCTTTTTAGTTATGGAAATGATGAGGTGCCTTACTGATATTTCAGGGTGAGCCCATCAAAGACTCCCGTGCGTCCCCGTGCACCTCGCCAACTAATGCAGTAGATGTTGTAGGTACAGGAGGTGCTGATGGCACTAGTTATATATATATAGAGAGAGACATATATGAAAGAGAAATTAAGATATGTCTTTTCCTTTAAGTTACTCGCTCGACCTTCTTGGAGGAGCTGATGGTACAGGAGGTGCTGGTTTACCTTTGCACATAGAGCTTCTTGGAAGCGGGTCTGACGCTTTTGTCCTTGATGCAACAAGGCGGAACTCCTGGACTTTTGTCTTGTGTTCAGTTGTTTGCTGTGTCTTGTTTGCCACTCAACTTGGAGAACTCATTACTTGAAAATGATGAACACTTACCATTATGCTACTATTTGCTCCAAGGTAATTTTCTTACTGATGCTTATCCTCTCGGTGATATCATCATATGGTATGATCCATTCATCGGTTTTGTCCAATACAAACGAATACGGAAAAAACTCAAAAAAAAACTCAAAAAAAAAGCTAAAAAGTTGATGTAATTTAGGAACAGTGAAAAATAAGCTTGAAGCCAGAAGCTAAAACTGAAATGAGCGAGGCCTTAGGCATTTTGTGGATATTATATATTATTCGCATTCAGTTTGTACATCAACAACTTAGGAATTTTGTTACAATGTGCCGTCGATTTGCTCATTATATGAATGGTAGATTATTAATAATTCCAGAGAAATTGCAAAGTTGATTGCCTGTACAAAAGGGTTTCAGCAGATTGGTAAAAATTGCATATGCATACATAGAGCTTGGTTTTTTGGCACCTATTCACCCCAGTTTGAGTTTGGTCAACAATAGTAACTGCACGTAAATCTTGTTACTTTTTTTTTTATAACCCCATTTTGGTAACTGACAAGCATTTCATTCTTGTTGAGTTGTAAATACGGCAATAACTAGAAAAGCAGGAGCATGTGAAGTTTCACTGTTGGATCTACCACATGGGACGCACATCATACGTGTCCGTTCATTCGTTGGTCATGGCTACCGTCAGATTCCACGGCTACTATCTGTTGCTGTGGTACATTCATTTAAGAGAAGTGCTATAGAATATTCAACTATTTTTCAAATGATTTGGGAACGTTAGATCTCTATCTAACGGATCTACTCATATAAACATTTCCTCTAAAAAAATCTCATATAAACACCCCTTAAAAAAAGATTTAGAGCGTTGGATCACCATCCAACATCCTAAAATCTAACTATTTTATCTTAAAAAATAGTCGGATGTTATATAGATACTCTCTTCATTTAATTCTTAGGCAAAAAAACCATGTGAGCAAGCGGCAGAAGCGCAGATATTTTTAGGGCAGCGCGGTGCAGGCGACAGAGTGGGAGCAACCTCCACGGCACGGCACTGCTCTGCTGCTGACACAGGTTGCGCCATCGATCCATCTGATCCGTCATCTCGATACATCTGTCTCACGCACCTGGCTGACGGCCTGACGATCTCTCGCCTTTGCCTGTGCAGCAGCGCGCCGCCGGCCTTGATTTGTAGGGGTTTGACCCTGCCATGGCGACGAAGCTGCTGCCACCGATACAT
The DNA here is from genome assembly GCA_036346245.1 of Bonia amplexicaulis. Taxonomy (NCBI): domain Eukaryota; kingdom Viridiplantae; phylum Streptophyta; class Magnoliopsida; order Poales; family Poaceae; genus Bonia; species Bonia amplexicaulis. The sequence continues at coordinate 13,509,575 of CM070764.1, forward strand.
TGCATGGTCCTGGCACAACTTAAACCGGGGAATGGGGATGCAGAAGGAGGAAACGGGGGCGAGAGATTCGATCGCGACAGTTGAGCGTCTCGTTTCTCTCTCTCTCTCTCTCTCGTGCAGTCGGCATCTACGGGAGCCTTTACAGCCTACAGGTGTAAAAGCTTATTCAGAGGAGAGGCAGATCACGCCACGCGCTCGCTATCCCCCACCACGGCACGTCGGCACGCCCCAGGAAATTACGGTTTTGCTATTACATAGTTGACTAAAATTTTCTTATTTTTCAGTTATTAAAACTACACTCTTAATCATCTAAAATTACAGTATACTAATTCTTTTTTTCTAAAGTTACACTTTTAACCAATAACACGTCTGCGTCACGTGCCGATCCTCCATGCTCGCCCCGCCTCGCCTCGCCAGGTACAGTGGTGCCCCTCAGCGCCGTGCAGTACTGCAGGTGCAGCACAGTGCCTTTCATCACTGCCTTCTCTCTCTCTAATTACCAGTAGGGTAGTAAGTAAATTCGATAATAATCTACTGTGGGGGGACTTAATAAAGGGTAGCTGTCTGCGTCTGCGTGCACGGCGTGGTGGTGTTCGGACGGAACGTGAGCACAGGCAGCGAAGCGCGCGGGCTCCTCCTGCACATGAACACGGTGATCGATTATCCAGTCTGTGCGATGTGACGCGGTTAGATGCCGCATCAGATCTCAGGTCGTTGGACGGAACAGAGCTCCAACCTATTTCTTTCTGCTGCTATTCTCTACGGTCGCAGGGAGAACTCTTTCGGAGGAACTCTACGGGCATTGCTTTGCCTCGTGTAGTATTCGGTGTTGATCTCCTACGAGGTTGATCCTCTCGTGGAATTATTAATTATCAGCTCATTTATACTTTAATATTATTAATTATTAAAGAATTAAACTGATGAGAGAAAATGAATAATTCATTTATACTTTAATATTTCTTCTTACGTGTAGACTCGCTCAAGCATAAGACGTGCAATAGAAAGTGGATAACATTTTTTTAATTGCATCAATCAGGTTTTAAACTCAAAGCCTTTTAGCTCTAATGCTATGTTAAATTATATGTATCAATTAGTTTATCTAAAAACTTAACTAAAAGTAATTTACTTATACTTTTACATGTAGGGTTCATATGTGTCTTCTCCTCACACCATCATTTACCCTGATTTATATATCCATCGTCCCGCTCGTTTCAGTTTCAGTTTCTGGTTTCTGGTTTATTTTTTGCTATTCATAAATTTCATCTTTTTTTAAACTTTTGGCTTTTTTGAGCTTTTTTGCCGGTTCTTTTTTCTGTATTCATTTGCGTTGTCTGTGATGAGCTAGCATATTTTTTCTATTTTAAATTTAATTACACTAAATAAGCCATCTTCAGCTACAGTAAAATTTTAACCATTACAGTATAATTTTAATTATAAGCCATAACTTTTCAACCCAACACTGTATTGCTCAGCTTGTAGCGTTGATGAGAACGTACCCGGATGCCATCACCAGCAGGTCTACACATACACAGCAATTTCCTGCGCCTGCCTGACAACCAGTACTAGTACTACCAGTCTGCTCTGCACGCGCATATGAGCTAGCTGAAGCAGAGCATCAACTTAAAATGTACAGCTCAAGGGTATACGTACACTAGCTACCTACGGCTTTACATATTCTAGATACGCGCTATATATATATTCCAACGCTATGTGTCGTACTCACATGATTGATCGAGCCTGTACATGTATGTCAAACTGTAACATTGTAAGAGGAATATATTCTCTCGTATGACCGGAATTTTGGACATTTATAACACTATTTATCCTAAAAAATATCAAATATAACTTTTTAAGCGAAAAAAAGTTCATTTTTGGTCTCTTATGCGACCGCAGAACTACGGAACGGCGACACGTGTTAGTCGTGCGGTCCGACCGTACGACTAGCACTGTAGTTTAATCGTGCGATCCGGGACCACACGATCACACTGTAGCATGTAGCCGTACGGTCCACGAGCGTACGAATTCGGGGAGAAGTGTGGTGCCTGAGCGCACAAATTTGTATTTAAGACCGCAGACTAAATATAGAGGGCAGGAAAAAAACAGGCGGCTTAACCGTGCGGTCCCTGACCGCACAATCACTGTAGCGCTTAGTTATATGGTGCTAAACCGCACAACTATCCCGGAGTTTCGCGATGTATAGAAGCCAAAAATAGAATTTTTTTAGTTTAGAGGGCTATATTTAGTATTTTTAGGGTAAATAGTGCTACAAATATTCAAAATTCACAAGAGAAGGGATCAACAGAAAACGAAAAGGAAAAAAAAAAAAGAAGATAAGCACCGTACTTTGCACTATAGATAGACTGGCCTGGGGCCCTCCCCTTCTGTTCCGCCACAGATTCGCAGCTAAGCTCTCAACTTAAGCAAAAGCCCCCAAATTGTGTAGTATATATTAATATGAATGCAACAACACAATATCTGCATGCATGTTGCCATCATCTCTCCCTCTCAGGCTGGCCGATAAGGTTGCTTGCACACAACAGGTTGCTCTGCACCCAAGGAATGTATCAAAGGCAAGCTTATTAGCTGCCGCCCAGTAAGCCTAGGGTCCCGTTCTTTTCAAATTATTGTTTCCTCGAAAAGATAGACGAGATAGCTTCTTCATCGTCTTTTCAATACGAGTTATCAAAATTATCTTTTTAAAATAGCTTCTGGCTTTTCAATATTTAATTTATTCATATAAATGCTTATACTAAAAGTAAAAACCATGGACAAGACAAGCAATTGAGCATGGCCCGTGTCTTCAGGAGCCAACCTTAACAGATAAGCCAACAGCAACAACAGCAGCATTAGCAAGTAGCAAGAGTCCAAAGGCTTGTGTGATCATATCGACATCTAGTGAGCGAGACTTGAGTGACTAGATATATATCATAGATTACTTGCCTTGTACTAGTTGCATTGTAGAGCATGCATGAACGCACATATGTATGGAACGTATATGTTTCTTGTCGTCTCCATCCATTCTTAGCCAATCTCTTACTTCATGTGCTTTTGGTTACTTAATTCCTTTCTTGCTTTCTTCTTCTACACCTGCCAGCATCTCTCTCTCTCTCCATGTCGATCTCTATATATACACACATGAAGATAATTAGCTAGCCAACAAGTGTATATACTGTGTGTTTATTCCACATATATATTGATCGATGGGGAGCTCTGTGTCCAAGAACGTGGCGAGCAGCAAGAGGCTGCGCGCGGTGCATCCATGGACGCCGCCGGCCGAGCTGCCGGTCGGCCAGCGGGTCACCGTGCGGATGCGCGCCAGCGAGTTCCGCGCGCTGGCGGCTCGCGGAGCGATCGCCGCCAGTGGCGGCGACATCGGCCGTGTCATCCTGGACGGCTGCATGGCCGGGCGGTGGACGTGGTCACCGGCGTCGTAGGGAGCCATGCAAATACATAACGTAGCCAAACTAAGCATACACAGACATGCATCATGTAGTTGACTTGTGCATATCTCATTCGTCAAAAATGTGTGTATATATCTGTATACAGGACGACACAGTTGAGTTGTGTCCCTGATCGATTTGTCGTTTGATGTAGTTGTTGAAGAGAAAATTAAAGCAGGAGAGAAGAAAAAAAAAGGGGAAAGACCGATCGATTGCACGGTGCATATATGCATGCTTTGACTTTCGATCCTCCGTCGACAGGGCGTGATTGAACTCGTGCACTACAACTGGATTCCACTAAGCCAGGCGGCCAATTCCTTCCTGAAGTTTACCAACTTTTTTGCCGTCGATCGGACACTGACGACAGCGATGTTATCCACTAACTAGCTCTCTCTCTCTCTCTCTCTCTCTCTCTCAAGCTAGTATGAGTATATAGCTAACCCCATGCATGCATATCTGTCTGCGAATCTTTGCTGTTCTTGCGTTGGCGACACTTGGCATGGCACCTGGGATGCATACATTTGTCAGAGGAATCTACCCCAGTTTACATCACGCCACACACGCGTACTGCAGCTCCAATCTCAGCTGGTTTCAGAGCTAGCTAATTCCTTTCTCTACACCCTAATCTAAGGTACGCAGTACATGCATGAACCGACAGATCATCCATCTTTATTTGGAACACAACACAGGTATCTATCTACCGATACATTAATGGTGTGTCTGCTTTTCGATCCATGGATAACTCTCGGGTCTCACCTGTGCGAACAAAGATATGTATATGAAGCTTTTGGCTCACGAATAGCAGAGCAACAGTACGTTTCTTTCTGTCGGATCGTTGTGCATCGCGGTCGATCGGACATGCGAGAGTGGCGATGGCCCATGCAGCTGGGTTGCTGCTAGCTCATCCCGCATACTTGTCATTCTGCCATGAACCCACCCGGTCGTTTCTACCAGCTTATATATACATCAAGCGGACAGCAGTGCAGCTGGGTCCTAGCTTCATATATTTGCCAAGCCTGATGATGCATGTGATGTATGAATCGTCCGTCGATGGATGGTGCGCATCGCCATCCGCTTTTCGCGATCGATCCAGCACGTACAGAACGTTCAAGATGACACAGATCGATGGATTATCCATTCACTGCTACAAAATAAGGGCTATACTAGACGGCTACATCACATACGATTCATAGGGAACCGTCTGTACTATAATTATCGCATACAATTTTATAAGCGTGACTGTATACCATCTGTGATATGCAACAATCACAGACGGTTCATACGAATAACCGTCTGTGATATTTTTACAGACGGTTATTCATATGAACCGTCCGTGATAATACAAAATATCACAGACAGTTTCTATTAATAACCATTTGTGATAATTCGCAGACGGTTATTGATACAAACCCTCTGTGATAATGGCAGACATCACAATGGTTTGTATCAATAACCGTCTGTGCTAGTTCACAGACGGTTATTAATACAAACTATCTGTGATAGTTTTATATCATAGATGGATTGTGGTTGGAATTGTCTGGGATACGCTGCGTTATTAAATAGCCAGCGTGGTATCGACAGATCTATCTTCATTGCGTTGCATTGAAGGAGACGGCCGACTTTGGGGACTTTGGAGAAAACATACCGTATGTAGATCTAGCTTATAGACCAATTAGTTCTCGGTGATTAGAGGTTAGTATTTGCTTCTAATAACCTATATGCCTTGTAATAGAGAGAGATGGTAGCTAGATTTTTAGATCTACCTAGCTAGGTTTAGAGAGAGATGGTAGTTAGGTTCAATTAAAAAATGGATCAGTACTTCTAGTTTACTTCAATATTTATGTGTGTAAGTAGATAGGCTGGTTAGCTATAGTAGCATTAATAATATAATTTGATACTAATTTATTATATATGTAGCATAGATGGATCGAAACTAGATGTACATTGAGAACCATGTGAGTGAACAATACATTAATGGTGTGTCTACTTTTAGAAGAGCGGAAGAGCTGGATATGTTGAAGAAGGGGATATAATATATGTACTGTCTATGCATTGATTGCGATAATCTGAAAATGTTTACCAATTCAGCATAGACCGAAGCTCACTTGATTTGAAGGGGTATCAAAAAGGGTATACATATTGGAGCAGTCACGGTAAAGAGAAGATTATACAGGAAGGTAGTTATAATATCGTCAAGTGAGATAATGATATGCCAGTTGTGGATTGTGCTTTCGATGAGGACAAGTCGCGGGATGACAATCTGGATCAGATGCTACGCTATACAGAAGAGAACTATAGTGAGAGAGAATTTGGTAAATTCGAGGGCTTGATGGAGGACTCGGAGAAACCTTTGTTCCCCAGCTACAAGCTGCAATACACAAGGTTATCATCTGTTCTTGAAGTGCTGAAATTGAAGGCAAGCAATGATTGGTCCGATAAGAGTTTCACGGCATTATTAAGTCTTGTAGCGAACATCCTTCCAAAAGGAAATGTGCTGCCGAGAACCACCTACCAAGCCAAAAGGTTCTTTGTCCATTGAAAATAGAAGTAGAAAGAATATATGTATGTCCGAATAATTGTATCCTCTACCGTAAAGAGTATGCAAGATTACATACATGCATGCACATATTAACAGCACATTGTTCACCTTGATCAAATTCATTTACGTGGAAGTCTTCACTTCTGTTGTACCTGTTCATCGAGACATCGATTCAATTGGGCGTGCCCTGGTGATAACGTGAGAAGGAAAGAAAAAGCTTGCTCTTCTAGCTTAGCTTAACACGGAGTTCTATTTTTACCTAAAGTCCTTCTGTAAACACTATAAATATACCCCTATAAATCATAAGGAAAATAAGAGCCTCATTGTAAATATCTCCTCATATATTGAATTCTGTATTCGTGAATCCATGATTTTTCCCTTAAGGATTTTTCATATTAAATTCGTGTCTTCTGTTCTTTTGATCTTCTACTTTTGTCATATATTTTATAACAAGTAGTATCAGAGGTCTAGGTTCAAGGTCAAATTTGTTGCCCCGAGAGGAGGACACTCTTGGTGTGGCCATTGCACGGATAAGGTGGCCCTACACAACACCGAGGTGTAACATTGAGGACTCATCTTGACTCCGTTCTAGACTCGACTCCATAGTGAGCATCAACTCATGCTCTAACTCGATGACTATTCCAACGTCAAGTTCACCAACATCATCGCCTGCGCCACCCGGTACCATGCCCTAGTGTCGTACTACTCCATCTCCATCAACGATCTTCTACCTCAATTGATCATCATCTTCTATTAAAAAATTGTGTCGTCAGCTCTGCATGTTTTCTGTTGGAGGTGGAGTTCATTGCAATTCAGGCTGTTGTGCCTATTATTGGCAGCATCTATGCGGGATTAGTCATTTGCGATTTCTTCGATAATCCATTGTCTACTATAGGTTACTACGGCAAGATCCATACGTTACTACGGCAAGATCCATACGTATATAGTCTAAGGTAGAGTTGCAAGTTTTTCAACACAATGAGTTAATTTGGACTACACTTAATCGAAGAGGTTTTGAAAAAAAAAGAAATCAATGTCAGTTGTGTGGGACAATTGATTCACCATTCGATGTCACCCTGATGGTAGCTATATAACACTCTCCAGAGTTTCTTACCCATTAGTAAAGGTTATGCTCCATATATAAGTTTGAGATGAAGGATCTAAAGTGAAAGAAAAACTTAATTATCTGCATAGATACTACAATATTTGATATTGTAGGTGCATTACATTCTAGTTGTCACAACTCAATATGAGGGGTCTATTATAGATATTGTTTTTGCTCTATTGATGACACATGAGTTACTTTAATCTAGATGGTCTTCTACAGGAGCAATTTTCGCCTATGTCATAGAATTCAGTTATTTTTACGGTTGGTAATTTGATGTACGTGATGGTCACACATGCAAATTGTTCTTCAATGGGCATTGTTTGTCGAGTTTTGTGTTTCAGGTGGAGCATGTAAAAAGTCAATGGGATGAGTTCTTTACTATAGTTATCCAGCCACAGGAGAAATATATAGAGAAAATTGATCCAATCTTACTCATTGATTAGTCTTATGAACTTTTAACACACAAGTATTGTTGATGTTGATTTATGATTTGAGGAGATTTAATTTGATTTGTTTTGGCTATAGGAGGGAATTCAGTTCAAGGTGGAGATTGTTGAGTTTCTTATCCGAATCTTATTCGGTTTGTTTTCATTTCCAACACGGAGTTCTACTCGTACCTGAAGTCCCTTTATAATCATTATAAATATATACCTGTAGACCATAGAGAAGATAAGAGCCTTATTGGAAGCATCTCCTCGTATAGCGAATTTTGTCTTTGTATGTCCGTGGTTTTTTCATAGGGTTTTTTTCATGTTAAATTTGTGTCTCTCGTTCTTTTAATCTCTATTTTTATCGTCCGTTTTATAATATGTAGTACTGTAGACATACGTCTCCAGCTTTGATGATCATCATGCAAGCCAGAGATAAAAGCTATCATATTATCAAGCATGCACGGCCAAGCCGTTGAGTTCATCCATGCATCATATATGCATACAAGGAAGGATTGCAAAGGAGGAAACATAGCTTTTCCATGTTGCAACAACCGGATGTGCAGTGCCTTAACTGATGATCAAACCCCTTGTTCCTTCCTTCATCTGAATTCAAGGATGCATATAACAAATTAACAGATGGATGGACAGATTTGTCAAACATGCAGTGTGGCCAGTGATGGCTGACTGTGATCGAGCTGCATTTTTTAATTAGCTGAGGAGGAAAGAAAGAAGCTAGGGATGCATGCATCATGCATGAGGCAACATGTCAACAACTACATTCCTGCCAAGTCAAATTGGGTGAGGCCGGGGAATCTTTCTAACTAGCTGCTTCATCTTGACAAATCTTTCATGCACACATGCATTTGGAATGTCAGATAGGCAATTGAATGAAAATCTCTATCTTCACATTTTTTCCTAGCTAGAGCTAGCTGTGGCCTCATCCATGGGGTTGGTGCAATGGGAGTTATGGCATGATGCATACCCTGCATCTTGTTGTTCTAGTAGTACTAGTACCGCAGCTAGCTACTTTCTTGTAATTAAGTTGTTTAGAACTAGCAATAAGTAGTAAACCTTGAGTAACATGTGCATTTTGACCATATTTGCAACAAAAACAGTGCTTGGGTGTTGGGACCCGAATATGTAAATCTAGACCTTCTGTGTTTTTTTGAACTAGTCCCAAAATCAGTAGCTAGTTCACACATTATTAACATTGATGAAATGATATCCATATAATGAAATAGCTAAGAATAAGCCAAATTTTATAAAATAGTAACAACTGATCTTATGGTCAAGGTTTTACAATTATTGCCACACAGGGCTCAATGACATAAAATAAAATTACAGCGGAAGAAACTCTTGTGATAGCCATCCGATATACCCATAGACAATCAAGTGGAGAGCGCACCCTAGTTCGCATAGCCCTCGAAGTACTCTTCATAGAACTCGGTGTTCCCTGGGTCTTCTTCGATGACGGATCAACAAATGGCATAAAGCCGTGAGTATATAAAGTACTCAGCAAGTCGTAGGGAAAAGTATGCCAATAGTATTCATGCTAGACTTAAACAAGAGTAGCTTTATGGCTATTTTGTAGAAAATAGTATTGACAATAAATACAATAAATAGATTGAAAAGCACAATTAAAAAGATTACATACATAAGTAAACAAGTATGTTGAAACAACTAGTGAACTACCTATTTACTTCCCAACCATTCCACTAACCACATCTTCTTTTAAGATAAAATCTATCTCCTATGTGAAATCATCAGGCATTGTCCATAACTAGGGACACATCTATTCGAATTGTTTTTAACAGTCTGCAGAGGTTGTACAATTTAACCCACAAGATATAATCAATTTATAATATCGGCCAAGATAGGCTTCCAAAGGCGTGCAACTCAAATGATTATCATAAGGCTTTTACAAAGCTCTATTTTGACCCAGTTCTGCTTGCTAAGGTTTCTCCTCCATCCATCCCCCTCTTGCGCCTAGTGTGATTGTCCAACCAAAAGTTCACACTTCAACCCAAACAAAACTAAATCAAAATATTACTAATTAATCAGCCAGGTCCATTCTATACTGGACATGTGGTTGTACGATAGGACCCATATCAATGGCGCACAAAATTAAATCCTTAGTGACTACTCAGGCGAAACAACCTCATCTAAAATGTGCTTCCCGCACCCCCTTTACTATATGATCATTCGTCTGAGTATTAAATCAATTTTTGTTTAACCAGGCTCAATGGCATCCCCTACCATGGCAGAACAAATTTTATTAACGATGGCTACCTGTCACAATTTCATATATGGTTAAGTCAAATTTTCATGATATACATAGTAAAGGAACCTATCGCACAACTAAAGCATGACTAAGCATAACTTTGATTCCCATGTTGGTATTAAAATATGACCAACTAAAATTACCCATCTATGGTGTTCAAGAATATGTTATTCGTAATTATTCAAGGTGGCATACTATCAAGTAGGTATTTAACTAGTCCCAGAAACATTTAATATAAAACTAGCAATGCATGTTAATTTAAAATAATATAATTTTATAAAATAGGTTCGACAGGGTCAAAGGTCTACGACTTTCCTTCGTTGAAGTTGTTGGAGTTTAACACTTCCTGTTGGTCCAAACTGGCGTCGATGACGTCGGATTCTACACGCGCGAAACAAGAAAAACAAAAAACAAATAAAATCACAAAAATTCAGAATATCTAGAAAGAAATTTATGATTTTAGATGAATTAAAAATTTGAACGGATCCAAACAAAGTTAATATGAAGAAATACAGGCTTCCGGAAGTGTTTGCCATGGCCGTAGTGGTTGGATCTACAGAGAGTGGTTTGTGGTCAAAATCGTAGAAGAAGATGTTCGGAACGGTTCGATCGATAAGAGAAGACATTCAAAGCAGTCTGATCGGTAAGAGAAGACGTTCGGAATAGACGAAAGCTATATAGTGGTTGGGGCAATCAGAGGTTATAACGTGGTCGGAGGGGCCGAAACCTATAACATGGTCAGAGTAGTTACAGTGGTCCAAACATGGTTGAATGCTATAGGTGGTCGAAAGATATATGTGGTCGGAAGATCCACAGTGGTCGGAAGATCCGCAGTGGTCGGATGCTCTGCAATGGTCGGAAGGCGAAAGTGGTCGGAAACAAGAGCGGTCGAAAGCTACAGTGATCAAAAGCGATTGCGGTCGTAAGCGAGTGTGGTCGTGAGCGAATGTGGTCGAAAGCGACAGCGGCCAAAAGTGATTGCTCTCGAAAAAAAGGACTGTAGTAGTCAGAAGATACAAAGAGCGAAATTGAGCACCTCAGCTCAGGCTGCAAAGAGTCGGAAATCGGCCAGGGACGAGGAAGAAGCGGTGGAGCAGCTTGGTCATCGACAGCAAAGGAGTTCCAGCAGCGGACTGGATCGGCGAAGGGGCAACAGACGATCGTGCGGCTCGGTAAAGACAAAGGCGGTGGTGGCAAAGCGCGAAGAGTCCCAGGCTCTCCTGAAATGCTCGCCGGAGCTCAACTTAAGGACGACGGAGGAGAAACTCGGTGCAAAAAGTCTCAGGCACTCGAAAACAAGAATTGAGGGACGGAAAAGTACGAGCAGGAGATGCTCGGAGAGGTATTTGTAGGGCTCAGGGAAGAGGAATGACCGATAGGCGGCTCACTAGATTTATGGTTGGTGAAGTGGTACTCGACCGCGGTTGATGACGAGGTTTAAAGCGGGGAAAACCGTCAAAGGAAGTGGGAAATGAAGATGGCTTTCAATGGCAACATTTGCTTCGGAAAGTAATGGCCGACTTTAAAGCTTGAGATAGGAACATCAATGATGGACAGCGAAGGAAGAAGAAAGGGAAAGAAGGTAATGATCGAGTCTCTGAAATTTGGATATTTTCTCCCAGTACTACAAACATTACAAATAAAATCCAATTAAAACCCAAAAATTTTAAATAATTAATTTAAAATTAAATTTTTAAAGAAAAATAAATTTTTAGGATATTACATCGGATTAGTTTCGTAACATATGACTTCTGGGACCACATGTCACCAACCTACTCACCCTAATTAACTCTATTATCTAACTACCGCTCTGACCGTTTGCTCGTCATTTTCTTCTCTATTTTGGAGTAATTTTCTTCTCTTGTCACTGCTTTCCTCTCTTGTGAAGCAATCAAGTTGTAATAGCTACTTAAAATTTGAAGTCTAAGAGTAGACCAACTGCACATGGTACACATTTCAACTTGTAATATAATTCTGAATAGATAGATCTAGGTAGAGGATTGGCTTCATGTCAGACATGACCAATTACATGATTATATCCTGCCTAGATTCTTCTTTCAGATCATTTATATGAACAATGATAGATTGTTTACACCATCAAAAAAACTATGAACAGCGAGCAGTTCACCTTTTCTTTTGCTCGATTCGTGTGTGTGACGCATATTATACTACTGTACTACTACTGAGAAAAGGCGTCACTAGAAAAGATAAGCTCAAGTGATGTTTCGATACGACACGGCGATGCCATTAATGCAAGCATGGCCTAGGAGAGCCCTTAAGTCAAGTGAATCTTTATTACAAGGATTGGACCCAACGATACTAGACAATAAGCTCCTAGCTCCTCTCTGCTGAGAGACAGCAGTAGTACCCCCGGCCCTATCAGCTGTCGTCATTTCTTTGACTATGTTGGTGTCATCTTAATGGCGTCTTTTCTTACGTTACTACTCCATATGTATCTCTGTCTTCTTCTCTTCAATAATCTTAGCTAACTTTGACATTGATCATGCATGTGCGTATGTCAATGCATGTATCTAACTACTCCATTGAACCTTTCAGTGACTCCCTGTGTACATATATTGATGTGATAATTTCATTTGAACTACTCATTATTTGAAGAAAATATACGTACTTTTTATCCCTAGCTATACTATTATCAATGATTGCTCGTATTAGTCACAAAAGAGTGACTTTTTTGACTTTTTAAAGTCAACAAGATGCTCATTTGACCACTAAATTCTCTTATTATATATTGAAAAAGGTTGTAAAAGTGCAATATTATGAAAGTATTTATATGACAAATTCACTCGTATCGTTTTCATACATCCAAACTATACATTCTAGGAATAAGTCCAATTTATCTCCTGAACTTTGGAGGTGGGGGTGCATCTAATTTACCCCTTTGAACTACAGAACCACCTAAATAGATCTCTAAACTATGCAAAACCATCTAAATAACCCCCTGAGGTGGTTTTGCCACTGTGGCGGTGGTTTTGCCATAGTGGCCGATGATGTGTCTAACAACAGCCATGCCATCCACCACAGTGGCAAAACACTATTGCATTACTACGATGTCAGCCATGTCATCCGTCAAGTGGCAAAACCGCCTCCAAAACCACTTCACAAGGTTATCTAGATGGTTTTGTATGATTCACGGTCTATTTAGACGGTTTTATAATTCAGATGGTAGATTAGACACATTTTCAAAGTTCAAAGGGTAAAATAGACTTATTTCTTTTAAATAATATATTTAGTCAGAATTACTTGGTTTTGGTTGCACACATTCTAATATGTCATTCTTTTGTGGCTGGATGGAGTACTTTATATAGTATACATGATTTTTCACGCATGCTGATTGCTGGGGGATAGTGAAATCGACCGATGCAATGCTCGATTGGTCGAATTCATGGGCGACAACAATGTGTCCCGTACTGCTTCATCTTGTCATGATCGACCATACATATCAAAAATTGCAATAAATACATATTACTAATACAAAAAAATATTAAACAACAAGTGTTCCCATCAATTTTACTCCACTACCACACATGGGGTCATCATAGACAGTTCAGAACCCTTATCAGAGATAGTTTCTGAATCGTCTGATTTATTGTGTCTGTGATAATAGATGGTTATCACAGATGGATCTCAAACCGTCTATGATTAATCGCAACATAGATTGTTTTCCAAAAGAACTGTCTATGATAATTAACAACATAGATGTTTTTATTATGAATCATCTGTGATATGTCAGATATCACAGACGAATTTAGAAAATAACTATCTATGTTGTTAATTATCATAGATGGCTAATACAAAAAACTGTTTGTGATGGTTCTTTGTATAGCTAAATTTTTTCCTATTTTTCCTCTAGCCACAGGAAATACTAGCTATGCCCTCTGATAACAAGCAAGCAGATCACAGATAATTACAGATCTTATAACACACGACAATCATTACATAAGTCTCACAAATGAATTACAACTGAATGAATTACAATTGAATCAAATATTTGAATATCTATTAATTGTTGTCGCTGTAGTTTCTCCCTTCGAGTCAATGACATCTGTCTCGAATGTCGGAGAGTTCGTTAAGATCGAATGTACTTGAGTTGATTGTCATGCTCGGTCATTAGAAGGAGTATAAACTGGACAACATAAAGCCATAACTCATAACTTGTTCTTGATTTGTATGGATGACGCCCTATATATTATGGTAACACTAACATAGTCTTTCACAACCCATAATTTAAATGAGCTAGAGATAAAGTTACATTCCATATCACACTTGACAGCTAAAACTATGCCAGTCGGAGTAGTAGTTATTTTAAAACACCCTTCCAATGAGATATTGTACCAATAATATCTGCCAACATGAGAAAAAAGAACCAATTATCTATAAATTCTTCTGGAAAGTAGTCAGACAGTTCATGTCGGTATTTTTCAATAACTACAAGAGAAACATTAAATCACTATATACTGGGGCTTCAAAGGGCATGAAGCAAATCACACACTCCAGTGTGTGATGTTCTATGAAGTAGGTCATGGCTAATGTCTTTTCCTTCTTATCATGCTGCATGTTGGGCTTGATTGCTATCTTAGGCGTATTCACCGCTTTCTTTGCCACTATCCATTGCTTTTTCAGACTCCTTTTCTTCATCTCTAGTCCTAAAAATCCGGTGGATAACCGTGAAGAAGGCGGCGAAGTACGCCTAAGATAGCAATCAAGCCCAACACATAGCATAATAAGGAGGAAGAGACAGCAGCCATGACTTACTTTATAAAACTTCGCACACTAGAGTGTATGATTTGCTTTATACCCTTTGAAGCCCCAATGTACAATGATTTAATGTTCCTCTTGTAGTTGCTGAGAAATACTAACATGAGTAACCCGACAACTTTCCAGAAGAATTTGTGGACAATTGGTTCTCTTTTTCTTATCTTGTCACATATTATTGCTACAAGATCTCATTGGAATGGCGTTATAAAACAACAACTACTCTAACTGACATAGTTTTAGCTGTCAAATATGATATGGGATATGACTTTGTCTCTAGCTCATTTACATTGTTAGGTGTGCAAGACTATGTTAGTGTTACCATGAAATATATGGGCATATCCATGTAAATCAAGAACAAGTTGTGAGTTGTGACATTATGTTGTATAGTTTAGTACCTCAGTGTCAAAAGAGAAGCCGTTCTCCAATCTCGAAAGACCTCTATGATGGTCATCAGACATATTCGGCGGAGACTACGTGGATGTCATCTCTGGTGTCGGTTACACTATATTTTCAACGAACATCATTTTTCTTAGAAACTATAACGCATACATGCATGTATGCACATACATTTGCATTAACTGAAACACGACACTAATACTACAATTTGAGCATAGCAAATTGAATCACACTAATATACTTCTATACTTAGAATTATTAATTAATCATGTAGAATTTCATAACTTCAAGGACATGCTTGACATAAAGAAAACCCTATCCATATTAATGTTTGGGCTAATACTATGATTCCAGTTTAGCAATAGTAATAACATTTATGTAGAATTTTATTTTTCAAGTTGTATCTCTATGCATGTCAAATATTCTATTTTACTTGCCTTTTATTAGCAAAAGAATCACAAATGAATCACCACATGGCAGTTTATTAAATTGGATCACCTATAAAAATGTAGTAGCACACTCATGCACATATCAACCATTCATACATGTCATGGCACTCACATAAGTATGTTAATGCACACCTTGAGTGACAGCGATGGCGAGCTGGGAGGAGGAGCCGTGCAATGGGGAGCCGAGGTGGACGCGACGACGACGGGGAGTTGGGAGGAGGAGCCACACGACGGGGAGCCGAGGAAGAGGCGACGACAATGGGGAGCCGAGAAGGTTGCGACTGTGACAGGGAGCCGGGAGGAAGAGCCACATGATGGGGAGCCGAGAAGGAGGTGACGACGTTGGGGAGTCGAAGAGGAGGTAGCGGCGCAGGAGCTGGAGAAGGGGGGAGATGAGAAGGCACGTGGTTTGTTGGAAAACCTAAGTGTGTGCGGGAGTATAGTGAATTAGGTTTTCATCCCTGTATATATAGAAGATTAATATCATAGATAGTTTGTAAAAATAACCATATGTGATATGTAGGATATCACAGACGGTTTTATTATGAACCATCTGTGATATCTGCAATTATCATAGATGATTTTTAATATGAACTATCTATGATAATTATGTATAATAGACGATTCTAGCCATCGCTATCATAGAGATTTTTAATATGAACCATCTATGATAATTATGTATAATAGACGGTTCTAGTCATCGCTAGTAACAAAGACGGTTATGCTTGTAAAAACATTTGTAATAATTATAGCACTGATAAATTTTAGGGAATCATTTATGATGAGATGTCTAATATAACTTTCTCTATAGTAATGCTTAACGATTCGTGCGCCCTGTTCTCTCTCCTCCTCTCTCCGGTGAGCCACGTCGCAGCCTTTGTTGGAGAGAGAGAGAGAGCTTATGAATCTCCGAGCAAAACCAAGGGCTTGGATTAGTGTGCATGGAGAGTGCTCGTAGAAAAACCATTCTACTAATACGCGAATCTTGTTGGGTTGGATTTCTTGCTCACAACGACCTGATTGGGTGCTATTATGTATGTCTTCAACGTTGCAAATTGACCAGCTGGGCATACACAGAAAAGGCGTGGATAAAATTAATAATTTAATATATAGTAGTTTTCATCAATTTTCCCTTCTATATATCCTAATGGTGCATATATGCTGATGCACATAATGCGATATCTTTACGCACGCACAAGTGACAAGTCGTTACTTCACTGAAGAATAAACCCGGACTTTTTTTTATATGGGAGTGACTATTACCAAGGCGATTGAAATTTTTTTATCTCTCAGTCACTTGAAATTGCACTCTCAATCAACTAAAATTACAGTTGTTTTTTTAGGGGGCTGCAATTTTAGTTGATTGAGAGTACAACTAAGTGTAACTTTAGTTGCACTCTGAATCACCTGAAGTTGCAATTGTTTTTCAGAGGGGGCTGCAATTTTAGTTCATTGAGAGTGCAACTTCAAGTGACTGAAAGATAAAAAAATTTCAGTCGCCTTGACAATAGCAAAACCGTTTTATATAAATTTAGCCCCAATCAACTGGTCTGCATCCATAATACTGTGAACAGTCGCATTTTAGAAAAAATATACCAGATATATAGCAATAGCATTGTTCATGCAGAATGAAATCATGAACGGAATGATTGGGTTGTTGCGACTTGCGATGATTGCAATCCCATCGCTCGTGTCCATTAACTTTATTGCTGCAGTTCCTTTTTCCTTTCATCTGTATGCTCCGTTCTCTTACTGGTGCACCACACTGTAAAGTGTGAATTGCTTGTCAAAAAGCTGATATGAATGTTCATTTGAATTTAGGTGGTGTTCGTATTGCTTTTTGTTGATGTTTTTTAGCTGAAAATAAATAATAACAGCTGCAATAAGTGACTTTTAGAAGGAAGAGACGAGTGGTGTAAAAAAAATAAATGAGAGATACGTGGGCGAGACAAGAGCAGGAGGAATGGGGTGTGTGATGTGACTGTGATCTCTGTCTTATCTTCGGAGCGAGAC
Source organism: Bonia amplexicaulis (assembly GCA_036346245.1). Lineage (NCBI taxonomy): Eukaryota > Viridiplantae > Streptophyta > Magnoliopsida > Poales > Poaceae > Bonia > Bonia amplexicaulis. The sequence continues at coordinate 13,527,008 of CM070764.1, forward strand.
AGAAAGCAGAGAAGCTACTTCAAGAAGCGAGCTGAGATGTTATATTTGCTTTTGATTTCTCCAAACAGAAGTTAAAAATATAAGCCAATATAAACATGTCGTAAACAGATAAGGACAAATAAAAAACAGTAGGCTAGTTTTTCTTTCAAGATACAAAGGTCAGAAGTACCACTGATGTACCAGGGATCAATGCTCTTATGATATTTCTGACTATCTCTTTCTTACTGGGACAAGAAAGTTGTTTGTCAATTTTTGACTTGTGCTAAACTCCAAAAATAAAGCTTCTAACTTCCATGTGGATCACAACTGAGCTTGGCTTATATAGCCATATAGGTATATATATTTACAAACTGACGATCAAGCTGAGAAATTGCACATTGATATATCTTAGTTTAAAAAATTAATTAATCTATTGAATTGCTTGCTTCTATTTGGTTCAAGATTATTATTAACTCGTAGAATAAAGTAGACTTGGTACCGGTGCTCGGATGCCTTGTCCATGCTTTCTGCAAGAGATTTGGCGCGTGCAAAACCTCTCAGCATTGTTGATCATCAGCATCCAGAGGTTGGTAGTTCAGGTTACAGTCGGGGTTGTGTTAATTTAACTAGATTGATAGGCGCGGCGTCACGCCGCGCCAGCCACCGTACGTACTAAAATAAAAGAGGCGATAATTTGCGAGGTGTTTTTTCAAAAAAAATTGGGGGCAAAAATGTATTTTCGAAAAAGGCGGAGGGCTTTTTCGAAAAAATCAAGAACCTATACGTAAAAAAGCAGGGACCTGTGCGCAATTTCCGAAAATACGGGGGGCCATCCTGCAAAACGGAGGGGCTGAAAAAAATTTCCAAAGACCTTTTCGCGAGAACCAAGAACCTGTACGTAATTTCAAAAAACTATAGGGGCTTTTTCGCAAAATTGGTCACCAGACCGTACGAAGATTCGTTCTCCACGCATCGCGTGGAGCGCCTGGGCGAGCTGACGTGGGCGAGCGCGAGGCGGGGCATCCCCCGAACGTAATACTGGTAAGATTTGAGTGAGAAGTTTTAACTTACATTAGCTAGCTAGCTAGCTAGCTAGCTAGGCCAAGCTAATTCTTAGGGGTAGTTGTTTAGGTGTAGTAAAGGTTCGTTTCGGAGGCTATGTAGCTTATTTTTTGTCGCATGCGCTAATTTTTATAGCGTGAATGTAATGTAGCGTGTGGCACGTACCTGTGTTACTATTATTATTTTTACTTTCTCTAGCAAGTTTGTTTGGTGAATGTACGACTAGAGATAAAAAGAGAGCAGGCTTGTCAAAAGTTGATATCATGTTCATTTGGAATGCTAATGAAGATGGAAGACAAATTGTTCAGAGATTGAGTAAGAAAAAAAGCAGTGCTCGACCTTCTCTACGATGATGATTCAATCAATCGTCCTTGATTGAACAATGGTTCAAGTTGTACTAATTCACCACGTGCAGATCCACTGGAAGTGAGATGTATGTAGGGCTGTTCTTTTCGGCTGCGGCTTTTGATTGAAAATTTTGAATTTTTGCTATTTATGGTATATATTACGGAGAGACAGATACTCACTTGCGATTTTGGCTGGTACAAATGTTGGGTTTTTAACGTGTAGATCGTTTAACTTGTAGACCCCGTCTTAAAAAAATACTCCGTTTGAAAGTTAGATACTGTAGCAAAAGTTAAAAGTCGCTGGCTTATGACGTAAAGAACAGGTCTATAGGCGAAATAAAACTAACATAATTATTGTAGGTGACTACAGATTCCCAAGAAAGTTGAATTTTCTTGAACGGGAAATTCAAAATGGGGGAAGCTCTACTAATGAATAGGAAGTGTACTATATTCCAGTGTGGTTCTCAAGATTTTCAATAAAAGATAGAGAAAGTTCGCACTGTAGCATCATACCAATGCCAAGAAATTGGAGCTAGACTGGAGCATAGTCCTGGATCACTAAGAACATGGAAAATTGTACCCCAAATTCCTGCGGGAATTAAATTGCTTGATGTGAAACTCCTACAAAAAAATTATGTGTTTCAAACATGCCCTCAATCTGTGGATGTAGAACTTGTGTTTACGGTTAGGCTATGTCAAGCTACCAAGCCTAATTGTGAGCTTGGTAATACTTATTAGCCTAATATACTTTTTTAAGAAAGAATAAAAGAAAATTGTAACAAGCCTATTTTTGAGAACAGGGTTGTCGCATCTTTTGCAACAGACCAGGAGTTCAATTGCGGACAGAAAGAGTATCATGCTTGCTCACGAACATTTAAAAGGGTTAACTTGATTAAAATAATACCTAATGGTCAATTTTAGCAACTCTATGGGCATTCAAGTCTAAAATTTTAACTTACATTCAGAAGAACCGAAGACAATCCCCACAGAAACGCTTCAATGCGGTCGTAACCCTAACACGTGAACTTGAAGCATTCATTCTTCTTTTGGCATCCGTTCTGATGAAAATAAGCAAAATTGAGAACACTAGGTACTCAGCAAGTCCTATAGTAGAACACTTTTATAGGGCTATAACTTATATGCAAGGTTTACTTAAACGATAGTATTATATTTTTTTAGCGTAAAGCTAATTTGTTAATATCGTATCATAACTAGTTTTCATATATATGACCTATCTATTTCTAACTGAAAACAAGATGCTCAATATCAATTGACTTTGTGGGGGTAACTCTCCTCACAATTACTTACCATGACCAAACCTTAGACCACAGTCCATGTCCTTTACCACACCACCACACCAGATCCATACCCTCGTAAATTAGAACCATTTTATGAAAACTACACATTGTGGTATTTTCACACTTTGCTCATGACCGAGGGCATGGCTATTTGAATAGATTAGAACACTTTGCAGAGATGTACAATTTTACCCATAAGATATGATTATCTCATAATATCGGCCATTACACGCTTCGGTCGGTGTGCGACCGAGTAATCATAATAAGGCCTTTATAATTCTTAGTTTTGATGCTTTCTCATACTATGGAGGTATAACTCTTAGCGCTAAGTTACCCCCGTTGTTAGAAAGTTAGTCTCTCCCTAATCGGTCAAGTGCGCACTCTATGTAAGGGTAGGGACCTTTCGGGTCCCTCCCGGGCAGTGAACCCTATAGGTTCACCCTCACCTCTTTTTAACTCGGCAATGACCTTGCGAGCCATCCCCAACCAGTTACACTGGCGCAAGAGTCCACACCAAAACCAAGCAAATTAATTGGTCAGGTCTATCCCATACAAGACTTGTGGTTGCATGGTTGGGTGTAGAAATGAGCGCACACGGATTCGGTCCTTAATTGACATAGGTGAGACAAACCAATAATCCAGACCTCGGGCAAAACTTGCTTGTCTCAAGCCAACAACTCGCCCGAGTCTCCACCATTTTATAAAAATTCCCTATTTCCAGGGGTAACCCATGTTACCACCACCATTAGCATGTTTCAAGTTTCAGTTGGCAATGTTTAAGTCACATTTACTATTACCTCTAAAGCATATCTAAGCACCATCATGATCTAGCATTATTACTGTTGTAAACATCCTATGGTGACAAAGAAAAGTATTCTCAAAGAAGGGATATAAAAGGGTATCAACTATATGGTGTAGTTAGGTAATCTACATATAACAATAACGACAAGTATGCATTTGTATTTGAAAGTAAAATATTGCAATTGAAAACTAGATTCAATATGATCAATATATGGACTTGCCTCCTTTTCTGATGTTTTCAGTCTTCTCTGTAGGCTTCAGGCCAGTCGTCAATTACTTCAATCGCTCCTATAGCCCTTCTGTTGACCAACTCGCTAGGTCCGAACACTAGCGCAAAAAATGAATGTAAATAAGTTCCTGCTTTGCAGGATACAACTGTTTAACATGGTAATTAAACTACAACAGTTTAATCATTAACATTTTATTTTCCACAATGACCACGTTTATGTTTTATGTAACAGCCCAGCTGTTTGTTTAAAATTTTTGGAGGAAAAAAATTAAAATATCAGATTAAATTAATTTGTTTTAAAATAAAATAAGAGTTTTGTTTGTGTGAAATTTGAATTTTATTTTGCCCTGATTTTCTAGGCTTTTCTGAAAATCTAAAAATAAAAAAAATAAAAATAAAAATCCCAACCCCTCCCTCCGGCCGACGCGTGGACGGCCTAGATCCGCCCATGTCGCCGCGCAACTGCGCGATCACCGCCGCCATTTCCGCCGCCTCCCTCGCGCGCCCGGTTTCTCTCCCCGCTCCCTCCCTTTTCTTCCTTCTTCCCCCGCAAGCCCCGCGCCCGAATTCCCCCCATTCCTACGCCGTGTCCGCCCTAACCTCGCCGTGATTTCCGCCGCCCCCGTGCCATCTCCGGTGAGGAATCCGCGCCACCTCCATCCCCCTTCGTCAATATAATAGGCCCCTCGAGCACCTCTCCCCATCGCACCACCTCCCTCCGCTCTCGCTCGCCTCTCTCGGGCTCCAGACCACCCCTGCACCGGCCCCTCTCTCTCCGAGCTTTGCCGCCAGCTCCGACAAGCTACCCTCGCCGCTTCGGCCGTACCCAAGCTCCACCGAGGACACCCTGAGCATCCCCGCATCCGTGCGAAGCTCCTCCGCCCCTCGGTCGAGTCCCCTCGTCGTCGGACCGCCGTCGCACCGGGAGACCCGAGCCACCGCCGCCCCTTCTCGTCGCCGGCCACCTCCGATCACCGACGAGCTTCGGGACAAGGTGAAACGAGTTCCCCTCACCCTCCTCTCTCTGTGGCGCCCCTCGCCGGCCGCCGCCGCGCCGCCGTTCGCCAGCGACCATCGGTCCCCAAACACAGCCATGGCCGGCGAGCCACGTCAGAGCGCCCAAGTGATGTGGCTGCCAAATGGCGCCACGTGGCACTCCCGGTGCGCCCTGTCAGGCCGCCAGTCCACGTGGCAGCCACGCCAGCGCCACCTGGATGCCACGCCAGCACATCCGTCCCAGTCACCGCCACGCCAGAGCCACCCCGCCCCCTTGCCACCTCGGCCTTGACCACAGTCCGTGGACTCGGTCCACATGGACTGGGCCCACCTGTCAGTCGGCCCACCCCAGGGCTGACGCCAGCGTGACGCAATAAATCCATTTTCCAAAAGAAAAACAATTCAGCCGAAAAGAAATTCCTCTGCTGACGTAACAATTCGATTTTTCTTTAGAAAAATAATTCCAAAAATCCAGTTTATTCATTTTCTCTGATTTTAATCTTCCGAGAGCCCGTTCTCCTTCATCCTAACTCCGTTTGAGCCCTTTCAAATTTCTAAATTCATCACAAATTCCAATCTATCCATTTTTGCCATCCTTTTAAATATTTGAAATTTATTCGGAATTTCCAAATTTAAATCTCAAATTTCAATACTCAGTTTATTTTCAAAACCTCAGTTCCATTCCAAATTTTCTGTGCACTTCCAAAAATCAAATTCAAACCTTGTAAATTCTTCATAAAATACATTCTATTTTTCTTAGTCCAAATATTCTCTAGTAATTTCTTTTTCAACCAATCTTCCAGATAATCGTTCTCCCTCGTATGAACCACGAATCTGTTGAAACTTTCTCCTAAATTCGTATAAAATTATAAACTTTCTTCCAGTATATATTTTATATTTTTGTGATTTTATTTGTATTTATTTATTCTTTTATATTTGTCGTTTCGCGCGTAGAATCCGATGTCGTCGAAGAATATTCTAAGCAGCAGCAACAAGATTCAAACAACATGCGAGAAGGCAAGTCTCCTTCAATCATCTTGAACCTATGTTTACCAAAATTGTTTTATTATTTTAAACTTTATGCATTTGCTGTGTCACATAAAATGATAATTTCTGTTGTAAGGATAATAGTTAAACCGATAATTGTTATGCCCTCATTTGATGTTGACAACCATGTACCTTTGTCACCATAGGTTTCTTTTGTCTCAGTATTGAGATTATTATGTAATTGTTAATTTAGAACGATAGTAATTGCTTAGACAAGCTAGTCGGTCAGTATAACCTTCGGGTGGAAAAATTGATATGAATGATTTCATCATTTTATGTAGTGGCAATAAGTATTGCTGTTGTTTTAAACTAAAATAAAATGGTGAAAGATGTTTTAGACTTGGGCGGATTTAGCATGAGAACTTGTAAAGTGTATGTTCCGCCCTAGTCAATTAAGGACCGACGCTTGTGTTTGTCCAAATTGAGCACTACCGTACAACCACAAGTCTATATGGGTACGACCTAGCCGATTAACTTATGATAGTCTAATTTTGGTGCCACCAGTGGAAAGTGGGTGCCAGGGATTTACTGGTTATTCACAGTGAGGGATAGGGATTTACTGTACTCATATGGCGTAAGAGGGGGCTTCTGTCTGGGTGGATTTAACCCTTCAGCGATGAAACCTCAGCGGGTGGTGACTAGCTGGACTAGAGTAAGGTAAAGGCTTTGTGATGAATTATCTGGGTCTCATGCCTAAGGAAGCATGTTGGCTATTAAGATAACTTATCTCTTGTGGGTAAAGTTGTACAACCTCTGTAGAGTGTAAAACTATTTGAATAGCCGTGCCCACGGTTAAGGACGGGCAAGGAATGCATTCACATGGTAGATCTTTGGTTTTGGTTTCAAAGTAAAAGATTTGAAAACTAGAGAGTGGATGGAACTCTCGGAATTGTGTCCTGGCGGATGGAGCCAGTGTGGGTGGATGGAACCCGTGGTATTGAACCTTGGCGGTTGGAGCCAGTTAACTAGTGTTGGTGGTTGAAACCTTCACTTGAAAATTCTTGATAGTTTCTGTTAAAGAAATTACTTTATTATATTAATGCCTTCGAAAATATTTAATGGTATTTAAAATGAAATATTGTTTTGTGCAAAAGAACCATATAACCCTTCCTTTGTTAAGCCTTGCATCTATTGTATTTTACCAAGACTTGCGGTGTACTTTATGTACTCACATGCTACACTTAAAACAAAATCTCAGAGGAATATGAAGCTCAAGAAGGAGACTACGACTACGCCGCGTATGGATTCGACGAAGGCTTTCCAGAGTAGTAGGTTGCGCTTCCCCAGTCAATTGCATATGGCGTATTGATGGGTCTCCGCTGGATTTATTTTTTGCTTCCGCTGTGTTTTGTATTTGTGTGAGGTCTTGAAACCTCATTTGTAATAAAGAGGCATTTTCGTCTATACTCTCTATTATTGTGATAAAGCGTTGTTGGTTATGTAATCATCACTGTTTGACTGTGTGCACTAGCTTTGATCTGGGACTAGTGCTGTAGTACACAGAGGGTCCGGATTTGGAAATCCAGGGTCCCAACATTTTACTTCCCTACTTAATTATTTCTCAGATCCACAACTGCTATCAATAATTACTACAAGAGAAAAGAATCTCATGCCACAGTCACAACCCCTACCATATCACAAGGGACGAACTCCATTCCACGACCACATTCACATTCCTCATACCACAAGTAGCTCACATGAGCCAATTCCACATTACAACTATGAAGTTGTATATTCCATATTACAACTATGAAGTTGTATTTGCCTACAAAATAACTTCACCACAATACATTGCATATGTATGCAAATGATTTTTCTACAATGCAATGCATATGAATGCGTATGCTCCACAACACCCTTACCCAACAAGGTAAGAGTGTGCATCATATTACGGCATTATACGATGTTGTACTGGTACGGTCGCGGTTAAGTGCGGCGATATCCACATATGCAAATGTCATGATATGATATGATAATCATAAATCATATGAATTCCAACCTCAAAGGAGCATCAGCATGCTCACAACATATCCACAACCACTTATCCACCACATATTTATTTTCATATTCCGCATTAGCACACTAAACAAATTTTCACATGATTACGAGCAATTTATCCAACATATCAATTGATCAATAATTGCTACCATCACAACCACAAGTATTCACTAAGAATACTACCACTTAGACCACAATATACTCGTAAAGTTTTCTACACCACAACTATATTGATTCATCAAGAACAATTCTGCATATCAACAATTAAACCATCAAGATCATAGACAATTGAGTTCTTAAAAATTACTACCATCTGGACCTCATTAAGGAAGCATGTAACAATGACAGAGCACCTCAATTTTAAAGAATTTGATCTACAGGCAGACAACAGGAAATCTCTAATCAGGTAATCCATCTGCTAATCCCCTTCTAATCCCGTGCCATGAACCCTAATTACTCTAAAAATAGAAAGGTTTAGGATTGGAAAAAATTACCTAGAGGATCCCTTGGGATCACCCATCTTCTTTCCTCCTCTTCTTCTCCTCCTTCTCTTCTTCTTCCTTCTCTTCCCTTTCTTCTTCTTCCTTCTCTTCCTCCTTTGCTCCAATGGACAGCAGTTGTGTGGGGGATGATGGAGGCGCCTGGGAGGAGAGGGTGCGCTGTGGGGTGAGAAAGGGGTGGCGGTGGGGAATAAAGGGAGGTGCTAGGGTTTTGGGAGGGGGGGTGCGGCCACCCCTTGGGCTTTCGGCCCAAGGCGGTCGGCCCGCTCTCCAGGCAGCCCACTCAGAGTTATTTATTTATTTATTTGTTATATTCATTTTACGCTATTCCACAACTTTTATTTTTCCCTTCCCGATTCATCAAAAATCGGCGACCATGACACTTAAAGTCGACCAAACGACGCTCGGTATTACAGTTTAACATGAATTTCTTAGAGGGGGATTTCTGAAAAATCCTAGCAACCTGGGCCTGGGCCTTGCCCAAGTGGTGGCCTGCCAAAAAGGAGGGGAGGCGCCCCTCCCCCGAACCCTAGCTGCCTCCCCTACCCCCTCCTCTTTCTCCTTGTGAACGCCGCCTCCCCTTCCCCCTATGCGCCTCCACCTTGTCTAGCAGCCCCTCATCCTCCATTGAAGCCCCCTGCTGCTGGTGAAGAAGATCCTCCATTGAAGGGGGAACGGAGGAAGGAGATCGGTCGTCGAGAGGTATTTTTGACCCGAAAGAAGAAGAGGAAGGGGAAAAGGGAAAAGGAAGGGAGAGAGAGATCACGTGATGTTCATCGTGTTCTTCAGCGGTTCGTCAAGAGTAACCTATGTTTCCCCCGGTTAGATGCATATTTAATTGTTGTAGCAATGTCAGTATTTTGGTCTGCTCAGGATAGCTTGCGTTAGATGGTCGTTTTGGGGTAGTTTCGTGTGGATTCAGTTCTGGACGTCTCCTAGAGTAGTGTAGAGGACATCGCCATATATTCGTGAAGTACTAGAACATGTCAGTTGGATCTCTGTAGCAGAAATTGTGATTTTATTAGTGGAACTATTCTGTAGATTGTGGGTTTTCTGTCAGGTTTTGGTAAAGTGGGTTGGGCGATTAGAAAAAGGGAGAATCAGCTTTTCAGAACTCGTGATTTGGACACTCGTGCTGAAAGTTATGGTATTTTTAGTAGTCTGTCCAGAGAACTCGACGTGAAATTGATGTTTTAGAAACCTGGCTTGTGCGGGTATAATTTGGCCGATTCAGGGAGATTCACCATCTAGGTTTAGTTGGAGAATTTAATTATCTTTCCAGAAAGTCTAAGAATATCTTATTGGACTCTCGTACCAGTAGATATGGATTTTTGAAGTTGACTGTCCTTAGAGGGGCAGATCTACCTGTAGGATTTGGGGGTTGGAACCAAGTTAAACGTTTTTACGAATTCGTGATTGTTTTTATTTAGTCTAAGGTTCACTATTGTTATCTTAGCTTGCATTATAATTATTACTCAGGTGGTGGACTGGTCCCGGGGGCAGCACCTTCTGCACGTCCCTCGTTCTCTCGCGGTTAAGGCAAGTATAATGATGGTTTTAATAGATATTGTGGAATGTCAATGTTTGTTATATACTTTGAGCAACTGTGTGTTCATGATTGTGATGATGACGTAAATGGTATGATCTACGTGTTTTTATGGTTGTCTGAAAGTTATGAGTGCATGATGGTGAACAGTGTAGTATGAATAAGTCATTCACGTGCAAGGTGGTTGTGGTTGCAAATTTCTATTAAACTGTGATATTCATGCATATGCATCATGTTGGTTTATTGAAGTCTTGGTCATAAAATGACCGAGCAGCTGCTAAAGGTCCTCATGCTTAAGGAGCATGGGCTTAGCTCCCCATACTTGTGGAGTATGGGCAATTGGTCCCTATACCAGATGGTACAGGCATGGGTGCGCATCGACGGATGCGCACTTTGCATTACCAGTAAAATGCAAAAAAGAAAGAGAAAAGATAAAGATCTTGTTGAGCATATTGCATAGCATGCGTTTATAAGTAACTGTTGGATGTTCTTATAAAATGGTGTACATGTATGCTATTGATACCATTTATTATATTTGCTGAGTCGTTGGACTCACCCATATTGTTTGTTGTGTTTTAGGTACCGTTATGAGATCGGCATGAATGGGGAAAGGAATGATTAGTCTTGTTGCACTTTGCACGATCTACCCATAGTGGAAAGAAAGGAAGAAATTAATTAGTAGATGAATGAATTACTTTAAGTACCTTTATGATTATTGCTTGCTGGAATTAAACTGTAATAAATGAATAGAATTTCTATGATGCTCCGATCCTATTCTATATCTAGATGCTAGTTTCTATGGATGTCCTAGTAAACATATAATCAATTTTGATTAGTCTTGATCACATGACATGTTGGTTTATCCATTTTTATTAAAATTGTTTGTTGAAACCTCTGACATAGACAACTATACAAAGAAGGTTCTGCCAAAATTTTGTGAGTTGTATTTAGTTTATCTTTGTTACATTACTTAGTTTGGTAGCATTCTAGGTCATTGTTTGGTTAGGGTGTTACACACACACATATATATAATATAATATAAATTGATAATCATGAAATATTTATTGGCAGGTTGACAAGCCTGGTCACTCAGCCATCTGGCCTTTTCGATACTCCTCTACCATGCCTAGTTGCCCCGGTCTTCGGAACATTAGTCCCATTTAGCAACATCGATAACGATGATGTCATCTCTTTTAAAGAAAAAAATTAATTATAGTAAGTTGTGAACATAAACATTGGCACATGGTTGATCTTACAAGAAATTAGAATATTCGGCGACGTATATTATTGCTACATATCTCTTTGCAATACTAACATTCCAAATCATACAGTCCAGTGTCTTAGCTATGATAGGACATGCATTTCTTAACAACTACAAGATGAACATTAAAGTACAGTACACTTGAGCTTCAAAAGAATTAATTTGCTTCCTGCCATTTGAAGCATATGTGTATAGTGTTGTAATGTTCATCTTGTACAACTACTACTCCAACTCCCAGTATTTTATGCCCTTTTTTACTTGAACCAGCAGCCCACCCACAGAAGTAAGGAGAGGAGAGTCGGTAGGAGAGGCAACGGGGAGGCGAGAACTCATGAACACACATTAACAGATATGGACGGATCTATAACACACACCTTCGGGAGGAGAGGCGCTAGCTAGGGAGGAGTGGCGGCGTCGGGGCCACCATGCCAGGTGAGGAAGGACAGGACGGAGACATCAGGTTCTCCAGCAGTGGCGGTGGTTGTAGGGGACGAGGAGACGGACGGGTGCACGAGTGAGGAATTCCATTATTTATAGAAAAATCTACCAGAGGCTGTATTTATGGAAAAACCATCACAGATGATTCTATTTAATTATTGGCTGTGATATTAATATCACAAGTGGTTCCATTACGTAACCGTCTGTGATGTGTAGCATATCACAAACGGTTCTATTATGGAACTGTCTGTGATGTTGTACATTATCAGAAATGGTTCTATAATTAAACTGTCTGTGATATTGATCATTATCACAGACTGTTATACTATGGAACTGTCTATAATGTTAACATTATCATAGACAGCTATATTATGAAACCGTCTGTGATACATATATCACAGACGGTTTGTGCCAGCAAACCACCAGTGATAGTTTCTTCTGTACATAGCATATCAGATTTTTCGGCTAGCCTTAGGAAATGCTAGCCGTACCCTCTGAGAACAAGCAAGTAGATACAATCGTAGATGCCATTATTTCTAAATCACTAAATTAATTACAATGAAATAATTCCTTAATTATATTCTGAGCTTACTAATTACATTGGAATAATTTCCAAATATGTGTTCGCCATGTGGGAACATTCCACTTGGCTATTTTTCTTTTAAATAAAGCCCTTTATAATGATCGACACCCTTATAACTTGCTTCAACCCTTGGTTCTTCCTCAAGCCTGATGTCGTCTCCGAATGGAGGCAACTCGTCAAATTGATTATACTCTTCCTTATCCATAACATTCTCAACTTTGACATCCTTCTTTTTCCATGAAGAACTACATGACACTTCTTATTTGCAGGGTCGGTTACATAAAGAAATAACAATCGATCTCGGCCAGAGAGCAGCGTCATTGACTATTATGCAACTAAAGAGGTCATTGAATTATGTATCAATTACATGGCTTAGGTCGAACCGGTAGGTATGCCTCTATCTCGTCATGAGAGAAGGCTAAGGATATCGGGACCATCGGAAGGAAAGCAATAACTCCTGATCTAGATACGTACACTCAAGACCATTTCACGGTGTTGCAACACATGAATGAAGTGCCCCGTATATTGAAGAGCACAAGGACATGAAACGCCAAGAGAATCTAGGCTGGTCAGAGGTTGGATCATGAGACAACACTACCATTGGTTCAACGAATGGTTAAGGGTGTGATTCACTGGGAGGTTGCCAAGTGAAACGCTGCAATGGTTGGCAAAAGGGCCCAAATTTATAATTATGGCATGGTAAGGATACGACATTAATGGGTACATATTTTATACGACAGATGAGGATAGAAAGAGCACAGTACAGAACTCAGTTGTCCGCATCGATGCATTTCATGAGCAGTTCAGTATCGCTGCCCCCAAGATCGTACTATGGGCTTGTAAAGGAGATTTGGGATGACTATGTAATTTTTAAGATCCCTCTCTTTCGGTGCTGTTGGGTCCAACTCTAGCAGCGTGTAAATGTCGACAAGTACGACATTACTGCTGTAGACCTTAAACATGTAGGATACAAAGATGAACCATTCATACTTGTGAGGTAAGTTATTTAAGTTTTTTATGTAAACGACTCAGTAAATAAGAAGCGTCACATAGTTCTTCATAGAAAAAGAAGGATTGTCAAAGTTGAGAATGTCGTGGATAAGGAAGAGTACAATCAATTTGAGGAGTTGCCTCTATTTAGAGACGGTAGCTGGATCGAGGAAGAACCAAGGAATGAAGCAAGCTATATGCGTGTCAATCATTGTGCAGGGCTTTATTTAAAAGGAAAATAGCCAAGTAGAATGACCCCACAAGGCGAACACATATTTGAAAATTATTCTAACGTAATTAATAAACTTGGCATGTAATTGAGGAATTATTCCATTGTAATTGATTCAGTGACGTAGAAATAATTGCATCTGTGATTGTATCTGCTTGCTTGTTTTCAGAGTACATGGATAGCATTTCCTGAGTCTAGTCGAGAAACCTGATATGTTGTGTACAGAAGGAAGTATCACAAGCCATTTAGTGGCACAAACCGTCTCCTTTTTTGATTCGGTCTTCTCTATAGGCTTTAGGCCTGTCCTCAATTACTGCAATCGCTCCTGTAGTCCTTCTGTTGACCAACTTGCTAGGTCCAAACACAAGTGCAGAAAATGAATGCAAAGAAGTTACTGCTTTGCAGAATTTAAGCTAGGAATAAAATATAATAGAATAACAAGAAAAGACATAAAGAAAATAGGTTTGGGTAGATAGGGTTCAACGGTTCAAGCGATGCTTGGTTTGGTGGTACAGATTTGGAAATGGGCTAGATGAGTTCGAGATGATCGAAAAAGGTATAAATATGTTGGATGGATTTAGTGATGAATAGTAACAAGCTAATAAATAGTGTTGGATTGGGTTGGAACAGGTGGGTTTGGGTTTAACCAGAATCTAGGTTAGTGAAACAGAGCTGGAAATGGGCTCGGGAGGATCAAAATGGGTATAAACATGCTGTTGGGTTTTCTGGTGAACTGTAACAGGTCAAACACTACTCACTGTGGGTCGGGTTATGAACAGTAATGGGTCCAACAGTAACCAGATTGGGTTTAAAGGGAAGTTGATCGGGTCATTGGTAACCAAATCAGGTTTAAAGGAAAGTCGATCGGGTCATCAATGAACAGTACTTCACAGGATGCAACAATGTGTTGGGCTAAAGTTAGCTACTATTAGGGCTCGGTCCGAGCTAGATGTAGCTAGTGGGCCGATTCGGCCTGGTTTCCTCCTAGGTTCACGGCCTGCTGAGGCCCATCTTCCTCGCGTGCATGGCCCAGGTGCACACACGTGGCCCTACCGGTGACCTCCCTTCCCTGCGCGCGCTTGGCCCAAAAACATAGTGTGTCGTCTTCTACCTTAGGTTGCTACAGGACGTTGGGTAGATCAAAGTTGGTGGCATGGGAAAAGAACATTGGCGAAGCTTGCTGAAGACAAATGATGGGGTTCTCCTCAATGTGGGGTTTCCATTTTTGGCTTTTAGGGAGTTCGATGGCCAGTGGTTTTGGCCGGTGGGGAGATGAACTTTCTCAGTTTCTACTATGGTACAAGGGTTCTCCGTTTGCTTTCCGGTGAGGACAAAGTAGTTGTGGGAGCGCGCACATTGGCCACGATGCGAGCAAAGTTGTGGCAGCCATGGAGGTCAGTGTGCGGCACACAACACGAGACGGCGAGGGCAGAGGGGAGTAAAGGCGTGGGGTTGAGCTAGCAGAGTCGAAGTATGGAAGGTGTGAACGCCGAAGTGGTTCAGCAAGGAACGACACATGAGGAAAGCCAGGTCAGCTCGGTGGCACAGGAGAGAAGCAGGAAGGAAGAAAGGTGTCGGTCAATGAAGAAAACGGATGGCCAAGAAATGAAAGTGGGTTTTGGTTGAGAGTTACCGAATTAGGTAAGAACTCAAATTCAAAAGAAACTGAAAGAAAAGATAATTCATTTGAATCATTGAGGTGTTTCAAAAATGTGGACCCATATTAGAAAAATTGTCAACCCAAATGCATCAAGAAAATAAATTAAGCACAAGGAAATATTAATATGTTACATGAGGACATGCATGCATGTTATAATTGAGGTGGTAGTGAACATTATACGAATTTTTTGTATGAATAATCTATTTTTTATTCAAAATTATATAAATATACATGTGGCTACATTTTTTACACAAATAGACTCCAGTCGCCCAACGGGGTAGCGACATGCGGCCAATATGGTAACAATTGGGCAAATAAATGTTGTCGCTGGAGTGTTGGGCGACTAGAGCTTCAATCACCCAATGCTCGGGCGGCAGGGGGTTAAGAAGGACCACGCGCTCGGCCGCCGCCGCCCCCACCTATTTCCGCGAACAACTGAGTGGCCGAGAGAAGAAAAGAGAGGAGAAGAGGAGAGGAATGAAGGGGAGAAGAGAAGAGGAGAGGAAGGAGGGGGAGAAGAGGAGGGGGAGAAGAGGAGAGGAGGAGGAGGAGAGGAGAGAAGAGGAAAAATCAGATTCAGGTAATTTTTATTTGGTATATTGTATTTGCAGTATGTTTTTTGTTTAATGTTAGTGTTAGTAAAAATTGTAGATGTAGAAAATTTAGTATAGGAAATTTAGTTAACATAGTTATAGGAAATTAGCAGGCGTAGATAGAAATAGTTAAAAAATGTAGATGTACAAAATTTAGTATAGGAAATTTTTAGTATAGAAAATTTAGTTAACGTAGTTATAGGAAATTAGCAGGAGTAGAAATGGAGAGAGAAGGAAGAAGCAATAATACGTGTAGATGTAGATAGAAATTGTTAAAAATTGTAGATGTAGAAATTTAGTATATGAAATTTTTAGTATCGAAAATTTAGTTAACATAGTTATAGGAAATTAGCGGGCGTAGAAATGGAGAGGGGAGGAAGAAGCAATAGTACGTGTAGATATAGATAGAAATAGTTAAATATTTGGTATACAAAATTTATTAAAAATATAGTTTTAGAAAATTAACAGCCGTAGAAGCGTGTAGTTGTGTATAATTTAGGGAACATAGTTTTAGAAAATTAGCATCTGTAGGAAATTTACATGCATACAAAATTGTAGTATTAAAATCAGTAAATATTTATGTTAGAATTTAATTAATTCGTATGTAGAAACGTTGGAAAAATGTTGGAAAAACAGATAGGAAGTTCATAGTACAAGGTTATTGTAGTGGGTTATGACATGCAAACGATCGATGAAATGTGAATTGCAGTATGTCAGTACTTTGGTATTATGCGATGCGACTTGATATATCGCAAAATTGAAACATATATGCAGGCCGACACTTACAAGTTCTATTTACTGTAAGCGCCAGAAGCTCGTGTACGATATCTTCGTAGAGGACTACGCGCCCCAGCGAGTGATGTGGCAGTTTGGTCTACGTCAGGTACTTCCTGTACCAGTCGGACCACCGCTCCCGCAGAGCATGCATGCGTGAGTGACCGCTTCTCATAAATATGTACGTACTTACTACTCTATTTGCAAGCACTAACAAAATGGTCCTATAAGCAGGCACTCTAAAAAGGGAGTTAAACGCGGCATGGACTGAACGACAAAGATGCAAGGGTGGACTGCGCAGTGCGAGGGTGCGCTCGATGACCGCGGGGCGGAGGACCGCCCCTACGACAGCAGGGACTACATGGAGTACCTGCACTGGTACAAGGGGCGGACACGTATGAGGCTCGTACATGTCATTGACCCGCCCACCGCACACGTCGGCGCTCCGACAGACGTGTACCCCGCATACCTCACGATATGTTACACGTAATTTTTAAAGATTCCCTAATGGCAATGTCGCGTCGATGATTGACCATTCCATATCTTTTCCTTCAGACTGACGTCGGTACTTCGATCTGGAGCGAGTCCGTCACTATGTTGGATACGCTCGCCACAGGTGTGGAGGTGACCCACGAGGACAACATGAGCGCTTGGCATCGGATGGAGGCCTCGGGTAGACGTATCGTAGCCCTGCTATCCAACACAAGGCTACCAGCAGTCTCCACAGCCACGCCCAGCGCACAGACGTTTCGTCCGCTGGTGCCGCCCCGACTGGCGTGGCACTACTCTGGTGGTTCTACGTGGGCACATCCTACACCACCTCACCCGAATGAGGCTGGGGGCTCTGCCTGGGGACGGCCTCATACACCATCAGGGTAGCTATTCACGCGTCCTCCGCACATCCCCGGCTTTCCCACGCAGGGGGTGTACTCCGCGCCGTACGTCCCTCCTCGAGACATGATGGTACCAACTGAGGGTAAGCATTGTCGAGTCTTGCTTTTATCCCAATGCTTTATGTAGCAAACTAATGATATTACTGTTGTAGGTCTTTTCTACCCCGAGCAAGGATATGGCGTCTCCCTAGGCCCGGACGATCCGGACCAGTACTTTTCGGACTGGCCCGGGCCGGCGTCTGGCTCTGCACCTCAAGGCAGACCACCAAAGGTTCTCTCTAGAAGTACCCTCACTGGTGCACCAGAGGGTATACAGGCAGTGGGACAGCCCACTCCACCAGCTCAGCACTGGGTGCGACGGTCTCCTGAGTGTCTTACTTTGTTTAGGCGTCGTCACCCGTTGCAGTGGAGGACGGCCAAACGGGGCCGTATGGGAGGACGCGGACGTGGAGATGGAGGGACCAGGGTGGCAATGGAGGGGGCCAGGGTGGCGACAGAGGGGGTGCTGGGATGCTGTTGGGGAACGGTAGTCCTCACTGTATACTATTTGTTTATGTACTATTTATGTTTGTTATTTAAGTAGTTAACTTTTACTTGTATTGTGCCAAACTTACTTTCACTTCTTCCCTTCTCGACGCGCCATCATGCTATATGTTATGCATGTAATCAAAAAGTATGCGGCATATTACTCCCAACTGTATTATGAAGTCTGTTTAAATTTAGACAAGCTTATTATCTCGTCTTTTCGCATTCAGTGATTCACATAACAAGTCATCTAACAATATTTTATTCGTACACGAATTTCCAGTAACATCACAATATCATTTACCATCGTATGTACCGATCGTTCTAAGGTAAATCGTTCTTAAAAAAATTCCCAAATTTTGTTATGCACCTACAACATACAATGAACATAAACTTTTATTAAAAATCCACCAGATTATTTTTTAGTTATAAACTATAAAATTGAAAAAACGTACAAAATTCACAGGGGACAGAGCTCCAGTCGCCCTCTGGATGGGCGACAGGACTCCAATTGCCCAACGGAAGGCGATCGTTCCAGCCGCTCGAGGGTCGGCGACCGGAGCTCGTCGCTCGACCATTGACGATCGGCTCTAGTCGCCCTCCCGTTGGGCGACTGGAGCCTATTTATGTAAAAAAATGCTGCCGCGGGTATATTTCTGTAATTTCGAATAAAAAATTCAACATTATACTGCCCCTTTCCGATAGAGAATGGAGGGGCTACTACCCTAGCTACCACTATAAATTTGTGGCTGTAAGCATAGGCATGAACCATGACCATCCATCGATCCATCTATCTGTCCATGTGTGAGAATGAGAGATCAATGGCCACTAATCGTGACGGCGACGGCCACAAAGCAAAGGAAATTATCACATTACACGACCCGATTAGTTGGGGGGAGACATTGATTAACCACCTCAACGAACACCGTTTTGACGGATCGAAAAAGAAACGCAGCGCACATGATTTCTTCATTATGATTTTTTTTCGTTCCATCGATCGACCTCTTTTAATTAATTTTAGCTTCTTCTTTTTCCCGACCGCTGATCAAATCCTCCGTCCTAATCCATCCATCCATCAAGAATTGATGGCTACAAGCTACATATGTAGTTGCTATATAATATTGGCATGTTTGGCGTGGCTGCGGCTTATGACTTTTAACTAAAATTTTCTGTTTACAACAGAGATTACGGAGAGAGATACTTGCTTGCGATTTTGGTTAATATAGATGTCAGGTATTTAATATGTACTACAATAAACTTATAGACCCCGTCTTAAAAAATATCTTGTTTAAAAGTTAAGTACTATAATAAAAGCCAAAAATAACTAGCTGGTCGAAAAGAATAGGCGCTATATCTTCGCTAACACGCCTGGAAGCTAACTATACGACCTGAGTACGTACGTACGTACAATTGTTGGCAGTATGCACTTAATTGATTGATTGAGAGTTTGATTTGTACGTGTACGAAACTAGGGCAATTGGTCCATCGAAAATTAAGGGGCTGTTTGGGTTGGGACTCTTCTTCCCCTCTTATATTATCTTGCTCAATATGTTTATGTGCTCAAAATTAACCAGGGTGTGAATCAAACAACTCAGCTCTAGTTAGTCTATGGGTTGGGAGTCCGTTTTATCAATTTCAATAAGATTTTGCTATTATATATGTCTCAAAAATGTTTTCAATATATATATATATATATAATACCTTTTACACCCGGGTGTAATTACACCCACCTCTAATATACCACTTAAATAAACTTGAAATACTCCTTTATCACTTTAGGTACACTCGTATTATTGAAAAAGGAGTTGGTGGTCGTCGGTGCATTCTCCACCAACCACTCTATTCTTTCAACTTCTTACTATTCTTTAATTTTCAATTGATCAGAGCAACTCTTTTCTATAGCACGATTCTCTATATATTTAATAAGTTTCGTTGCAACGCACGGGTACGTAACTAGTATTGATTATTTGATTGCTAATCAAAGGCCGGGACCGGATCTTTTTTTTCACATTATTTCTAGAGACCAACGGTATGTACAAAAGTGCAGCTACTAAAGAGACAGACTTGATCGTCTTGTATGTTACACAAACGATCGATCGATATATGGCATCACTATCACCAAGACCTCCCACCATATGAAGAAAAAGATCGTATAACATCATCGACTTTAGAGGAATCAAAGCCCAGAGAAAATAAGATATCTTCCTGTAAAAGAAGAATCCATCATCATGCAACTGTACAGGATATTCTTCTAGATGCATGTAAACTACGGCCGGACGAGAGCGAGACAAAGTAGTTAACCTTACAACATCATACATGTATATTTATACATACTAGTTATATACTCGTACGTTGTAACAGAACTCATTAAATATATAGAGAATTGTATTATTATAGAAGAGAGTTGCTCTGATCGGTTGGAAAGTGGAGAATTATGAGAAGTTGAGGAAATAGAGCAGTTGAAGAAGAATGGACGTACAACCACTAACTCATTCTTTTATAATAGTAATGATATATGACGCTAGCTTCATTACACATGCATGCAGTGAAACGTTTTAAATTTTGACCATTAATATATAGAATTTTGCATCACCGTTTATAGAATTCGATCTTAACGCTGATCGATCGAGTTTGGACTTCACATTCGATATGATAATTAATGGTGATACTAGCTAGCTTCTTTAGAAAATTTCCTTGTTAATATGATATTGGATCGAAAGGGTTACATACGATGGTAGTATAGCACTTCGTAGGTCTTTTGTACTTGGTACGTCGTCCCATTAAACAATAATTTCGTAGGTACATATGCTTTTAGTGTACTAAACGAGTGGATTAAAATCTCGTGGTACGGGTTAATCATGTGCGGGGTGATTGGTAGACTACTAACTCTCAAGCTATTACTATTATAACCGTAACCGATCAAAAAGTTTTGTCACATTCAGAACATTGGAAGATAACTTGCATGTTCTTCTCAACTTTTAAAAGTTACTTTTTTTCTATAGTAACTAACTTTCAATCGGAATATCTTTTTAAAACAGAGTCTACAAATTAATTATAGTACACAATGTAACGACTTTATTTATATCACTCAAAACCTTATACGAGTTCCTGTTACTCTGTACTCTCTATCATGAACAACCCAAAAGACATAAACTGCAGTAAAAAGCTATAAGCTAAAGCCAAAAGAATAGGAGGTGGTGAGGATGAGGAGGATGCCGGCGAGGGCGATAG
The DNA here is from genome assembly GCA_036346245.1 of Bonia amplexicaulis. NCBI lineage: Eukaryota > Viridiplantae > Streptophyta > Magnoliopsida > Poales > Poaceae > Bonia > Bonia amplexicaulis. The sequence goes on from CM070764.1 coordinate 13,547,988, forward strand.
CAGGTGGTGAGGCAGCAAAAGAAGGTGGGCAGCGGTGACATAGGGGGTGGTGGTGGAAGATCAGAGGCTATGGTGGAGGAAGGACACACCGCCTGCAATCGCATTGGTGCAAGCGATGAGGCACGAGAAAGTGCGGGATGGGGCCTAGGGGTGGCGGTGCACAGGGTGTTGTCAAGGGCTTTGAGATGGTCCGGTTCTTGGGAAAGATGAAGTGGGTGGAGAAGAAATCTGGTGTGTGGGATGGAGATCCGATGTTCATAAAAGATTGACTTATTTCTCAACAAAAATTAATCGATTAATATAAAGCCACTCCCAAAAAGAAGTGTGCATTCCAGCATGTTAACTCACCCCAATTAATTCACCCAAAAAAACTCGTTATAATTCTCTGCGCATAATTTTAGGTTTCATTTAAGTTCTGAATAGGAAGAGCTAGCATGCACGAGTCTGACGTAGTCGGACCCAGCAAATTGATTTGATTGAACCTGGATGGATGAATTGGGTGTGTCATACACACAAGTCCCTACATGCATGTGTCACCCATTAATAATGCAGGATGCATGCAATGGTATCAACGGGCCCTGTCAGGCCCTGTAAGCCACCTTTCTCAGAGACACACACAGAGGAAGAGAGAGAGAGAGGAGAGAGAGAGAGGGGAGAGAGAGAGAGTAGTAGCTAGATGTAATGGCAGGCAGGCAGGGTTTTGTCCTTGGCGTCCCCATGTATTAGAGGAGAGAGAGAGAGAGAGAGGTTGGTTTCCTTGAGTTTTATGGCTACACATTAGCATGCGTTTGTTTGCTGGAATATTTTGCATGTTGATCATTTGGCAGTACAAATTATATATATGGATGTATGTGTCAGAAATAATGCATGCTAAGTAAGTAAAACAGCATGTTGTGTCAGAGATGGAGTTGTCACCAGACGGGTAGATATATCATACATGTGGACAAATTAATCGGTTGTGCAGCTGTTTTTCGACTGACGATCAATGTAGCTTGGAGAAAAAACAATCGTTTTGGATGTTTCATCGATTGATTACTTTTGTTTGTATCACTCTTTAATTCTCTTTTATATATGCCCTTCCACATTCTAGTGTCATAAGTGATATCTATCCTGATATTCGTCATACAAATACACTTACTATTAGACGTCTCATCATAGACGGTTTACTAAAACCGTCAGTGTTAAATGCAATCAAAGACGGCTTAGATTTAGAGACCGTCTGCATTGTTGCCAATACTAAAAATCGTCTGTGAAGAGATAATATCACAGACGGTTCATGGTAAGCATCATCTGTGAAGTATCACAGATGGTTCTTACTAAGAACCGTCTGCGATATTGCCAAATATTACAGATGGTTTTTTATTTGAACCGTCTGTGATAATAAAGTTATCATTAATGTTTATATTAAAAACAGTCTGTGATATATTTCCTACCTCGCAATCCCTAGAATTTTATAATCTCTCGCCTGAGTCCGAGTAGAATTCCGTTCTAAAACACATTTAGTAAAACGGGTATAACTTTTGCATACGATGCCTATTTTCGATGTTTTTGTACTCGTTGGAAAGATAATGACAATCCCGATCTAAAAACAAATGACCAGCTTATGCCCATCGCCCTCTAAGACTCCTCAAAATCGGCCATCTTTGGCTTTAAATTTGTGTCGCATGTTTTTTGTTTCTATTTTCCCTTTTTCTTAGTTTTCCCTTTGTAATTTGTGTTTTGCCTCAAATGCAAAGCTGTAGATCTCGTCGAAACCTTTCAAATGAGCATATATAAGCCATAGAAAACTTTTCTATTTTATCTTTTAAGACTAACTGTTTACATTGCACCGATATATTGTCTTTGTGATCTATCATCTGGCCATTATCACCAATGGCTTTTAATAAGAACGTCTATGATATCTCCTATTATTATAGACGGTTTTTGTTAAGAATCATCTGTGATATCTCTATCATAAATGGTTTGTAATCCAAACCGTCTGTGATAATTATATATGAAATTTTCGACTCGCCCTGCCACGTCACCTATCTGCGCATCTCCTCTAGGATCCTGATCCCACCCGTCCATTCTCTCCACATCGAATGGTTGGCACCGGTCTCCACCCCACCTCTCACCCCTTATTAATCCCTCTCTCCTTATTAGAAGAATCAACACCACCAGTACCACTCTAACTCGTTTGTGCACGGCATGTGTGGGAAGCGGTTCTTCAAGGGTAGCTGAAATTTCGCTTGAAGCAAGATAGAAAGGAAGAAGAAAATGGCAAATCTGAATTATTCCAAGTCGCCGACATCGACAGGGGGTTTCTTCTTGTTACAAACTAAAAGTGTGGCATTCTGTCGGTTTTGGCATAGAAACTGAAAATGGTGTTCATTGCCTATTTGTTTCTGCTACTTGAAATTTTTTTAGCACCACTTGTTTTATACTGTAGTTTAATAAAGAATGTGTAAGTCTAACTTGCATTAGACTGAAGTTTCTTGTAGTAAAAGTATCTTTCTAAATTTGTAACCGTGAAGTTTATATTTGTAAAATTATAAGTATCCTCTTGTGTATGCAGTGTTATATATAATTCAGATCTGGAATTCAAATTCAAATATGTCATTTCGCTTTCAGTGGCATGGCTAGCATTTCCTCTATAAAATTTTTAGGTATGCTAGGTAATTTTTTAGGTATAGAAAGAACTATCACAGACGATTCAAAACCCGTCTGTGATAATCTCTATTATCATTGACCTATTAATT